>CAWUFW010003758.1:0-1200000 GCA_963921515.1 Calotriton arnoldi
TTCTAAATTTTAATTTAATAAGTCATTTTATAATAATATTTAAAAAACACTCCCCACCCTTATCCCCTAATAACACAACATCACACTCCTAAAAAAAATATATAATTTCTTTTTTAAATTTCACTTTCTAATTTTTTTAAATCAGCAATTTAAAATTTTTTAATTAAATATGTCAATTCATATAATTATTTTTAAAACACTCCCCACCCTTCTCCCCTAATAACGCAATATCCCACTCCGAAAACAAAAATTTAATTTCGAATTTTAATTTTAAATTTCTTATTTTAAATTATTTTCAAAATTCGAAATTTTAATTTAATATATAATTTTATACTAATATTTTTCAAACACTCCCCACCCTTATCCCCTAATAACCCAACATCCCGCTCCTAAAACAAAACATATATTTAATATTTTTAATTTAAATTTCGTTTTTTTAAATAATTTCTAATTTAATTTTTTTTTAATTTAATATGTAAATTTATACTAATATTTTTAAAATACTCCCCACCCTTATCCCCTAATAACACAACATCCCGCTCCTAAAACAAAACATATATTTTATATTTTTAATTTAAAAATCGTTTTTTTAAATAATTTCTAATTTCAAAAAATTAATTTAATATGTAAATTTATACTAATATTTTTAAAATACTCCCCACCCTTATCCCCTAATAACCCAACATCCCGCTCCTAAAACATATCTTACAAAAATTATTTTTAAACAATTTCAAAAAAATATTCATACGATTAAACTAATAATAAATTAACAACAATACAGAATATTTAAATATTTACAAAAAAATGATATTTTACACTTTCTATATTTTTTTCCGATTATTTATTACAACACTGACAAATTGATATTATCTACTAACGATATTACTTATTCGATATTTTATACTTCGATATTTTTTAATAAAAAAAAAACACGATATTTTTTACTACGATATTCATGACTTCGATATTATTATACAATCGATATTACAACTTCGATATAACTGCAATTCGATATTTATAATTCGATATTATGTCCATTTACCGTAGATTAGATATGTTCTGGTTGATCTGAATGCTGGTATGGATTTTGCGACACTGAAGAAAATGACTCTGTGTTACCTGTATAACAAGATCGGACATTTAAAGAGGGAGACTTAATCCAGACAGAGTAAACAGAAATGTGCAAATGCAGAGAGGAAATCAAATGCAAAATCTGCCAGTTCAGTAAATGCATAAAGACGTTCCAATGATGCAAGCTCCACAAGCCCCAATGGCCCCCAAGAATATAGGAAACCTTAGATTTAATTTGAACCAGTTGCCTGAGGCAAATTTAAACCCATTTCAGAACCAGAATCAGAACCCATTTCAACAGTTTTCTAGGTTTGATAATGATTGCTTTGGCTGCAACAATTCCCAGTGATGGTGCCTGAACGGGGAGGAAGATTGTGTGTTTGGCGCAGTCTTGAAGGTAGACTAGAGTGAAACATTTGTAGAAGGAGAAATTAACGCCACCCTGTGTCATTTCTAATTGAAACTGGTGCTATCTGATCCACTGTTAGAACAGTGGAAGTCCCAGACCTACCTCTCTCGGGAAAAAAAATCTAAGTTGTAGGAGTTTCAAATAAACAGATCACAAACCCAGTTTCAAAAAAAGTTCCTGTAAAAATTGGTTTGTTTGAGAAAAAACATCAATTCGTTATTTGTGATTCAAGTCCTGTAAATCTGTTAGGGAGAGATTTGTTGTGCCTTGAAAACAGGATACAATTGCACCTTTAAATCACCTGGCTGAGAACGAACACAAAGCATCTCCAGGTAAGCTGCAATACAGTTAGAAATAGGTCCAATATTTGGGACACGTCATTAAGAAAGGAGCAAGGAAAGTGTCACCCAAGAGAGTCAAGACCATCTTACAGATGAACCCATCCCGAACACAGAGAGAAGTGAGAAAGTTTTTGGGAATGGTTGGCTACTGTAGGCAGTGGATACCAAACTTTTCCTTAGTGGCTAACCCTTTGCTGAGGCTGACACACAAAGATGTGCCTGATCCGCTTTCATGGGACAACGAGTGCTTAAGAGCTTTCCTGGAGCCGAGAGAAAGTCTCTGTCATGCCCCATCAGTAGGAATACCTGATTATAGTAAGATGTTTGCATTGTTTTGCAGCGAGAGTGAGGGGTGCGCTCTCTCAGTGCATACTCAGATGCATGGAGATGCAAGAAAATCTGTGGATTATTTTTCAACTACCCTTGACCCTTTCGCTGCAGGACTTTCTGGCAGCCTTAAATCAGTGGCATCTGTTGGAGTTAGTATTGAAAGGAGTGAGACTATAGTGATGGGATACGCTTTAACTGTTATGGTCCCTCACTCTGTTGAGATTTTGCTCACCAGAACAAAAACCCAGTACATGACTAATAGTAGGCTTGCTAATTGCAAGCAGCAGATTATAGCAGCAGATCACATAACTTTAAAGCACTGCCAGATTCTAAATCCATCCACACTGCAGCCTTTAAATGAAGATTGCAATGGAGAGGAAGTTGAGCATGATTGTCTAGATGTCACAGACGTATGCACCAAGCGAAGCCCAGACATAAAAGATGAACCTTTGATTGAGCCTGATTATGTAATGTTGGTTGAAGGCTCCTGTATGGGAAATAAGGAGTGTGCCCTGAGAGCAGCTTACTCTGTCTGTACAATTTGAGAAGTCGTAGAAGCTTCCTGGCTTTGAGGTGTGACTTCAGCACAAGTCGCAGAATTAATTGCCCCTACAAGAGCTTGCAGTTTAACATCCCAATTGAGAGTGACTATATTTAAAGATACCAGAAATCAAAAGGGGAATGAAACCACACCGTCCTAGAAAAGAGTCCCTTAAAAAATGTTCGGAGACTCTCACCCACTAGTTTCTATCAGTGGTGTATGATCTCCACTGATGTACTTGTAGCAGATCGTATTATCATCAGGTCTTGCCTCCACCAAGAAGAAGAATTTCTGGGTATAGAGATAGGGTGGGATGTGCACATTCAGGATGGGGAGAATGCTGCAGGCAGAGTGTAGGTCAATGTCTTCCTGTATCCGGAAGTACATTGACAATGTACTTCTGGATACAGGAAGATGCGATCGTCGTCTATTTTTGCCGATACAGGCATTTTGATATTTTATCCACTGACAGCACCTCACATTCAAGGATACTGTTAAAGATTCTTTAAGGAATTGTGTGGGTCCTACGCTGTGCCGTATTTAAGTGCAGGACTACTCATAAAACACGTGAGTTGATGCTTGGACCGACAACATTATTGGGACCTATGGATTCGTGTGCGTTGGAATTATCACCACATGTAAAGAATATTACCACAGGAGTGAGCCTTGAAAAAGTTGCGGGACAATTTCCCATCTGGCGACGAAACACGTGTTGGCTGGCTAAGAACTCTACACTGTCATAGAAGATAAAGAATAAAGGACAACAAGAAACAGAAAAATGAAGAGATTGTTTATTCACTAACATTATATTTGTATTGGATTTATTTAGCGTGTGCTAGGGAATGTGCATGTCAGTTATATTAGGTTCCAGAAGGGATTGTTCTAGCTGTGAGCATTGGGATCTGATATCCAGACTTCCTGAAGAAAGCCTAATGACCTACCTAGGACCATGCTGTGAGATGTGAAGGATTAATAATCTGTCCCTAGCACATCCAATAGTTTTTTTTTATCTTACCCCATCCCAGTTTTATTAAAGTGGCACTCCTTCGGAATAGGAGGTAATTTTAGTCTACCCTTGCAGATCCCACCATATCAGAAACTCTTCCTTCTGGTGGAGGCAAGACCCAATGATGATACAATCCATTACAAGTACATCAGTAGAGATCATATACACCACTGATAGAAATTAGTGGGTAAGAGTCTCCAGAAATTCTTAAAGAGACTTTGGTTTCTAGAACGGTGTGGTTTCACTCCCCATCTTTGCTTCTCTCTCCCCTTCTTTGATTGTTTCTGTACATTTACAGATAGTCAATATGGCTTTGGTGTTTTCCATGATTATGGACAGTTATGATTACAAAGAGGTTTTATGACCTTATCTGTAACCCTCATAAGGAATCAGAAACACGCAAGAAAGTTGTTTGAGGCACTGTAAAAACCAGCAGAAATTGCGGTTGTTAAATGTGCAGCTCACAAGAATGACAGTTGATATGTCACTGTTGGAAACAGATTTGCCGACAAAGTTGCACGGTATTGTGCACCTGTGGCTTGCACATTTAACAGGGCTTACTTAAATGAATCCGACGAGGACATTGTTTTTTTCAATGTTTTTTTGTCAATGGCTGATACATGGGAAGAGCTTAAAAGATTGCGGAAAGATGTCGCAGAGGCAGAACAGAAAGGTTGGATCAGAGCAGGATGTGATTAAAATGCAAATGACATTTGGATTTCAGCAGATGGGAGACTAGTATTGCTAGATTGTTTGTTTTTACCAATGACACAATACTTCCAAGGTTCAACACATTTAGGAAGGGATGCAGTGGAGAGAATATTCAGGCAGAATTGGTTTAATCCGAGAATTGGGATGCCTGCAGAAGAATTGTGCCATCGGTGTGTGACATGTCAACAGATGAATGTAGGGAAAAGGACACCAGTAACACTAAGTCACACATGAAAGAGCATGTGGACCCTTTAACCGTATGCAAATTGACTTTATTGAGATGCCAGTTTGTGACAGGTTGAGATACTTCCTGGTTATAGTGTGCATTTTCTCTCAATGGGTAAAAGCCTACTCAACACAGAGAAATAACAGTCGCACTGTAGCTAAACTGTTTTTGAGAGATTTAATTCCAAAGTATGGACTGCCTGTTTCTCTGGCGTCAGATCGTGGGACATATTTTAATAATGAGGTCCTGAGAATGATTTGTGCAGCTTTACCGATTGAGCAGAGATTTCACTGCAGTTATCGACCTGAAGCTTCTGGAATCGCTGAACAACTCAACTAAACTATTAAGTCCAGATTGGCAAAAGTTTATGCTGCTACATCAATGAAATGGCCAGATGCTTTATCTTTGGTGTTGATAAGTCTCTGAAACATTCCTGGCAGAACGGCTGGGTTATTCCCACATAAAATCTTGATGGGGCGTGCGATGAGATGCCTGCTGTGCCTGCAAATGCACTGTTAAATATCACAGATAATATAATACTCAACTGCTGCAAAGGATTGGCTGAAGTGGTGCATTCTGTCCCTCACCAGGTTGAAGCTGTCACCTTAAATCCGCATTGAGAACTGTGCCACAACCTCAGCCCTGAAGACTGGGTTTTGGTCAAAAAGCAAGTTCGGAAGCCTTGCCTGGAACTGAGGTGGAAAGGCCCCTACCAGATGATGCTCATCACGAATACTGCTGTAAAGTGTGCTGGAATACCAAACTGGGTGCATGTGTTGCATACCCAGAGAGTAAGAAATCCATATGAAGAAATAGTATTATATGAGCCAGAACAAAAAGCACTAGTGGCAGAAGCGTCACAAGCTAGACAATTCAGAGGAGCAATACTGCAAGAGGCACAACAGCAAGGAGGAGAAAGGGGTGAAGAATGCCAAACTGTCACACATATCCGCATTCCTGCGATTTCTCAATGTTGTATTGATACCCTTGAAGAAGAAGAAGAGACAAGATCTCAGCCTGAGAGAACAGTTGAGACAGCACCAATACAAGCAGACGATCTGGTGAAGAAACAAGTACTGAAACAAGAAGAGTCACCCACACTGCTGAATAGCAACAGCATTATGGTCAAAGGAAATTAAGATCATGTGTGTCAGCTGATCACATACCGCCAACAACTGCAGAAGAAACCGAGCCGAGTAGTATAAGTGACACAGAAGATCATCAAAAACCAAGAAGGTCGAAAAGAGCAAGAGTGACTTGTCAGAGGTATTCTGCACCTGAATGGACATACTACGCTAATCAAGTCTTAAATAAGCCAGTGGAAAACTTCCTTCCTGTGAGATCAGAACTGTTTGAACCCCCAAGGCATCAGTTTGAGAACAAATTGGGGTAAAAAGCTTTTGAACAGATTTCTGAAAAACGTTGTTAACTGAGAAAATGCAAAAGACTGAAATATTTGTATTTTTATTTTAAGGAAGATTCCCTAGGCCCAAGGCTGCTGAAGAAGAGTAGTGATAACATATTTAGATGAAGAAAGAGTAGGGTTATGGATGACTATATGAAAATTGTTGTAAATAAAAGCAAAAAGAACTAATTGTTTAAAGAATAGAGTATGTTTAAAGAAACTAACCACAAAAAGGAACTGCTTGAGAATCTGAACTGAACTTTTCAAATATTGCTGTATATTTTGCTTAAACAATCTGACTACAGACAAACATATGATGCAAGATTATCATGGGTCTTACATTTTTAGTAACAGTATTAGTGATTATAACAACATTAATAGGGTTTATTTGACACTAGAGAAGTCTGTATCTACGCCTGAAACTACAACATCTACACACAAAGTAGACAAGACAAAATTAAAGGCTTCATCCGTGAGTTACAAACAAGAAGATTACTCTACTAAGGTTTATTCTAGATTAGTGCAAGAATACACACAGGCACTAGACTCAAAGGTCTTCTATGTCTGTGCTCACTTACCTTCATCAGCTGTAGTGGGGGTGGCTTGTCACCATAAACCTTTGTCATCTGCAATAACATGTAGTATTTTGCTTACTGTAGTATATAGGCAAGAACACTTTGAATATTTTTACTCCATTTATGATTTGGTTCCTTCTATAGTTTAATTGGTAAAGAGCGTAAATTTACACTCACAAGCAAAAGAAATGGACACAGCTTAGTATTACTTTAAACCCTCCATGCCTATAGATAGCGCTAAGGCATACAAAAATAATTTACCATGCTTAATGAGATCCTTAGAAAAGGCATTTATCATGACATTAGAGGGAATAAACACAAACATTTCACATAGTAAAAACAGAGATGAAGATATTTTGAAAAATGTTTGGAAAAAGAAGTAGACAAAGTCAAAAAGAAAATGGTTTATCCAAAATTGACATTAAATAGAAGACAGAAAGTGAAAATATGCATTTTCCAAAAGAAGATTCCAATGTAGAAGTAGACACGTAGGGATCAGTAGCTGTGAACGCATATTTGAAATTATGGGACGTACATGGCAAATTGTGCAGGGGAAAAAAAGGCATTCCTGGAGTTTATTTCGTTTGTAGAAAGGATTCTTATTTCCAATTGCCAGCTGATTGGGAGGGTATTTGCTTTTAACTTTATTGTTTCCTAAGATGTATCATGTACATAGTAAAGATGCTTTAACAATGGCACCATCAAATAAACACACATATATTATAGGTGATGGAACCTAAGCAGTTGGAGACATTTCTGGTGAATCATACCACCAGTAGTAGTCACCCTAAATGCAAAAAGATTAGAAAACTTTCAACAGTTGTCGATAAATTGTTTTTACAAAATTGCATAGCCTTAGACATTTTTTATTCACAGAGAAAGGTGGTGTCTGCAAAATTCGGACAGTTCAGCGTTGTTGTGCATACCTTCCTGATGAAAGTAAGAAAAGTTTAAAATCCACAAATAACATTTATGACCTGAAACCTGAATTAGAACCATTAGAGGCACCTATTGTTTTAGAAAATTTAGGCAAAGGAGTTTCTGTTATTGGAAATTGGTTTGCAACAGCTGGAAAATGGATTATTGGAGCAATAGTTGTGCCAATATTAATTGTAGGCATTTGCATACTGACTTTGTTTGCTATCACAAACTTTGTAGATTTTAAATTAAAAGAAGAAAAATAAGAGAAAGAGACGAATGACTGTTAAGGAATTTAGCATTATGTGATCACATTTGTGATGAATACAGGAAGGCAAAACAATAAGAGAGTTTGAAAAGGAAGAGAGAAGACTCAACTGAGAGTGAAAATGAACTCAGGATTCAGTGGGACAAAAGTGTGATGGTTAATGTAACTATCACATGGGAGATTGGAAAAGATATTTTAAAATTAACAAGAATATAAAGATGGTTTTAATTAGATGTGCAGAATTAATGTGTATGCTTTGATGAAAATAATATGACTAGAATGCATAAAACTGTAAGCTGTCCTACTTCCCACACTAGGGGCCCGATTACGATGGCGGACGGAAAAGGCCTCTGACCGCCATGCATGCGGAAAAAGACCATCCGCATGTCCCGCGGCAATACCGCCGGTCAGATTACGATGCAACTCACGTAAAGTCCCACCACGGCGGCCAGAATACAGAAAAAACCTTCTGTAACGGTGGCAATAGCCGAAAATGCTACCTCGGCGGACGGGGAAAGCTGGTCAATGGACCAAAACGTCCGCACCTCCCGCAGAATGACCGCATGGCAAATTATGATGAGTAAGCGGAGCTGGTGTAAGGATCATGGCAGTATCCACCGCAGCGGTGGCGTCCAGGCCAAAAGAATGGCGGAGGTAACAAAATGCACTACAAGTGACAAAGTGTGCCTGTATCATCATCAGCCCTCTATTACATCAGACACGCAAGAATGACACACCACAAATGCATACCGGAGACGAAAGCCATGGACAGCATGGATGACACACCAGGTGGACATCACTCATGTGGACACACCCACACACCACAGTATATAAACCAACCCCTTCCTGGACCAGCATCCTTAGCAAATTAGGAACAGAGAGGGGCATCCACAGAGAGAGAGAGAGAGAGAGAGAGAGAGAGGGACACCAGAACAAATAGCACAGAGAGGACACATCACACCATCAAACCCACACAAGTCCACACACCATCCCCTTCACAACCACACACCGAACACACCTCACTCATCCACATATTCACCCCGCACCCTGCACCTCACATCCATTAGCACCATGCCGGATAGCAAAATGCCCAAATTCACTGACACAGAGTTGAAAGTGCTGGTACATGAGATCATTAGGGTAGAACCACATCTGTATGGAAACCTGGTCCAACATTTACCCAATGTGCGCAAAAATCAGATGTGAGCTAGGATCTACAACAAAGTCAATGCAGTGGGGAACATCCACGTACACTGCGTGACATCAAAAGGCCGTGGAACAACCTCAAGCTCCGGGTCAAGGCACGGGTACAGAGGAACCACCAGTTGGCTCAAAGAATGGGCGGAGGGCCTCCCATTCCACTACTGAGATTCACAGAATGGGAGGAGAAGGTGCTTGCCATTCTGCATCCCGAGAGTCTCACCGGAATCGAGGGGGGAGAGGAGGCTGGTAAGTACAAAGTAAATGTTCACATACCATTGTAACGTACTGTTGTGCACAACAAGTGAGCCTTGCTTGCCAGACCCAAGCGAACACATGGAGAATGCACGTTAAAAAAATGATTGTCTCACAAGACCCCCATTTCCTCAATCTGCCTCACAGAACAGGTAGGTAGCCATCTTACTGTGGAGGGAGTCGTTGAGACCTGACAGCAAGACCACCACTCCCACAAGGCCCCCTGCCCACCCTCCCAAACAGCATGGAGCACCCTACCCACCCATGAGACACGTGGCAGCCATTACCCCTGACAGTGCCTCATAACAGGTAGGCAGTCATCTTACTGGGGAGGGAGTCATTGAGACCTGACAACAAGACCACCACTCCCACAAGGCCCCCTGTCCACCTCCCCACCCTAGAGACACATGGCAGCCATTACCCCTGACAGTGCCTCATAACAGGTAGGTAGCCATCTTACTGTAGAGGGAGTCATTGAGACCTGACAGCAAGACCCCCACTGCCACAAGGCCCCCTGCCCACCCTCCCAAACAGCATGGAGCACCCCCCCACCCCAGAGACACGTGGCAGCCATCACCCACCTCTGCAGCACTACACATGTAGATAGTCAGCTCATGCACCCTGGTCTCCCTCCCAAATAGCATGGTGCCATATGCCCAGCACATCACACACATGTTTGCCAAGTCTGCAAAACCACATAAGTTGTAGCCAGTGCACACACAGATTAATGCCATTAAGAGGTCACATTCATCACACTGTCATCCAAGAAGTCACATGTAACTGCATAGTCAATCCAAGATTCGCAAAGAACCACATTCAAATGTCGATGTCACATTGTCCATAAGCATAAAGGCACACATCAACTCCACAAATACATGGAGACTCAGCCACACATCACTATACAGAGGAGGCCACTACAAAACAGCACAACTGAAATATTGCACCTGAGGCATACTGGCAATTACATAAATTATGTGAATTTTTAACCGAAGTAGAAAACATTATCATCCAGAGCGCACAATGCCTGGCAACGCAGTGGCGGAGCATGTCCACCGCGAGAGTCAGTCAAAAACCCAACAACACCAATCATGAAGTGGCGGCACAGTAGACAGCTAGTCAGATAAATGTCAGAAAGGTCCAAGCATAAACTGCAGTGGATGTGCATCTAGTTGATACCCGAGGAAATGTCCATTGAAAAACAAGATCCACACATATGAAATTGTTGCCCATGCAATGTCACATCGCTAACTGACAAATCATGTACCTCAACATCTGGTTCGACTGATGCAAAACTGTGGACTAAGCAAAGTAATGTCACTGTCAAAAGTCTGTCCATCTCAATAGAACTGTGCAATACATTAACATATAAGTTGTGCTGTCTACTGAAAATGCTGACATAATGACTTCTATTTAACAGGTGATCCGATCACAACACCTGTCAGAAGTGTGACCAACGAGCCCAGCCAGTCTCCCCCCCATTGTAGGTGAACTCACGGATGCCGATTTGCTCCTCTCCTCTGATGGGGAGGACCGACCTGGCACCTCAGGCGTGGCCAGGCAACCCCAGTCTCCGGGCCTCACTGTCCCCACCACCACCTCGACTCCCACAACAGCAGCAACAACGCTGATCCCTGCGACTACGACGTGTGTGCCAGCCAGCACCAACACCAGTACCACTGCCTCCAACACTGTCCCCATGGCAGTTGCACCCAATCCCACCAGCCACACCCAGGATGCTGGGGACAGTGTGTGGGGCCAGCGACAGGCTCCGCGACAGGTCCGTGTATGCAGGGCAGGTGGGAGGGCCCCTCTGGGACAGTCCCAGGATGACACCGAGACTGAGGCCCTGGCCACGGTCAACACTGTCCTGAGTGCATACCAACAGACCCAGGGACAGATGGGCCAGGTCGTCGAAGAACTGCGCAAACTCCGCCTGCTGCAACGGGCCATGGACACCCGCTTGGATGTCATTGTTGATTCCATGGGCCAGCTTGTGGGTGTTCCGAGGGACATCCATGCTGCTCAACTAGCCAACCGCCTACCCCGTGGCCAGCCGGACGATACTGAGAACACCCCCACAGCGGCCACAGGGAGGGGTGAGGCAGCAGGCACAGACTCCTCAGACACCTCCGAGCATGCTGCAGAAGGTTCCCCCAGCCAAACAGTCGAGGGGACGTCCGAGGAAGACAGACGGAGGATCACGTGGCAAAGCACCTCCCAAAACCCGTTCCATGCGCCAACTATGATGTCAGCAGTGTTGCCTCCAGCATTGACTTTGTTGCAGATCAGAGCCCACATTTCCACAATGTTGGCAGTGTACTGTTGGACTGTGTCATACCCGCATTGTGTGTCCTACCCTGATGACTCTTGTGCCAGCACTTTCAACTTCACCCCTAACCTGTCACTCGTGTACAAATAAACACCATTCACAACACTGAGCGTTTGTGTCAGTACCATTTTTCACAGAGTAAATAGCATGTTAACTCACATTGCAATGTCTCTCCATATTTGAATGCCACAATCCATTGTGTGAGCGGAAGTACCTCGAAAGATACAAGAACATGACATGTGGTTGACATATGATGGCATGACAGCCAAAGCACAGCACCAGGCAACACTGTACACGTGCAATCCAGATTACACTGCTCAACTACATCAACATGGACAGAAGGGGGATGGGAGCACAGCACTACATCTCCCAGAGCAGTGCACACCTTAGCAACCTGGGAAATGCACCTCAGCTGAAATGCCAACTAGATTCCCGTGCGTGGTGATGCACCAAGGTATTAGCGGGTTAGTGTTGTCAGTCTCAAGTCACATGTGTACATGGATATCATCCTTCATCAGTAGGGAACAGATCCAGCAAATAGGTGTAAGGTGAGTAAGCAGCCGCCATTGTCTCAGCTCCCTGTACCTCTCCCTGTCAAACTGAAGTCAAACCCTTCTGCTTCATCACAAGTATGCACATTTGACACAAGTGCACGTTCATGGATGCTAAGGGATGTACTGTGCTGGTAGGTGAGTCAGTGTCCTCCCACCCCCCTACAACCATCCACATGGGAATGACTGCAGTGTCAATAACTCACACAGCGCATCACAATGCAGCACTCAGCAGTGTCCCAAGAACAGGCACGAACCAAACGAATCATGTCAAACCTAGATTGAGGAAATTATTGCGTTCAGCAAGACAAGTACAGTCGCATGTGTATTGTAAACTATCTAAGTTGATTGTCGGCAAAATACATCAATGTACACCAGTCCCAGCCACCAGGCTCACACGCCCCTCATATGTACCAGAAGGAAGTGATCGAGTCATGTAGATCACAAACAGAGGTATTTCCTGTGCAGGGCTCACGAACACAGAAAGAGTTTCTCAACCTGTCCATTGCCGTAGGGATGAACTCATCACTCCCCCATATGTGAATGTCAACAGTAATTTGTGGGCTCACATTCCAACAATGTAAGCAGACTTCAAAGTATCAACAGGGCTGAAAGCCCATCTGTATTAACAAGAAGGCGGACTCACATCCGCCCCTCTGACCTTCGAATACCAGGTGGCTGTTACCTCCTGCGAGATACTGTAACAGCTGAATATGAGTCTCCCACTAGGTTCAGTGCAACTGATACACAAAGCTTCATACACTCCACACACAGAAGTCCTAGCTCATATCACAATTTCCCTTGTGGGGAATGGCCTTGTCACTTCCGTTCAGGCCATTTCAGGAGTACAACAGGTGCTCACTCAAACAACTTTTTGTCAGATATGTGGCATTTCAGCAACATTCCTCCCGCTGTTCTGAAGAGTGCAGGTTCAACGACAGCTACAACACAATGGCTGCACATCCTGTGGACCTGCACATCCCCGGTTATGTGCAACTGTACCGTCAATGAATGCTGAATATATTGGGAGCGTTGCCATAGGCTGTGCTGCGCATCAGTTATAGGCTAAGCTTCCGCTATGCCTATTTCACCTGTGTGCAACCTGTGTTCCACTGTCGCAGCTGCCCCTTTCAATGAGCCATGGATGTCTGCCTATCCAAAACATCGATTGCTGAACTGGATCATGACATGTGGTTGAGTCCTTTGTTGGTCCACGACTGGAACTGTGCCCGGGATACCCGTCTATGGGATGCCTTAAAACTTGGCATAAGTGCTGGCAGCTGGTCATGTGCGATTGCACAACTTCTCATGTGCAATGACTACATTGAACCGCTCCCCTATTGGCCAGAAATGCTCCTTACAGACACGGGGTGCGAGGAGCACATCTGTTCATTCATATTACTGGATTGGGCGACCATCCTGTTTGCTGAAGCTGATCACGATCTACTCCTGGAACTGATTGCCTATGTAGCTGCAATAGCTTTATTGGATGAGTAACTACTTACCTGCATCCACAACTGATTGGGACTAATTACAGATGTATCAACATACAGTAGCATCTTTCAGAACTGATTACAGATTTAGCACCGACAATGGACATGTCTGCATTCGCTTGGACTCTGATTACCTCTGCGGCCTGCATCGCTTGTTGGCACACACCTGTGCAAGGTGAAGCTGTCTCCTGCCTGTAGTGGACATTGTCGCCTAGTACCAGTCTTGCTGCCATCATGCGGCTGTTGAGCTGGTTCTTACATGCCTTTGTTGTACTGCAAGTATCTTAGTTTGAGTCTTTCACCTGATTACTGTCAGCAGAACATTCAGTCAGCGCTGTCCTGGAGTACAGTACATGTCAAATCATATAGGCTGAGGAGTGGGCTCCTCTGACAAAGGGCATTGAGCTAATGTGATCCATCACATGACTTGTCCAGCAAGGGAAGGGGTATCAGATCAGAGTACTCCCTCCTGAGTGCTCATTAACGTGACATCTCCCTCCATGACATCTGAACACGTTCCTATGCTGCCTGTTTCGGTCTGATGCATTGTTCAGCATGTTGTGGCACGTATCTTGCACGTTAGGACACGTTAATAGTAATAAACATTTCACACATTAACTTGTCTTGTACTGTGATCAGTGTTGATCAGTATAAGAGTGAGGACAAGAGTGTGTGTCCTGTTACCTGGATTACAGAGGGATCAGGCAGTGTTGGGTCATGTGGTGTCTTGGCGCTTGTTACACTGTCAGTGAGTGACAGGGCTACTGTGGCACGACACACAATGTTGCCAGTGCTAATGCTTACCCAGTTGTTTGTTTGACTCTTCCACTGCCTGTCCAAATCCCATATTCATGTTCTTTTTCATAAGTATGTGTCCAGATTCACAGCTACAATCCACCAAGTTTGGGCGACAACAGCAATGCGCATAGACACAGTCATAGTTGCATGATGATAACTTAAACTCATTGGAAGTAGTTGGCTATGAGCTGATCACGCAAGTCAAGACCTTCTTCCTCACCACTGGCATCGTCCGTGGGCATGTGTGGGTTTGCAGCGGGGGGCTGTTGCTGGTCATCATCGTCCTGAATCAGGGGTATCCTCTTGCGCAAGGCCAGGTTGTGCAGCATGCAGCATGCGACTACTATCTGACACACCTTCTTGGGTGAGAGGAGAAGTGCCCCTCAAGTCTTGGCCAGACACCTAAATCTCGATTTCAGAAGTGCATGAGTGCGCTCCACCACACGACGTGTTCTCCCATGGGCATCATTGGAGTGGTCCTCCCCTGGTGTAGTTGGATTCCGCAGTGGGCTCAGCACCCAGGGACGATTGGGATAGCCAGAGTCACCTATCCTGGATAAACACATTTATCAAAATGTAACTGTGACATGTGAGTGGAGCAGCATGTCACACATACGTCACACTCATTGACACAGCCCACTCACCAACAGGCCAGGCCCAATCTGGGTGTAGAATAGCCATCAATTGTGGTATGCTGCTGTGGCGCAGAAAGACTGTGTCATGTACCGACACAGGATACTTGGCACACATGTGTGAAATGGTCTGGTCCGCTTGGAATACCACTTGCACATTTCTGGAGTATTAATTTTTTCGGTTAGTATAAATACTATCACGTGCCTGTGGTGGAACTATGCCAATGTGGGTTCCGTTAATGTCGCACACTACATGTGGAATGTGTCCAAGTTCATAGGAATCCCCCTTCACACCTGCCAAATCATTGCGCCTTGGGAACTGTATGTAGTGAATCTTGTATGTCATTAATGCAGACAGGACATCACGCAACACCATGATGGACATAGGCTGTGACATCCGGCCAGCTCTGGACACAGTGTACTGGAAAGACCCAGTTGCCCAAAAATGCAGTGCAGCCATCACTTTGACTTTTGCTGACAATGCCGGAGGATATGTTCACCTGGACTTGAAGTGGGGCTCCAACTGAGCACATAGCTCTCGTATTGTGAGGCGATTCTGACAGAATTCCATGCTGATTGTAATGTCCTCCATGCTTTCCAGGACTGGGACAAGGTGATAGATAGGTGTGCTCATCCTACGTACTCTGGCCGGGAACACATGCAGAAGTCGCTAAAAATTGATGTGATGTGTGTGACAGTTTCAACACAGTCTCACACGGCCACAACATTGACATGACTCTTGTGCACGTGATAAGACACAAGTGACAGGCATTAAGACCTTGGTTCACTCCACCCACTCCTCATACTGAGCACTAGTACATCAATAATATGACATTGTGTATGACATGTCGTACCCTGCTACATCAGGGTGTGATCAGCCCTGTGTGTTTGGCACAGCACATGTGGATACCAGCATCAATGCTGACTTGCATGTATCTTCGGCCATTGCACATCCTCAATCTCAAGTCCGACAATACACAGCAACACAACGGGATGAGGGCAGTCTGTGTCACCTGGATGACATCACATGAGTATGCAGCACAGTAGACATGTTCAAATGTGCAATATGTGGTCAGTCCATCAGGACTGTGTGATGAATCTGCGTGACACACATTGCAATGTTCAAAGTGTATTTGAACAGATACACGTGTTTAGTGTATACATGCACACATAGCTTGACAGCACAACTTATGTTGGATCCAGCAATGTATGTTGAGACACATGTGCATTGCCCTGACGTGTGTACACACATGGAGGCAATTGCAGGTGAGCACACAGCATGGCACAGCAGTACGTGTGTAGAAAGTGTGGAGCTGAAGAGTAGGTCCGATTTAATGACAATGGCCAGCTAGGGATGTCAGCCGACCTCACTGGCATTTCATGAGACAGAACATGGACAAGTGTCCGACCGTCAAGTAGCAAGTGTTACTCCAGACGTGTGAACATCTTTTATGTCTCAGTACACAACGTGAGTACAGTGCTAGCGGCCTTTGTCCTTTTGGACTCATTTACTCTTTTCATGCCATGCTGGCCAGCACACAATACGAGTGATGTCTTCCCACTCTCCTTTTCATGGACATTCCATGTGTGTCAGGACGTAAGGCATAGGCCACACGCCATGCAACCTTAGCAGTTTGCACATTTGACCTTATGCAAATGTTGTGTGGTGAATGATGCAGTTAGCAAAGCGTGCATGCTAAAGCTAAATTGTGTTTACAGGCTCTAGAGCTGGCATCCACAGAGGTAACAAGCATTGGCCCCAATCGAATGGTGCCGGATAGCGGTGGCCACTGCGTGACCTCCGGGGGGCGTGTCCGCCAATGAGGTATAGCCATCAGCCAATGGAAACCGGCAGCGGTAGTGATTTTGGAATGTCGCGGTAGGCGTGCTAGGCCCCTGTGGGGCCATACATTGGCCCATTATGAAGGATGCTAAGCTGGCTGGCCAATGGTAACAGCAATCCAACATTTGAACGAGCCTAGGGCACTATATATATGCCTGTGATATGTACACACCTGTCACTCGCCTAGAGACACTGCTGCCTGCCATTCCTCAGCATGAACAGTGGAAGTATGTCATCTCTGGAACCAGTCATGTATTATAGAGAGAATCCGGGGGCCCGTCCCTTTACCACAGAGGAGTTGGGGGTCCTGGTAGGAGAGTTCCTTGGACAGCACGGGAGGCCATATGGTGCTTCAGAGGGACTGGAAAGTGTATGCCACACTTACTTATGTTGGTCACGAGGGTCAAAACATGTGGCTGTACAGTGCTGTGTGCCTCGGACTGCTTGCCAAAAGGGCCGCATTCTGATTTTGTTGTCTGCATTTCACATTCATTACGCACGACTTAATGCGCTTGTGTGTGTGGGGAGGATGGCACACTGTTCAATGTTGCTGCTCAACATGTCTGGAACATCACACGTGTTACTTACAGAAAGGATGATGAATATGTGTTGGAGTCCGTGTAGCCAAATGAGTTTAAGTTTATACTGATGTGTAGCTCTATTAGCTGTAGGCATGTGGATGTGCCTACAGACATTAGGATGTGATGTTGATATGGCACCACATGATGAGCAATATTGCAGTATGATGGCTATTTGGAGCATGACTGCCAGTTTGCATGTTAACATCCTTGGGCTGTGCATGGAAAAACTTGTAGACTAATTCAGCCTGTGCATGGACAGTCACATGTGTGCATTGGGTACATGCTTTGATTTTTATCTTGCCTATCATGTTTGTTGTCAGGCCACTTCACTGAACAGTGTCTCTGTCTCCTGCTGAATCTACCGAGATCAGAGAAGGAAGGTGATGAGCACGTAACAGTTGCTGTTCCTACTGGCATCACTGCTCCCCTGGAGTACAGCGACACTGATGGTACCAGCACATCGTAGGGGGACCGGAGTGCCCTGGATGAGTCAGCTCCTGAAACCCCTACCTCCACTTCCTTAGACTGAGGTGGTGACTCCTCGGTGTGGTTGGGCAGAGGATAATCGAGCTGTGCTTCTTCGTCCAACACACCCCGTCCTGTGTCCACAGTCCCTGATGCTCCCCTAAATGTCATCCGTGCCCGCTGCCCTAAGAAGGGTAGGGTATCTTTTCCCCCAGGCACAGCTGCCCCAGCACCTGTGTCCCCTCCTGCCCTCAGTGTGGAGGCCATTGACATCTTGCGTCAGGTGTCTGTGGGTCAGACTTTGCTATTGAATGCCCTACAGGATCATGGCAACAAGTTGTCACAGGTAATGGCGTTCATGGAGGGCATCCATTCTGACGTAGGTGGCCTGCTCTGGAGTGTCCAGTGTCTGGCCTCCACACTGACGGCTGTAATAGTGCAGTCACAGGCTCTAAGTCTGGCTCCTGTCCCTTCCTCAACCGCCCTGCCAGTGTCCCCACATTATCAGAGGAGCCACACACCTGTACATTCAGCACACCAGGTCATCCCCACGCAGCACACGACAACAGGAGTCCAAGTGACAGTGACACGAGACATCATCCACGAGGAGCACAAGGAGCACAGATGCCAGCACCACCATAATAACCTCACATGAGAGTGCGGAGCCGAAACACAAAAGACATGCCTCAACATTGCAGACGTAAAAGTCCCAGCACTCCAAGACCCCTCCAGGATCCACTACTGATCCAGGCTCAGCACAAGTATTTGCCCTGGCTGCCATGGGGCTGTTGTGTTCCACAACTGCACTCCCCCCAGTTCAGAGGGGTGTTGTGCCCAGAACTTCCACTCCCACCAAAACTCCCCCTGGTAAGCATGGACAGAGAAGCAGTGAGGTTGTGATTGTTCCACAACAGGGGAGGCAGGGTAGGAGCCCCCCCAGCGTAGAACTAGGTCTGAGGGTTTTGCAAGAAAGGATCCACAGCCACCTGCTCCACTTTCTGGGGGGAAGGGAGCAGCTGTGGGAACCTCACCTATCCCTTGTCCAAAGACACTTGTGGGATATCGTATCCCCAAACAAGTGAAGCCCAGCCCTCCACATGCAACATCAGCCACTGAGCATCACCAGTGCATGTCACCACCTCCCTGTGTGACGACTCCACCGGGTCCTGTCAGCCCTCAGGCTCCCACATCCAGGGATCCCTCTGCCTGTGCCAGTTCTCCCCCTCCCAGGTCCAGTCCTCAGACTACCCCAGACAGTCATCCCCCACACAGTTCCAGTTCTTCACATATTTGATGGCTGGTCCCTCTTCCCAGCCCATTCCTCCCTGAGTGGTGCCTGAGCTGACCATTTGCTAGCCCTGTACTGGTGATGTTTAAATGGCTGTGGACTGTGTTACATTGATCTGTTTGTATTTCCAAAGCACACGTGCGGACTTGAGTTTTGACTGGCAGTTGCCCTTCATGTTTTGCACTTTACATGCTGATACCGAGTTTGTGTTTGAATGAAGTTATTCATGTTCTTGACATTGTCGCTGGCCTTACAAATGTTGCTGTACAATGTATGTGCATGTGTTCATGGGTTCAATGCTCTGAAGTCACACTTTGACAATCTCATGTACTGTACTAGATCTTACAGGGGTTACCAGGGGTTCCGCAGAATGCTGTCATGCTTTGACTGAGAGTATTGATGGGGGCGGGCTTCTTGTCAGTGATGGTCCACTCTGGTCCTGCTCATTGTGTTGGCTTTGCTCTCCTTCTTCACACATGTCAGATAGGTTGGATCTCCATCATGTGAATGTCTTCCAGTTTACATGATGACTTGAGGGGTGGGCAGGGTACTACATATCTGTGTGGTCTATCTTGATGTGTACACGCCAGTGTGGGTATGTTGTCATCTTGGATTGGTATGGCTTGGATTGGTATGGCTTCATAGTCAGATGGATGGAGGTTCCTGTTCTTATTGGAGTCATCGTACAGTGTGAGTGTGCTGTAATTCTCTGAGATGTTGATGTGTGTGTGTGCCCTTGGGCATTGTCCTTTCACTCATGTATGTTCCATGTGATGTGTGCGGGTTTGTTTCCATGGTCAGACACCTTGTGGGGTGTTGGTGGACATGTTGGGGTTGTTGCAGGAGCTGTGTGCTGTGTGTCATTGTGACCTCGCAGGCCTAGGGTGCACCTGCATGTTCGACTCATCCTTGGTG
Organism: Calotriton arnoldi; assembly: GCA_963921515.1. Classification (NCBI taxonomy): domain Eukaryota; kingdom Metazoa; phylum Chordata; class Amphibia; order Caudata; family Salamandridae; genus Calotriton; species Calotriton arnoldi. Next base: position 20,152 of record CAWUFW010003758.1, read on the forward strand.
ATGATGGAGCAGGGTAAATAAAATCATTTGTACCCCCCCTTGGAAAATTAATGAGCTTTAATAAATTAATGATACTAATTGTTTGATGGAGCATGAAATAATCAACAAATGCATTTTTAGTAAACACTACATAAGGGTAACTCGCAATTTGTGCAAAATCTAATTTATTTACAATTGTGAAGTTGATTAACACTAATATTGTGATTTGCGTACTAATTAGAGTAAAATGGCATGATTTATGCTATGTAGTAGATTTATATTGTGGCAAAGAATGCGGATGGTAAGTAAAATGGCTTTAAATGTCGCTTCTGCTAGGTAACACCTAACACGGGTCTTTAGAATGGCGGGTGGTAAACAGAAAGGCTTATTTTCTTTGTTTTAATATTGGTTGTGTTTGTTTTTATGATAGTTCGTTCGGGCCTGTTAGGCCATGCTGCGAAAATGGCTGCCGAGACAGATGAGGTCACGTGAAAAGTCAAAGATGGCCTCTAAGCGGAAGAAATAGAGAAGCTGAACCACGTGGGTATGGCCTGTGCACGGAGTGAGAGATGTCAAGGTCGCGTTGACCTACCATAAGGAGGGTGCCAAGAAAGACTCAGCACGAATTCGTGGGAATGGAAGAGAAAGTACTGAGCGACAATGGACTAACTAAATTGTGACCATCGGGATTGCAACAAAATGAATGGACAAATTGGACTGCTTTTACCCAAAGGTCATGAGAATCATTGTACTCTTAACCGTCCCCAAAACCAGTTTGGACAAGGAAGGCGATGAGGTGATTATCACCACCCCTCAAATGGACCAATTAGCATGATTCTTGCCCCTAAGGATTGCAACTTTTTGTGTAGTAAGCTAGAAGTAGGGTATAAGAGGGACTACTCTTACGTGGGAGGGGTTGCTTCTATAGGCTGCTTCTTTGAGTTGCCTGTTTGCTGCTGCTGTGGCCGCTGCTATTGATGCTACTGCTGCCGTTGGTATTTCTTACCATACCATTTTCCTATTTTCCATTTTTCCACCTCAATATTACAAAGGACTTTGTCATTTTTGGACTTCGAACTTGACTGGGGAAGGAACGAGACCGTTGCGGGAAATCTGTACGGGAGGTCCGGTCGAGGAGGCCTTTAGCGGGACAGTCAGTCAGTTTGGGAGTCTATTCTGTGATCTACGGTTTATCTGCTTTTTGGTGAACTATTCCTATCTCATCTAAATGGGTAATGCATAATTTTCAATTCTTTATTAGAACTTTTCATATAAATGTTATTAATGTATTAAAAGTGATTAATAAACTAAGAATCTCACCCGTGCAATCAAGAAATTAGATAAAATGTCATTCTAATTAAAAATGAGTCTGTGGTTCTTTAGTTCATTAATAAGTTTAAAGTTTAACAGGTTTTGAAGTGATTGAGCTGGTCTTAATCACCATCAACTTATTCTACTAGTTGGTCCATCGACCAAAGAGTGGAATACCTTGATGTTTGGAACCGACAGGATCAAAAGCTAATGTATATGATGTCTGAGGTATTATTCTGTCAGATTTAACAAGGTATCCCGTTCCTCCAGTAACACATTTCTCCTTGGTGTGTAATCCAGTGAACAAATGAATGTATGATATGCGGTGTTATGGGCCCCACCGTCATATGGTTTAGTAGATGTGAATGATTTACCTGGATTCGTGTCCTGAGGAGAAATTTATATTAGCCGTGCTGGATCAGTGAGTATGCATAGTGTGTCAGTGTGATGTCTGTGTTGTGTGTCTTGGGATATGGCCTTGGTCTTGCTTACCTTTGTTCGCACTGAGCTGCCTGTCTTTGGGTTGCAAACATGATATGTGATTTCTCACAGGCATACCTGTCACTTGACACTTTCTGTGCCCAAATTGGAGTTGTTCGGATTCATAGCTGTGACAGTAATTGCATTTGGCCATGCACATTGAGTCAGACATAAACATGGATTTTTGCTAGGGACACTCCTCAACTGTACAGATCTGGTGTATACACCACTTCATTCGTGACCTGTGCCAGTGACTGCCCTGCACATGTTTGACCCTCCACTCCCCTCCATGTTCTGGCACTGTACTGTGTGCTGATGATCTGTTTCCATTGGCATGCTGGCCAACGGCACTGTTTCAGTGGGTGATGTGTGTTATTTGTACCTAGTTGCTTTCAGTAATGGTTGCTGTGGTACAGTACAGATGGATTGGCAGCACAGTCCTCTTGTCTTGTTCCTGCATGGATGTCTGCCAGGGTTGTGTGGCAGTGGATGTTTGCAAAATGTGTAGCTGTTTCCCTTGCGCCTGCTAGCCATCCTGGGCAGGCATCTTGGTCACTTTGCAATCTGCAGTGTATGCACTCCCATCACCAATGCTAATCTGTCACCTTGATCAGGATTGGAGCTGTGTGAGTGGTGCTGGTGGGTGGGTATGAGGGGAGCTGAGTGGCAGGAGGCGTCAGCACAGGGCAACCTTCTGGCCCCTGAGAGTATCACTGATGTTTTATTTTTTAAATTTATTTATTTGTGTTTTATAGAGCGCGAACTTGACCCGTTAGGGTATCAGAGCGCTTTACAGGATTCACAAGTTGTATACAAGAGACTTAGCGGGGGGTGGATACATTTGGGATAAACACAAGTAAACTAGACCCGTTAGGGTGTCAGAGCGCATTACAGGAATCACAAGTTGTATACAAGAGACTTTGAGGGGTGGGGGGGTGGATACATTTGGGATAAACACAAGTAAAACCATTTACGAGAAACAGGAGGTCCCAGATCCCAGGGTGGGATGCCCGGAGGTGCCGGGTGGATAGCATCCGGATAGACCAATGAGAAGCAGTAAACGGAAGCAGGACAAGGTCGCTGAGGTGATTTCAAGGCAAAATTTAGGAGAGGAATTTGCCCATTAGGAAGGTTTTGGCATCCTTTTTAAAGCGTGCCAGAGATGGAATTCTTCTAATGGCGGGCGGGAGTGAGTTCCATTTTCTTGGTGCGGCCCCAGGGAAGGCCCGATTGTAATTTTTTTTTTTCGCAAGCGTGCTGGTTGGAGCAAAAGGTCTCTGGCGGAACGGGAGTTTCTGGCTCCTCCGGATACCACGAGTTTCTGGGCAAGAAATGCAGGGGAGTTTGAGTATAGAGCCTTGTGTGTGATACATGCCAAGTTAAGTTGGATTCTGGCCTCAAGAGGAAGCCAGTTCAGAGCTTTCAGGTGCGGTGAAATGTGGTCGGATTTCCTTGAGCCTGTTAGAAGTCTGGCTGCCGCATTGAGGCAGGCTTTTAAAGGGGCCAGGGAGATCTTGGGTAAACCCGAGAGGGTAGAGCAACCATATTCCAGTCTAGAGATGACTAGTGCCTGGACTGCCATTTTTAGGTTGGGAGTGTCGAGGAAAGGTTTCAGTTTCCTTAGGTAGCTCAGGTGAAATCTGGCTGATTTTGCCATCGAGTTGATGTGATCACACATGTTCAGGCTGCAGTCAAGGGTTATTCCAAGGGATTTGGCAGAGTCCACTATGGTCGGTGGGCAGTTTAGAGCTGTGATCGCCTTAATCCATTCCTGAATGTCAGGGTTGGTTTTGGGTGGGGAGATTAGGAGAAATTCTGTTTTTTTTGCATTGAGTTTGAGCTGGTTAGAGGTGAGCCATTGGACAGTCAATTTCAAGTCCTCATTCAGGGAGAGAATCTCCTCAGGAGAAGAGATTTTGATGTAGATCTGGGTGTCGTCGGCATACATGTAGTAGGAGATATTTGCAGTGCGTAGTACTTCGGCTAGCGGTTTGAGGTAAAGGTTGAAGAGGGTGGGGGACAGGGTTGATCCTTGTCGGACGCCAACCGTGTTCGGACAGGTTACCATTGATTAGGACTCTCTGTGACCGGTTTTGGAGGAAGGACCTAAACCATTCAAGGACAGGGTCATCCAGTCCCATCCTGAGTTTGAGGCGTTCAAGTAGTATTTCATGGTTGACTGTATCAAAAGCTGAGGATAGATCTAGGAGGATTAGGAGACAGGTTTTGCCTTGGTCGAGGGCTTGGAGGGCATCATCCACGATGTGGAGAATGGTGGTTTCAGTGCTGTGCCCAGGCCTGAATCCTGATTGGAAGTCATCTAGTAGTTGGAATGTGAATAGGGGAGGCATCTTTCCCCAGACATGGTTGTGCAGGCCCTGCCTGCACGCTTGCAGTGAGTTGTTGTTGTACCGTGGTTGCATGCGTGTATGGGTGTTGAACATACCTCTGCTGTTGTACGCAGCGGCGTCTGATCTGCTGGTAATGCATCAGGTACAGCAGCAGTAAGGTCTGTAGGGCTGGATCCATTGCGGCTCTGGTGGTGTACATGTATAGGGCTTGGATACTCCCTCGCTGTTATTGTGCTTCTGCCATCCGCGATGAGGTGGGGTTTCCGCAGCGGTGGGATTGGCTGTTTGGTACATTGTAATGTGGTTGGCGGTGGAGACGTGATTCCGCACGCTGTTCTTGCTCTATTGGCTCCGTCCGCCACCCTTACGTGAGGTCGACGCGTGCGGACGCAAAAACACCGTGGAGGTACGTAAATGGCCTATGTTGGCCCATTGTAATGTGGCGGTCGCAATAACCGCATGGGGTGCAGAGAATTCTCCATTTTCCGCCACCGCCAGCACTACGGATGCCTTCCGTCCGACATCCTAATGACCCCCTAGGCCTCAAAATGACTAAAGAAATGCTGCTTGAAAAAACAAGCTTGAATAGAAAATGCTAAATACGCATAAAAAGTTTGGTTCTTGGCCTCTATGTGAACCTGCTTTTCATGATAATTACAAGTTGCTTATGTAGTTTCAAGTATTTTCGCAGAATGTTTATATTTATACAAAGACCACTGATTATACATAACTAATTTTTGTCATTTTATGGAGTAATGAAGAGTTCATTCATTGATATGCAGAGTTTAAAACGTTGTAGCGAGACTGAGGATGCACAGCCGATTGAGTTACCTTGCTCTCCTATAGATGCTGTAACTGACATACTGTCACTTCACACGCAGGCGGTGGAGGAGCCCTTTAAAAGTTATCACAGCAACCACGAGGGAGACTCCCGCGGGGCGTACCCAGTGACGTCAGGCCTATCGGAGGAGACCTACGTCTGGGGAAGCACGTCGGGCGGATTGAAGAAGCAGGAAGGAGAGGCAGGGAGAGAGGAAGAGGAACGGCAGACGCCCACGCCGGTCGGTGACAGAGTGCTTCGGAAGTCCAAGTAAGACGAAGAGGGAAGCGAAACGCCAGGAGGCCAACGAGACCGCGCATCGCCCTGTCACTCTCCAGGAGGAGGGTGGCTATACAAGGTACGGGGCAGGCTACGGGGCCTCTCAGGGCACTGGGCAGAGTAGAGAACGCTGTAACAGGAGGGCACCGTAATCTCGTAACAGCGTCACACCTGGTGCTGGGAAACTGATGAAAGCCCCTCACGTCCCATACCCTGTAAAAGAAGGGCTATAATCCCTCCGACTTACCCCGGTTTTGTTTGTTGTTTTTCTTGTTTTCTCTCATTTCGTCGCGAGACACCGCTGAAGACCAGTGAACTCGGGATACCTCGTGGAGAACCTTGGTGACTACGGGACTGCTCCTCTAACCAGGACTCTTCGGTTATCTCAACTGGCTGTTGCATATAACAATAAAACGAGTTACAGTACAGAATGAACGTGTCTCTTTAGTGTCCTTTGCCTTCACAAGAACCCTGCTCAGGAAGGTCCCGTGACAAGTGGTGGAGAATGTGGGCATAGTCCATCCGATACATGATGGAGAACCTTGTGTACCTGTTGAAGGAGGGACAAGCGAAGCTAGAGCGGGCCATGGAGAAAAACACGAGTCAAGCGGAGATGAACCGCGCTGCTTTTTCTTCCGCCATTCAGGCCCAGGTTGAGAACATGAACAAGCTAGTAGAGGGACAGACGCAGCTGCTCGTGAGCCTTGGTCAAGGAAGGGCTCCTGCTCTTCCTGGGACAGTCATTCCCCTCCAAAAGTTTGTACCAGGAGAAGACCCAGTTTCTTTTTTTTAATAATTTTGAGAGGGCAGCCAGGGCCAGCGCTTAGCCAGCGGATCGCAGGCCTTTTTATCTGGCCCCCTTACTTACAGGCGAAGCTCAGGCCGCCTACCAGATCGTCAATAAGTACGGTACAGCTGTTTATGGCATAGTGAAACAATACATAATGGACAGATTGGGGGTAGACGATGAAACGCATCGTCTCAAGTTCAGGCAGGAACGGGGAGCACCAGGAGACACCCCGAAAACCCTGTTTTATAAAATGAAGGATGCCGCCGATCGCTGGCTCAAACCATTAGAGTCCACCAGGGAATAAATAATGGATAAAATATACCTGGAACAGTATCTTGAAGCCTTACCCTATGGGACACAAAGGTGGCTCCGCCAACATGCAGGCCTCACCCTAGAGCATGCCGTGGAGATGGCTACCTCCTACATGCGAGCCCAACCCCGTAACACGACCAGGGAACCAGAAAGGATAAAAAAAGGCCCCCAACAGATGAAAAACGAACATAAACCAATGAAAACCCCTGTCGAGCCTTTCAGGCCTCGCATAGGAAGAACCAAAGGGTTTACCTCATCAGCTCCCCAATGTTTCGATTGCGGTGAATGGGGCCATATTGCCAGGTTCTGCAGAAAGAAAAAAGAAAAGCAAGAAGACGAACCAATGGACGTTAGTTATGTGCCCAGACCTGTCCTTTATGCGCAAGAGATGGGACCGGTTTATTACGTAAGTCTCAGGATAAACAACCAGACAATAACAGCCCTCCTTGACTCAGGTTGCAAGCACTCAGTAGTGAGAGAAGAGTTAGTCCCTGTGTCCCACATTATCCCCGAGAGGACCGTTAGTATTCGTTGTGTGCATGGCGACATCAAAGACTATCCTGTGGCGCGGGTGACCCTTCGAACTGAGACAGGTATAGAAACCACCGTCGACATAGGAGTCCTCCCTTTTCTCCCAGAACAGCTCATACTAGGTATAGATAATCCCTGTTTTTCTAGCCTCCTTGCCAGTAACCTGAAAACATATTCCCTACAGAAAAACACTCATAATAGTCTGCTTACCTCTGAACCTTGGGCCATGGACAATCACTTCAGGGTAGCTCAGCTAAGTGACAGCACCCTTAGTAACGCCTGGCAGAACTCCTGGGATACAAAAGATGAACCCAGAAAGACATATCCTTGTTTTTCGGAGCGCATTGTCCTCATGTACAGAATAGCGAAAGAAGGAGCAGAACCCCAGTTGTTAGTCCCAGCTGGTTTTAGGGATCAGATCCTTTTCTTTGCGCATTCCCATCTCCTGGCGGGCAATTGTGGGGTGGAGAAGACCAGTCAATCCATTTTAAACAATTTTTTTCTGGCCAGATATCCATGCGCAAATTAGGAAATACTGTCAGGAGTGTGTTATATGTCAAAAAAAGAATCCATATGTTCCTCCAAAAGCACCTCTACAACCCCTACCCATAATAGGCAGGCCTTTTGAGCGAATAGGAATGGACCTTATAGGCCCTCTTCCTAAATCCTCTAGGGGTTACCAGTACATCCTAGTCATTGTGGATTACTCCACTAGATACCCCAAGGCTCTTCCCTTGAGATCAGCGACCACCACCACCATAGCACAAAGACTAATTGAAGTGTTCTACAAGATGGTATTTCCATGTGAAATCCTTACTGATCAAGGGACCCCCTTCGTATCAAGATTGATGAAGGAGGTCTGCAAACAGCTGGACATTAAGCACATTACAACCTCCGTGTACCACCCACAGACAGATGGTCTTGTGGAAAGATACAACGGCAATTTAAAGCTCACCCTAAGAAAACTTCTAACAGGGGACGGCAAGAATTGGGACCAACTCCTTCTGTTGGCCTTTTTGTCATTAGAAGCTCAGTTCAAAGTAGCTTGGGTGTTTCCCCATTCGAACTTCTGTTCGGGCGGAAACCATGCACCCTTCTGGAGATCACCAAGGTGAGCTGGGAAAAAGAGGGAATAACCAAAGCACAGGCCCTGTTGGACTATTCTAATCAAGTAAAAGTTTGTCTCCATAAATTAAGATCCTTAGCCCATGACAACCTAGAAAGATCTCAGAACAAACAGCGATACCATTACGACAAAGCCAAGCGTTGGAGAGAGTTCCAATGTGGGGAATGGGTTTTGATCCTCCTGCCTTCCTCTACCCATAAATTAAAGAAGGAGTGGCAGGGTCCATATGAAATCATAAAAAAGATCGGGAAAACCACCTATGTTTTACATGTCTCCCCACAAAATTCCCAAATGTACCACGTCAATATCTTAAAGAAATGGTTAGGACCTCCTCCCAAGAGGACCTGCACCGTTTCTTTAGCGAACACTCCCCCTCATACTGTCGACGCCACTGTCCTTAGTCCTCACCTGATGGCATCGGAGAAACAAGACCTAACGAACCTCTTATACTCCTTTACTGACATCTTCTCGGATCGGCCCGGAAAAACCCATTTGGCAATGCATTCCATACCAACCACAGAAGGTGTTATTATCAAACAGAAGCCATATCGGGTGCCTGAAGCCCGTAGGGTTGCCTTACAACGTGAAGTCGCCCAGATGCTTGAACTAGGCGTTATAGTACCCTTTAATGAGCAATTGGTGCTCTCCCATTGTTCTGGTGCCAAAACCGGATGGGAGCACCCGCTTTTGTATTGATTTCAGGGCCGTAAATCGAATCTCTAAACAAGACGGATAACCTCTCCCCAGAGTGGACGAGTTAATTTAACGATTAGGTGAGGCTCGTTATATCTCCACAATTGACCTCACCAAGGGATACTGGCAAATCCCGTTACGTCCCGATGACCAGGAGAAAAACGCTTTTTCCACTCCAGATGGGTTATACCATTTCACAGTACTGCTGTTTGGCTTACACGGTGCCCCCGCTAGTTTCCAAAGAGTAATGGATACTCTGCTAAAACAACACCTAGAGTATTCCTCGGCATACTTAGATGACATCATCATATATAGTAAAACGTGGGCCGAACACCAATCACATCTTAACGCTGTCCTGTCTGAACTAAGGTACGCCAATCTTCACATCAATGCGAAAAAGTCCAAATTTGCCTTTCACAAAGTTAAATACTTGGGCTATATACTGGGAAAGGGCCTAATCAAACCTCAAAAGGAAAAGGTGAGGGCAATACATGACACCCCCTTTCCCAAAACCAAGAAAGAACTGAGAGCCTTTCTAGGACTGGTTGGATATTACAGGCGGTTTATCCCTCAGTTTTCTGACATTGCTGCCCCTCTCACTGACTTGTTAAAGAAGACAGCAACCCCTTCTCTCCTTCAGTCCCCATCCACTCAAGAAACCCAGGCCTTCCAGACCTTGAAAACCATTCTGACCACTTCCCCAGTGTTACTCACTCCCAACTTTCAGAAACCGTTCATCTTGCAGACTGACGCTTCTGGCGTGGGCATAGGTGCAGTCCTTTCCCAATTAGACACAGACAGACTTGAAAGACCAATTCTTTATATAAGTCGGAAGCTCTTCCCTAGGGAACAGGCCTATCCTACAATTGAGAAAGAATATCTAGCCCTGAAGTGGAGCATTGAGAAGTTAAGGTACTATCTGGAAGGGAGGAGTTTTGTTTTATATACTGACCATGCCCCTCTTACTTGGCTCCAAAGGAACAAGGGATGCAATGACCGGGTTCTTCAGTGGTTTCTGGCCCTGCAACCGTTTTGTTTTGAAGTCCCCCACCGGAAGGGCAAGGATCAGGGCAACGCAGATTATTTGTCGCGTTTCCCTCTTTCCCCCGATCGGGGAAATCCTGGGGGAGGGATGTGTCGCGAGACTGAGGATGCACAGCCGATTGAGTTACCTTGCTCTCCTATAGATGCCGTAACTGACATACTGTCACTTCACATTCAGGCGGTGGAGGAGCCCTTTAAAAGTTATCATGGCAACCACGAGGGAGACTCCCGCGGGGCGTACCCAGTGACATCAGGCCTATCGGAGGAGACCTGCGTCTGGCGAAGCATGTCGGGCGGATTGAAGAAGCAGGAAGGAGAGGCAGTGAGAGAGGAAGAGGAACGGCAGACGCCCACGCCGGTCAGTGACAGAGTGCTTCAGAAGTCCAAGGAAGACGAAGTCGAGAACCCCGTCCTAGAGGGAAGCGAAATGCCAGGAGGCCAACGAGACCATGCATCGCCCCGCCACTCTCCAGGAGGAGGGTGGCTATACAAGGTACGGTTCAGGCTACGGGGCCTCTCAGGGCACTGGGCAGAGTAGGAAACGCTGTAACGGGAGGGCACCGTAATCTCATAACCGCGTCACACCTGGTGCTGGGAAACTGGTGAAAGCCCCTCACGTCCCATACCCTGTAAAAGAAGGGCTATAATCCCTCCGAATTACCCCGGTTTTGTTTGTTGTTTTTCTTGTTTTCTCTCATTTTGTTGCGAGACACCGCTGAAGACCAGTGAACTCGGGTTACCTCGTGGAGAACCTTGGTGACTACGGGACTGCTCCTCTAACCAGGACTCTTCAGTTATCTCAACTGGCTGTTGCATATAACAATAAAACGAGTTACAGTACAGAATGAACGTGTCTCTTTAGTGTCCTTTGCCTTCACAAGAACCCTGCTCAGGAAGGTCCCGTGACAAACGTGAATTTGACTTTCTAACCTAATTGTTGTTTCCCATCAATGGTGATTCCCCAACATGTTTTCTTTTTCATTAATACAGATGTTTCCACTTCTACATAGATTATTGTTTAGAAACTAGATATTAGAAGATTAAAAACGTAGGATATATATGTGGGAAAGTAAGCCTGAATAATTCGAACTCCTTGTGAGCACATACTTGTTATAATTTAGTTGCAAACATAACATTGCTCTCTGAGGACAATTGTATTCGCGTGAGAAGATGAGCAGTAATCCTGTTCCAAGGAGAGCATCGGGTGCTGACTGGCTGATGGAGACGAGAAGAGCAACATGTTGCAAAAGCTTCACAAAATGTGATGTCTATAATAGTTTGTGTTTCTAGAGTGGGCTCCGAACCTTTTTCCCACTTCGTTTTGCCCACTTTCCATGCCATATTTACCTAGACCAAGACTTTATGTTACAATGCTTTAGGACTCTACTGAGTTTCCTGAACCCCTCTTTGTGGGAAGTTCTTTGCTTTGATGTTTGATCTACTTGAGCTGATTTAAATGCTAAAGCGTTATGTTTTTCTCTCACTCTCTCCAACTAGAACTCTTCATGGGTTCTGACTAACTCCATTTTCCCCAATTCTTAGAATAGGGATTCTTTTCTTTATGGAACACACTTTAATGCATTTATTACATGATTTTATTAACCAAAACTGATATTATTTTTCTGTCATATATTGACTATTGAGATTAATCTGAATTTAACTTGTGATTTGCAGTAAAGATGATTTACTAAACAATTTGATTAATGAAACCATTTAAGCATACACCAACTCTCTTTATTGACTAAAATTTGATTAATGATTGTGATGATAATTTATATGATGCATTGTTTTCTTCTTCTCTAGCACAACGGCCAATATCTAATCGACCAGAAGCCGATTATTAAACAGAGCAGGAATTAGCTCATTTGATGGTAAACCATAATATTTTAAATTGTGAACTGATTCCCGCTCCAGCAAGTATATTAAAACTGGAAGACAGGTTAAGCTGTAAAGGTCTGGTTACGATGTTGGTAGAGGCTTCCCTGGTGGGATAGGAGATGTGATAATCAGGACTGTCAATAAAATGTAAACTTTAACTGTTCACAAGTGTATGGCTTTAACATAACATGTGTATTTGTAAAGCGCATGTTCACCCAAGCAACGGGGCATCTTGGCACTGAATAACAGATGTTTATTGTTACCCAACTCAATGGTACTCATTTTTTCGACCTCAAATGGATGAAAGGCTGAGTGGACCCACCAGGATTCGAACCTGTGACCATGAAGTCAAACACAGGCCCCTGCAGTGCATGCATTAGTCCACTGAGCCACCAGACCCAGCCTTAAGTGGAGGTGAGGCTATAAAGTCATGCATTGACCCTGAAGAATCTTAGTAGAAGAGAGTTTTAAAAGAGGAGAATTGGGGGCCTGGCAAAAGAAGTAGACAGGAAAGTATTGGGATATATAGGAAAATAGAAGAAATGAGAAAGGGAGAAGAGGCAGGGAGAAAAGAGTGAAGGGTGGAATCGAAACTGAGGAATTAGCTTGGGGATTAATATGTAACAAATTGGTTTGGTTGGATGCCAACGCTAACAGGGTGAAGAGGGAAGGAGGTTAGTGGTTGGTGACTGATAGAGGTGAGAAGTGTGTGAGAGTGCAAAGATAAGAGAGTCAACCATCCATCAGCGCATGAGTCAACATATAGGAAATGCAATAAATTGGGTTATTGTATAGGGGGTGGAAGCCCCCCTCAGGCAAACACCACAATCCTTGTATGGCTGAACCACAAAGTCACTAAATTAACCTGTGCTTTACCCTCTGGGAGCTTGATGCAAAGCAGCCAAGCTTAGAGTAGAGGCAAAGTGTAAAGTATTTATGTAACACACAAACAGTAACAAAGTGAAATCATAACACAGGAACAATCCAAAACCAATTTAGAAACATAGAGTAAAGTTTAATAAATAAAATGATACCAGAATAACAAAAATTGAATCAGTTGGACTGGAGACATGGAACTTTAAAGTTTTCAATAGATATAGTGCCTAAAACACAAAGCGGCACTCAAGTTCAAGTTGACTGCAATTGAGCGCAGGCTGGATACAGAGACTAGGTTTGTCCTGCTGAAAAAATTACCTGCTAAAAGTAGAGCATGAAGAGTTCCATTTGTGGTGGAGGAGACTGCGAGGAGCAGGGAGAGCGTCACAGATGGTTGTCACTGTAGTGCAAAGGGCAGGCCGAGTGGGGCGGGCTGTCATCACTGTAGCATGAAGTCAAGCATCATGGACAATCCTTGCTGGAGCTTTTCTTTGGTGGTCACCGTGGCAGGCATTGTTGTAGCATAAAGTGCAGATCTCGTGTTGCTGTTGTCTCTGGTTGTCACTGTAGTGTGAAGAGTTAGGTTCACTGGAGCTTCACATTGGCGGTCATCGTGGGCGGCAGAGTCTCGGCGTGAAAGGGTCTATCCATGGTTGCAAAAGGTCCAAAACATCAGGATTCCACCTTCATTCTCAGAAGGAGCTCAACAGATGTCAATCAAGGGTCCAGGACCTGGAAACGCACCTCTAGGTGGGTCAGGACCTCATTCCAGCAGAGGCCAGCAGGGCTCAGGCAGGTCCATTTGCATGACCGAGCAGGCCCAGTGTAGCAAGTCAGCTGGGCAGTTGCAGGGAAGCATCAGAAGATTTTTTGTCCCTATAGCCCAGACAGGATGTCACCCAACTGCCCTTGAAGTCATTCAGGTTAGGCTGGGATGAGGGAAGCAGGTCCAGAACAGTGAACAGCAGGGCAGCCCGCCAAGGGTCAAAGCAGTCCTTAAGAACCAGGGCAGTCCCTGGTAGCAGCATGCAAGTCCTCTGGGGAGCAAGGCAGGCCTCAGGCAGCATGACAGTCCTCTCAAGAGCAAAGCAGTCCCTCTTCTTTAATGTCCGCAGGTCCAGGAGTGTCTCTGGTGGCCCAATATTTATACCTGGTACCAGACTTTGAAGTGAGGGGATTCCCTACACTACCCCCACATCTGATTCTGGAAAGTTCATCCCTTCCCCTGTCAAGGCTCCAAGAAGTCTGGGGTGACAAAAAACTTGTGTCAGGTTCATTTGTGGATGCAGGAGGCAAAGACCTTTTGTAATGTAAGTGGGCTTAGGTATAGCTCTGCCCCAACCATCTTGGTGAGATTGCCCACCCTGTCCACACCTAATCCCCTTTTGTGTCACTATCTGGAAAGAATACGCAAACCCCAACAACAGAGCCATTCATAGTCACATGACCCAGGATACTGGATGAAGGCTAACCCTGGGCGGTGAACTACGCTACGCTCGCGGAATTTGCGAAGTTACGGTATCTTCGCGATTCGCGTAGAACGCGAAGTTACCGTGCACTACGCAATTTGCGGCGTAGCGTAGCTGTTTTTCTTCTTCGCGCGCTCAATATACGTTCTCGCGCGCGGTAACGACCTACCGTGATTCTGCGTTCGCCGACGCGACTTCCTATCCGTTCGCGGGCGCCACGAGATTTGGAATCCGGCCGCACGATTCCGCGAGAGTGTGCGAACGCGAACACGTCATTCGGACGCGCAATCTGACTTCCAGCGGCAGTGTTGGTAAGATCGCGATCCCGAACACGAAGAAACTACAATCTGGCGAAGAATATATCTCGAGCATCATAAAACCTTCTCGAAAATGATGAATTAGTTCATTTTGCACAAAAAACTCCTCAGGTTGTCATTTAGAGATGTAGTTTGGTGAGCAAGGAGTCCTTTTTCTTTTTTTCCAAGAGGAAGGAAGTGCCCCTGATTCTCAAACTTCCTGTTCCTGTCCAGCAGGCTCCTCCCAGTGTTTTGTCCATGTGCTGTTCACTTTCATTTGGATTTGGAGCTGGAAGGATCACTTTTTGTGTCTGTCTGCTGCATCATATCATTGGATTGGATTTGAGGACTCTTGGATTTGAGATTTTACAAGTAAGTTGGAGAATTGGTGTACTTGTTTGTTTGATTGGGGCTTGTTTGTACCTACATTTTTTGGGGGATTTCCATAGTTTTTAAAATGTATTGTTGTGGCCTGTAGTTTCGGCAGGGGCCTAGTTGTTTTTCTTTGATTGGAATTTCAGCCAGTAGGCCCGGACTAGAGCCAGAGGTACCCATGGGTGCATGTTTCTGTGGTGTCTGTTGAATTTAAAGTTTAAATATCATGTAGGCCGGGCATCCATGGATGGCATTGGTTTGAATTGGTAAAAGTGGTTTTTGGGGTGTATTTCATTTTTTGGGTGTTTGTTAAATAAATAGGCCTTTTCAGCCAGTAGGTAACCCTGGGCGTTCAGCTCGCGGACTTTGGGCAAGTCCGCACTGCGCGACAACGCGGACTTACACTTTTATCTTCTTCGCGCGCTCAATGTACGTTTCGCGCGCGCGATAACGACTTTTTGTGATGATCGCGATGCCGAACACGCAGAATTTACAATTTGGCGAACAATATCTCTCGAGCATCATAAAACCTTCTCGAAAATGTTGATTTAGTTAATTTTGCACAAAAACTCCTCAGGTTGTCATTTAGATGTAGTTTGGTGAGCAAGGAGTCACTTTTTTTTGTTTTACAATTTTTTTCAAGAGGTAGCAAGTTGCCCAGAGTCTCCAACTGCCTGGTCCTGTCCTTTGTCTTCACTTTTTGTTATTTTGGGTGGCCTGGCCATGTGGGTGGCGGCCATTTTGTAAAGCCAGGCATTGTGCTTTTGCCATAGGCCTGCATTGTCTGTCTTGTGTTCCTTTTCTTGTTGTTCTGGGTGGCCTGGCCATGTGTTGGCGGCCATTTTGTGTGAACAGCCACTGTGCTTTTGCCATAGGCCTCCAAGCTTGCGGCCTAGTGTGCCAGTAGGCCCGGAGGTAGTCATCCTCATGGGTGCATAAAAACTGTTTCTGTGTTGTCTGTTGAATTGTAACATAATTTAGGCCATGGATGGCATTGGATTGATTTGCAAAATGTGGGTTTTGGGGTGGTATTTTATTTTTTGGGTGTTTGTTAAATAAATAGGCCTTTTCAGCCAGTAGGTAACCCTGGGCGTTCAGCTCGCGGACTTTGGGCAAGTCCGCACTGCGCGACAACGCGGACTTACACTTTTATCTTCTTCGCGCGCTCAATGTACGTTTTCGCGCGCGATAATGACTTTTTGTGACGATCGCGATGCCGAACACGCAGAATTTACAATCTGGCGAACAATATCTCTCGAGCATCATAAAACCTTCTCGAAAATGTTGATTTAGTTCATTTTGCACAAAAAACTCCTCAGGTTGTCATTTAGATGTAGTTTGGTGAGCAAGGAGTCACTTTTTTTTTGTTTTACAATTTATTTCAAGAGGTAGCAAGTTGCCCAGAGTCTCCAACTGCCTGGTCCTGTCCTTTGTCTTCACTTTTTTGTTATTTTGGGTAGCCTGGCCATGTGGGTGGTGGCCATTTTGTAAAGCCAGCCACTGTGCTTTTGCCATAGGCCTCCAAGCTTGCGGCCCAGTATGCCAGTAGGCCCAGAGGTAGTCACCATGGGTGCATAAAACTGTTTCTGTGTAGTCTGTGGAATTTTGACATCATTTAGGCCATGGATGGCATTGAATTGATTCAATTGAATTGCGAAATGTGGTTTTTTTTGGAGGGTCTGACTATTTCACTTTTTGGGTGTGTTAAATAAATGCCTTTTTTGAGTGTGTACTGTGTAATTATAATTGTGTTGTTGTAGTGGTTGTCTAACTTTCCAAAGTGTTTTTAACCATGTGGATTTTAGTTTTCGCATTAAAGCTGTGTGTGTTTTATAAGGCATCCTTTGTCTGCCCATATATAGGCCTGCTTGAGTTCATTGTTTGCCGTGCCTTGTGCCTGTGAGTCACCATGTTTCTGGGGGCCATTTTGTTGTGGTAGTTATTAGGGTGCTGTTTTTGCCACATAGGCCTGCGTGTCTTTCCATTGTTCCTCTTGTCTTACTGCTTCCAAATCCATCCCCATTGCCAGCTGCAGCTCCCTGATGCTGCTATATAATACATCCCACGTGATGCACAAATTTAGGCCAAACATGCTCCAGTACATTTTAGTTTTTGTTCTTTACTATTCTTATTCTTCCAGAGTGTACACTAGCACTACACAGTAGCCAGGAAAGCCCTGGCCTTGTTGTCAACGTCTCATAAATGGCTAGACTGTGTGTTGTTGTTCACAGAGTTTCTGAAATTTAATAATTGAGGCCACCACACACTAAGTTCTATATTCTATTTGTTTGATTTGTGCTATGTTTGACTGATGTTCTGGCTTTTTTGCTTTTAGGTGCACAAAGACTGAGGAGGAGGTGTGTCTCTCATCATTGCCTGTTGCACTTCCAGACAGACATCCTGCTGCTGTACACACAACACAACGTGACGTGTGACCTGACCAGACATCTCTGCAACTGAGTGCTGCTGACATCTGAAGAAGATGGTCCCAAAGAAAGCAGGTACCAGGTCCTCCAGTACCAAGAAAGTTGCTATTGAGAAGAAGAAGGAACAGAAGAAGCAAGTGACACTGAAGTCTGGTGTGCCGGCCAATACCTTTTGGGGAAAAATAATTGCGCCTGCAGCAGCGGTGTCTGGGGGCAAGCTGGGGGCAGCACCTCCGCATCAGTGGACCCAACCCACCAACCCAGGCCCAAGCACATGAGTGTGGAAGAGGTAGCCAGCCTAATGGTGGAAAGCAGTGATGCTGAGCCTGAGATAAACTTATCGCTATCTCAAAGTAGTACCCAATCAACGCAGGAGGAAACACAGCAGATAAGTGGTCAACAACAACAGCCGCAACCACCGCCCGCAATAGTAGTTGTTGTTCCTCCTGAAGTAGGGGCAGTTCAGGAAATTGAGCCTCATGCAGAGGTAGAAGAAGAAGCCACTCATTCAGAAGATCCATTGTCTTCCAAATCCCCAGCAAGGAAAAGGAGGGGTAGTCCATCAAGTTCTTCACCAAGCCCCCCTTCTGATCATCTAGATGCCACTTGGAAGCCACAAACTGAGTCTGAGAGGGAGCCACGTTCCAAGACCAAGCTAGGGAAAAGGAAGGTTCCGGAAAGCCTTACACTTATGGAGGTCGTTGTAGAACAGCAAGATGATGATGATGACGACGAGCCAGTCATCACGAACATCACTCCCGGCCCGAGGAGATGGAGACCAACATTCTTACCCTATCCAAAATCGCTGCGAGGGATGTAGCACGCATACCTCCACAGGTAACACCAACACGACCTACAGCTTCCATATTTGCATTAGCAAAGGCCCGGCAGCGACCTACATCCAGCACAACCACCACCTCTGTAGGAGTAGGTAGTGGTACAGCAGCACAGAGTCAAATTCAACACACACCCTACAGATCATCCGGCATTGGAAGTGGCACCTCCAGCAGGAGGCCAAAGTTAAGCTCCCCAGTTTGGGACTTCTTTACGGTTAGCGAAAAGGAGGAGAACATTGCTATATGCTCCATTTGTAATACCTCTGTTAGTCGTGGTAAGCTTGGTACAAATTATGGTACCGGAGGCCAAATGACCCATCTGAAAAAACACCACTTGATCAGCTGGGAGGACCACCTTCGCGGCAGAAAAAAAACTGCAACCATTGGTGTTGGTGGGGTTAAAGGAGTAGAAGAAGAAGATCCGATCACGCTGGAAGAGGAAGGACAGGGAGACATTCTCTCTGGTAGTGGTACACAAGGTGTCCCTGACCCCAGCAGTGCAGTCTTAACGTTGCACACATCTTCAGCAACATCTCAGTGGCACAAGAGTAAGAGTCAGC
The DNA here is from genome assembly GCA_963921515.1 of Calotriton arnoldi. Lineage (NCBI taxonomy): Eukaryota > Metazoa > Chordata > Amphibia > Caudata > Salamandridae > Calotriton > Calotriton arnoldi. Next base: position 38,584 of record CAWUFW010003758.1, read on the forward strand.
CGGAGACACCAAGAAGTACCAGGTCCGCACTACCAAAATGTGCGTTGAGCCTAAGAGAAAGGAAAACCATGCAGCCTACCATTATCAGCATGTTTGGGGGTGAGGGGCAGTACGAACGCAACCACCCAATAGCACGTTTGTACAATGCGAAGCTGGCTAAAATGTTAGCACTGGACCTTCTCCCTTTTTCTTTTGTTGAAGGGGTGGGTTTTGTGGAATTTGTGTCAACCATCTGCCCAAAATGGCATGTTCCCAGCCGCTACTATTTTGCCAGAGTTGCAGTTCCAGCACTACATCCCGACGTGCTGGAATTGCTAGGAAAGGCCTTGAAGCAGAGTGCTGTTCACAGTATCCACCTGACTACAGACATGTGGACCAGTTGCCAAGCCACAGATTACATGTGCATCACTGCACACTGGATCTGTTTTGCGGGGTTAGAGAACAGATATCTGCTGGTGTTGATACTGCAGAGATTTTTCATGCCACTCGCAAACATGCAACTGTAGCCATGTTTGCCATGGAGAAATCTCATACTGCTGCAAACATTTTGGAAGAGTTTAACACCAAGGTCTTTGAGTGGCTGCGCCCAAGAGGGCTTACGATTGGTTTTGTTGCCACGGACAACGGCAGTAATGTAGTTTTGGCCATGCGCAATGGTGGCTATTTCAGGGACCCGTATTTGGCACACTGCATTAACATTGTTGTTCAAGACTTTTTGAAAAATGAATCCAAAGTCAGCAACTTACTGGTCACCTGCAGAAGAATATGCACACATTTCAACCATTCTTTTAAAGCCCGGAAGCAGCTGAGGGTCATTCAACGTGAGCATAAAATGCCAGTCAAAGCGCTCATCCAGGAGGTGCCAACACGTTGGAACTCAACTTATTACATGCTTGATCGTCTGTTTGAACTGTACATACCACTCAATGCTTATGTCATGCAAAGATTAGGGGAACCTACTGTGAAAGGCATGACCGTTGAGATGGCTCAATGGGACCTCATTAAATGCCTGACTGAGATGCTACTTCCTTTTGAGATCTTCACACGTGAAGTCAGCAGAGAGGACTGTACTATGGGCCAAGCTATCCCATTGTTGCACATGCTAGAGCAACAGCTGAAGGATGTGTCTGAAACGTACGCAGGTGTGGATGACAAACAAGACGCATATCATTTGGCGGAGACCTTAGCCGCTCGCTTATCGGAAAATACAAGGATTAAAAATAAAATTTTGTCACAACCACATTACATTAGTGCCACAATTTTGGATCCATGGTACAAAGTATTTCTGAACAGCAAGGCAGTAATTCCTTTTCGGAAGTGGATGTTGCCAACTACAAAACTTTGATAGCTAAGGAAGCCACTATTTTCGAAAGAGAACGGCTGTTAATTACAGGCCCCCCACCCCAGGCCATAACCAGTACTACAGGGCATCCAGAGTCAAGTTCTACTTCGGAGCCTGAGGGCAGTGCATTTGCCTCCCAGCAGTCACCTACACCAACAATAACATCAAGAACAGGATCATCCACAGCACAATGTGCAACTGATTGGTTTCTACAGCAGGGGTATGGTAAGTCCAGTGCTGATGCAAAGGCAAAACAGGCCGAGCACATCGGAGCACCCCTGAACATTGAGCGGATGGTCCAGGCCTATCTGGATGACCCAACAGAGGTCTTCATGGATCGAAACCCATTGGTGTATTGGTATGGGAAAAGAAGCCAATGGACAGTGCTCAGCAGGCTAGCGATAAAGTATCTGGCTTCCCCTATCGCAAGTGTCTCTTCTGAGCGTGTTTTCAGTGCTGCTGGTGCCATTGTAACTTCGAAAAGGACCAGTCTCTCGGCCCAAAGCGTGGAGAGGTTAACCATGATCAAAATGAATCAGCACTTTATACCACCGGATTACAAAATACGTGAATCACAGCAGGAAGAGGAGAGCGACTTGGATGACGTAAATAGTGCGTTACAGGACCTACTTCTGTCCGAACCACCAGAGTTTGAGGACGAGCTCCTCTTCCCTGACAACTAGGCTTTCAAATTGTTACTTTCTTCCTTCCTTTATGTGTCTGTGTATCTGTCTTTCTGGTTCAAATCACAACAAATCCATCACCACCGTCTTCTCTTTTTATTTCCCTATTGGAGTTGGATGTCTGTGCATTTAGCTGTCCACTCTTCAGAGTCCTGCTTCATCTTCCTGTCTCGCACAAGTACATTTCCGTCAAGCCAGACATTAGTACAAGAAATGTTGCCTTTACCAGTCCCGCCTCCATAAGAAGTGAAACGTGACTATAGCTATCCTCCGTTTTGTTTTCGAGCCGAAACTCATCAGTGTCCGAAGGCTACAGCCTCAGCAGGCATCCAAAGGTCCTCACTGTCAGGACAGAAGGTACTTGGCAGAGAAAGACAAGAGACTCTTCGAAGAAACTTGCTGACATTTGTGCAAACTCAAATGACCATCAATGAGCGCTACCCAGGCCGCGGCCCATCATCACAGTGCTGACCATGGGAAGCAACTTAAACTGTGACAAAGTGCCACAGAAGAATAAGACGAAAACCGAAACAGCGACTAACACTCAAAATGAATGTGGACTGGAGTAATGATGAGGCCACTGCCCCGTAAAAAAAAATAACAACTGTCAGAACTAGGCATCTGATGATCTGACAGCCAAAGAGAAGAGCAAGACAGGTAATGATGGAATGCATTGGATGCTTGCAGACTCTGAGCGATTGCTGTTGTTTGTTGTTGATGTTGTGCATGAAGTCGAACTCTACTCTACTATTTAATCTACAAAGTGACTCAAGTCAGTGACAGTCAATGTTTCCCTTCTTGTTGTTTAATAACCAAACTGTACTCCTACTACTGCAGGTGCAGGCCAATATCTGTTGCAATTTTTTAATATGGAATATGGACTTAATCGGAGTCACTACAGACTGAGTTGTAGTTGGACAACACGTACCACACCATGATGATGACCATACTATCTTTGCACGCAATCATTCAGTTGGATCGGAGATGATTCAAGGAATAACTGCATTTCATGAAGTGGCATAAGGTAAACATAAACACAACAATTCAACAAGAAAGTAAACACAGCAGACCTACATGTCCATGTAGTGGTGTGTAGTCGAGTGTAGTGATGACTCACAGCGGCGCATTGATTTTGTCACTTAATTAGGAAAATGCTAAGTTGCTGTGTATGCCTTTTGTCCGGCTATGTCAAAAATTAAGGTAAATGGAGGTTGGGTCACGGGCTGGTGCTGTGGTGGGCCTGTTCTGTCCTGTTGTTGTTGTAGCTTAATGCTGTAAACAGAATCTACACGATATATCCAAGCCGCCTCACTCTGAAAGTGTTCTCTCTTCTCTTCTTGGACTCCACCGTAATTGATGTTTTTTTTTTATTCATTGATTTTTCAATACCCCTTTTGTTTTTCCATCTAGACGTTACAGGCCGGCCTTTACCCTGTGCTTGCTATACTGGGAGACACAACTCACATTTACCTTACCAATCGGCATCAGGAAGGCCACCAAGATTGATGTGCGGATCGTCCATGGAAGATAGGACCAAGAGGAAGGACGAGATTCCACTCCACAATTTGAGCATGATAATACAGTAACTTTAGTATCATTCATCATTCATCTTTTAATTAATTTGAATCCTTTTTTCTCTTCAATCATTAGGACTGTGTGTTGTGTGTTTGTTTGCTAATTGATCCCTACAACTGTGTTTTCTTTTAATTGTCTTTGCTATCTTTACAAGTAAGCCCAGTACAACATGGAATTTGGGTCTCTGAGGGCATATTACAGGCAAGGCAAATTGCATAGAATATACTGCTGCCCTGTACTGTCTAATTGTCTAGTAGGAGTTATTAAGTACTACTCATTAACCATCAAGTTATCTTCATCATCATGCATGCATTTCCCTTTTCTCCCTTTATAGATTTTTTGTATAAGATCATGGTCGTCTGCCAAGATTGCGCTTTGCTTTTGTTGTCCATGCGTACTGTTTTTCATTCTCAAACCTTTCCCCAAACCCCCTTCCCATCCATTCATCAAACCCTAACCCTCTTCCCCGGGCTGTGATTTATATTGAGGTGTGATATGACTACATAAAATGTACACCAATTGATCACACGCTTGCTGGGGCAGATGTGGTGAAAGCAACACTAATTCAATTGCAAGGCAGGGCGAGGAGCTTCTTCTGCTTGCCCACCCATGCTCAGTCTATGTGCAAGCCGTCACCGGCTAATAGTAGTACATCATAATTAATTGCCGTCATTGATTGGATTAATCATCAAACTCCTACCACACAGCAGTAAAGGTTACGAATTACGATTGTGTTAAGTTAAGTGACTCAATCGACACAACTACAGTTTGTAACTTCTTGTACTAGGCTGTCCCCGCCACCATTATGTTTAATTTGACTTTAGCAGTTGCAACTGCAATATTGTTTGTTTGGCAGTCTTCTTCTGTACTGTATTTTACTTCGTTCTACTACTCCTCCCACAGTCGCTCTCAGGAAAGTGACTGTCTCTTTTTAATTTTTTAGCAAATGCTACTGCCAGTGTCTACTCTACTACTACCACCACAACCATGGCATCTTCTACATTCTCTCTGGAAACCATGCAGCCATCGCTGTGCCGAACGTAATCATCAATCACAGGTAAGATAAGTTTGGTGGGAGGTATAAATGGACTAGGAGGAGAGACTGACAGTACTAGTAGGACAAATAACTCAGTGAGGGGTACCACATCTATCTGTTTGTATTACATCATCGTCGGCAGATTATTTAAATCAAACACTGGCTGCGGCCCTGCAGCAGCAAGGAAACCAATGTGACGTTAATTCGTAAAACAGTAACCCCCCACAAAACATTAACATTGTATGTTTAAGTATAAATATAATTTATTACCCTAACAAAAATAAACTATCCCACACCTGACCCACCCTTCTCCCTAACCCCAACAAATGTCCAAAACGAAAAAGTCCAAAGAATGTTCCGAAACCCCAACGCCCAATTCCCACCCACCAAAACAAGGAATAAAAAGGGGCAAATCCACAGGGTCCTCGATGTTAAATTCGGCGGGCTTTGAGGTGTTTGTCCACCATGATTTTGACCCGCTCCTCCATTTGCTCCTCTAGACGTGCCATCCGGAGGAGAATCTTCTTGCGAAATGCCCTGCAGTGGCATCCAGGGTGGGGGACAGCAGTGCTGGCTGCTAGCGAACTGCGGCAGCGGCGGGCGGCTACCAGACCGCGGCGCCGCACCGCTGGAGTTGTGGCCTGGCTGGGGCCCGGGGCATTGGACGAGGCTGCAGCTGCTGCTGCCGCCTCCTCCTCCTCCGCCTGAGCCACCAGCCGCCGGTACTCCTGGCATATGGCCTCCAGTTTCCGGCGCCGGGCCCTGGCTGCCAACTCCTTCCGCGATGGTTTGTCTTGGGAAGGAGTACCATCTATATCAAGAAAGAAAAAAATATTGTTGTAACCAGTACTCTTAGCTAAACAGTAACACAAAATTAATTCAACACATAATGGCACAGTAGCACTAGCAAGAAGCACAGTACATAACATTTGTGGTAATAATCTATCTATCCTCCCACTTCCTCGGCCTCTAACATTTATGGGAGTTTCAGGCATTATTCTAGCACTATGGACTCCAACCAGTACACAGTACACCAGTGTTCTTCTTTTCTCTAGTTTAGCGAAATGACATAACGTGGTTGTAGCCGGCATTGCCAGCTCGGTCATCTATGCTTGCACCCAAGACACACATACGAGTCATGACACAGACTCACGTTAGTTGGATTTACTACTGTTTGCAGGTGGGGAAGCTCGTATTTTTCTATTACGGGTAGCACTGGCCATACTCTCTCTGTTACATGGAGGGCAATTGCTCAATTATTTCACAGTGCCTTGGCTACTACAAAAAGGCAGATTATATATCTGATCCAATGATCGTTGCTTTTATATGGGACAACGACATAAGGTCAGTAGCGGTCGGTGGTGGGACTCGGGGAGTTCGGCCGGGCGGTGACGTGGGTAGGGGCAGGATGGGGGTAGTAAACTATGGATTACGGCCAATTACAGGTAAGTAAACATATAAATAAATGAAACTAATTTTGTTGCGCACACTGCATCGCATTTGGCGGTGCAGTGCGCACAATGAAATTCGCTTTATTTATTTGTATGTTTACAGTAAAGTTACCTGTATTTGCCCGCGTAATACATTGTTTACTACTACCCCCACCCTGCCCCTCCCCACATCGGCTTTGCTACTCTGGCGCGGTTTCTTTTACATTCCTAAAACTGTGCATCCTGTGACAGTCTCCACCTATGCTGTCTATGATGAATACATACAGGCATCCATCCATTCTAAGTAAATGTCAATCATTGTTCTTAATCTCTCCACCAACCTTACTTTGTTTCACCAACAACAACGCATGCGTCCACTCACTCCGTTGCTTGCCTTGGCTTTGAGTTTCACCCAAACACCGCTGATGATTCTTGCTATCCACAGTATCCACCCATACTGTGTCGCCCACCCAGGCAGGCATCCATTCTTCTTTCACCCTCTTCCACCCATCCTTCAACAACACATGCATCTGATTCCTATCAGCCACCTATCCATGCTTCCAACGTATCCTTCTCTGCCAGTCATCATATTAAATCTCGCCCGCCCTTCCTCCTTCAACCCTTCTTTCCCTTTTTGTTCAACACAACCATCAAGGTCATCTGATCTGACTTTTAGTCTCCTCCATAAAACTTTCACAGCTGAGTTGGAGTCAGATATAAGAGGCCATTGGTTAATCAAGTCACGCTGGTAATGCTATTGCTACTGCATTGCTCATGCTAAGTAAAGGGTGTCTTCTTTAACCGTTGTATAATGTTCACTACAACTTCATACCTAAAAAGTCTCAACAACAGTACAGTGAGTGAAGTCCACACACCCTTCCAGCTAGTGCAATGTCAATAAGTCATGAATATAACTTACCACCGCCCGCCACCGCTGCTGGCTCCCCCTGTAGCTCCTGCAGGTGCCGCATCTTCTCCTGCCCCTCCGGAAGGCTCGAACCGCCGGTGGCCCCGCCGCCACTGGTGGTTGCTAGTCCGCCTAGATAAAAACATGACACATTTTTAGATGCCTGTACACCTCCCCTATTTATTCTTTTTCATTAGCAAGATTGGAAAAAAGTTAATACATACATATTATTATAAATCACATTCAATAGTCCAAATCGGGTACTAGAGTACAGTCAGTAGACACTAGTAGTGTTATGGTCCCTAGGGTCATTTTTATACTATACTCTACTCTTTGCAAAGTTAGCCTGAGCCATGCAACCATTTTCCGCTTCATGTCTTTTGCGCATGTTACCTTGCAGCTTGTTGCGCAGTAACAGTAAGACGCCTTTTGAGCCCACATGAGCACATACAGCTACTGTCTGAGCGTTGCGTACAAGAGGTCGAAAAACAAGCCACTTTGTTATGGAGTTCGGTTAGTCCGTATTGCTTAGCCATAGGTAACATGTTACACTTTTTGGGCAGGACTGAGAAATGCTTGCATTATACTATAATAACACGCACCATTTTTCTCAGGCAGAGGATTCCCTTCTACGAACCAGAGATTTGCAGAGCTTATGAATGATGCATGTAACCAGTAATTCTACGTTCTACGGTGAGCAGTCGCCCAGAATTCGCACAGATCTTTTGTCTTATATATCATCAATGATCATGCACTTGTTGCAAGTGCAACACTGTTTATTGTTTTAATCTTATGCATTTTGCTGTTGGAGCTGGCTGGAGTACACTGAATTTTATAGAACAACATACATACAGAGCTTGTTAGTTGAAAATAAACCTTTTGAACTTACACATAGACTCTGTGGTATTTTGTGTGGTGGTGGTGGTGGACTTACACGAGTGAGTGAGCGAAAGGGTGTTATGTTCTGGGTTGTGTAATCATAATCATTGGGTATCTTCGGGTGGGGGTTCGGGGACCTAATGAGACACTATAGCTAGTCGTTCAGGGATTGTGGGTTCACTTCTGACTGAGGTGTGAGGAACGTCCAAGTTCCAAACTCGCATCACCAACATCCTATTTCATTGTGCATAGTTCTGCATGGGGCTGTGCAGAATCCAAGTAGTATGTACTATATCCTATCAAAAATAGTCAAATATCTGGTTGGGCATTTTGTTTGTGGTAATTGTCAAAGCCTCAAGATTAAGAAGCCTAGAAGAGGACAACCAAAAGGACTGGACTCAGTGGCTAGAGCTATTAGTATTGGTCAATCTGAGTTTTATTCAAAACCGTACAATAAAGAGTGGCAATGCAAACTGGGCAAGCTTAGCGACAGACTAATATTAGTAGTACAGAGTACAGACATTCATAGCAGAGGCAGTTAGAACTTAGAGGCAGGGATAACCAGAATTTAGAAACAGATAGTCAAGTCAAGATCAAAGAATCTTTTGTAAAAAATAGAATTAGGGAGTGGAGCCAGAATTAATAGTTCTGAAAAAATAAGGTGCAGTAAAAGTTAGGGCAATATAATTGTTAATATTAACCACTGGAGGACTTACTGGGACCAGCAGCAGGGCCCTCGGTAGAGGAGCGGTCCTCTGGTGGTTGTCCCGTCGAATCTGACCCCGTCTTCTTGCCCCTGGGTGCTGCACATCAGTGATCATGTAAGATATAATAAAGAAAAAGAAAGACACAAACATTAATGATTGCTGTGAAACAAATAAATTATCTAAAAAACGCTCAAAAACGTTTTAGGAAACAAAAATTGCAATAAAATTGACCTATCTAATCCGATCGACTACTGCCTTGCGGGATTCACGGACAGTCTACTTATTTGGGAACACTAATTCAGTGTTCCATTCTGATTGATTCAAATAAAATCCAGAACACTAACTAAGCCTAATTCCACCTGACCTAGCCCACCTATTCCAGGCGGGCCAATTGTTCATTAAGCCTGCATTTCCATTTTTTATTGACATCAAAAATGCATAGATGAGAAGGAGGACACATGCATAAAGTGCATAATGCATACACCAAATTGTTGGTTGGTTGCGTCTGATGTTCTGCAGCTGACTGACACTGCTAAGCTAAGCTTACCAGTACCACTCACTAAACAAACTACAAAAGGTTCTAAGGACTGGGGTAAGCAGCACTCAGTGACAGAGGATGCGCCACGCAGACCGCTCAAAAATTATCAACTAATAGTAACTAAACCTAGTATCAAATGCATCCACCACTATTTGACAGGAGGACAAAGGAAGGACTACAGTCTCTCTAGCAATAGCATTACCTAACTGAAGTTCTCTAAAGTAAACTCTTACATAATGACAAGCGAGCGCAAAGTTGCAAAAAGTAAGAGTACCGCCCAGCACCTGTGTCCTACAATCACAGAAGATTTTGAAACGTAACTTACCTGCAATGTAAGCAGCAATATTCTTGTTATTTGTAAAAAATGTATACACAAATCACAATACTTATACTACTATATATATATTGGCTACTCACCAAGCCCCAAGACCTTGACACCTAGCAGGTCCAACAGGTCCTGCTCCCGGTCAAGGATGTCTGACCACCGGTGGGCCAGCTGGTTATGGGTGCGCCGGACCTCGGAGCAGCGAAACACTGCCCGACGCACCTTCGCCCACCGGCGGTGACGCTCCTGGGTCGGGTACCCGGAGCCTGGCCTGCCGCCTGCTGCCAAGGTCAAGGGGAGGTGGCTCTGAATAAAAAAAACAAGGGCGGCCACCTCCGCCTCATTAAACAGCTGGCGGGCTTGCACCCCTGCAGGGCGCAGTCTGCCGCAAGGCAGGCGGCGATTGGGCGCACGTGCCTTGCCCTTTGAGCCGCTGCTGCTACCCTTCGCCATGGTTCTGGGGTGGGAGGAGGTGAAAAAGAAAAGTTAGAAGGGAAAAATAAAGTTAGGGGAAGAAGTAGGAGCTTAAAGAAGAAAGTTATATAAAACAGTCGAAAAGTAAAAAAACACAGTAAAAAGTAGAAAAAATGCAAAATATAGACTTAAGCAGAGAGTGAGATAGATAAGAAATAAAGAAAAATTGAAAAACAGTGTAAAAAACTAAGGATTGCAAATATTGAGGGAGGATAGAAAAGCAGGCCCAGAACCATAGCATAGAGTGGTAAAACAAGATGGCCGCGCCCATCGCAACCGCGTGGGTAAGTTCGCGCGATATTTGTCCCCGAGCACGCAAAAAACATCGCGAACACGTACAACGCGTTCCCGAACAAGGAATGCGCATCGCGAGCACGCTATACGCGACCCGGAACAGGAAATAAGGGATCGAGAACGGGCGGGACAAGTGAAAAACAAAATGGCCGCGCCCATAGGCGACCGCATGGGTAAGTTCGCGCCCCCGAGCACGCAAACAGCGTCCCGAGCAACCACAACGCGTTCCCGAGCAAGAAAAACACATCGCGAACGGGCGCGGCAAGCAGCTACGCGCGCTCGCGAAGCTACGCGTAGCTCGCGTAGCGCTCCGACGTCTTCGCGTAGCTTCGCGTAGCGCGAGTACGCGAACTACGCCCAGGCTTAATGAAGGCACAAATGATTAGGACAAGAAAATGCCTCTTTTCTAAAAGTGGCATTTTCAGAATTGTGGACTTAAAATCAGACTTTACTATTAAAGAGGATTTAAAAGTAATATTCATTTTGGTGTAAGTACCATATTTCTATCTATTCCCAGTTAAATGTTATCACTTATTAAATGTAACAAGATAACACATATTAGTCAATTGGAGAGATTGTCCTTGCCATGTTGAAAAACAAATGTAGGATCTAAAACGTAAACCCACATGTCCTATCTTTTAAATATGATGCACCGTATCAAATGGGTCTTTAGGGCCTACCTTAGCAGTGACTTATATCTAGTAATAAGGAAGGTTCAGGCCTGGCAAAAGGTTTTTTCTAGGTTCAAATGGCAGTTTAAAACTGCAATACAAACTGCAGTGGCAGGGCTGAGATATGTTTTAAAAGGCTACGTCGGTGGGTGGCACAATGAATTCTGCAGTCCCACTAGTAGCGTTTAATTTGCAGGCCCTTGGTCCATGTAGTACAATCTACGAGGGACTTGTAAGTAAATTAAATGTGGCAATTGGGTGTAAGCCAGGTTTACCATGTTTGAAGTAGAGAGCACAAGCACTTTAGCACTGGTTAGCAGTGGTAAAGCATGCAGAGTCCCAAAGCCAACAAAGTTGAATTTAGAAAAACAGGAGGAGTGAAGAAAAAACGTTTGGGGGAATACTACGCCAAGGATGTCGGGTCTAACAGGGGAGGCAAACAGACACAGTTTTGAAGAGAAAGAAGGGGATAGGGTGGTGTTGTGTAGATCAGTGGAAGATGAAGCAAGCAGGGAATGGGAGCATGGTAAAGGATCATCAGAAAATGGACTGAGGGAATGATGGAGACAATCAAGCAAATTCAGAGTATCATACTCCATAGTTTTACCATTGTTAAAAATGCAAATAGACAGATTGGTGTTGAAACTCAGTAAGAGAGGCACTGTTAGCTTTCCCACATACGGAATACTAGTGACACTTTGTGCCTATATGGACAATTCAGGGATTTAAGGAAGCTTTAACAAACAGATGATAACATATGAGGAAAACAGAAGACAAGTAGCGATAGGACCTATATGTGCTTAGTCACAAACTGCCCTTTGTAGTACATTTAGTAGTGCTACAATCGTACTACTCACGTACTACTAACTGCTATTTACTAATCCATGTTTGAATGTCTACGCCTCCGTTGCTATCTTTTCTATGTGAGATCTCTGTCCAGATTGCGAAGGACGCCGCATATATATACCTATGTTTTAGTACTAAATCTGGGAGGGATCGGATAATAGAGGGACAGGGTGAAGTGCCTGGAAAATGGGGAATACTTACTACAAAATAAGAGAAGCTTAGGGAGGGGTAAGTATTGGTTAAGGGAGTTTGAAGCAGGGTTTAGGGACAGACAGACACCTACGCACAAGAGTAAGCCCATTACTATTCACAATCTGCACTTCTTAAGTTACTACAGCCAAAAAGAACCCAAAGCAATAGTAAATGTTCTCCAGTCCCGACATGGAGTATGTCTAGCACCACCCACAGCCAACTGCTGAAATTACAACATCCTTGCTAGAAAATACTAGAGGCAGGGACTTAAAATAAAACTTTTCAATAAGCTTTTTAAAATGTAAAAATAAATGTACATTATAATTTTTTTAAACAAATAGGTAAACCTACTTCTATATATCATTTTATAGCAATTTTAATTGCATAATATATACCAATATATTTTATTGTAGGTGGGTTTTTAAAATAAATCTTTAAACAGATGAGTTTACATCCATTAAATCTACTTAGATTACTTCATTTTGTACTAACCTTTAGATAATAGTGCTATAACTTTTTATGTGTTCTACGTTTTTAACAATACATAAAGTTATTTTACAATAATAATTAACATTACAATAGACTATACCATAGGAAGATCACCCCCCTGTTGGAGTGTGGGGGCAGGGTTATGTAGGTCCAGAGTACAGTAACTTTGCACTCCGAAAATGGTGACTAGCCAAAAGTAGTAAAGTTACTACAAAATTAAATGTAAGGCAAAATTTACACTTGAGTAAATCTACATGTGTAAATCTACCTTTATGAATAGGGCCTATAACAGTGATACTAGGATTAACGTCCAGTGTAGACAGGTGTGTTGAAAAGAACTGAAAAACAATCCTAATATTTTTATGTACCTTGGGAAGGAGTTACGATATGTGTGTGTGCATTGTATTGTATTGACCTTAGCATATATGCAGTACAGGGTGAATTAAATGTAACTATTTGTAAAAAAAAAGATTTACTATGAAAAGGGTGAACTTTGTCTTTATTCCATTATTGTTGAAAAATGATGAATAAAGGCTTCCAAAAAAGTATAAGTGTTAGATTTGAAAATCCCATTCTCGTTTTATACTTGTTTTACAATATAGGGGGGAAGGGAGCACACTGCCTCTCATCCCAGCACAGTTCACCCCATTGCATCCTGGTAAATGCAGTACGCTTACTTTCAAAGTTGCTGTAGTCTTTCACCAAAGTTGGTGCAGGTAGTGCTGTTATCTCTAGACACGTGTTTCTGGGTTTAGCCCATCATCAGTAGAGAGCAAAAGTTAATAAGAAGCAGAAAAAAGTCATCAGGGGTTGCTGAAATGGTGCCCAAGTCTTCACAGGTCACAGTACCTCTCCACAGGCACACAGGTGCATCCCAGGAGAGCTCGTCAGCTCGTTGGCTCAAGGGAGCCTTTGAAACACAGGGGGGGAGGGAGCACACTGCCTCTCATCCCAGCACAGTTCACCCCATTGCATCCTGGTAAATGCAGTACGCTTACTTTCAAAGTTGCTGTAGTCTTTCACCAAAGTTGGTGCAGGTAGTGCTGTTATCTCTAGACACGTGTTTCTGGGTTTAGCCCGTCATCAGTAGAGAGCAAAAGTTAATAAGAAGCAGAAAAAAGTCATCAGGGGTTGCTGAAATGGTGCCCAAGTCTTCACAGGTCACAGGACCTCTCCACAGGCACACAGGTGCATCCCAGGAGAGCTCGTCAGCTCGTTGGCTCAAGGGAGCCTTTGAAACACAGGGGGGGAGGGAGCACACTGCCTCTCATCCCAGCACAGTTCACCCCATTGCATCCTGGTAAATGCAGTACGCTTACTTTCAAAGTTGCTGTAGTCTTTCACCAAAGTTGGTGCAGGTAGTGCTGTTATCTCTAGACACGTGTTTCTGGGTTTAGCCCGTCATAGGTAGAGAGCAAAAGTTAATAAGAAGCAGAAAAAAGTCATCAGGTGTTGCTGAAATGGTGCCCAAGTCTTCACAGGTCACAGTACCTCTCCACAGGCACACAGGTGCATCCCAGGAGTGCTCGTCAGCTCAAGGGAGCCTTTTAAACACAGGGGGGAGGGAGCACACTGCCTCTCATCCCAGCACAGTTCACCCCATTGCATCCTGGTAATGCAGTACGCTTACTTTCAAAGTTGCTGTAGTCTTCACCAAAGTTGGTGCAGGTAGTGCTGTTATCTCTAGACACGTGTTTCTGGGTTTAGCCCGTCATCAGTAGAGAGCAAAGTTAATAAGAAGCAGAAAAAGTCATCAGGGTTGCTGAAATGGTGCCCAAGTCTTCACAGGTCACAGTACCTCTCCACAGGCACTACAGGTGCATCCCAGAGTGCTCGCCAGCTCAAGGGAGCCTTTTAAACACAGGGGAGGAGCACACTGCCTCTCATCCCAGCATTAGTTCACTCCATTGCATCCTGGCAAATGCAGTACGCCACTTTCAAAGTTGCTGTAGTCTTTCACCAAAGTTGGTGCAGGCAGTGCTGTTTTCTCTAGACACGTGTTTCTGGGTTTAGCCCGTCATCAGTAGAGAGCTAATAAGAAGCAGAGTCATCAGGGTTGCTGAAATGGTGCCCAAGTCTTCACAGGTCACAGTACCTTCCACAGGCACACAGGTGCATCCCAGGAGAGCTCGTCAGCTCGCTGGCTCAAGGAGCCTTTTAAACACAGGGGGAGGGAGCACACTGCCTCTCATCCCAGCACAGTTCACCCTCACTGCATCCTAGTAAATGCAGGACGCTTACTTTCAAAGTTGCTGTAGTCTTCACCAAAGTTGGTGCAGGTAGTGCTGTTATCTCTAGACACGTGTTTCTGGTTTAGTCGTCATCAGTAGAGAGCAAAGTTTATAAGAAGCAGAAAAAGTCATCAGGGCTGCTGAATTGGTGCCCAAGTCTTCACAGGTCACAGTACCTCTCCACAGGCACACAGGTGCATCCCAGGAGACCTCGTCAGCTCGTTGGCTCAAGGGAGCCTTTTAAACACACTTTTAAACTTTGAAAGTAAGCGTACTGCATTTACCAGGATGCAATGGGGTGAACTGTGCTGGGATGAGAGGCAGTGTGCTCCCCCTGTGTTTAAAAGGCTCCCTTGAGCCAACGAGCTGACGAGCTCTCCTGGGATGCACCTGCGTGCCTCTGGAGAGGTACTGTGACCTGTGTAGACTTGGGCACCATTTCAGCAACCCCTGATGACTTTTCTCTGCTTCTTATTAACTTTTGCTCTCTACTGATGACGGGCTAAACCCAGAAACACGTGTCTAGAGATAAGAGCACTACCTGCACCAACTTTGGTGAAAGACTACAGCAACTTTGAAAGTAAGCGTACTGCATTTGCCAGGATGCATTGGGCTGAACTGTGCTGGGATGAGAGGCAGTGTGCTCCCCCCCCCCCCTGTGTTTAAAAGGCTCCCTTGAGCCAACGAGCTGGCGAGCTCTCCTAGGATGCACCTGTGTGCCTGTGGAGAGGTACTGTGACCTGTGAAGACTTGGGCACCATTTCATCAACCCCTGATGACTTTTCTCTGCTTCTTATTAACTTTTGCTCTCTACTGATGACGGGCTAAACCCAGAAACACGTGTCTAGAGATAACAGCACTACCTGCACCAACTTTGGTGAAAGACTACAGCAACTTTGAAAGTAAGCGTACTGCATTTACCAGGATGCAATGGGGTGAACTGTGCTGGGATGAGAGGCAGTGTGCTCCCCCTGTGTTTAAAAGGCTCCCTTGAGCCAACGAGCTGACGAGCTCTCCTGGGATGCACCTGTGTGCCTGTGGAGAGGTACTGTGACCTGTGAAGACTTGGGCACCATTTCAGCAACCCCTGATGACTTTTCTCTGCTTCTTATTAACTTTTACTCTCTACTGATGATGGGCTAAACCCAGAAACACGTGTCTAAAGATAACAGCACTACCTGCACCAACTTTGGTGAAAGACTACAGCAACTTTGAAAGTAAGCGTACTGCATTTACCAGGATGCAATGGGGTGAACTGTGCTGGGATGAGAGGCAGCGTGCTCCCTCCCCCCCCCTTGTTTTGCAATATATTAGGTTAGCAGTGTGCGGCTAAATGAGACACCAGTCGTATTGATGTCATGTAACCCACTGAGGTTTCCATGGAATGTGCGGGCTTTAGTTAGCCAGTGTGACTCCATTTTGTATTTCGTAATCCCAATCAGGCTATGTCTGTACCAGGCCTCATTGCTCATATTGCTTGCCTCTGCAGAACGCTGTACGCAGTTATTATTTTCTCTTTTGCTCAAGGTTGCCTTCTGCCTTACTAATGAATAGGCCATTTTGCCCTCACATACCTATCTTTGTGTGCAGCTCGGATCCCATGTTAGGAGTCGCCAAAACCCAGCACGGCAACCTTGAGCTTGTGATAACATGTACCCATCTGGCAGGTGGTAGTCCATCCCTCTGTGGCTCCTTTGTTCATGTTCGGCCTAAGCCGGTAACTTTCCATTGTGGGCGTGGTTAGGAGACCTTTGGGAGGAATGATTATGCGTTGCCAACTGTTGGGTGGCCAGTCCCTCGGCAGACATCTTAGGGTGCAGGTCAGATTGGACTCCTCTGCAGAGTACTGGTAATAAACGATTGTTTTGTATTGTCTACTGTCTGACCGACTCTTCATTTTGGGGAAGGCTATAAGGTGGTTGTAGGAAACCCGGGTGAACCTTTTCGGGTCACTTCCTTCATAAGGCCATTGTGCAGCATCCTGAATGATGCCAGTGACCCCCACCCACGGAGGCCTATATTGGGCAGGATGCCAAGGATGTGGCCATGATCGATGAAGGATATATTACCTAGCGACGATGACATGGATGACTCATGTGCTCTTTTTCATGATGCCCTGAAGGCTTTGATCCTTACACCCCCCTCCATTGCCTCTTCCACTCCTCTCCTAATTATTCCATCTTGGACCTTCGTAGGGAATCTATGTTTGATCCATGTCAATTAAAATACTCCAACTCCTGGGACAAGTCCCCAGTGCTTCATGTGGCAGATTTCATACATTGCTTTGATTTTTTTTTAAATCTTCTAGGTGTGCTCTCCAGGTACAATGCCCCTGCCCTTCCATTCCATACAAGGCCTGTTCCACCCCAGACATTGACCCTCATTTTCTGACCTTTTTCTGGCACCAATAAGGTGACCCTTGGTAGGATGTGGACCGCACTCTCAAGCTTTACCAGAACTGTGTCCTAAACACCACTGGTCCTGTCATCTATCTCCTAGACATCTTGGAACAAACTGCAGCTTCTCCTTCAGAACTATATCTCGATGCCCTAAGGGGCTGGGCTAAATGTCCATGGTTTTTCTGAGAGATACCCACATCTCCATCTCCTTGGAGAAACATGGAGCTAGCCAACTCCCCGTCTGGATCTCAAAAAATCTGAGATGATATCTCATCCCATTCCAGGCCCTAAGCACTCTATGTACAGCCTCCTCTTTGCTGACACATTCATCAGGTCTGAAAGCATGTAGTCATATTTTCCTTTCTCAATAAGGCCCAGACTCACCAGAGATAGATCTTTTGTAGCCCCTGCCATTTTGCCTCAGCCAATGACCTTTGGGGGATTTCGTCTGGCCGTTGCGGAGGTCAACCTTTAGCTGCATTCTCTTCTGCAGACATGCCAACCTCACATTTTGTTCCCTCCTACCTTTCTGTCCCCATAAAGACTGCCCCTCAAAGGTTGCAAAACATGGATTCAACTAACCAAGCCTACCTCCTCCAAATCAATGTAGAGACCCCTCCACTGTATCTTTCCCCTTCGGGGCTGCATCACTTTCTTCCTTACAAGCTGCTGCAAAATCACCTCAGACCTGTGGGTTCTAGAAACAGTGTATTGATATTGTCTGGCCTGTGGGTCATCCCCAAGCAGTCTCACCAATCCTTGTCCATTCCTTTCCTGCAAGAAGCTGGCCTAGTGGTCCAGGAGGCTTCAGACATGCTCCAGAAAAGAGTTAACATTCCAGCCATGGCAAAGGGAGGCTTTGTAAGCTACATTTCCCTCATCTGCAAAAAAAGAAACCTTGATGGTCTAAACCTTTGGATGGTTTACCACAACTTCAACATGGAAGGTATCCAACTTTCATTCAACATTCTTCTGCAAGGTAACTGGCTGGTGAGACTAAAAGATGACAATTTACCAGTTCCAATTTGCCCCAAGCACCACCAGGCTTGACAACTCTGTTTCCTTCCTTTTGGCCTACCTTCCATCTTCTGGTGTTTCAACAAAATGCTTCATGTAGTAGTGGCTCATCTGTGTGCCAGAGCAGTTTGTCTAATTATTTTAGATGATATCCTGCTAATTCACTCATTTTCATCAACCTGTTTTCTCCACCTAGAATGAATGATATCTTCCTTACATGAACTAGGCATTCTAGTGAAATTCAAGAAGTCATTTTGCTCTCTGTCCCAAACTTCAGACTTCCTGGGGTTTACAGTAGACACTGTTGCCTCTACTCTGAAACTTCCCATTTTCTTGGATGAAACAGGAGTTGAGATCAGCCTTGGAAACCCCTTCTCTGCCTCTGAGATCGCTGGCCCGCCTGATTGGCCTTTTTGCATCCTCTATTCAATCCATCTTTCCAGCTCCCCTTCTCTATCAGGCCTTGCAATTCTGAAAGACTCATCTCTTTTGTCATGGTTTTCCAATACTCGAACAGCATTTCGTGTAACGATGATTCACCTGCAGAGCTACGCAGGTTGCCCCTGACATGGACGTCAGGAATGGCAAGGGCATTATTGGCTCCTTCCCAGACATTGTACTCAACTCAGACACAAGCAGATCAGGCTTGGGTGCCACATCTGGCACACTATCAGTTGGAGGCCTTTGGTGTCCTGCCAAGAAACACCTGCACATTAATGTCCTAGAACTTTTAGCAGGAACCTTTTCCATCAAGACTTTCACCAAACATAATTTGGACTGCTGAACTCTTCTGCATATGGATATCCTTTAAGCAGTAAGATAGGTTAACAAACTTGGGGGGGCAAGATCCAAACTCTGACAGATCTCTTCAAGTTTCTCTGGGAGCACTGTCTTCGCAGCAACCTTTCTGTGATGTCAAAGTACCTACCAGGTCTATCCATATTGATAGAGGATTGGTTCTTCAGGCATCTCAAAGATTCCAGCAATTGGATGCTAGACAAGATCCACCTTCTATCTCATTTCCTACCTTTGTTTAAATCCTTTATTAAGTTTTCAAGCAGAAAATGCATACAATACAGCATATATATGCAAGAGTGCTCACAGAAAGGACATGTTAGCAATAAAAAACAACAGTAAAGACGAACACCTTATAAGCCAACAATACTCTCACAGATTTCATCAAAACATATAACAAAAATACAAAAGAAAGGGAAAGATGCATGTGTGTTGTCAACCACAGCTAAGTCGTACAGGTTGCAAAGGGTGGGAAACCAATCCCGCGTGGGGTGTGGCAGGTCAAGAGATTCAGAAAGAACATAGCCAGATGGGAACAATGAGATAAATAACCTGGCCAGTGAGGCGCACAGCAAGAGATCAGCAGCAAAGAAGGAAGGGTAGGCAACAGACTGGTGAGGGGGTGGTGGAGATCCCAGTGGTCAAGGCAATGAGTCGGCATAGAGGAATCAGTCAAAGATAAGAGTGAGGGGGTTGAGATCATATTAACATATGAAAAAGTCCTGAGGAACAGATTTGGGTAGAGGGAAGCGTTGATGGGTATTCGCCCAACAGACCAGGGCATTTCCTGCCTGTGGAGCCTGCAGGTCCTGGATCTTTTCACTTCCTGCCTGAAATGCCAGCTTCAAGTCTTCATGAGTTGGCACCCAGAGTTAGACACCTAGACAATTGATGCCTCCGACAGGACTAGTACCTTTTCCACCCTAATATATACCTGCCTATTCTTTCTGTTTCAGAAAGACTTTACTTTGCCAGATGCTCCCAGTACACAGTGATCCTAATTTCTTCTCATTGGTCTTTGCCTGGTTTCCTTATCTTCTGGAAATAGCCATGAGCTTCCCTTGTCTTCAACCCATCTTTGACCCTCTACTTTTGGAATCGAAAGGCCACCCTTGTGATCTGGTTCTTCAAGGCCAACTCCACCTTGTGACGTGGGCAATCTTTTGGGATCTTTGAGATTGGCAGACTTTTTGGAGGTTGCTGTGGATCTCATAGACAAATCTTGGGCACTGGGCACGAGATGAGCCTAAAATGCTGACTGGAAGGTCTGGCTTTATAAGAGTTTGGGAAAGAATGTGGATTTCCATACTTGCTCTCCTGCCTCGCTAGCCAACTTCTTGCCGGTACTGTTTGCTGGAGGTCTTCTTTATAGAACCATCAACATGTACCATTCAGGCATTGTAGCCCATATTCCACCTCACAAATCTACTTCTCTAGGTAAAGAACCTCTCATCTGTCACCTCATGGAAGGCATTTACTTCTGAACACCTCCCTTTCCTTGATACTCCTCCACCTGGGAACATCTTCATGGGGGTGTCCTTCATATCATCCAGTTTTTCAAATTCTTATCTATTTTTGAAAAACCTCTACTTTAAACTACCATCTGCGTTGTGCCTCATCTCCTGCAGGTGGTTTCAGACATTTGAGCATTATCACTATTGGGCCTGTACTTTGCTCTGAAGGGTGCTTTCTTGTACTTCTCAGTCTATACTAAGACAGCCTCCCGCTACATGTTGTACCCCTACTTCCTTTCCTTCCCTTTCCTCTGTATGGTATCCCTCCTTCAAGAGTAAATATCCCCCACCTTCTCCCTTTACTCTTCTGACCAACTCTTCCTTTTTTTAGCAGCCCTCATAAGCCCATTTCCTTGACTATCTGAATTCGCTGAGTTAAATTCAGGTTGTCCACCACAGGCATCGTCACCTTTACTTACGGGGCCTATTCCACCAGAGGAGACATGGCTTCCAAAGCCTTTTTGCAGGCTCTAGTCTGGAGGACATCCTTGAGGTGGCTGTCTGGTTTCGTGCTGCAACATTTAGAACCTTCCATATAAAGACCCCCAAACACATGTCCGACTGTGTCCTTGATAGGCTTTGAACTTGCATATTGTACCACCTCATGGTCTTGTGGAGATTTTCATAGCTTCTGTGGAGAGGAAATATTAAATTTTAATAAAGACAATGAGGTGAGTATAATATGCCCTCCTTCCCTTCTGGGTGTCTGAAAGCTCTCCTAAATAGGGTCTCTCCCTGGCCCTCTTACTTTCCTTTTCTTACTATCTTTGCCATGCTCTACACTCTGTCCCATTGCATAGCTTTCCCTTTGCCTCTGGGTTTCCTCACATGTATTCCTTTTCTTCAGGTTTAATATAAAATACTATTAACACCTGAAGTGCTTACAAACTACAAGTGTCATTTTATGAGTAGTATTTTTACAACTGTGGAGACTCTGCATTTGGATGGATCCTCCGCAGTCGAGGAGAAGCCTCCGCTCTTGGGGTAGAGACTCCACTCTCAGGCACTCTGCATGGCAATGAAGGTGAGACCTACACATGACAAACTAATTAGTACGTACATACATCTGAAATAAATTAATTACACCTGATATTAATTTATATCTAACCACAAACAAACTGCCCAAAACCAAGCCTCTGTTTTTTCCCTACTCATCTTTTCCACACTGGTACCTGGCTGCTCCCTTGAGCAGAAAGCAAAAATACTCTGTGTGGGATATTAAAGAAAAGTGACAGGATGAGAGGAGACAATGAAGGAACAGTTCACCATGATAGAGGTGGCTAGAGTTCTTCCTGGAGGAGCAACTGAATCCCATCTCCAGCTCACCCCACTCGATAAGGATGTCCTCTCCACTATGCACCCCTGCCTGCTACATGGGCTGCCTGTTATAGATGACCATAATGTGTTGTCAGGTAATACATTAAGCAGCAACATCTATACTATACATGAGAAAGTGTTTTCTTTTTAGCAAGTGTGACTATGGAAGGCACTGTATGTTGGATCATTATCATATTGTGAATTGTACTACAATGTTTTGGTTTTCTTTACAACAGTGCATGTCCCAGAAATCTTTGTAAAGCAAAAACAAAGTTCCTTACTCATCATGTGTGAAATTTGACAATGCGCTGTGTGTGACTTGATTTATTAAGTATTAAAGCTTAATGCATTAATACTTGCTTGTGTTTCGATCATACCTACATTCTGTAGGGTATACCACATATATGTTCATCTGTAAAATAAAACATATTTTGGTTTCACTTATTTTACCTTTGTATTTTTATTTTCCACATACAGCCACATTGAATCCTTCAGCTGGGGCAGAAGTCCATGTGGCTGCAGTAATTCTATATCAAGGGCGTGTTTACTACCAACAAACAAGTAGTACCAAAATGTTATTCATTTTTATATATGTTTTCTCATGTCCATTACTTGGTTTTGACCATAACGGTTACTTGTATGTCTGTATTTTTAATGTTAAATGCTATTTTTGAATAGAATTTCACAGATATTGTTATAGGCCCTATGATATTAGGCATGCCCTTATCTCAGGCAGGTAAGTGTGACTTCTGTTCCTCGCTATGATATCACGCCTGGTAAGTTACCACATGCCTGGCAGAAGGTAGACACTGGTAAGTTCACTCATTTATTCTGTCTCAAATGACTAATCCTCGGATTTAATGTCTGACATGCTAGCCGTATGTTCTTGTTCACATATACCTGTTGTCATCAAGCTCAATATACAAGATAATGGTTTAAATGCTTTGAAGCCTTTTTCACCTGTTCTCCAATGTGAGTATATGACCTAACTTTTCACTTTCAATTTGTATTCTGTTTTCACAGTAATTATTATTGTGTGAGGAGTTAATCAAACATTTTCAGAATATCTTCTATTAACACTTAGTTGCTCCAATATGTACCTGTCTCCTTAATTCCAGCTTCTGTCAGGAACAAGTCCCTACTTATAACCTCATAGAAATCTACATCTAGGTGATCAGGAAACATACTGGCAGCACCAATCAGGCCCCCTACAAACTGCCCTTCAGGTAACTATGAAACATTGTATATTTTACTAAAACATTTCATACTTTTCATTATAGCTAACTATTTTAGAAAGTATTTCACAGTGTATACAAATGTTTCAAATCATGTTATGGTGGTATATAATTTCCAGTATTACCTTGTGATGTATCTTTGCTTTTGTTTTCTTGTTGATGTATTAATAAATCATCAAACTAATAAGCCTTCAACTTGTTTTTTAAGCTGCTGGATAGAGGAAGTTTTCTCCAGTCCACCCTCAAGGACCCATATTCACCAGCTGACCTCACAGGAGATATCTCACCCACACAGACCTATGGCTGGATTTGGTGAGTTTGAGTTTGCATTTCACATGTTTATTTATCTCATCACTACTAATCTCTGAGACATCATACATTAGGCTTCACAAACCCCATATTAAATGTAACTTCAAACACAACTGAAGATGCATTCCATTAATCTGTTGTGTTTTAGCATTTAAACTTGCATTCAATGTACTTTATCTGTTGCAATCTTTTTCTTCCAGATACCGGAGACACTAAGTCAGCTTATGATGCTGAACCATCTACAAGCAGAGGGTGGCAGCCAATCCGAGGAGAGAAGCTGATCCTCCTCCAAACAGCAATATCTGCAGCCAGCAGTGCTCAAGATGAAGAGGATGAGGAGGATGAAGATGAGCAGGACCTCGCCGAGGAGGAGGACCTGGATGAAGAGGATGGCACTGTTGACCCAAAGCCTAAAAGACTGAAGGGCACTTCACATCTGGCCAGCAATGTTTCTCCTACTTTATTTCTGAGGATTACTCGTCTCCTGCATTTTTCCAAGCAACCACAGAGCTTACTAAGGCCAATGCAATCATCACCGCCACATAGCCCTCACATCCCGGGTGGATGTGCAGATTCTCCTACACACTATTTCCATGAAGGTTCATCTCAGGTCTACTCTCAAACTTCTTAAGGAGAGAACACTCCTGGGGCGGTACAAATCTCCTCTATGCATGAATTGCCTCCGCACAACTTCCCAAATGCCTCCCCTCTCCATGCTGGTCCATCTGCTGGTCATGTCACAGACACTGGCTCCACCAGCACAGTCGGCTAAACCCCCAAATGTCAGAGGGCATCACATGTGGGGGAGGTTCGTCAGGGGCTCATGTTGACCACTGGGAGGATGAATTTTTCCAACAGCAGAGTGATGAGCAGCAGGGTATTCATGCACAAGTTTCTACACAATCTAACATTACATACACATTTCAAGGACTTCCTCAGATGATCAATAGGCAAACTGGTGCCTTGGATAATGTTGTGAAATGCTTCCAAGACCTGATGAGGATGCACCAAGATCAAATAAGTATTATAGGGAACAGAGTGCAAGACACCATGCCTTGGCCATGAAGATGATGGAGGAATTTTCAAAATGTTCCAAAGTCTACCTTCACAGACAACACATGCAGAAGAATCTACACAGGAAGATGAAACCTCACCTACACAGCCACCTGCCAAACCAGCACAGCCAGTGGCCCCACCTGCACAGCCAACATCGACACCAGCACAGCTACTGGCCCCATCTGCACAGCCACCTGCCCCACCAGCACAGAGACCTGTCCCACCAGCACAGCCACTGGCCCCACCAGCACAGCTACTGGCTCCACCAGCATAGCCAGCTACACCCCCACTTGCACAGCCACCTGTCCCACTAGCACAGTCACCAGACAGCACCTACGCAGCCACCTGAGCTACCTGCACAGGCAGCTGCCATACAACATCACACATGCCCAAACACCCAGAATGCTCACACACTCATAAAGATCTGCACCCCCACAATATTGTGGTCATAGGATATCCCCCTTAAACAATGTTAAAATCGTTTTTTTACTATTATTTGGTGATACAAATATGTGCACTGTTCCCAACATTTAAACTGAGTTGACTTGGATGTTTCTTTAAATGTTTTTTTCTGGTTATTGTACATACCATTCAATATCACTTACTACATTTAGAACACTAAGACAATTTATGTTACAAGCCATCATATTGAAAACATATGCTAAATACTGATACATTTGCATATCACAATATTGAATGCAGCAAACATTATGTAGAATAAATAATAGAGTTTTTCTAAAACAAATTATTGCTTTTGTATTTTGGAAATATATTTTAATATCAAACTAAGTAAAAACAGACATTGTCAGATGGAATGGGAGAAACACAAATAAAGCCATTAGGCACAATGGGAAAGGGAACTGGGCATGGGAAAATCAGGGGATCCAGTCTATATACAAAGGGCCAATAAAAATAGTCCAAAGTCAAAACGTAGTCCAAAAATAAGAGTCCACAGTCAACTAAAATAATAATACCAGACCCCAAACCACATGTTGTTTTAAATCAGGGTCCTGGTTTGGGGACAATATCACTGGCCATCCGTCCTCTCAGTTTTGATGATGATGTTCAATTCCTCCTATGGCGCGAGCAACATTTTGCTGTCCAGGGCAGGACCAGACACCCCATGGGAGGAGACAACATGAGGAGTAGCAGTGGGAACAGTGAGGTCAGATGAAGTTGGAGAGAGGACAACAGTAGGCTGTGTTGGTTTGAGAGACAATGTAGACAGCATAGCTGCAGTCAAGGTGGTGATGGCAGCAATTAAAGTTTCCAGTTGGCCATACAGTGTCTCTTGGTGTTTCCGAACCTCTTCCATTAAGTCCTGGATATCCTGAGAGATCACTCTGTACCCTCTACTACGGCCGTCATTACGTCCTTGATGTAGCCACTGGAACAAATTCAGATGGAATGGTTTGGGGTTCACAGGAGTGGCGTGAGGTGTCAGGGGCAGATGTCTCCCTCAACTCGTGGTCTTCTAGGCAGGCAGCGGGAGGAGACATACTTGCTGGGGCTGCAGCTGGAGGACCAAATTGAAAAGGGGCCTCAGGAGATAGGGAGGGGTTGGGGGAAGGCCCAGAATGTGTTTGGGCCTGCTTTAGGCACACTAAGTCTACGCATTCTTCTTGGAGACCCTACATCTTCCTCCCCTGGCTGGTGGTGTCCACTCCCATTTCCCCCCTGGAGCCTGTTCAGCCTCCACCCAATATCTTTTAGCTGTTGATTGAGTAATTCTCTGGCTGGTAGCACTACCCCTGATGGTGGTTGGTTCCGCCACCTCCTCCTCACTTTGTATCAAGCTGACTTGCCCGTCTGTGAGCCAAAGATTTTCTTTCCTGCCCCTTGTCCTGCTGGGATATTGCTTGGCCAGCCTGGTTCACTGAGAAGTGTATAAAAACAAATATATATGTGGTTAACAAACTACCCACAAAGAAAAGCAGCAAAATACATATTGCTGATATTGTAGTAGCTTGACCTAACTAATGGATATCCTGTGCAGTGAAATGTAATTACTGTGAATAAGATTTAATGTAATTAACAAATTCACAATAAAAATAAGTTAACACACATGGAAGTTAATTAAAAAGTTGCCATTTGTTTGTAAAATAATGACCCAAAGAAAATTCTAAATTTAACTTAGGTGCAACCACTGTTTCCATTACAATAAAGAATTATTTATGCAGCACACTACAAAGCATATTCAATTGCTTAGTACTGCTATATTTAATCTTTACAATGAATTACAAGACATTCTTCATAAAATGTGTGCATTTACTAAACTATGGATATGTATGTATTTTATGAAGTAAGGCAAAGTAACACAGCGCCTTGAGACCCTCGCGGGTATGTAGTGCGCTTATAAGTGACATGATTGATTGATTGAATGTCAGTCTTGACTATATTACAAACAACAAATGGTAGTAAAGGCAAACAAAACAAACAAAAAGCATGTTTGCTAAAACATAGTAACCATCACAAACTGTCATACCTACAAAACACATTTTAAGACAAAAACTCAGCATAACATACAAGTTTAAAAGGTCATTATGTCACTAGTTATGCTGCTGCCAGTATTTGTTATTTAAGAAATGCAATTGTAAACATTTGTGAAATGAGGACCACAAGTCCCTGAATTCCTTGTAAAAAAGTTGAGCAGAATGAAATACTGATGTATGGATCGTTGACATTTTTGAGCTGTGACTCAGGTTATGCTAAAGGTAACACATAACACATATTGCTGCGTACCCTATACTAGGGGATGTCCCCTTGGGCACAACTCGGCCTCGTGAGAGGTTGTCTAATTGTTCTTTTCAAGTTGTAGGCCTAATGTAAACAAAAGTTCTCCGATGCGTGTTTATTGCTTCATGTTTTATTTTTCATCATATACTTTCAATCCATTGGTGATTCAGTACAAATTATTACTATTTAGTTCTTAATTCATACTCCTCGTGCTCCAATGCTCCAATGCATTTCGGGTTAGGCACCCTTCGTCAGGGAACAAAACGCTGTAAATTAATGTGAACGAAACTTAATACATGAGGGGACACTATATGTGACTCAATCTCAACTTAGTGTGGTATTGATTGTGCCACTAAATAGGAAATGAAAATCATGCTCTGGTGAGGTTAATTCGCAACTACATGCTGCTTTAAGATAGCAAGAAAAAGAAGTCTTCGTTACTAGTTGCCCACTTTATAGGTACTCCATTATAGGTGACCCCAATCCCGCTGAGAAGTAGGTGTGTGCGATATTTATAAGTGTTTAAATTCATCACGACCTTAAGTGTCATATAACATGTGCACATTAGCAAGTCTAAGCATGCAATAAAACAAGACCTCGGAAACACCAAACTTCTTATGAGAGCAGTCGCGCATCGCATTCTCTAGCAGTAAAGCCATAATGCGTTATCCGTGCTGGTTAGAAAGTGTTATCTTGCGTTACAAGTGTGGACATCATTAATATTTACAAGTGTTTGGATTCTTCGCGACCTTAAGTGTCACATAATATGTGCATATTAACGAGTCTAAGCCTGCAATTAGGATACCTTAGAAAAAACAAACTACTTACTGGAGCAGTCGAGCGTGGCGTTCTCTAGCGGTTAAGCAATAGTGTGTTACCCATGCTTGTTAGAAAGTGTTATGTTTTGTTTCAAGTGTAGACATCGATGATAGACTACATGCGCTGCATCGGTCGCCATGTTGGAACGGAGTAAATATCTTATACTTTGCCTATGTTTAATATTGTGTAACAACCTATTGCCATGCTGTTAATGAGTGCGCAAAAACGATAAATCGTGATCAAACCCAATGTCTATAATCTGGTTTATCCGAACTCTAATATAAACAAATACAATTAAAATTAACAACCATGTCTGTAAACTCACGGTGGTAATGACTCGTATTCTAAACAATATAGTGTGTAATCTTGGTCAACCATGTAAACTGACTATGGAAAATAAAATTAAAATTAACAACCATATCTATTGACTCTCAGTGGTAATGATTTATATTCAAAACAATATAGTGAGTAATTTCAGTCAAACGTGTAACCAGACTATGGAACTTACATGTCTAATTTCGTGCTGTGTATGTGAATCAAAAATGGGTGAGGTATCACCAATGTTGAAGTGATGACCTAAAGGACAATAACGTACATCAATCTTTACTTAACATGTAGTGAACCTGTGCAAATCAACGAAAAGCCTATGCAATCATCAGTTTTGACTGAAAGTCCATTCTGTTCGCTGACTTGGATCAACCGGTGACTCTTACAGGTAACACGTATATTCCATTCTGTCGTTCATTCCGAATGGTTTCATGGTCTCCATTCGTTTTATCCAGTAGTTTTCTCTTTGTAGGAGGTATTTATTGTTGTCTCGACCCTCCTTAGTCACAATGACTTCCAAAATCAGAAATTTAAGTTGACTGATGCTGTGCTTGCTTTCCACAAAGTGATTGGCTACTGTAGATTTTGGGTTCTTGTTTCGTATGTTCGATTTGTGTTCATTGAGTCTTGTTTTTATCTTACGTTCAGTCTTTCCAACATATGCTTGACCACAAGGGCATTTTAATAAATAAACAACATTCATGGTGTCGCATGTAGCTGTCACTCGTAATTTGATCTTATTACCTTTCCGCGGGTGTGTTATGGTCTGTCCTTGGATAATGTTATTACAATTGTTGCAATTGTGGCATGGTATAGTGCCTTCGTGTAAAGTTTTCTCCTTTTCAATTGGATGTTTCAGTATTTCTCCTAAGTTGTGGCTTCTTTGATATGCAAAGATTGGTAATTCTTTAAATAAGTTGTTAAATTCATGTTCTTGAGTTAAAATAGACCAGTGTTGTCTGATGATCCGTCGATAAGCATTGCTCATGGTAGAAAATTTGGAAACTACGACCATGCGTGTATTTTCTTTTTTGTCAATTTTTGTGAGTAGCTCACTCCGGGTTTTTTGAGAGCTACGAAGTTTAGCTTGTTCGAATACTGTTGTAGGATAACCTCTGTTTGCGAATCTTTGTTCCATTTCGTTTATCCGTTTTATTGCTATGTTGGGTTGTGACACTATTCTCTTTACTCTCAACATTTGGGAATATGGAAGGTGTTGTTTTAAACTTTCTTGATGAAAACTATGATAGTGTAATGTGTTGTTACGATCAGTGGGTTTTCGAAAAATATCTGTTTCGAATCCAGTATCCGTCCTGGTGATTTCTACGTCTAGGAACGTGATTCGTTGCTCTTGTATTTCAATTGTAAACTGAATTCTTTCATCAACCTGGTTGAGATTGTGAAGTGCCTGCGTGAGCTCTGTTTTTGATCCACTCCATAACAGAAAAATGTCATCAATGTATCTGAGAATTAGTTTACTATGTATAGTCCACGGATGTTTAGTTAGAATGTGTTCTTCTTCGAATCTTTCCATGAACAAATTGGCATACGCCGGCGCTGCGGAATTGCCCATCGAAGTTCCCGACTGTTGGAGAAACCACTGATTTTTCTATTTAAAATAACTTTGAAAAAGGGTAAAGTACAATAACTCCATCAAAAATATTTTCATATCCGGGTCAATATCGGTTTGTAACAGTGTGTGTTCGATTGCATCGATGCCCAACTGGTGCGGTATTGAAGTGTATAGGGCTTTTACGTCCATGGTGCATAAAAGAATGTGTTCATCTCTTTCAATTGTGACTTGTTCTAATTTAATCAAAAAATCTGTCGTATCTTTCACA
This sequence comes from Calotriton arnoldi, assembly GCA_963921515.1. Classification (NCBI taxonomy): domain Eukaryota; kingdom Metazoa; phylum Chordata; class Amphibia; order Caudata; family Salamandridae; genus Calotriton; species Calotriton arnoldi. The sequence continues at coordinate 68,568 of CAWUFW010003758.1, forward strand.
TAAGTTTGCATTTTCATCACGCTCGGTTGTAAATACCTATCTAGAAATTGCCCTATGGGTTGATGTATACTTCCCTTGGTGGATACAATTGGGCGAAAGGGTGGATGTTGAATATCCTTGTGTATTTTAGGTACCATGTATATGATAGGGCTCTTTGGATTTTCCTGTATAAGAAATTTCTTGGTTCTGTCATTAATGGTACCGTTCTCATGACTTTTGTTGATGATGGATTTCAACAGATTTGAGAATGTTTATGTGGGATTGGTTTCCATTTTACTGTAGATCGTTTCATCTGAAACATGTTTGTCAACTTCTTTTCATATTGTGTAGTGTTCAACACCACAATGGCTCAGTAAATTGTGTACAAGACCGGAGTACACACCCAAGGAGCACACCGAACTGTTTAAACTTACCTTAAACCATTGGTTGTGCGCGAATCAATCTACATTAACACATAACACATGACAGGACATTTCCTTCACCACTCATGCCGAACAATATGACAAATAGTAGCGCAGATGTACTTACTGTCTCTTTGCTGCTCATACTCTTCCAGTTGAACATGGAGGGTCAGATAAGGCAGCTTGTAGGACCCTACAGTACAGTGGGGTCATGCGAGGGTGATGTGATTATGGCTGGGCGGACACCCCCATAATGTCCTGGGCCGTTATACAGTCCAAGTGATGCAGGTCCTCCCAGCGTGTGTGGCTCGTATTGCCCCACCAGTTGTTAACTCCCACTGTAATGTAGTGCATAGCAATGTCCTTCCATACTTGGGCAGGCACTGCATTACTCAACTGGCTATCTGGTCCCTTTAATGCTGAGGGTACTTGACAAGCACACTCTCACTAATAATGTACATCTCTGCTTCCGTGAAGGGGAGTGCCTTCTCCTCAAATCCCTCAGCCATGTTAGGGATTGGTGCAAGGAGCAGCAGGAGGGAGGAGGACACTTCTCCGATTTGAGGATGGCTCCATATTAACTCAAAATTGCTGACATCTTCTTCCTATATGTCATTTCCTGTTAATTGTAAAAGGTGGAGACCCCCCCCCCGATATGGAGTCTCCACTCCATGAATGGAGTGGCATCTCCGCACGCAGGGCAGAACTCCACATGCAGAAGAGAGAGATATCGTACATGAATATGCACAGTAAAAAGTATGATTAAGTGTAAGTTTAAGTATAAAAGACAAGTATAACAATCACAATACATGTGTGTTGACCTCAAGTAGGATGAAGTGTAACAAAAATGTCTCTAAAAAAAGTTAAATGTTGTTTTTTATAAAATACAGTTTTATGTGTTCAAAAAAATGCAGGGATCCAAATGAGGCCCACATTTAGTAGGTTTTTCTGTTGCCCTTGCATTATGAAAGGCAACTCAAGTCAACTCAAAGTCTTAACTGCAATTTACAAAGCCATTTAAGGGTCAATTTGCACATCATTGTGTGCTGTTGTTAAAACAAAAGAACCCAGCGCAGTGCATAGCACTTCCTTGCCTTACCTTGCTTCATGGATATATACCAAGGGTGGAGCAAGGGCATTTCCATGTATCCACCCATGGATTTTGACTCAATCCCAGATTTACATAGATCTGAACTGAAGTTGAAAACCTCCACAACCTAGGCATAAGGAAAAGACATTTCTTTATTTCTCCTTGTTACTTATTTTTTCTATGCGTCCTTCAAAGAGGAAAATCCCTCTAAGACTTCTTTTGTGCAGGAAGGATTCACTTTTTGCACAAAAACAATCCTGCCTGTAACACAGCCACACTTGCTCATGGAGCAAGGGTGACTGCTTTGGTGTCACACTGCAACAAGAGCAGTAGCACAAGGAGAGAGCAGAAATTATACATGTTTTTTTTAATTTGAAGCATTTCAAATCCCTTCCTTTAACGCAATGCAGAACTGCAAGTTACCCTGCTGCATTCCATTGCTTCAAAGATTAATAACTATGCCCCTTTGAGTTTTGGTTAGGAGTGTACTTCGTACAACCACAAAACCGAAAGTCATGTCCCCTCATTTAGAGTCATCCAGAGCTTCACTATGTCAGAGTCAGAGATTACTCTTTGTCCATCGCTGACATATAGCTCCAGTGGTATAAACCATTAAGTCCTGTCTGAGTTTTTGCCATTTGTGGGCCCCCCAATGTAGAGTGGGTGGACAAATGTGAATTTCACTGGCTGTAACCCCTAGGAAAAAGCTGCTTGTAAGAGCAAGTGAAAAGGAGAAAAGGAGCCACACAAAATGGCTCCAAAATCCAGTGAGTGTATAATTGCTTGTTTTTGTATGAACAATCCAAAATTCCATGTATTTAATTAAAAATAAACAAAGTAAAAAAACCTGTATGGCTCCATCATGTTCATAGAGCCATCCCTCAATCTATCAATACATTGACATGAACCATCATGACGTCTGTTGATGCCAATGCTAGAGATGTCCGCTGTGCCAGGGGACATTTCAAAATTAGAGGAGCGGGTACACCATCACGGCAATAGAGTCCTTCACTCCATTGCCCTGATAGACTAAAAGCACATCCCATTAAGTCTAATTTATGGGCTTCCTTTTAACTCATGAAAACAGCATTTGAGTTTCGTACATTGTGAAAGGTTTATAGAATTGTCGCAGGATGGAATTTATAGACGGATTACTAAATGTCGCCAATCATTTTTGACAACAGACTGTCACACCACCTAAAGATCTTAACCCAACTAGCAGGTCAAAAGAAAAAAGAATTGAGCAGCTGAACACGCACCTGCATACCCTGACCTCTGTTTGAGACAACACCCTGGTTCACGTTGGTGACGGCTCAGAGGTATGTGTAAGCCCTGTAATATTGCAATGTTGTGCAACAAACAACAGGCTTTAATTATCTTGCACACAACTTTAGGGGAGTAGGCCTGTATAGTGAGTGAATACTTACCAAGAAGGCACATGTCACCAAATTCATCATCAACCAAGTGATGTGCAACAGATGATAGGCAGAAAATTAAGCTGTTGTGTGTGCTGCCTGGAAGCACAGCATACACATCAGTGATGCAGCCCCAGGAATTACAGACAGCATGCATGTTGAGTGAGTAACAGAAGTGTCTGTTGTGGAAAAGGTGTGCTGGGTGATGAGTTGGCTGAAGTGCCGCTTGGATACAATCAATAGCACCTAGTACATATTGGAACGGTAAAATGGCCTCCCATTCCCTAGTAATCCTTTGTCTTGCCACCATTGACTGTGGCATGCCTTTGTAGAGATGCACTCTTTAATTGATGCATCACGGGAGGGACCTGATGAAAGCAATGGGACTGATTTGTCTGTGAGATGCCTACAATGTCACTGGACACCCCCCGGGAAGATTCAGTGGCAGGAAAATGCAGAGCTGCGGGTACCTTCATATAGTCTGTGATAGCCTGGGATTGGCATGTGTCTGAATCAAGATCATAATCCCATTCAGAAACCAATTCGAAGAGGACATCTGGTGGGAAGCAAAATCTCAAAATCACAACTTGCCTGGACATTACAACGATATTAATCCTTCGCCTAAAAACCCTCTTTGTTCTCCTCCTCCTCCTCACATCATTCCTCTGCAAAACAATGAGCAAACACACAAACACATTCAGTGACATAGTGAAAACTCAGAAAGAATTTGTTTGTGTTTGCTCCCTTTTTTATGTATTCAAATTTGGCTGTGATTGGCTGTTGGGTCAACAAGATTCTGGTAGAAATGGGTAGAGGAATTGTAAAAAATGTCTCATTTATTTACCAGGTGTTTAGGAAGTGTTTGAAACAATGTCAGATATATGAGTTTAGAACTGAGGTTTTAACTTATGAATAACATATACACTTAAACAGATTGGAAAAATACAGAAAAGGTTTCTCATTATTCATTTTAAACATAAAGTTGGAATTTTGTTACAAAATGACAATTTATATTATTGTTGACATGTAGAATACCATTAAAAAATAATTTTAAATTTATTTCATTATTTCTATAAATGCCTCTTATCATAAAAAAATGAATCCAAATAATATTACTTGTATGTAAAATAAAGAAAATAAAGAAAATACATACAAAATCCCATATGTAAGGTTGTTGTATTACTAGCGAACCACTATGTAAGGGGCTTCATAATATTGTTACTGTCTTGTGGATGGGTGAGGGCCCTCTCAAAACCCCTCCAAGCCCCTCCAAAAACAACTCCTTACACCGCCATATACTCCTCAAATGTAATCCAAAGTTGTGAGCTGTTTTATCCAACTCCTATGCATCCCTTACCCATTGACTGCTACAATGTATGCTTATATGTGCCTACAATCTGCAGTGGCATAACAGAACTGTGAACATAACAAGTTAAAACAGGCGAAGGCTTAACACTCCGCAAGTAGCTTGTGAATAGCTTTTTGTACTACTTTTCGTAATTCTACGAAATGCAGTTTCTGAATCAGGACCTATGTGCAGAGCTTTACATCTCCTGCTGCCCTATATTTTTCTGTGTAGAGTGCTCCATCCCGAGAGCAGAGTCTCCGCCAGAACTGCGGAGTCTCCACAGTCATAAAAATTCCATTAGTAAAATTACCCTCTTGGCTTGTGAAAACCAAAAACTAGTAAACTTACTAAAAAGTGTAATGTTACCTTTGTGAACCAAGCCCACAGCATTTTCCTATGATATTTAGTTGGATTCATATTTGTCTTTTGGGCTTGCATCTCTTATATAAATATATAACAGAATTTTGTGCTATTTGTCCTTCCTCTATAGTGTCTCTTGAAACTATCTTTTGAATTTTGCCATTGAATGTTGTCTCAGATAATGGGCATTTAACATAGTTTCTTTTAGTTGAAATTGAAAATTGATACAATTTGCTATTAGTAATGGTTTCCTATTTTTGCTATTTTCTGTTTACTGTTTCATACATTTGCCTCAAGAAGCCTGCATGACAGCAATGATGCATGTGTTGATTGATACAACACCAATTATGCATATATATACATATATATATATATATATATATTATCTACTGGCGGTCGCCAGTAGATAGTTATAGTTAGGACCTATTTTCCATAGGAAATTCACAACATTCTATTTCCAATAACTTTGGCGCCGGTTGACGAATCTTCGCGAAATTTTCAAAACTCGTGGGGCATTCCGGTCCGCTCCTATCCTGAAAGTTTCGGGGTGATTCGGCAAGCAAGGGCCGAGAAAAAAGGGGGGTCCCAAAACGTGTTTTCCCCATGCAATTTTCCATAGGAAACTTTAGACACGGCTACAGCCCGAACTGCTGAACGGAATTACACCAAATTTGGCAAAGAGGTAGTTCTTGGTTCAGAAAGAACCCTTTTTGTTAAATGGTGTAAATCCGTTCAGTAGTTGCTGAGAAAATCAAAAGTAAAAACACATATATATATCTATGGCCGCGGAGGAACCGCGCACCCTCCCGATCACGAGCTGTATGCTAATTGGCTGTCAACACTCCAAACCAGGAAGTGTTGGCAGCCATCTTGTGCCTCGGTAGAACCGAGGCACAAGAAATCAGAGAAACAAGTGCGCAAAACGCAAAAAGGGGGCAGGGTAGAAACACCCTGACCCCCTAGGCCTGCCACAGGGCCCAAAAAAAAATATATATATTTTTTTAAATCGGCCGAGGAAAAAAAAAACGAAGCGCGGTCTCCCGCGCTTCGTTAATATTCAGCCCCCGGGTGGGGCAAATCCCGGGGGCAATTGTAGTATTGGGATGGGGGGCCCAAAGGGGCCCCCCAGCCCCTGGGACCGCCACCCCCCGGGGCTTTAAATAAATAATGGTGTAGCGGGGGGCACACGGCCCCCCGCTGCCCCGGGGACCGCCACCCCCGGGGCTTTTTTTTTAATAATGAAACCTGTGTGGGGGGCTTGAGCCCCCCCACACGCCCCGGGGACCACCACCTCCCAGGGGCACTAAATAGTGAAATTGGGGGGTCAGTTATGGACCCCCAAGCCCCGGGGACCACCACCCCCCGGGGCTTTGAGAATGTTGGGAGTGGGGCCTCGCGGCCCCCCTCCTGGAGCCCTTGATGGCCCTGGGGACTGACACCCTCCAGGGCCGGCTCAAGCGGTGTCCCAGGGTGCCCACCCCCGGGACACTGTAGTTTGCTATGGCAGGGCGGGAGCCTCGCGGCTCCCGCCCTGCCATAGCAAACTGCTTTGGTTTTTGGAAGAGAGAGCAGGAAACCTGCTCTCTCTTCCAAAAACCAAAGACGATTGCTTTTCCACACGGGGAGCTGCATCTCAGCAGCTCCCCATGTGGAAAAGCAATGCCGGCTCCCGAGGGACGTGGGGAGCCAGTGGGACCGTGGAGGGATTGGGGACCCCCCCACGGTCCCCAACGGAGAGGGCCAGCCCCAGGGGATGGGGTCCCCGGGGCTACAAGTGGCCCGGGAGGGGGGCCACGCGGCCCCCTTCCCCATAATTTTCAGAACAATTATTAAAAAAACAAAGGCCGGCCCCGGGGGATGGGGTCCCCGGGGCCATAAGTGGCCTGAGGAGGGGGGCAACGCAGCCCCCCTCCAAAAGATTTTAAAAAAAAGGCCATGCCCCGGGGGACGGGGTCCCCGGGGCCGATTACGGCCTCGGGAGGGGGGCCACGCGGCCCCCTTCCAAATTTTTTTTTTTTTTTTTTTAAATTAGGGGGCAGGCCCTGGGGGATGGGGTCCCCTGGGACAATAAATTAGAAAAAGAAGGGGGGCCACACAGCCCCCTTCTTAAAAAAAAATCGATAAAAGACCGGCATCGCGCCGGAGGCCACGCCCCCTCCTTGCAGCACTCTGCAATGGGGAACGAATTTCCCTTGAATACTGGGGGTCCCTGGGGGCCAACTAGCCCACCAGGAACCTCCAGTATGCGCCAGGGGGCTGCGTTGGAGAGGTGTTCTGAGGCCACGCCCCTTTTTACACTTCTCTGCAACGCAGCTCTTAAACTAGCATTTAAAAAACCTTTGAAATTCACTTAAACAACCATAGGTTTCAGGCATGTTATAGTTAGAAATTAGCATTTAAAAAACCTTTGAAATTCACTGAAAAAACCATAGGTTTCAGACACGTTATAGTTAGAAATTAGCATTTAAAAAACCTTTGAAATTCACTGAAAAAACCATAGGCTTCAGGCACGTTATAGTTAGAAATTAGCATTTAAAAAACCTTAGAAATTCACTGAAAAAACCATAGGTTTTAGGGACAGTTATAGTTAGTTGGACATTTCACTCATACAAAACCATAGAAATTCCCCCGTTATAGTTAGTTCAGCTAACTATAACTCGCGCCCCCGCAGTGCTCTGCTGATGACGTCACATATTACATCACTCATGACATGGTCAGTGACATCACTGATGACATCACTGATGACATCTCAAATGACATCACTGATGACATCATCCATGTGATAATTTGATGCATCTTCTCACACCCTAATATAACCTTTGATACACCCACTCTAAATTACAGACTGCCATTCTCAAAACCATAGACACTCCAACACCAATAACTACATACCCACTCACTGATTCTTAGGTCTACACACACATCCACTGACTCACCCGTACAGTCACTCATACTTACGGTCACTCAGTACAGGACTAACATATGCACTCATACACCTACATAGACACTCACACACCGCCACTCATCCATAGAGGTACTCACACACCTAGTCAGTCATGCAAATAATTAATCACATTGCCATTTACTCACCTACACAGTTATACACACACCAGCTCACTTACTCATACAAATACTAGCACATTCTTACGCTCTTATACAATCACTGATACAAGTACACACTCCTCCATACAGCCACTCTCACAATCACACACTCTCACTTATAGCCATTTATATACTGCAACACACATATATACTGCCTTTCACATATGTAGTTACTCACACATGTACCACTGAGATATACATTCACTCACTAACACACCCATACACACACTCACCCACCCATACAGTTCATCACAGATGCACTCGTGAAACCATGCACCCAGTGAATCACCCACTCACACATCTATGCACAGAGTCACACACACCCCACCCACACAAACACTCAGGCACCCATACAGATACTCAGACAACCAATCAATAACCCATGTAGACACTCATGTAGCTATTCACAAACCCATGCAGCCGCTTACACACCAACAGACAGACGGATACAGACATTCACACAGTTTAGTCACTAGCCCATGCATTCAGTAAGATACGTTTAATCACACACTTATAGAGTCAGTCACGCACCTACTAAATCATCCATTCAGACACTTATACACCCACTCATTCTTCAATACGCCTTTCCCTATATATACTAAACATATTTAAACTTTACAGAAACACACAGTCACTGGATGATGTCATCAGTGATGTCATTTGAGATGTCATCAGTGATGTCATCAGTGATGTCACTGACCATGTCATGAGTGATGTAATATGTGACGTCATCAGCAGTGCACTGCGGGGGCGCGAGTTATAGTTAGCTGAACTAACTATAACGAGGGAATTTCTATGGTTTTGTACGAGTGAAATGTCCAACTAACTATAACTGTCCCTAAAACCTATGGCTTTTTCAGTGAATATATATATATATATATATATATATTGCAAGTATTGCCGCACATGAGCCCTTCGTAGTCCAACATTATTCAGCATACACAGCCTTGATCACGGACAAAGGGCATTTGCAAAGTGCGTACGTGCCGGCATATTTAAATACTTTTAGTCACATGACTGTTCAAAACTGCTTCTCCCAAAATGCACCATACTAGTCAGGTAAGTATTGTAATTCATAAGATAATACTCGTTGTTAGGAAAAGTTCCAAATATTCTGGCAGCTTCATGGTGCATTTAATGTTTGTAACATCCAGATGGAAATAACAGTCACGGAAAGTAAAATCAACAGTGATATTTGTTAAAGTCACCTTGAAACAAAGGTCTCCATTTCCAGAACAATTAATGGAACTGTCCGTCCCATCAAAACACTTCCAAAACTGGCGCTGCTTTTGCTAAAGTAGCATCTCCTCAGTAGGTTTGGTGGCAGTCAGTGGGTCATGCTCCCTTATTGAACCACAAGAGAAAGCCTCCGAATACTTGCAATTAAAGGCGTTCCTCTCCAGAAGTGGGCCTCGTTTGTTTGTTTTCTCTGGGGAAATTAGCAGGCTTCTCTGTGCCTGTTCACGAGGCCGCCCTGAAGGGTTGGGGGCTCCCTATTCGGAGGCTTTCTCTTGTGGTTCAATAAGGGAGCATGACCCACTGACTGCCACCAAACCTACTGAGGAGATGCTACTTTAGCAAAAGCAACTGCAGTTTTGGAAGGGTTTTGATGGGACGGACAGTTCCATTAATCGTTCTGGAAATGGAGACCTTTGTTTCAAGGTGACTTTAACAAATATCACTGTTGATTTTACTTTCCGTGACTGTTATTTCCATCTGGATGTTACAAACATTAAATGCACCATGAAGCTGCCAGAATATTTGGAACTTTTCCTAACAACGAGTATTATCTTATGAATTACAATACTTACCTGACTAGTATGGTGCATTTTGGGAGAAGCAGTTTTGAACAGTCATGTGACTAAAAGTATTTAAATATGCCGGCACGTACGCACTTTGCAACTGCCCTTTGTCCGTGATCAAGGCTGTGTATGCTGAAACATGTTGGACTACGAAGGGCTCATGTACGGCAATACTTGCAATTAAAGGCGTTCCTCTCCAGAAGTGGGCCTCGTTCGTTTGTTTACTCTGGTGAAATTAGCAGGCTTCTCCCTGCCTGTTCACGACGCCGCCCTGAAGGGTTGGGGGCTCCCCATTCGGAGGCTTTCTCTTGTGATATATATATATATATATATATATATATATATATATATATTCACTGAAAAAACCATAGGTTTTAGGGACAGTTATAGTTAGTTGGACATTGCACTCGTACAAAACCCGTGAAATTCCCCCGTTATAGTTAGTCCAGCTAACTATAACTCGCGCCCCGCAATGCACTGCTGATGACGTCACATATTACATCACTCATGACATGGTCAGTGACATCACTGATGACATCACTGATGACATCTCAAATGACATCACTGATGACATCATCCACGTGATAATCTGATGCACCTCCTCACACCCTAATATAACCTTTGATACACCCACTCTAAATTACAGACTGCCATTCGCAAAACCATAGACACTCCAACACCAATAACTACATACCCACTCACTGATTCTTAGGTCTACGCACACATCCACTCACTCACCCGTACAGTCACTCATACTTACGGTCACTCAGTACAGGACTATCATATGCACTCATACTCCTATATAGACACTCAAACACCGCCACTCATCCATAGAGGTACTCACACACCTAGTCAGTCATGCAAATAATTAAACACACTACCATTTACTCACCTATACAGTTATACACACACCAGCTCACTTACTCATACAAATAGTAGCACATTCTTACGCTCTTATACAATCACTGATACAAGCACACACTCATCCATACAGCCACTATCACAATCACTCACTCTCGCTTATAGCTATTTATATACTCCAACACACATATATACTGCCTTTCACATATGTAGTTACTCACACATGTACCACTGGGACATACATTCACTCACTAACACACTCTTACACACACTTACCCACCCATACAGTCTATCACAGTTGCACTCTTGAAACCATCCACCCAGTGAATCACCCACTCACACATCTATGCACAGAGTTGCACACACCCCTCCCACACAAACACTCAGGCACCCATACAGATACTCAGACAAGCATTCAATAACTCATATAGACACTCATGTAGCTATTCACAAACACATGCAGCCACTTACACAGCAACAGACAGACGGATACAGACATTCACCCAGTTTAGTCACTAACCCATGCATTCAGTAAGATACGTTAAATCACTCACTTATAGAGTCAGTCACGCACCTACTAAATCATCCATACAGACACTTACACACCCACTCATTCTTCAATACGTCTTTTCCTATATATATTAAAAATATATAAACTTTACAGAAACACACAGTCACTGGATGATGTCATCAGTGATGTCATCAGTGATGTCATTTGAGATGTCATCAGTGATGTCATCAGTGATGTCACTGACCATGTCATGAGTGATGTAATATGTGACGTCATCAGCAGTGCATTGCGGGGGCGCGAGTTATAGTTAGCTGGACTAACTATAACGGGGGAATTTCACGGGTTTTGTACGAGTGCAATGTCCAACTAACTATAACTGTCCCTAAAACCTATGGTTTTTTCAGTGAATTTCAAAGGTTTTTTAAATGCTAATTTGTAACTATAACGTCCCTGAAACCTATGGTTTTTTCAGTGAATATAGATGTACATTGTAATTACATTATACATTACATTACAAAAAATACTTTCTCAGAATGAATTACTTTAGTTTAATTACTTTGCACATAGGCAATAGACTTTTAAGTACAGTAGTTACAGTTGTTGCAATGGGCAACACATTTTCAAACACAATGCAACATTCAGCTCAATGTGAATTTCTAGTTAAATGCAATTAGTTACTTTATGGATTACTTTTCTAACCACATTACTGGATCCTAGATTCAGTCCTGGGACATCTCCTTTAAGCAGTTGAGTAAAAGCGTTTTGGTTACAGTCGTGATTTTTAAGGAATATTATTGTACTTTAAAAGTTCACACTTAGAAACTTTTCTCATAGAATCACCAATGTTATCCTATGGAAGGAAATTCACTTAGAAGTTAAAAACTGTTATCGTTACTTTTTCTTACTCAGTGTTGGATCCTGGATCCAGCACTGGTGCATCTCCTGTAAACAGTTGAAAGAATGCGTTTAAGTCATACAGGCGATTTTTAGGAATATTTGTAGTTTGTGAAAATCGACACTTTGAAACTTTTCTGCTGAAAACCAGACAATGGATTCCTATGGAAGGAAATTCAAGTTACTGGTAAGTACGGTTAAAATTACTTTTCAGGATCAGTACTGGGCTGAAAGATGCAGCACTGAGGTCTCTCCTGATAACAGGTGAGTAAATCGGAATTCGTATTTCGGCTGATTTTAGAGGAATATTTTAAAGTTCCAAAACTCCACACTTAGAAGAATTTCCAAGTGAAACCAGTCAATGTTAGCCTATGGAAGGAAATTCAAGTTACTGGTAAGTACGGTTAAAATTACTTTTCAGGACCAGTACTGGGCTGAAAGATGCATCACTGGGGTCTCTCCTGATAACAGGTGAGTAAATCAGAATTCGGATTTCGGCTGATTTTAGAGGAATATTTGTATGTTTCAAAAATCAACACTTAGAAACTTTTTCAGCAAAAAGCAGGCAATGATATCCTATGGAATGAAATTCAAGTTACTGGTAAGTACGGTTAAAATTACTTTTGAGGATCAGTACTGGGCTGAAAGATGCAGCACTGAGGTCTCTCCTGATAACAGGTGAGTAAATCGGAATTCGTATTTCGGCTGATTTTAGAGGAATATTTTAAAGTTCCAAAACTCCACACTTAGAAGAATTTCCAAGTGAAACCAGTCTATGTTAGCCTATGGAAGGAAATTCAAGTTACTGGTAAGTACGGTTAAAATTACTTTTCAGGACCAGTACTGGGCTGAAAGATGCAGCACTGAGGTCTCTCCTGATAACAGGTGAGTAAATCAGAATTCGGATTTCGGCTGATTTTAGAGGAATATTTGTATGTTTCAAAAATCAACACTTAGAAACTTTTTCAGCAAAAAGCAGGCAATGATATCCTATGGAAGGAAATTCAAGTTACTGGTAAGTACGGTTAAAATTACTTTTCAGGATCAGTACTGGCCTGAAAGATGCAGCACTGAGGTCTCTCCTGATAACAGGTGAGTAAATCGGAATTCGTATTTCGGCTGATTTTAGAGGAATATTTTAAAGTTCCAAAACGCCACACTTAGAAGAATTTCCAAGTGAAACCAGTCAATGTTAGCCTATGAAGGAAATTCAAGTTACCGGTAAGTACGGTTAAAATTACTTTTGAGGATCAGTACTGGGCTGAAAGATGCAGCACTGAGGTCTCTCCTGATAACAGGTGAGTAAATCGGAATTCGTATTTCGGCTGATTTTAGAGGAATATTTTAAAGTTCCAAAACTCCACACTTAGAAGAATTTCCAAGTGAAACCAGTCAATGTTAGCCTATGAAGGAAATTCAAGTTACCGGTAAGTACGGTTAAAATTACTTTTCAGGACCAGTACTGGGCTGAAAGATGCAGCACTGAGGTCTCTCCTGATAACAGGTGAGTAAATCAGAATTCGGATTTCGGCTGATTTTAGAGGAATATTTGTATGTTTAAAAAATCAACACTTAGAAACTTTTTCAGCAAAAAGCAGGCAATGATATCCTATGGAAGGAAATTCAAGTTACTGGTAAGTACGGTTAAAATTACTTTTGAGGATCAGTACTGGGCTGAAAGATGCAGCACTGAGGTCTCTCCTGATAACAGGTGAGTAAATCGGAATTCGTATTTCGGCTGATTTTAGAGGAATATTTTAAAGTTCCAAAACTCCACACTTAGAAGAATTTCCAAGTGAAACCAGTCAATGTTAGCCTATGGAAGGAAATTCAAGTTACTGGTAAGTACGGTTAAAATTACTTTTCAGGATTAGTACTGGGCTGAAAGATGCAGCACTGAGGTCTCTCCTGATAACAGGTGAGTAAATCAGAATTCGTATTTCGGCTGATTTTAGAGGAATATTTGCACAATGGTGAAGGGAGGGGGCGGGGCCTGAGGTGACATCTGTGCAAACGCGCCCCGTGGTGCGTTTTAAGTTGGGGGATTAAGTCCCCTTGATTCATGAGGGTCCCTACGGGCCAACTAGCCCACCAGGAACCTCCAGTATGCGCCAGGGGCTGCGTTGCAGAGACATTTACAGAGGCCACACCCCTTTTACACCTCTCTGCAACGCAGCTCTGTGGCGCTTTCTGGACGTACCTGTTGGGCTAGTTGGCCCCCAGGGACCCTCAGGATTGAAGAGGATTTAATTCCCCATCTTAAAACGCGCCACGGGGCCTGTTTGCACACATGTCACCTGAGCCCCGCCCCTCCCTTCACCACTATGCAAACGCGCCCCGTGGCGCGTTTTAAGTCGGGGGATTAACTCCCCTTGAATCCTGAGGGTCCCTGGGGTGCAACTAGCCCACCATATACCTCCAAAGCGCCATAGAGCTGCGTTGCAGAGAGGTGTAAAAAGGGGCGTGGCCTCTGTACACCTCTCTGCAAGGCAGCTCCCTGGCGCATACTGGAGGTTCCTGGTGGGCTAGTTGGCCCCCAGGGACCCCCAGTATTCAAGGGGAATTGTTCCTCTCTGCAAACGCGCCAGGGGCGCGTTTGCAGAGTGGTGAAGGAAGGGGCGGGGCCTATGGGCCCGATCGTTGTTTTTTTTTTTGTTTGTTTTCCCTCTGAAGGGGGGCTGTGTGGCCCCCTTCCTTTTTCCTATTTTTAGGCCCTGGGGACCCCATCCCCCAGGGCTTTTCCCCTTTTTTTTAATTAAAATAAAAAAAAACGGGAAGGGGCCGCGTGGCCCCCTTCCCTGGGCCTGTATTGGCCCCGGGGACCCCATCCCCCGGGGCATGGCTTCTTTTTTTATTTGGAGGGGGGCTGCGTGGCCCCCTCCTCAGGCCATTTAAGGCCCCGGGGACCCCATCCCCGGGCCGGCCTTGCACTTTTTTTTTTTTTTTAATTTTTGTTACTTTGGGGAGGGGGGCTGCGTGGCCCCCTCCGTGGCCTCTTATGGCCCTGGGGACCCCATCCCCCGGGGCCTGGCCTCTCGTTGGGGACTGTGGGGGTCCCCAAACCCCCACAGTCCCGCCGGCTCCCCGTGTCCTACGGGAGCCGGCATAGCTTTACACATGGGGAGCAGCTAACATGCTGCTCCCCATGTGAAAAGCATCGGCTTTGGATATTGGAAGAGAGGCAGGTTTCCTGCTCTCTCTTCCAATATCCAAAGCAAGTTTGCAATGACAGGACGGGAGCCGCGAGGCTCCCGTCCTGTCATTGCAAACAGCAGTGTCCCGGGGTAGGCACCCCGGGACACTGCAGGAGCCGGCCCTGGGGGGTGGTGGTCCCCAGGGCCATCAAGGGCTCCAGGAGGGGGCCGCGCGGCCCCCCTCCCTACATTTTGAAAGCCCCGGGGAGGTGGTGGTCCCCGGGCTCTGGGGTCCAAAACGGACCCCCATTTTAATTTTTCTTAGTGCCCCGGGGAGGTGGTGGTCCCCGGGGTGTGTGGGGGCTGGAGCCCCCCACACAGGTTTTTTTAAATAAAAAAGAAGCCCTGGGGAGGTGGCGGTCCCCGGGGCTGCGGGAGGGCTCAGAGCCCTCCTGCACCATTATACATAAAGCCCCGGGGGGTGGTGGTCCCCGGGGCTTGAGGGGGCCCTTAGAGGCCCCCACACATAAAATTAACCCCCCCCCCAGCATGCCCCCGGGACTTGGCCCAGCCGGGGGCCAATTAACATCGAAGCGCGGGAGACCGCGCTTTGATTTTTTTTTTTCGGCAGGGTTCGCATCCTGCCGATTTAAAAAAAATAATAATTTTTTTTTGCCCAGGGGGTCCTTGTGGGACCCCCTGAGCAGACCTAGGGGGTCAGGGTGTTTCTACCCTGCCCCCTTTGTGCGCTTTGCGCACTTGTTTCTGTCCCTCGGTTCTACCGAGGGACAAAATGGCTGCCAACACTTCCTGATTTGGAGTGTTGACAGCCAATTAACATAAAGCTCGTGCTCGGGAGGATCCGCGGCCCTAGATATCACTATCTTTTTACTTTTGATTTTCTCAGCAACTACTGAACGGATTTACACCATTTAACAAAAAGGGTTCTTTCTGAACCAAGAACTACCTCTTTGCCAAATTTGGTGTAATTCCGTTCAGCAGTTCGGGCTGTAGCCGTGTCTAAAGTTTCCTATGGAAAATTGCATGGGGAAAACGCGTTTTGGGACCCCCTTTTTCTCGGCCCCCGCTTGACGAATCCCCCGAGACTTTCAAGGTAGGAGCGGACCGGAGCGGGCCATAAAGTTTGAAAATTTTGCGAAGATACGTCAACCGGCAAGAGAGTTATTTCAAATAGAATGTCGCGGATTTCCTATGGATAATAGGTTGTAACTATAACTATCTACTGGCGACCGCCAGTAGATAATATATATATATATATATATATATATATATATATATATATATATATATATATATATTGATAAGAGAGAAGCTAGCGTCTTGCTGACTTCAAAGATATAGGCCTATAGGTCCTGCCAGTGAAGCCCACTTGTATCTATGGTACTTCTCTCCTATTCCTTGAGAACGAAGAATGTCCTGCAAACAGAGAAAGCCATGGATGCCAGTCAGAAAACCAGTGACAATAACAATTGGATATTTTTCCTTCTTGTCCCTCTTGTGAATCTTCTCACCTGTACCTGGGGAGTGCAGAGGTTTCCATGGACAGAGGAAGCTGGGACGCTGAGGAGATATCTCAGAAACCATCTGGAACTCGAACCCTTGCTGGGGTCATGAACTGAAGCAATGAGGAGTCCTCTTTCATCTTAAATACATGGACTGGTCTTTGAGGAGCCCTTCCTGAGTGTTTGGAGTCCCTGGATTTCAGATATGTTGAGCTGCGTCTCATGAGATTGTAATTTAGTATTTTGCGGAGAAAGAATGCAGTTAAATTAATAGGATGGTAAAAAGATTACAATGAACAATTACTGGTAATCAGGTGCTGCACATGGAGTTCAGCCAATAATAGTGCTCCTTTGTTGCCCATCTACATGTGAGAAACCACCTGAAGGCCTCTGCTAACCATAGAGAAACATCCATGTTTACAAATGTATCCTCATATGCTGCACCACCCTCTCACTTTCTAGGTTTCCAGCATTTCTATACCTTCTGAGCCCCATAATCCTATATGTTAAGATAAACAGCAGATGGTAAAATATTGACTCCACCTGCGACATACTATCATTTTAGAGAACTTTGTTCCACAAGAAAATAACCAATAGAACTAAAAAGCGCAACTTCATGTTGATTCAAAAATCAGACCTCCTTTACCATCTTTTGACAGTGCCTCCTCTCACCTGAGTTTTTCCCCCAACTTAGAACATCTTCACCAAGGAGCACCCATCATGATGATCTAAATATCTTAGGAGTTGACGTCTTTGTAGCAAGTGTTGAGTGTTTGCACAATGTTTGGATAAGTGCACCAAGCAACACAACAAGCGTATGGTTACGTTAAGTATGAGTTTATGTGGAAAGTGTTCATGTACGTATTGTTTTCTGATGTATCGTGTTTTCTAGTAATCAAATGGCTAGTAAGAACCAAGTTCATAGTGCTCTTTGAAATTTGAGGTGGTTGTCTGTTATTTATATTTTCATAGTAATTGTGTTCTAGAGTTTCACTATCTGGACAGTAAAGCATATTACACTAGTGTGAGCTGTTTTGAAGGAAGCTATATGAACAATGGAGCCAATCTAAAACAGATAGGCATGTTTGGCAGTACGTATTGAGTTTATTTTACTGAATTTCACCCAAAACAAATCATCCACAATAGCATGGGCAACGGATAAATCAGAATCAATTAGCACTCATTCCAAAATACACCATAGTGTCCATGTACATTGTCCAATAGAATAGGCAGACATCTCAAAATAACTTTTTTAGGTCCATGCCCGCATCATCTCAGCAATATAAAAGACACTTTTTGAGTTTAAATCCCAGAGTAGAAGCGAAAAAGAGGTCCCAACTGACCATCAGTGAACTTCTCCTCATACATCACACTAAGCACATATGTTAGAATCAGACACATTAGATTCTTCACTGATACAGGTAAAACAAAGGCGCATCAGCCTTGCTTAATACATCTTGACCATACAGCATCCAAATAGTCTCCAGACTCAGAGCCAACTTCAGCCCTGCATAGCTATCTTTTTTCTGCATGTCTTCTGGGCTGCAATCATTCAGTAATTCACATTACAGTTCCTCATAAAGTTAGCTAGCCTCAAACCCCTTCCATGCAGTAGAATGTTCGTATTATATGCTAATGTCATTTAACATTTCACAGCAAAAACCGACCAACAAACTATCTAGTTATCTAAAAACATTCTTCTGAGAGGACCAATGGCATGACATGGACGTAATAAAGATCTCTTTGGATGGCATATACCTTAGTTAAGGACGTTCTACCTGTCAGTGGAAATAGAAAATATATTTAAAAGTTAGCAGATTTCTCTTCTCTTGACAATTTAAATACCCCTAAGTAATGTACCTGTATGCCCAAAAGAAGATGGTACAAAAGTAGATCACAGATCCACTATATTGAATTAAGGGCATCCTGTCAAGACCAGATGGAAAATGTGACCAATCTAGCGGGCAGATTGGGCACAAAACCCCGCCCTTACAACAGAGACTGCCCTGGAGCATCAGAAGGCTGAATCTGTGCAGGCCTCAAAAGAAAGGAGGGAACAAAGCATTGGAAGAATACAAAGATTGAGGTACTCTTCATCAGTGACTGGCACAGGGAGCCATCATTTCCCAGCTCCAGGCGGGCCTTCACCATGTTTCACCTGGTAATCAGCGGAGTTTGCATGTGCTAAGTCAGGCCACGAGGAACCCCATAGAGTGCCAGGACACCTCCTGGAATACGAGAGGCGCTGGAGCAAACCTGCAGGATGAAGAGCTACCAGGAGGTACTTGGTGTGAACGGAGTTTGTATGGACTGAATGTTGAGTTGGATGACTAGAGTGGTGATTTTTCCATTGTCTTGCATTGCTTTAAAGAACGTTTACAGCGGGGACATAGGCTTTAAATTATCTTTTTCTATGATGTGATAGGTTTCAAATTTATGAAATAAATGAAATGGTTTCTGATAATAAATGTTTAATCTGCCTTTCACAGCATGACCAGGACAATGTTTTATTTATAAACCCATGTATGACATTACCAGTACGATGTTTTATTTATAAACACGTGTATAGATAAGACTAAATAAAAGAGATAATGACCCAGAATGGAAGAAAAAGTTCAGCATAGGCCTCTTTTTTAGAATATAAGGGCTTATTTTCAAGCCCCTTGCACCGCTGGTGCGTCACATTTTGCTGCCCCATATTTACAAGGACACAAAAAGCCAGCCTGCGTGGCTTTGCCTGTCCTTGTAAATACAGCCCCTTTACACACGGCACTTTGCATGAAAAGGACGTTCTATGGGTGTTGCTGTGGTGTTCTCACGCAACTCCCATGGAAAATGACACATTTCCATATTTACAAGAAATCGTAAACCTGGAAATGCATCTGAATGCTACGCCGGAGGCGCAACGAGGAGAAATGTATTAATTTCTCCGCGTTTTTTTCCCTCTTTCTATGCGTGCTGCATTCCGCATCCTTGCACCATGGTGCAAAAGTGACTGCGTTGGCGCATGGCAGCAAATTGTGTGCCAGCGCAGGGGAGAGCAAAGGGATCCATCATATCCTTGTAGATGGCGCATCCCTGTGCTTTGAAAGTGTCACAGCGTGACGCAGCCAAAGGGCTTCCGGTGCCGGGCTGCAGCACTTTCTTGTAATGGATGCCCTAAGTTTGTGGGAAATCTCTTAAGGCCTCTTATACAAGAAAGTGCCGCAGAGCGGCACCGCAAGCCCTTTGGCTGGGGTAAGGGGCAGCACTTTCAAAGCACAGAGATGCATCATATCTACAATGATATGATGGATCCCTGTGCTCTCCACTGTGCTGGTGCACAATTAGCTGCCATGCGCCGATGCAGGCACCCTTGCACCATGGTGCACGGATGCCTGCGTCACAGGGATGATTGTTTATGTGCAGGAAGGTGTCCCTTCCTGCACATAAACAATCTGAAATGGAGTTTTTCAACTTCTATGTGTGCTGCATTAGCACACATAGAACTTGTAAAACCTTATTTTTATTAATGATTGTTTATGTGCAGGAAGGGGCACCTTCCTGCACATAAACATATCATAAGAGGTGATTTCCTCATTCTATGTGTGCTGCAGAATGCAGCATGCATAGAAAGAGAAAAAAACGAGGAGAAATGAATACATTTCTCCTCATTGCGCCTCCCTATGCCTCCCCTGGGGAGGCGTAGCATTCAGACGCATTTCCAGGTTTACGATTTCTTGTAAATCTGGAAATGTGTCAGGTTTCATCTGTGTTGTGTGGGAAAACCCACAGCAACACCCATATAACGCCCCTTTCATGCAAAGTGCTGTGTGTAAATGGGCCGTATTTACAAGGACAAGAAAAGACACGCATTTGGGTAGCAAAGTATGCCGCCGGTGCGTCACAAAAAGTGATGCACCGGCGGCGCAAGGGGCTTGAAAATAAGCCCCTTAATATATTTGTTTGCCGACTTTACATTCAAGGGAGTGGTTTCTTATGTTACCAAATAATGGCGCCTGCAGCTGCGTCTTTTTAGAAGAAACTGTACTTTGTAGTATAGCGAGTTGTACGTTCTAACGTGAAAGAGGATAAGGCAGCATGTGGAGATTTTTGCAGGAGCACCATCGTAAATCAGTGTGAATTCCACCCATCATAACTCGAGGTTCACCCACTTCATTTAGATGTGGTCGAAGCGCAAGCTTCAGTCTCACTTGCCTTTGCTATTGGAAACCTTTAACTGCAGCCCCATCCACCGAGAGCCCATGGTCATTCTACATTAGAAAACTCACCCTATAATGAGGGGGTATTATGACATACATTTCTCCTTTCAAGGCCCTCAATTAAAGCATATTTGTCTCAACCAATCCAAATGGTCCCCATGTGCTTGAAAAAAACACTTAGGGCCCCCCCACCCGCCAGCTCCGCTCCACCAGCCTCGCCCTCGCCACAGTACCCCGCATCCGGAAAACAACCGCCGGCGGCAGATCCTTCTCCCACCTCGCCGCCAAGACCTGGAACACCCTCCCCACCAACCTTCGGCAGACCCAAGACCTACTGGCCTTCAGAAGACTCCTCAAGACCTGGCTCTTCGATCAGTAGCAGCACCACCCCCATCTTCCCCCAGCGCCTTGAGACCCTCGCGGGTATGTAGTGCGCTTTATAAGTGACATGATTGATTGATTGATTGATTGATTAAAAGTATAGATGCTATTTACCACACCTGATAAATAACAAAATCACAGCGTTTGTTATATGCCAGGTGTGATAAATTACAGTTATTATGAGTGTCTGGGGAATAGCATGCGAATTGTGGTGTTTAACGCACCAAAACTATCATGATTCGGTAATTACCGTAGGGTTTTCCCCAGTTAAATTTCACCAGGTAAAATGTAAAGGGTTGAGGTATTTAACGCATCTGATAATTATCAGATGTGTTAAATAACACTCAACTCAACGAGTCAGAAAAAACGAAAGACTCATAATCAGGACCCTAATGGTTTAGAGACATTTTTTTCAGGAACAAACTCCCACTTCTGAGATTCCAGGGTCAAGGTATGTTCACTGCTTATAACACAAATATGTAAGATAAAAATACAGTAGCAGCATGTTAGTATAGAAGTACCTTCTTGTAGAAAGTCATAGTGTATCACGTGAATAAAGGTGACTATGAAAAATAACAATGTAAAGACAAATATCTGACATATGTCCAGGATAGCCTGTAACACCTTTCAAAGACGAACTTCTGTTACAGCTAACACTGTGTATCTGCATGCTCCGTTGATACTATGATGTGACAACAGTCCTTTTATGTATTTTTAGAATGTAAACACACAGTAGGGTGCACCAAATGACATCTATTAACAAATAAACAGTCCAAAAAGGAAGGGTTTCCAAATTGTATGCAAATCTTTTCATTCTGTAAGTTGTTTCAAAACTCTTGTATAAAAGATATATGTGATAACTAACAGCCAACGCGTTTCATCCAACTCACTGGACTTCTTCAGGGCAAGAGGCAAAATAGGGAATATCACAACTTGTAATATTAATATACATGTCCGTCCCGGAATCCAGACAGATCGCAAGTATGGAGCATCACATCAAACGTGTCCTAAGAACAGTTTGGTAGAGATGTGATACGTGGTCTACAGACAGAGTCACGTTTATGTCTGCCAGAAGCCTATTGAGGGAGCTTCCAAATAGGGAAGCTATGGGGTCAATCATACACTTGCTAGGTATTCGTCTTGCTAAATACCTTGCAAGTGTCGGACCTTTACGCCGGCTTCTCTTGGCACTGATTCTGGAGCTCTTTTGCGGTGGATTGCCATTTTGTATAGTCCTCCCTTTCGACTGCACCTTCATAGCAGGTGTTGATACTGAGTGCACATATCAGGTATATTTCAAGTTTGATTATCTGGGGATATACAGGTCAGGTACGATCCGTGCTAGTGGGTCCGCTGTCATGCTCATGTTTGAATTATTTTTAGAATGTATCAAAAAAGGTTGTCCAGGTTCATAGTGGTATGGTGTTCGAAATTCTGGGAGCACTTGCAGAGAAGGACTGCTTTAGTGTTTTTCTCTAACTGAAGGATGGGATTTCAAGAAGAAAGATGTCTGGGCTTTGAAGTTGGGATTGGACCCCAGAGGTGATGAGTTTCAGGGCAAGAGAATTTGTTGTTAACAAATACTTATCTTAATTGGGAGCCATTATTTGAGGAATATATTAATACTTTCTCAAGACAGTGGATGGCCTAGCTGCTGCACATTTAGCCACTTTGAGACAAGCTCTGTTTAGTTTTGGAATTCCTACAGACAGAGAATATTACCTAGTCTAGCTTTGATAGGAGAAGGAATTGAAACACTTGTTTGAAATCTTTGTGGGATTAAATTATACTTTTCATGAGCCTGGGCTGAAGGTGTCATCCGGACAGCTGGTAAGGTGTGAGGGCTGAGGGTGGGATGTTGGCTGAGGAAGATTAGGGCAGGCTTAAGAATGTCCAGGGAGAGCATTGTCTGCTCCACCCGTGCTGCTGCAGGGTACGGGCAGGGATCAGTCTGTGCTACTGCTTGCAGTTGCTGCAACAGTGAGAACAGGTCTGGTGTCCCCAAAGCAGGGGTTTTCGGGTCTGAAGACACCTGCAATTACTGGTGGCATAACTCTATTAGGAGTTATTGTTTTGGGAGGAATTCCACCACTTCTACTGTAGCAGACAGGGTAGATAATCAGTAGCAGCTACATTTTTAGTGGATTGAGTTGGAAATGATAGGTCATTCAGAATTTATATAAACCAGAGCCTGAGCCACACTTTTTGGTTGAAGGGAGTCGAAGTCAGAATCCAGTTTTGACAAAACTTAGCCTCTGTACACTGTTGGAATATTATTTCAAAAGTTGACAATGCCAAGCCGGTAGCTGGACATGAATTCAAGTCTAAGAATTTGGTAAAATAGTGTGTCAGCTGCGTAAAGAAAGGGTTTGGTGTTGACCATGGCCGAGATGTAAATGGACCAGTCCCCCCTGGGTCGGCTGCATGAAGATTGGGTGGTAGATTAAATATTTTTAAGCCATTGATTTAAACGGCACGGCCCATGTGTCCTGAAAACAGAGTATTATGAAGGAGCACACAAAATCAGATCATTTTTGATTCCCAATTTTCTCTCTTATGCCGGCCACGTTCCAAACTAAAAAGGAGAATTTGGGAGCATTACCACTGTTATTGGCTAGGTCAAACGTTAACTTACAACCACTTAAAAATTGGGTTAGTGCAGTGTTATTCTTGACTCGTGCCAGCCTCCAGCCTTATATTAGATTCCTGGTTCCCCTGAAGATAAGGAGTACTCGGGACTTGCTGAGGCGAAGATGCAGAGGAAGGGCCACGTTTGGTTCCTTGTGCTTTGACTGAAACTATATGCAAGAGTGGGCAGAGTCCAGGTAACACAGGCCACTTTTCACCAGGGTTAATTCAATAGATAGAGTTGCACACACAGGGTTTCACTTTATGTTTCCCGCCAAGCCTTCATGGATCGGCAGACAATTGCATGGCCCTCATCCTTGTGGTATTATTCTCGGCCTGATGTGCTCAGGAGATTACTTTACGGTGATGTTCGTCTGTGTGGAAGCTTATAGCTACCATAGGTGTGAATAGATGCTTGCAAATATTGAAACCGATGGCTCCTCTCAAAATTCCCCCACCTACGGCATTAGAATTGCTGGAGCTGGGAGGGGGGGGCAGTGGATTTGGATAACTAGGTGGGAGCACTTGAAGCAGCTCAATTACTCATGAAAAAAATGTATCCTAATGCGGCCAGACAAGATTAGCTAGGTTCGAGGAAGATCAGGTGTACATGGTAATGTCTCTCCCTCTTGAGATTGGGTTTTCCCTAAACTCTATTGACTCCAGGTGTGTGGTATTATTATGACTAGTGCTCACCATTGTCACGAGCAGTTTCACAGTTGTACTCCTATTTAAGATGTCATGTTTACCTCTGGAGGCGTAATACGGAGTAAACTCCAGATTGTTCATTCGAAAATTGGGAATACATGTGAACTTCTGTTTTACCGCTTCTGCTGCCTCAATGTTGTTTCCCAAATTTCTTTGTGGGTCTAATATAATCCTGCCAGGAGAAGAGTAGACCATTAGAAATTGGCCCTATGGTGATCAGTGCCCGGATAAAAATGGCGCAGTATCAACATTAGACAAGAGAGGCTGATTGCCATGTTCTAACATTGTCATTGGCAGGTAGATAGTTCCTTAGGCAATTGAGTACAAGAGGATATTGGGTCTTCATTTAATAGAACATGCATACTTAGTCTAGATATGCCTGCAATAGGACTCTTAGAATTTATGTTAGCAGTAGAAGGATTTATGGTTGATAAATTGGGAGCGGGCGATGGTGCAAAATCTGTGACCTCAGACTGGGTATTGGAAGTCAGGACTTTCCCACTGCTATCATTGTCCAGCTTTTTTCAGGCTTTAGTACTGAATTGCATTGAAACATCAAGTATTTTTCATTTCAGTAAAGAATTGTTTTTTAGATGGGAAGAGTGCAACTGAGTTGCCTGTAGGAACCTCGTTAGCGAGAGGGGCGGACTGCAAGAGGGCTACGCTAAAGGTACAGTTTGCTACTGGCACTCTGCTTATATCTTGCTTTCTGGAGCCTCTTGCTGTCCCTTTTTGTAGGTGGCCTCATGGTAGCTACCTGCTGGCTGATCGTGCTCTGTCCCAAGAGTGGTAAGGTAACTGTTGCCTTCATGTGGGTTGAGTGGAAATGCTCCTAGAACTCCCTTTGTCCCGCTGCTAGTACTAGCAGGTGGAGGTTCAGGGATAGTAAATTGTTCAGGTGCTACTCTCTCTGAGGCCTCTGTGGCCTTGTCGATGTCAGATCTAATAGGAGAAATACAAGATGAACCTGCAGTTAGTAGATATTTGGGAGTGCTGTTAGATAGAAAAGGGGCCTGACTAGGCTCCAACTTGTCCCATAAAACTTTGACAGAGCCAGTCTGCTGGATAGGCATTAAAATCCGAACCAGGATAATATCCAGCATTTGAGGTATCCTAATAAGAGAGTCAATCGTACTGGGACAGGAGTGATATGCAACAGATGGATCTGACTGAACATTTTTTATTTTTTTTACGGAGGTATATAAAGCGCGAAATTGACCAGAAGGTATCGGAGCTCTTTACACGAGCACCAGCTGCCAAATATGAGAACACATCACATTAATTTTGTTTGTTAGGCACAGGGAGTTTAAGTGATTTGCCCAGAATCACAGGATGTTGAGTGTCTTTGCCGAGACTCGAACCCGGTTCCCCAGATTCGAGATCGACCGCCCTAGCCGTTAGGCCAACTCCCTCTTGTACTCAGATTGTTCAAAACTAACAGTTGTGCATCAATTCCCACTATGTGTGTTGCCAAAGCACCAAATATCCACCTACATATCGAGTTTGTCAGAGTGACATGATAAAGATGCGGAAACTGCCTTCAAGTTGTTAAATAAGGTGCCCCAGACATTGGCACTTATGTTATGCGGGAGTATCCCTTCGGTCTGACTGCTGAGGGATTTATTTTGTGAGTTACCTTCTTCCCATAGGGACATTTAGTCAGAGTGGCATAAACAACCAATTTCATAAGCCTCGATGTTCTCATCTATGGGGGTGCGGCTGGTCGTGCACTTGACTGGACTGGTCGTCAGGGGTATATTAATCAGTAGAATTAACTTGATTGGATTTAGTGGGGTGGAGGAGACCAAATGCAAAATTGCCTGTGGTATTATTCTAATCTGTTAATTGATTAGGTGGGCTTTGCATTGTTGGACTAGTCGAAGGATATACCTTAAGACGGTCAATGTTGTTATTGACAGGGCTTATCATGAAGCTTGATAATTTACTCCCTTTGGTATCCCCCACATTCTGGGTCTCTGCTTCCAATAAGAAAGAGGAAGAACAATCAAATTCAGTCTCCAAGAATGATAAATTGCCATTTTGGTGGTCTGTGGCCGTGCATGAACCTGGGCGGGGATAATCAGTATTTCTACCAGGATTACGAGGAGGGACGATGCCCCGTTCACTGCTTAAGGGTGCAAGACAATCACCAGCTGGAGGTCAAGAAGCTCGCTGGCTCGCAACTCCATTATTAGTTCTTGGGTTGCTTGCCTTTAAATAGTCCATAAACCTAGCCCGCTTAGGTGGAGGGAGGATCAAGAGAAATAAGGAGGCAGACGGGGAAACAGAAGAAGGCACTTGTTGTTTTAAAGTATGCCTACCAAGTCATCAGTGGAGGTGGACATATCTTTCCTGCCGGGCTTTCTATCCGCCTTTCTGCTGCCCCCCTCAAATAGAAAGCACCACCCTGAGCTGAGTTATATGCAGCCGAGTCACAAAAGTCAATCTAGGAGCGACCTCTGACCCTGACTTCAGGTTAGGTCGCCGCTGCCGCCTGCTCACCCTGGTCTCCTGCTGCTGTCTCCTGCTTGACCTGCCTGCTTACTGCCTCCGCCTGCCCCCGGTCTCAGCTGCTGCTGAGCCGGTCACTTTCGCCGCACTTTTCCTGCCGCTGCCTCCCTGCGGCCCCGCCCCCTGTCAGCCCATTCGCCGCCCCGCTCCCGCCACCCAGCTGCTCCTCCCTCCCATCAGCACTCTTAAGGAGATCGCGAGCGGCGCAGGGAGCGACCTCTGACCCTGCCTTCAGGTTAGGTCGCCCCCACGCCGCTGCCGCCTGCTCACCCTGGTCTCCTGCTGCTGTCTCCTGCTTGACCTGCCCGCTTACTGCCTCCGCCTGCCCCCGGTCTCAGCCGCTGCTGAGCCGGTCACTTTCACCGCACTTTTCCCGCCGCTGCCTCCCTGCGGCCCGCCCCCCTGTCAGCCCATTCGCCGCCCCGCTCCCGCCACCCAGCTGCTCCTCCCTCCCATCAGCACTCTTAAGGAGATCGCGAAGCGGCGCAGGGAGCGACCTCTGACCCTGCCTTCAGGTTAGGTCGCCCCCACGTCGCTGCCGCCTGCTCACCCTGGTCTCCTGCTGCTGTCTCCTGCTTGTCCTGCCCGCTTACTGCCTCCGCCTGCCCCCGGTCTCAGCCGCTGCTGAGCCGGTCACTTTCGCAGCACTTTTCCCGCCGCTGCCTCCCTGCGGCCCCGCCCCCCTGTCAGCCCATTCGCCGCCCCGCTCCCGCCACCCAGCTGCTCCTCCCTCCCATCAGCACTCTTATGCAGACCGCGAAGCGGCCGCGCAGCGGACGCGCCGCTGGCGCGCCGAAGGCGCGCCTAAGGCAAGCCCGTCTGCGCCTGGACCGCGCCCAGCGCCAGAACCCCTGGCCCCCGCGACCGCCACAACACCCGTCTCCACTACGCCACCGGAGCCCTCCACGCACTCAACACCGGACGTTCAAGCTCCTGCTACCTGGCCGCCCCGAAACGCACCCACGGGCCCTTCACCTGCCGAAACTGCAGCTACACCAGCATCCAGCCCGCCAACCCATCCGCCAATCAATCCAACCACCTTCGCTGCATCCTCCTAAACACCTGCTCCGCCAGGAAACACGCCGTCGAACTCTGGGACCTACTGGACACCCACACCCCTGACGTCGCCTTCCTGACCGAGACCTGGCTGAACCCCTCCTCAGCACCCGACATCGCCATAGCCATCCCGGAAGGCTACAAGATCATCCGCAAGGACCGCACCAACGGAGTAGGAGGAGGAATCGCCATCATCCACAAGAACACCCTCAACATCTCGACTAACGACGCTGACACCCTCTGCACCGCCGAACACCTGCACTTCCAGATCCACACCGACCCCAACACCACCCTCAGAGGAACACACGTTTACAGACCCCCCGGACCCCGACCACAGTTCTGCGACTCCATCGCCGACCTCGTCAGCACGCACGCCCTCGCCTCCACGGACTACATCCTCCTCGGGGACCTGAACTTTCACCTCGAGAACAACAACGACCCCAACTCCTCCACCCTGATCGATAACCTCGCCAACCTCGGACTCAGACAACTCGTCACGACGCCCACCCACACCGCCGGCCACACGCTGGACCCCATCTTCTCAGCAAGCACCCACGTCTGCTTCAACCACACCACCGAACTCCACTGGACTGACCACCGCTGCATCCACTTCACCTTTCGGAAACCCGTCACATCCCACCGCATCCAACAGATGCCACGCCGCTGCTGGAGCAAAGTCACCGATGACCAGCTAACCACCACCCTCGCCCAAAACCCACCCGCAGACCCGACCGACCCAGACGCCGCAGCCCACAACCTCAGACAATGGATCGAAGACTGCGCCAATGCCCTTGCCCCATTCAAGAAACTCACCACCAGCCACACCAGGAAGAAAGCAAGCTGGTTCTCCCAAGACCTCCAGGCATCCAAGAAAACCTGCCGTAAGCTAGAGAAGAACTGGACCCGCGAACGAACCCCGGAAAGCTACGCAGCTCACAAGGACGCCACCCGCAACCACCACCACCTCATCAGATCCGCCAAGAGAGCCTCCTTCAAAGACCGCCTAGACAACAACGCACACAACAGCAAAGAGCTCTTCAACATCGTGAAAGAACTCTCCAACCCCAACTCCAGCGCCAACGACATCCCACCCTCGCAAGAACTATGCGACTCACTGGCCACCTTCTTCCACCGCAAGATCACGGACATCCACGACAGCTTCAACACCACGATCACCATGGCAACCACCGACAGCTTCAACACCGCGACCGCCCCGGCAACCACCGAGACACGCACGACCACCACTCGCACCAACCGCCTGACCTCCTGGACCAACATAGACATCAACGACACCATCAAGATCATGAACTCCGTACACTCCGGATCCCCGACAGATCCATGCCCACACCACATTTTCAACAGGGCCAGCACCGTCATCGCACCCCACCTCCGGAAGGCCATCAACAGCTCCCTCGAGACAGCGACCTTCCCTGAGGACTGGAAACACGCCGAGATCAACGCCCTACTGAAGAAACCCACGGCTGACCCCAAGGACCTCAAAAACTTCCGACCCATCTCCCTGCTCCCATTCCCGGCGAAGGTCATCGAGAAGGCCATCAACATACAACTTACCAGGTTCCTCGAGGAACACAGCATTCTGGACTCGTCCCTGTCCGGATTTCGCCGCAACCACAGCACCGAGACAGCCCTCCTAGCCGCCACTGACGACATCAGAACCCTGCTAGACAACGGTGAAACCGCGGCCCTCATCCTCCTGGACCTGTCAGCCACCTTCGACACGGTCTGCCACCTCACCCTACGCGCACGCCTCCACGACGCAGGGATTCAAGAGAAGGCCCTGGACTGGACCACCTCCTTCCTCTCCGGTAGAACACAGAGCGTCCGCCTTCCTCCCTTCCGCTCCGAAGCCACCGAGATCATCTGCGGCGTACCCCAGGGCTCATCCCTCAGCCCCACGCTGTTCAACGTCTACATGGCCCCGCTCGCCCGCATCGCCCGACTGCACAACCTCAACATCATCTCCTACGCCGACGACACCCAGCTGATCCTCTCCCTCACCAAAGACCCTCACACAGCCAAAACCAACCTCCACGAGGAAATGACGGCCGTCGCCGACTGGATGAGAAACAGCCGGCTGAAGCTGAACTCAGACAAAACGGAGGTCCTCATCCTCGGGTACACCCCCTCGGCTTGGGATGACTCCTGGTGGCCCTCCTCGCTAGGAACGGCCCCCACACCCACCAACCACGCACGCAACCTAGGGGTCATCCTCGATTCCACCCTCTCCATGATGAAGCAGGTCAACGCCGTCTCCTCCTCCTGCTTCAACACCCTCCGTATGCTTCGCAGGATCTACAAGTGGATCCCCACCGAAACTAGAAGGACGGTCACCCAGGCTCTCGTCAGCAGTAGACTGGATTACGGAAACGCCCTCTACGCCGGAGCCTCGGCGAAACTCCTCCAACGGCTCCAACGCATCCAGAACGCTTCAGCACGTCTGATCCTCGACATCCCGCGCCGCAGCCACATCACACCCCGCCTGAAAGACCTGCATTGGCTCCCCGTCAACAAGAGGATAACCTTCAAGCTCCTCACCCACGCACACAAAGCACTCCACAACACCGGACCAGCGTACCTCAACTGCCGCCTCAACTTCTACACCCCCACCCGCCAGCTCCGCTCCGCCGACCACGCCCTCGCCACCGTTCCCCGCATCCGAAGAACAACCACCGGCGGTAGATCCTTCTCCCACCTAGCCGCCAAGACATGGAACACCCTCCCCCTCCACCTACGGCAGGCACAGGACCTACTGACCTTCAGGAGACTGCTCAAGACCTGGCTATTCGAACAGTAGCAGCTCCCCCCCTCCCCTCAGCGCCTTGAAACCCTCACGGGTAAGTAGCGCGCTTTACAAATAGATTGATTGATAGGAAATTCTTGCTGATGAAGGCAAGGATAAAGTTGAGCAGTGTGCACACTGGTTGCAGTCGACCCCGTAGGAGAAAGCTGCACTGACTTGATGCTGACCGCCACCGCGCCTTGTAGGAACCTGTAGCATAAGCCCTCTCAATGCACAACACACAGTCTCCAACCAGGCAAGAACCATGCTGAAACCCTACGCCAAAACCCTGGTGAAACTGCACAGCTTGCTTGCTGTGACAATAGGCTTGGGAAAGGAGAAAGGGCAATTAGTTTCCAGCGCTCTTTCAATTTGATTCCTGCCACCAGGGCCGCCTCACTCCCCCTACTTATACCACAGCCAGAAAGGTTCGGGGGAGGCACGAGGATGCTGCTTGGGGTTATAGGGAAGATGACGTTCTTTCCAAGTTCTGTCCAAGTGTCAAATAAACACTTTCAAATGTCTCTCCAAGTGTCTCGACTTTTGAAACTTGCCTTCTTTTGACCTTAAGTCTGCAGTCCAGGGTTATATGTAAAGTCAGTTTATGTCTGATGCTTGTATGAAGTAACACGTCTGACAAGGGAGATCAGTTTATGTCCACTTATTCAATGTATTTTAAGTCCTACACACTAACAAGCTGAGAAGGGAGATGAGAGGGAGCTCACGGGGCACGCTCCTAAGGCGCACACAGGCCTATCTGGGTCATTTCCATTGGGCCCCGAGCTCGCACTTATATGAACTGAGTACAGCCCTTGAGCTCATCCCCTATCAACGTTGCCAGCCTATACCCAGCGACTCCTGGTCCTTAAAAAGGTCCCATCGAGATGCCTTATGGTGCCTTGTGCCTGTGCCGAAGCCTCTGGCAATAGTGTAATAGATGGGTCTAAGGTTCTGACAAGAGTCCAGGCAGCCAGGCCGAGGCAGGGGTGCCTCTACTTTGAGTCTTTCTTGGCAGTACTATTCTCCTCCCTCACCTCCGACCCCTTCTTGAGCTCCTCATGTGGCTCTAGTCTTGTGAATCACACCGGTGGCAGCGGTCAGCACGCCAGGCCAGGTGACCCGCCTGTATATGCAGGGAGAACCAGTAGCAGGAGCGGGAGTTTTCGGCAGCTAGAGCGACAGGGGAGGAGGGGACTGGAAGCAGCCTTCTTGCCTCGCATGGCCCCACACCTCGGCCTAGCGCGGACAAATACAGTCAAGTCCAGGCCGCCTCCTACCCCGAACTCCGGCGCAGTGCAGTGGTCTGCAAAATCGGCGATCCAAAGTCTGACGTTAGTGCGTGGAACGCATGATGTAATGGAAGATGTGAAAATCGTTATCACTTACAAACAGTCCAGAGTTGAGGAGGGCATGGGAATAGATTATAAAATGATTCCCTTCAACTCTCTGACATAATTAGTTAAAATTACCTCAACCCTTGCTCTGTATATCACATACAGCCATGGCTTAATTTGAGCAGGTTGTTGCAAGTGGGACACTCTAGCATTCATTTTTGGGGGCTGGGACTTCTTTTTCTTCATCAGGCTTTATGCAATAAAGAGAAAAACAAAAAAGTGGGAAAGAAGAAAGAAGAGAAAGATGGGAAAACAGTGACAAAAGGAGAACGCATAGATGAAAAAGAACTCTCAAGGGTGAGGTAAAGGGGCAAAGAGTGTCTGGTGGTGGATAAAAGAGATATGAGGTGGATTTAAAACTACATAGCCCTGGTATTTGGCACCCCATACCCCTCAGTAGCGAAGACTGTGGGCATCTCAGCAAAATATTGGGCCCCCGAAAGTATTGCTTGCAAATTAAGCAATGCATAAAGCCTATAGACACAATCAAGCACTAGTATCTTGCAATATGGAATGTGGGACTTTGCAGCATGTACCTATGAACTAAGTGCAATAAAACAGAATAAAAGCTAAGGGCCACATGTATCATGCATTTTTCTGGTCGCAAATAGTGTTTGCGACCGGTAAAATGCTTTTTGGTATGTATGAATTCCAGTTTGTGATTCAGTAACATGTTATCGAATTGCAATTTGGAATTGCGAATGCATATCAATTTGGTATTAGGAAGGGGCGTGTTTAGGGCGACCTGCCTCATTCATATTAGTGAGGTAGGTCGATTTGCGACCCATTAGAAAATGCTAAATGAAATTCATGGCGTTTCTTACGTTCAAATAGCGATTACCGAGGGGGGCGCTAGAGGGCGCCAGGCAAGATGGCCGCACATTAGTGCTGCTCCGCCCGGCTGAGCCCTTATCCGTTTAATATCCGCCCAAATACTATTGCATCGAAGCCTGTCGCTGCCTGTGCTGCAGTGCGAGCATATACTGGAGTGTGGGCGGTAAGCTGTATCCCTCTACAACCATCACGGAGGCTGAAAATCAACTCTTTGGCTGAGGCCGCTGCGCGGCAACATGGCGGCCGCCGTGTCCTACCTGCTGTGATCCCCTCCGCCTTGCCTTCATAAGCGGAGCACGGCACGCTGGTAGGAGACCCTGCTGCGGTGGAACTCCCGTGGAGGGTGAGCGGCGGTCCCCGCCCCGGAGCCGCTGGTGCGAGGAGGTGCCACTAGATCACCTTGACCCTTCGTCCGGGGGCCGGCCGCGGAGTGCGGCGGCCGCTGCTATTCTGCCTGGAGGGCCTGCTGGAGCCGCGGCTGAACAGCGCGGCGTACATAGACCCGCTGCAGTGGAGCCGAGTCCTCATCCGAGCACTCCAGGGCCGTGAGGGTGCGACCTGCCTCCGCTGCACACATCGGTGCAGATTCTGACCCGAGCCAGGAGCGAACTCAACACTGACGACTGAGATCCCAGCGCGGACGGAGCCGACAGCGGGCTGCGGTGAGTGGGGTGCGGGCCGGGCTCCCGGCCTTTAGTCACGGCGGTGGGTGGGGGCCGGAGGGCCTGGTCGCGCTCTGCGAGCTGTGGCCTGTATGTGTGGCGAGGGGCGCTGTGAGACTGGCGTGATCTGGCTGGCGGCGCTGTGACACCCTGGCGTAGGCCCACTGATCCCTGGTGCTGCCGCTAATCATTGCACATTTGGCCCTGACTGCACTGCTGGGCAGCCCGCCTACCTAGCCCCCCTGAGGCAACTGATTTGGAAGCACGATACCAACTGGCTCCCTGATTGCGGCCAGATAGCGATCCGGTGGCCCCTGGCGGCTGGTCCTCTCCTTTTATCTCCACATTGCCCGGCTAACGTTGGTGAGGGCAAATATCCTGCAGTGCCTGGTGCTGGTGCTGGCGGCCTGTGCCTGGAGAGTTGCAGCTCCCGCCACATTGGTATAGCTGGAAGGCTAACTGTAAGTTGCTGGGCCCCACCTGGAGTAAGGGATTCTTACCATACGCCTCTGCTGGTCACAACGGGCTGTCCTTGAGCCTTGCTTGCGGAGGTGGCTTGCCTGCCTGTGCCCTACTCTCTATCGTCATGGGACGCTCAGATAAATCACAGACTCGCCTCACTTTTGAGGCGCGCAAATCTACCAAACCTCAGCAGCGTGCCGCCTCAGACTCCGAGGCTGATGCGCCTGTGGAGGGCCCCTCCAAGTTGGAATCCACCCTGCTCGCCATGCAGAAAAGTCTCCAGTCTATTGAAGGGGCGATGGCAGCGGTGAACCACAGACTCGACCATATGTCCTCCCAACTTGAAAAACAGAATGTTAGAATGGGTGAAATCGAACAACGTGTCTCCAACTAACGAGGACGGCCTGAGTGACGTGGCAGGCAAGGCCCTACAAATGGAGAAGGTACTGGCACTCATACAAGCGAAAAATGAGGATTTGGAGGCCAGGTCCCGCCGAAATAATGTTTGCATCACGGGCCTGCCGGAGTCCACCAATACTGGTAGAATGGAGACTTATATTGAAACCATGATCAAGGAACTCTTTGGCCCTGAAAACCTGTCCCCTATGTTTTAGTGGAGCACGCCCACCGCTCGCTGGCGGCGAGACCGGTGCCGGGAGCCCCACCACGCCCTATAATAGCACGCCTGCTGAACTACAGAGACCGAGATACTGTCCTAAGGCTTGCTAGGGACAGGGGCACAATCACACACCAAGGAAATACTTTGTCATTTTTCCCTGATTTCACGGTGGCTGTCCAGGCGGCGCGGAGGGAGTTTGGTGCCGTAAAGAAGTTCCTACAGACCGAAGGTATCCCCTATGCTATGCTGTACCCCGCACGCCTACGGGTGGGTCAGGACGGAGACAGCAACATTTTCACTTCCCCTAAGGCGGCAATGGACTACGTCAAGAAGCAGAAACGTAAACGCTCAGAGACAGCAGCGGCCCAGGACGATGGGGACCTATGATGGTGTGACTGAGCCTGCTCTGAGGATGGGTTTTTTCTGAACACCCGAGATCTGTCCTGACTTAACATGGATGTCTCTCTACCTATACTGTTGTCTGGTCATTCCCTGTGCCTCTCAGCTTGTTGTTTCCCTGTGCAATCCTAATGGGAGGTGGGCATACCATTACCCTATATACGTCCCGGTTCTGATGGGAGAGGCGTACCTTACCCTGGATTCTGGTTTATTAGTGGGCTGGGCCCCAAACCCCCCAATTGGTGACATATTTCTCCTCTCCCGATTGGTTGCTCATGACCAGAGAGTGGCACCTGCCCCTCTCATACTTTCTGGGGTGTCTGAACTCCTATGCTGACACCCCTATGAGCCCAAGATTAGTAACTGTCATTGTCTTACCCTTTGGGAACATCAAGTGACTCGCACATATAATGTCTCTAGGTAACCTGGTGGCATTACACTTCGGGGACGATGCTGCACCCCGACTTTACTATGTCGATGCAATATACATTGACGTTTGCTTGTTACCATCCACGCATTTACTTTCACTGCTCAGCCACCTCCTGCTTTGTAGGAGGTTTGTAGCACTCTGGTGCTCCCCCCATGGGTGTTCCCCAAAACCAGATGCACAACTGTTGTTCTCCTTGTTGGGGGCTATTTCTGTGGGGATGGGATGGCTTTAGCATGTTGGGGTCGCTAAAGTGGGTGGGGGGTTATGGGGGGTGGGCTAGGGTGGATAATGGGCACTTTTTTATTGCACTTTCATTGTACCTTTTCGGGCAGATTCCGATACTCAATTTTGCATTGCTAACTATATCTGACACTGCACATCCATGGGTGGTAATATAACGTTCCTTACCTGGAACGTGCGCTGCTTGAATAGCCCTAGAAAGATACAAGCTGTTTTGGCGCAACTAGATAGACTGGGCATCCAGGTGGCGTTCTTGCAGGAAACGCATCTTACACAACTATCGGAAAAGAATGTTGGCACTCGTTGGGCAGCGCTGAGGGTAGCCTCCTCCTATTCCTCTTATGCTCGAGGGGTGATGATCTTAGTGAAAAGATGGGTCCCTTTTACTGCACTGCACACGGAAATGGACACACAGGGCAGGGTGGCTCTAATTCATGGTCAACTTGGGGGGAAGGATGTCCTTCTTGTGAATGTATACGGCCCCAACATTGATGACCCCGCCTTCTTCACTGATGTGTGGCGTCGCATCTCCAAATTTTCTTTGGCTGAACTGTTCTGGGGAGGCGACTTTAACATCTGTCTAGACCCACAACTTGATAGGCAGAGCAGTGGTACGGCTCGGCGTAGCCAGGCATCTGAGGCACTGTTGGGATTCATGGAGGTAGGGGCGATACAAGATATTTGGTGCATGCGGCACCCGGGAACCCGCGAAAGCACGTTCATATCTACGGTACATGGCACATGGTCCAGATTGGACTACTGGCTTGTGTCGGGGATTGCATGTACATGGGACGTGGATGTCCGGCATCTCGCCAAAACGTTATCGGATCATTCTCCTGTGCTCATGGAGGTGCACGCACCTACCTGTGAGCGTCCCCCTTTTTAATGGCGCTTGCAGCCCTCCTCGCTCACGGACCAAGGGCCTGATTCACAGAACTAACTTACGTCAAAAACGTAAAGTTAGTACTTTTTGGTATTTACAGAATACACTTACTCATTTTGGTATTCACAGAATGCACTTACTCATTTTGGTATTCACAGAATGCACTTACTCATACTAACTTTATGTCCGCACTCGGGTCGGAGATTCCAGCCCTTTGGTGGAGATTCCGGCCCTTTGGTGGAGATTCCGGCCCGGAGGTGGAGATACGGGCCTTTGGTGGAGATTCCGGCCGGTTGTGGAGATTCCGGTCGGTGGCGGACATTCCGCCACCGGCCGGAATCTCCACAACCGGCCAGAATCTCCACCATCGGGCCGGAATCTCCACCAATGGGCCGGAATCTCCACCAAAGGGCCGGAATCTCCACCAAAGGGCCGGAATCTCCACCAAAGGGCTGGAATCTCCGGCCCGAGTGCGGACATAAAGTTAGTATGAGTAAGTGCATTCTGTGAATACCAAAATGAGTAAGTGCATTCTGTGAATACCAAAATGACTAAGTGTATTCTGTGAATACCAAAAAGTACTAACTTTACGTTTTT
This sequence comes from Calotriton arnoldi, assembly GCA_963921515.1. Classification (NCBI taxonomy): domain Eukaryota; kingdom Metazoa; phylum Chordata; class Amphibia; order Caudata; family Salamandridae; genus Calotriton; species Calotriton arnoldi. The sequence goes on from CAWUFW010003758.1 coordinate 105,815, forward strand.
GACGTAAGTTAGTTCTGTGAATCGGGCCCCAAGTGTTTAGGTGCACAGTGGGCGCTGCCATCAGTGATTTTTTCAAGGAAAACGCTGGCTCAGTGGACAGCCCTGCTGTCCTGTGGGAGGCGTTTAAAGTCACTATTAGGGGACTTTGTATGGGAGCGCAGGCGGGGGTACTAAAAGATCTTCGACGTCGAATGCAGAAACTGGCAGAAAGTATCTCCGCCTTGGAGCGTGACTATGCCCAGAACCCAGCCTCTTCTACACTAGCTACTATACGTGAATTGGTAACGGAATATAATGACACAGCGGACCAGGAAGTAGTGCATAGGTCAAGACGCTGTACGGCGTGCTATTATGGGGAGGGGGGGCGACCCGGTCGATCACTGGCTCGGAAACTGGCTGCGCCACGGGCTCAGGACTCTATCACGGAGATGCTCGATTCTGGAGGGACGACGCACTATGCCTCTACTGGCATTAGTGAGGTGATGCTTGACTTCTACTCCACCTTATATGGTGGGCAGGGGCATGTGTCGGCTCCAGACATCCATGAGTATTTGGACGATGTCGCGCTAGGCTGGCTCTCCCTTAATCAACGCGAATATCTCACCCAACCTTTCGACGTGGAAGATGTCAAAATGGCTATTAGGGCCTTGCCTACTTGCAAGGCTGCGGGGCTGGACGGGCTCCCCAGTGAGTTTTATAAAGCCTATGCTGACGATTTAGCGCCTAGGCTCTTGGATGTATTTGCAGAGGCATATGACAGCAGCACTCTCCCCCCATTGCTAAAGGAAGCTCTCTTGGTGGTACTCCTTAAGCCTGCTAAGCCAGCCAACCGCTGCGATTCCTACCGCCCACTCTCCATCATCAATATAGACGCCAAGATTTTGGCAAAAATGATTGCCAGTCGACTTCAACCGCTCATCCCTAATCTGGTACTTCCGGATCAGTCGGGGTTTGTCCCTGCCCGCTCCACAGCGCATAACTTACGAACGGTCTTCTCCACCCTCCATTACTTTGAAGCCGATTTTCAGGCGGTTGCTGTGTTATTGGACGCAGCAAAGGCCTTTGACTCCCTGCAGTGGGAATTCATGTTTACAGTACTACTCAGAATGGGGCTGCCTCCCTTCTTTTTGAAGTGGATACATCTTCTATATGAGGCGCCAGTAGCTTGAGTCCGGGTTAATGGCTGGGTATCTACAACGTTCCCTATACGACGTGGCACGCGACAGGGCTGCCCTCTGTCTCCTATGCTATTTGTGCTGGCCCTTGAGCCGCTGGCATGCAAACTTCGCCAGCAACACGCATCTGCAGCACTGCGCTTCAGACAGCGCCCATTGGTAGTCTCGATGTATGCCGATGATATGCTCTTATATGTCAGGGAACCTGAGACGTAAATCCTGAACTTCTCCGTGAATACATAAAATACGAACGCTTCTCGGGGCTCGGCATAAATTGGGAAAAATCGACGGTACTCCCCCTCACGGCGGGTACGCATTATGTTGAATTAGACTTCCCACTTGCGTGGTCGACTGACCCAGTAAAGTATTTGGGGGTGTGGCTTCACAGGGACCCTGAGGTAGTTATCTCGGAGAACTATGGCCGGGCCCTGGTCCAAATCACTGACCGTGTAACGCGATGGGCCAAGCTTCCGCTTTCACTAGCGGATTGCATCGCGGTAGTCAAAATGACAATCTTACCCAAACTCCTTTATTTATTTATTAATATCCCCATTCGTCTCAATCTCGCGCTCTTTAACTCATTCCAGTCAGCCCTACTGTCCTTTGTATGGGCCGGCAAGAAGGCCCGATGCAGCTGGGAGGTATTGACATTGCCTTTTGAGAGGGGTGGCTTCGAAGCCCCCGATCTGCGACTTTACTATCTTTGTGCACAGGCCCAGCATGCACACTATTGGTTCTATCCACAACGATTTCAGCCACATGTAGCTATTGAAGCTGACGCTGTACGCCCAATGGCCTTAGTTGCGACCATCCTGTCGGGCAGGAATGGTGGACCGAGAACGGAGATAAACCCGGCTCTCTGCATGGCGTGGGCATGGAGAACGCTCGCGACGCGAGCACAAGTGCAGCACCTCTACGCCCCGAAGATGCCGCTTAATGCGCACCCGGACATCTCTGCTGCGCAAGAGCCGGCCGCTCTTAAAGCATTGAGTGCGGTAGGGATAACTCAACTAGGGGACCTTTATAAAAACGGCCAGTTTAAATCGCTTTCCGACATACAGGGAGACAGGGACCGTGGGTTTATGCTAGGGTTCACATACGTACGCATAAGACAGGCTATACGCTCTATTTATCCCGATTACCCTTCGGAACCCCGGTCACTGATGGCGCTACAAGCGATTTTGGCGGGGGCGGAACGCAAAGGCCTGATCACGAAATTGTATGATGCCTCTCTCAGGGAAAGGGAACAGGTGGACTCCCCCTCATACAATAAATGGGCGACACTACTGGGGGCTTCATTCACGCCGGATATGTGGAAATGGTGCTGTGTCCTCACTGGCCGGTTGACGGTGAACTGTAACCTCCGCATCATACATTTCAAATTTCTGCACCAGCTATATTACACCCCGTTGCAATTGATGCGGTTTGGTCTGCGGGACAGTTCCTGCTGTGCTCGCTGTGGGCGGGGAGATGCGGGCTTCACACACCTAGCGTGGGATTGCCCCGGTATATATAAATTCTGGGGAGAGGTGACCAGGCTACTCACGAATGTGGTGTTAGAACCCGTACATTGTACCCCTGAGGTTTGTCTACTGGGATGGGTGAAAAAACTAAAGCCCTGCAACCGCAGACTAGTGGCGGTATCAACCCTATTAGCAAAGCGAGCAGTCGCACAGTGTTGGGGCTCTAGGCTCACCCCGACTCTGAAGAGGTGGGTCCGGGACCTGTTGTACTGCAAGGAGCAGCTAGAGACCTATGCCGAGGAGTTGCCTGAAACCTCCCGCCCTAAAGATTTCTGGGCCCCGCTTACTGTGTATCTACTTACTAATCCTGTAATATGATAACTGATGTGCATCCTTCCTCTAGTTGTGTTGTATGCTGGGTCTGTCATATACTGTAAAATTGTAGTGCTTGAAGAAAAGCTCTGCTGAGGACATGATCACTGCTCAGTGCCCTGAGGTTAATAGGTTGGGGGTGGGGGGGTGTTGTTGGAGTTTGTTATGTCGCTCTATGACCTAAATCCAATGCTTGTACCATCATTGATTCTATGCGTGTTATTGCCTCTTGTCTGAGGTCCTGCTGTGTTTTTTTTGTATGCAAACTGCTCAATAAACAAATAAAAAAAAAAAATAATAATAAGTTCAAAGATGCCCCCTAGGCGGTTGCATGTATATCCTATACAATAATAATCTACATGGTATACGCTCGTTAAAGTCCGCAGGGAAGTTCTCTAGCGTACGTGCTAAAAACCCCATCCCTAGGTGGGTGGCGTCCCTCCGTGTAAAGAAATATATGTATGCGATACCTAGAGTATATTTCCTATCTCCAATCCTAAATCCGTTTATTGATATCTCGACAACTCGTGCAAGCAGGAAGTAACAGCTGCCCCGGCCGACGTGCTTGCATTATAACGCGTATGAGGCACAAGAAAATAGAAAAGGGACTATGGGAAAGGTATCCCGTGCTTGCATGTAAAAACGGCAGCCATGTTTTGCAAGACTTTCGGTATTATGGATAACAGGAATACCTGAAATCTACCGTAAACCCAGGTTGTGTGTGTTGCGACTAGATTTGATATAGCATTATATAAGCATAGGCTATCTAAGAAGTCCACAATAAGGAACATGCGAAACAGCAAGACAATGGTGAAAGGACTATCTTTAGAGTGGTCCGTAATTCGCAAATGGACAGCGGCCATATTGTTATAATACAAGTGTCAGGTATATAGTATTCCCAAAGGTAGTGTATTCAAGTATCTGGGGATCCGAACACAGATCTATTCTTATTTGTAAAATATAAAGAATATAAAAACACTCCGAGTATAGCAGTGTGGAATACTGGAACACGCTTTGCTGACCTGGAATGTCATACCGCTCCAGGCTTTGATTGTGAGTTGAATACTAGGCCCATGATTTTTTCATTAATCTCAATGTTTTGGTCAACCAATGATGGGTTGACTACAACCTCTAACTTTTGTTTACTTTTTATATTTTTTTCTGATTAGTCAAGGAACATTCCCCTTAGCCAGGCCTGTTGACCCACAGGATCATGACAACAGATTTACATCATTTAGGTCAGTTCTCTTTTCTTATTCTGCTCAACTCTTATCTAGAGACTATCCCTATTATCTTATCCTCTGGTGGTTGGTGACTTAACTCATCACTTTTCTCATAAAGACAATCCTTTTATCATCTTTTACCTTTTGTATAAGGGAAGACACATTGCATTTATCTTGGGAAAGTATCCTCTTTTTCTGCTTTGATGCTTTCTCAATGCATGCTTGCACTATAACCAATCTATCTTCACGTGGTGACCTTATTTTATGGTTCCCTGAAATTGTCTTTGATGCTCTCTCAACGCATGCTTGCACTATAGCCAATCTATCAACACGTGGTGACCTTATTTTATGGTTCCCTGAAATTGTCTCTCTGGAGTAGGCTCATATCATGGTCCAGCAAATAAACTACTACACAGAGAACAGGACGAATATTTATGTTTAAATCACAAGTTTTATTCACACAGATATTTACTTGTATATATATAATTACAGCCTTGAAGAAGTCACTTGTGTGACGAAACACATGTCGACTGTATTTTGGACTGCAATACAAGTCTCCACAAAAAAATAAAATAATAAATAAATAGCGATTACCTAACTGCTATTCTCAGATAATTGCAATTAGGTAATCTGACACGAGAACAAGGAGGAAGACGCGTACGATTGTGAGGAGTTACCATACTCAAGACTATATTGTTGGGTCCTAGTGGAATACACAGGATCGCGCCTCAGATAATCACAAGCTTAATGGTTGAGAATATCAAGATAAGAGGCACATTGAAAAACGTATACTTATATACATGTCAGAGGTGATTGCACCTCAATTGTCATCAGTTACACGAGGAATATAAAACGACAGATTTGAAACGATTTTTTCTTCCTTTTTATTCGCCCTGATGAAGTTCCCAGTGTGGGAATGAAACGCGTTGGCTGGAGTGTTAATGTTCAATGCTTTTTATACTGATGAAAATAAAGAAATCATAATTTTTGTAACTACAATTGACTACTGGACTTTGTGAGATGCGCACGCCCTTCGAAAGTGATCAATTAGGTAATCGCTGTTTGATATAATGATACATGTGGCACTTACATCCCACTTCCCAATTTCCATGGGATGTGTGCCCTTTAGCCTGATTGAAGTGTAAGACTCCAAATTATATTCTTTGCTTTGATGAAATGTTTGTTCCCCAAATTTTACAACATCTCTCTACAACTATCTCTATCAGCCGTTTCTGTGGCATAGGCAACTCCTCTACTAAGGCGGAAGAGCGTCGCCTCACTGCTCTCAGAGCAGAAAAAGGAACAATAAAATGATAATAACACCGTTATTATCATTTTATTTTTCGTAGCTATGGGGCTGGCTTAGGGCGAGGCGGGGCTGGTGTCACAGGGGAAGGAGTGGTTCATGCACTTAAGTGCGCATGACGGTTTGGCCGGCCGTCTTGGGTACTTAGCATTTAGCATGTTCTCCACTGGGCTGTAATACACAGTCTGGGTGGAGAACATGCACAGGCTTCCAGTCCCCATCTGAGCGCCGAACCACAGCACTTGGACCAATCACAATGCTGCAATGCAGCGTTGTGATTGGCTCAGAGGAGCCTGGGTGCTGCCTGCTTCCCGGACTTGCCAGGAAGAGAAGTGGAGAGACGACGGTGGAAAGTGAGGAGGTAAGTGTTTTTTTTGGTACTTTGTTCCCCCTGCCTCGCCACCCCCGTTCCCTGGCAGCCGCCACTGTTCTGTGGTCAAAATAAGTCCTCAAGTTTACACCACATGAACTTTCTTCCAGTTCTCCCCCATCTCTATCCTTTACCTATCACATGCGCTCTTCCTATCAGGGTCGGACTGGCCGAAGCGGGCACCGGGCATTTCCCCGGTGGGTGCCAGGGTGAGGGATAGTTTTGGGCCCCTTGGGGGACGTTTTTGTTTCCGGGGGCGGCAATATCGGCCTCCTGTACCAAAATCGGCCGAGACCAGCCCTAGCATACAGTCCCCCCACCCCCCACCTCGGGGGCCGGCCGAGCAGTTTGGCAGGGCCGGTTTCAGTTCCCAGTCCGGCCCTGCTTCCTATCCACCCATTGTCCCCTTTGGCAGCATCTTTTCTTTCTCTTCTATGTATTTTTATGTATGTTCTCTTTAGCTCTCATGTCTGTAATACTTTAAGTAGACAGGGAGGCTCAGGTAAGTTCGCGAACAAGTTGATTAGGTGAATTTTTGCACAAACCTCATCTCCTGCCAGGGTTACACTGGCCTATAGGGCAATCAGCAGGTTCCCAATGGGCTAGTCTGACAGATCAGTATGTGGGCCGTTTTTTTTGGCAGCATTTGGGCCTGTTTTATGGCTGGTTGGAATTTTTTTCTCTGTTGGTTACCCAGATACTACCACAACCAATGCCTGCAGCAAGCACAAATACATGCACTCTTCCATACCTTGCAAAATACCCATACAGGTTGCGTTTACAAGTTCAAAACTGACTTAATTTGCAAATATGGGCCTCCTTTTGAGCTATCTGGTTAGCTAACAGAGGCCACTTTTATTTTTGGTGCCTGGGCCTATTTTTTTTTATCCCAGTCCGACCCTCTTTCCTACACTGCCCCCCTGCACCTTGCATGAGCAAGTAATGAAATAATTGAGGCGCAGGAAGGGGGGCGCTTGGGCATAATTACAGGAACAATGTAGGGAAAAACTAGCAGAATGTGATATTAGATCAGGAAAATAGAATTGATTTGTAATTCAACTGGAAATCATAGACAGGAATACATTATGATATAGGATGTTTTGCTATGCTCGCATAAAGTCTCGAAATACCTTAGTTTCGTGTTAACGTGTTTGCCATTTCACAGAATGCCAACATTTGGGGTGGTTGTTAGCCATTGGATGAGAGGTTCAAGTACAAAAATGTCTCGCTGGGAGGTATTTTTTCCGAGTTTTTTTTCCCTGGGACTGGTCTCCTGTCAGTATCTTGCATGGCTTTTTTTGCAAGGTATACCCTCTTGAAAGAAAGGTACTGGAGAAGTAATGCCACGGAATTTGCTTGCATTTTTTTCAAATATGCAAATTTCGCACACCTTTAGAATAACACACAGATGTACTTTGAAGGAAGGAATTTGCCCAGAACTTCTGCACGGAATGGAGAAAGCATAAGGAGCAGTAAAAATCGAGCCACACCAATAAATGATGTCACAGATAACCATGATGCAGGTGGGCAATAGTCAAGGTTATAGTTTTATAATCTTATAACTAGTGTGGGTAATAATAAGGAGGCTGAGAGTTGTATATCCTATGAAGGAAACAATATTGGTGTATTTCTTCATAAGTCAAATGATTTTATGCATCAACCAGGGATTACCTATGAGTGGAACAGCCGGTACAGTGGCACCAGGGTCAAGAGTGCAAATGGTCCAGCGTGCTCCAAGCTATCTCTTCCTGGTGATAGGAGGTGGGAGAGGGAATCATTGTAATGGTAAGCAAAATAGAGCTCATGCAGTCACTGGCAAACGCTGGGCTTGTCATGAGGAAGAAGATGGACAGAGAAAAGGAGGGTAGAGAAAAGAGAAGGAGTAGAGGCAAGGGAGAAAGAGGAGAAGAAAAGGGAGGAAAGCAGCGGACATGTGGATAGGGAAGGAACTTCACGAGAAGGGAAGAAGGTGATAGGCATGAAAGGAAAAAGGTTAGGAGGTGAGAAAGAGGGCAAGGAAGCGATAGAGAAGAGAGGCCAGCTATAGAGGAGAGAAAGGAAAATAAGAGGAACTGTAAAGGAGTGTGGATACATGAATGGGGATAGGAATGAAAGCGCTTAAAGGAAGAGGGGAGAACATGAGAAAATGGACAAAGGATGGGGACAGACAGAAAGGAAGGAGAGAGAGGTGTGAGAAAAAGAGAACAAAGACAATGATCGAGAAAATAAAGAAAGAGAATGAAAGGAGAAAAGGAAGGACAGACATAATGGACAGACAGCTGTGTTTAGGAAGGGGGCAGATATGGATGAGAGCTAGACAGCGGAGTTCAGAGTGTAGAGAGAGAGAGAGATGGCGCAAGTGGAGTGGCAGAAGGAAATAAAATTCGAAGAGCTACGAGGGGGAGACAGAAGGGGAGAAAGAAAACGCATCCAAAAGATAAGGGACAAAGAAGGAGATGAATAAAGGAAAGAAAGGATTTGGGTGTAAGATAGCAGGGAGAGGAAAAGGTGAGAGGCACAGGAGGAGATAAGGATTAGAGGGAAGAGAGACAAGAGCAAAAAAGAAAGTGAGGAGAAAGTAGAAGTGGACAGAAATACGGATGTCGAAGAGAACTTGAGAAAGCAGATGAGGGATAGAAGCGAAGAAAAAAATGTAGATGTGAAAGAAATAGAGAAGAAGATAGAGAGGATAGACATTAAAGGGAGATTAGTGAGAGAAGGATAAATAAGAATTTAACCAGAATAGAGGGGAGAGAAGTGGGGGAGAGAGTAATGGGGAAGAAAAAATGGTAAAGGGAGCAAGAAGAGAAGGAAGTAAGAAAGAGAGGAAGGAGGTGAGGATGAGTGAGAAAGGGGTAAAGAGACAGTAGTGGGGGGTAGGGAAGGGAGAAAGTGAGAGGTAGATGAGAGGAGAGATGGATGGAAATAGGGAATACAGTGGAAAGACAAGCAGAATGAGGAATTCTGAAACCCTTAAGAAACTCATAGCTAGCATTAGTGCATCAGCTATGGTGGCACCAGGGCCCAAAAGGGCCCAACTAAAGAAAGGAGCCCACTTCCCTTGCTTGCTTAATTGCCCACAACATCCTAGCTATGCCACAGGAAGCAAAATCCAGGCCCCTATTTATGAGGGCTAACGCCACCGTTGCATCACTTTTTGTGACGCTGCAGCGGTGCAAACTATGCGACACACTGCACCCTATTTACAAAGTGACGCATCTAGGCAGATGCATCACTTTATAAAGCCCTGTACTACATTATACCTGCGTCAGGTATAATGTAGACAGGGTGGGCATTGCCACGTAAAAAAAAGCCTCGTAGGAGTGCCGCAGTGAAATCTATGAGATTTCACTGCACCACACCTATGACTTGACTGCATCACAATCCTTACGCCTGCTTCAAGCAGGCGTAAGGAGTGACACAGGGCCTTTTACATGGGACGCGCCCCATGTGTAATGACACATTGCTGGAGTTGCGTCAGTTTACTGACACACTCCTGCTATGCGTCATTACTGCGCCACGAGATACGTCAGGATTCCTGACGTATCAGTGCAATCCTTGTGACATGGAGCGCTGTAGTGTAAATAGGCGCATCCATGGTGCCGCACGGAGGGCGCAATGGAAACGTGTTGCTTCACTGTTTTTCCCCAGCGATGTGACACTTTTCATAAATGAGGCCCGAGTGATTTGTTTCTGCAGTGTAAACAACCGTCTTCAACAATGGGCTGTTGCAAATCTCAAATCAGTGCACCCACTGTTATCTAAACTATAAATACATTTCCTTAAAGCAGAGAAAAGACAGAGGTACGTGATGAATGTAGGCGTATTTATTTGTTAAATGTTTTGAAGAGTCACCTATTTCTGGAATTTAAAATTAATCTCAGTGTAAAAAATTCAAGGGGAGATAATCTTTCTGAGATTTCTAAAAAAAGGTGGTGAAGACAGCTGAGATCCACGAGTTGACAGACCAGCACGAGCTAAATATATACATGGCAAATTATTCTTTTTAGATTAATGTCCGCAGCGTGTGTAGTTAAAACCCAGTGTCGAAATAACATAAGACATCTCGCATCACGTCTGCCAAAAAGGGAAACAAATGCACTGTGAAATGTCTCAGACTTTTCTAAGCTTCCCGCCTCACTCTTTAAGCCCTTATAGATTTGTTAATGTTTTACAAGCCCGAGACAGGCTTTTTACAGGTCTGGATCTGGACTAGAGAGCCAAGGTTGAACGTCGAGCCTCCACCATTTGCCAAGATTACCGCTATCTGACAGGCTCCTTACTGCCGGCGGCGGCGGCGGCAGCGGCGGCGGCGGCGGGGATGATTCTGCCGCCCTAAGTTGACAATGTTTACTCACGCTTACTGGCCTGTTTACCGGTTTAACCAAGAAATGTAAATTTTATGACTTCTTCATTATCCTTTAAAAGAGCCTTGTAAGGAGCATGCAACCCTTTGGAACACAGGGGTTAACAACTACATTTTGGCATCGCTAGATGAGCAACCTGTCGGTGTGTCATAGCTCCAGACGCAAGAATACAGCAGATAAGTAAGTGATTGCTTGCAGCAGATTGCTTGCCAAGTTTCGACGTGTTACTTCTGTCCTGACAAAAATCTTTAATATTCAAGGTACGGTTAATACTGATTAGAGTTTTTTCTTAAAGATCTTTTTTTACACAGATGAGTCGGATGAGAGTAGGGTAGGATCTTGGGCAAAACACTTGGGGGCTCATTCACAAACCCTGGGGCTTATTTACAAGACCCTTGCGCCACCGGTGCGTCACATTTAACATGGGAAAAAGTGACATACCGGCGGCGCAAGGGGCTTGTAAATCTGCCCCCCTGTGCGCCGCCGGAATGTCACTTTTTGTGACGGTCCGGTGGTGCACAGGGATTAGCCATATCTAGAAGGCCACGTGAAACCACCCTGCTTTTCATGACCTTGTAGATATGGAGTGAGGCAACGCAGCGCAAGTCGCTGCGTTGCCTCACACTACGATGGGGAGGTGTGCTCTGGGCGTTACGGTGGGTGTTCCCACGTAACATCATGTCATTTGACACATTCACAGATTTTCAACAAACTGTAAACCTGAGAATGCGTCAAAAGCCTACGCCACCACAGGGGATGCGTAACAAGGAGAAATAACTATATTTCTCCTCGTTTTTTCTTCTTTCTGTTTGTGCTGCATTCAGCAGTACACATTGAAAGAGGAAATCGCCTCCATTGATTGTTTTTGTGGCGGAAGGTGTCTCTTTCTGCACAAAAACAATCATCCCTACAACGCAGACACCCTTTGGCGCAACGCCGTACCTCAGAGATGCGGCTCATTCCTGCCCTTTTCTTTTACCATAGGTGAGAGCAGCAGGAAGGCTTGTGGCGCTGCCCTACTGCATAATGTTGTAAATGAGGCCCTTAGGGACAGATTTATCAACATTTTGCACTGGGGCCCTCATTTACAGGAGGCCTGAGCCACCGGAGTGTCACTTTTAATGACGCTCCGGCGGCACACTCCTCTCAATCATATCTACGAGTCCACAGAAAGCCATGCTGCATGGCTTTCCATGGCCTCGTAGATATGGTGTAAGGCAATGCAGTGCAAGTCGCTGCGTTGCCTCACACTGCCTTGGGGAGGCGTGCCATGGGCCTTGCGGTGGGTGTTCCATCTCAACACCCATGGTTTTTTACACATTCCCAGATTTACAACATAGCATAAACCTGGGAATGCTTCAAAACCTTGCACCTCCCCAGGGGTGGCGTAACAGGTGTATTTGTGCTGGAGGGCGTCCCTTCCTGCACAAAACAACCTGATTTAATCGCAGGCACCCTTGCACCATAATGCAAGGGTGCCAGCATTGGTGCAAGGAAGGCAATTGTGCTCTAGCTCAGTGAGAAAGGACAGGAATGTGCCGTATATCATTAATACAGCACATTCCTACCCTTTCCTTTTGACACAGGGCAGGACAGCGCAGCAAAGTGACGTGCAGCGCTGCCCTGCGTCAAATTTTTGTAAATGAGGCCTTGTGTTTGCATCACAAAAGTGTTCATTTTATTGTTTACTTTCCAGTGCAAAACTTATTTTGTGCTGGAAATTGCCTAAAAGTAATGCAAAGTAGTGCAAGTGCTGCTTTGCATTACAGAGGGCCTGATTACGGTGTAGGGTGGACTTTCATCGACCCAACATCATTGCAGTTTGGAACCGCCCGACCTTAGGTTGGCGGTTCCGACTGCAGGATTATGATGTGACTGCCCATAGGGTGGTCGCAAATATCCATTTTCCAATGGAAGCTTGTGCGGTGGGCGGAAAAGGCCTGCAGCACAAGCTTCCATTGAAAAATGAATGTTTGTGACATCCCTGCACCGTGTGGCAGACACCATGCGGTGCCTGCCACACGGTGCAGGGATGCTTAGGGGGGCACCATAGGTGCCCCCCAGGCCCCATTGCAGAGGGCCAGGGGGGAAGGGGGCCCTGCTAGGGGCCTCCAATGTTGCTTTCTGGCAGCCTTTCCATGTCGGAAATGCTGACATGGAATGGCTGTTGCAAACTGAAATTGATGCAGTGCCTGTCACATGGTGCAGGGATGTTTATGGTGCCCCCCTGGCCTCATTGCGGAGGGCCAGGGGGGAAAGGGGCCCTGCTAGGGCCCCTAAGTGTCGCTTTCTGACAGCCTTTCCATGTCAGAAATGCCGACATGGAATGGCTGTCAGAAACCGACATCATAATCCTGATGGCGGAGCCTTCGTCATTAAGCGATTATGCTGTCTTTCCGACGCACCAACGGGCTCCTGGAACCACATCGGAATCCCCCGCAGGTTTAACTCTGACCACCGTCATCTTATTATGGTGGTCGGACTGTAAACCAACCATGTCGGGTGGAAAGCATCTGACCGATGGTCAGAGGCTTTCCGCTCGACAGTGTAATGAGGCCCTTAGTGTCAAAGGGGCATTACATGGGCATTACCTCCTGTCCCTCCCTCGCCTTCCTTCAGCACAATTGAGGCCCCGCCTCCCACCCAGACCCACCCCCAGCATAAAAACTCTGCCCGCCCCCACCTCCACCTGTTTTTTTCTGTCTCCCTAGTGAGACTTACCTTCAGTTCCTCCCTGTGGCGGTGCCGGGGAGTCTTCGAGTTGGTTCTCTGCGACGGCGGTGCCCTCGAGGGAGTTCTCCTGGCGATGCCTCCTCTCCTCGTCTCCCTCGTGGATGGGGGCGGAGCGGTGGCTCAGGAAGCTGCTGCGTTGTTTGGCGGTCCTCCTGTGGCTGGGGCTGTGTTTCCGGGTCGGGCTTGCTTGGCTGCCTTTGCTCCCGGACTGCACACATCACGGAGACCTGGTAGGCCGGGTTTTTGACCCGGTGTTTGTTCCTTTTTCCTTTTGAAGTACCATGTACTGTGACTTGCTGTTTTCTCTTGACGGGCGTGGTCGTCTGTCTGCCTTGTCTTGGGGCTGCTGGGGGCTATTTTCCGCTTGCTGCCCTGGGTCGCTTGAGGTTGTTGGGGGCATTTTGGTGTCTTCTTCCTCTGCTGCTTGGTCTCCGGCCCCCCTGGGGTGCCCTGGTCGCGTGGGCTCCGCGGGGGGTACGGTGCCTCTCATGTCTGTGGCTGGTGCGGGACTTGATTGAGGCTGCTCTGTCCGGTGCTTACGGGCTCGGCCGCTGCCTTCTGGTCCATCCCGTCCTCGTCTGGCGGATCCTGTGGGCGGCTGGTTTCCGTCTGGGTCCTGGGGTATTGGGCCTTCTCCTGCCTCTGGCGTTGCCTTTGGCTCCGGGGGATGTGGAGGGTCGCTTGGGCTCCTGTGCTGTTCGGCTGGGCTTTCCTCTTCCCTGCTGGGCGGGGTCTGTGGGATTCTTCCTTGGTGTTCCCGGCCCTTCTGGTTGGGCTTGCCCTTCGGTCCTGGTGTGGGGATTGGTGCTGTGGGAGTGGCGTGCGTTGCCCGTGCTTGCTGTATTTCGTGCTCTTTTCGCTTTTTGTGTGGATTGTACTTGCTGCTTTATCCACTGTGGCCCGCCCGGCTGGCGACTGTTTGTCTGTTGCCTGCGGAGCCTGCTGTGTGCGATCTCTTTTCCTCAGCCCTGTGCGTTCCTTCTGTGCTGTGTTGGTCCTGATTGGGTTCAGGTTCCTTCACACCCTCTTTTGCATCAGTGGGTTTTTTCCTGCGGTGCTGCGGGTCCCTTGCTTCCTCCGGCGGCTTTGCTTGTTGGGGGTGTTCGCCCCTTTCCTCCCTTTGGGCTGTTGGACTCTGTCCTGACCGCACTGCTTGGCGGGTCGGCTGTTCTGCTTGGCTGGTGCTGTGGCGCTGGCCTGTTCTCGGCTTCTTCTGCGCCCTCCTTGGTGTGGGGTTTCGTGGCTTTGGCGGCGGCTGTTAGGGCCTCCGGCCGTGGCGCCTGGTCCCCCCCCCCCTGCTCTTGTCCGGTCTCTGCTGTTCGGCGGGGTCGGGCCTGGTTCATGCCTGGATGGGTGGCTGCCTGGGTCTTTTCGGTACTGTGGGCTGCATGTCCTCTGTCCTTCTGGCCGCCTTGGGGCTTCTGCGTGCCTTTCCTTGGGTGGGGCGTCCTGCCTTTCTGGGGTGCCTTGTCCTGGGGCCTCTCCTTTGTCCCCGATGTGGGCGTCTCCTCCGCCTTTCCGGTGGGTACGGTTTTTGGCCTGTTTTCTCCCTGGCTCCCTGCCTCCTCGCCTGGGGTCCCTGCCCGGCTGGGTCCCTGTCGCTGCTGTCTGGATGGTTCCCTGCGGTGGGTGGTCGTCTGCGGCCTTTTCTTCCTTGGTGGCGGCGGCCAGTTTCTGTTGGCTGGGTCCTGTGTACTTTGAGGGTCGTCTTGGTGCAGGTTCCTCTGGGTTCGGGGGTTCGGTTGCCTCCCCTGCCTGTCTCCGGTCCCCGCGTGATGGCTCTGCTGGACGGGGTGTCCTGTTGGCTTGCCCTGTGGTCGGTCTGCTGGGTTCCTGTTGTGGAGCCCGGGCCTGGGGCCCTCTCCGTTCTGTTTCTGGGGTTGGGGGTGTCCGGCGGTTTCGGCCTGTCCTGGCTCTCCTGTGGGTCTGCTCCTGTGTTCGGCCCTTTCCCTTCCTGGTGTTGGCCCTTTTGGCCGTCGTTCCTCTGGTTCTGCCTGGCTTCTTTTGGCGTGCCGTGGGTCTCGGGGACGCCTCTCTCCGCTTCCCAGTTGCCGCTTCTTTTCTGCGGTTCGCTGTGGGTGACGCCCTTTCGGTTTTGCGTCCTTCCCTTCGGCCTCCGGCCCTCGCCCTGGGTCTTCCCGCAGGTCCTGGTGCCTCTCGTGGCTCTCCTTCCTGCGAGGGTTTTTCCTTCGTCCTTCTCTGTCGATCGGCCTCTTGCTGTGTGCGGCCGGCGTGTCTTTTTGCTCGGTCTGTTCGGGGGGACCTTGGTGGTTCTTCTGGGGATCGGGTTTGTTGGTGGCCTGGGGGGTGTCTCTCTGGTCCCCTCTCGGGGCTTGGTGTTCGTTGGGGCTCGTTTTCGGCCTTTGCGTGGCCTTGTTCCCTTGTCCTGCCTGCGTCTGGTCTCTCTTCCTTCGCTGGCTCGGGCCTTGTTTTCCGGGGGTGGCTCCTCCGGCGGTCCTGTGGCTACAGGGATGGGGCTCCTGGCTTCTGGGGGGTTTTCCAGTTCTTCTTCTCCGCCTGGCCGTCTGGATCCTGTTGGGTTGGTCTCTGGGGTCTTTTGTCCCCGCTGCCCTTTTAGGTCCTTGTCAGGGGGGGGGGAGCTATCCTGGTGGCTCTCCCTCCGTCGCTTTCTGGCTGGCTATTTGCTGCCTCCTCCGGCTCCGCTTGTGGTGGCTTGGCCGCCGGCCTGTCCGGGTGCGGGTTTGGCTGGGGTCTGTTCGGGTTCGGCGTGCTGTCCCTGCTGGTATCCCGGAGTTCCTCCTGCTGGCAGTTGTTGGGGGCTTGCCCCGGTGCTCTTTCGGGGCTCTCTGCTGGGCCCCTGGGGTGTTGGTTCAGTCTGGCGTTCTGGGGGCGTGGTCCTCTGTCCGCCCTCTGGGTGGGTCCAGGTTCTGGTCCTTATTCCTTGTTTGCCGGCGTCCTGTTTCTCTGGCTCCGGTCTGGGTGCTGGGGCTGTTGGCTCTCTCCCTTCGGCGGGTGGCCTCTGGGCTGGCGGATCTGTTGTACTGGGTCCTTCCTTTTTCCCTCGTTTCTCTCTTGTATGAGGGGGAGCATGGCTATTCCCACAGTGGGCAGCGCTCACCCCTAAATTAAAAAAAAGAAAACATTCCCTGCTTCCTACTTTGCTTTCTGCCCCCTGTGGGTGCATATTGGGAGTAATCACCCCCATTTGCACTCCAGGGGGTCATAAAGACTGCCATTAGAGTTTTTGGAGGAAAGGGGGGCATGGCCATGCCCATAGTAGGTAGCACCCACCCCTATATTTATTTTAAACATAGACCCTGGTATCTAGTGGGCTTTCTGCCCTTCTGGGAGGGCAGATTGAGGATAATTACCCCTATCCTCCCCCCGGGGGCAGAAAGACTGTCCTCATAGGAGGGTGGGGAGAGCACAAGCCCTTGCCCAAGGAGCTGCTCCCCCAATATCCCTGGTGTCTAGTGGGTGGATCTCTGCTTGGGGATCACTATCCTATGGCAATCCCCAAGCAGGGATCCATTGGGCAGAGATATCATTGAAAAGGGAAGATTCCCTCCTTTCCAATGATACCTCTCCCACTCCAATCAGTGCTTGTGGGGCGGAAATATGCCCCCAAGCACTAATGCAGTGAAAGTAAATTGAGCCCATTGGCTCGTTTTACTTTCACTTTAGTGTAATGACATCAGCACTCCCTGCATGTTGATCTTCATTATACAAACGAAAAATAAGAGACACAGGTTGCTCAGAAAGGTCTTTCCGAGCTGCCCTGGGTTAAAATGTAATACAGGAATCTCTCTTCTGCTCTGCACAAGAGTGACCTTTATTTACCTCCCCAGTGTAGGCCAGTGCCCGACAAACTCACTGGAAAGGTAGTGTGAGTGTTGGTCATTGGCCGACACCTGCACTCAAGGGGTTAATGGTAGGAAAATGTCTAAAAGGGAAACACACGCCATTTTTTTAAAAATCTTGTTTCTCGCTTCACTTTCCATAGTTTACAAATTATTTAAAATCAAAGATACAGTGGGGTATATGATTTGATAAAAATGAAAGCAAAAATGTATTCCAAGTTTGGTAACGTCACTTTGAAGCTAAGCCAGTGCTTGCCAGAAAAAGTAACTCATGTTAATTTGTGGTTGCTAACTATCTTGTACTGAAGGTCCCACTATGAATTAAAAGCAACACATCGCATGAGAAGATTTACAGACACTTCATGCCTATATCAACTTCAGTTTTTGAGAGAAGTTATGTATCTTCTAGATGTCGCAAAGCTGACTCTAGCTAGACTGAATTTCCTGTGTCATTAAACTACTGTAAGAATTTGTAACATGACCTGGCACAGAAAATGGCCGATCTCCTGTATCCATTTAGAACTGTGCCACCAGTTATGTGTGCAAAAATAACAATGGATAGGCCTTGTGTAGTACCATTGTCTTGTTCTCTAAATTACATTGAATTTGGGCAGTTCACACTATGGGTGCTGAATATTTCAAAGACAAGTTATGGTCCTACCTTTTTAGGTCGAGCCTCGAGTAGCGCGCAAGCGCTGCCCTGCGAGACTTTAAGTTAGGGCTTTTGAAAGCTGACCAGACGCTCGTGCGTCATGGCCTTTTCCCTGCGGTTACGCGTGCGGCAGACATCTGTTTCCAATTATTGTGCCCAGACGCGGGCGCGATAATTGGAAACACATGCCGGCCGTGCGGGGAAAAGGCCATGACGCACGAGCGTCTGGTCAGCTTTCAAAAGCCCAGGCTGCCACGCTCGCTCGCCCCCGCTCCTCTCTTGTTTTTATCGTGTTCAACGCAATGATGGGCAAGTTTCCTCTTAGGATCCCCTGAGCAGTAGTGACTGAGAAGAAACTGCCCCGCGGAGACCATATCAGGCCCAAGTCCGACAATTGTCAATGCGGACTTCCTGCCCTCTGTAAATATTCCTTCGGGAATACTGCCAAACCAGTCCGATCAAGCAAGGCCTGTATATTTATTAAAACACCAGTCTACTTCCCGCAGTAAAAAGAATAGATTTATCAGCACATTTTGGCTGAAAACCTGTGGCAGGTGCCAAACCAAACTCGAAGAAACCCCCAGCCAGAGGATTGGCTTACAATCACTGATGCAGACGTTTCCGAATGGAAAACGACCTCTTTGCAAATCTGATCCTAATTAAATATAGTATATTATTAGCTCGCAACATTTTCAGTTGGGATTGAGGCAGAAAACACCAGCAACACAAAATATACGATTACTTGCATGTTACGCCTTCTAACCGCTAGATGGTGCCAGAGCAATATTTTTATTTTTAAATCTGCGCGTTCATGTTAGGAAACACGAGAGCAGGCTTTCACTGCGTTTTATCAAGAGAAGCTGGTAAATGAAACAGTTAGTGGCACAACACGATGCGTCTTTAAAGATAAGCCATATCATATCATTGTACAATGGGATTTTTGGCTGCGGTCGTTCTATAACAGCTCAACCGAAGTGAAAAAGTAGCCATACCAGTGCAATATGACGCCACACGGACATTTACGATTGCAATTTTTTATATTTTCCCTCTCCCCTCCTTACCACTGCCTCTTTTTTTCCTACTTCTTCTATCATCAACAGTCTCTTTTTCTTTCTCCTAGCCTCTAGACCCTCTCTTTTTCCCATTTCTGATTTTCTACCCTCTTTCTCCACCTTTCTCGACTGCTCCTTTTCTCTCCATTAACCATCTTTCATTCTTCCCTTCTCGTATCCTCCTACCCTCTCGCAATTTTACTGGTTACTCTTCCTTAAACTGCACAATCTTTCCCCATTTTCTTCTCTTCCTGTCCTCAGTTTTCTTCATCTCAAACTTCTTCTTTCTTGTCAATAGTGCCAGAGCTGCTGCTCTCTTCTGCTGCTTCTACGTTTCCTTCTTTTCTTTCCTCTTTCCGCCTCATGGCCTTCTCCTCCCAACCTATTTTCACTCCCCTCTTCTACTTGAAGTTGATTGGTGTATAGACCCTTTGCCAGAGAAAGAGCTTTATGTATGCCTTTTAATGCATACTATCTTCATTGTAGGCCGAGAGGCTTTGGTTATAACACACATAAAGCGTTTTTTAGATTTTGCCTGGCACACTGCAGCCAACAGGCTTTAGGGCTGCCCTGCAGAGCACATTTCCGTGGCTGAGCCAGACAGACGTCGATGGACAGAGGTGGGCATGGGGCACCCTATGGTAGTGCACTGAGCAGGGGTCCTGTGTTGCTGCCCACTGTGCACATGCATAGCTTGCGCAGGTCTTCGTCCCAGCTCCCCCTGCGACAGTTCTCCTGTTCAGCTTACCCGCAGTCCGCCCGCTACCCTCTGCTGCCTGTCTACTTGCTGCCCTCTGTTTGTGCCTCCTCTGCTCGTTTCTTGCTCCGTTTTGCCTTTTCTGGTCATTTTTATGCCCTCTGTTTTGCCTGTTTCTGCTCGGTTCTCTGCTCTCCGTTTTGCCTTTTCTGCTCGTTTTGATGCCCTCTGGCACATAGAACCTAGCTACCCACAGCCAAGAGACTAACATTTACCTTTACATTCCACGTTGTTTTTTATGAATGCTTCTTACTTTTTTAGGTCTCACCTGAGCCAGCGCATGCGCTGCTCTGGCGAGACATTTAGTGAGTGGGCTTTAAAAAGCCGACCACAGCTTTTTGTGTGGCCTAGAGCGTGCGGTTACGCGCACAGTTACGAGCAGAGGCGCCATCTGGCTTTCCTCTCTCGTCATGGGCACGTGCGCACGCATGCACCACTCGCGTGCTTGTTTTCTGATGTTTATTCTCTCTGGCTTTTCTATTGCTAGCATGTGCCTTCATATGTAGATATATTTATCCACATTGGTAGCAATACTTCTTTTCTTTGAAGAGACAGTCCTTTTCTTTTATCTGGCTTTTGTGTTCCCGTGATCGGAGTTTTCGAGATCTCAATCTGTTTCCTTGTTCTCTACACATTTTTCTCATTGCTTGCTCTTTTACGCCGAATGCCCTTTCTCTTTTGCCTGCTCCTGTCCCCGGTGCTCACGTTGCCGGTGCTCCCGATCCCCACGCTCCTGCTCCCGGTGCAGTTCTCTCTCCCTGAGTTACTCCTTCCAGTGTCTGCTCCCGGTGGTGCGGCTCCGGAGCTCACGGGGACAGGGGGCATGTGCTACCCGGCCTCCTGTCTCTCCTCCCCGGCCTGTCTGAGCGCCTCTCACCGCCAGCAGGAGCACCGCCCCTCCGCCTCCCTCCCCTCTCCCTCCTAATCTCCCAGTTACTTCCCTTAGCCTCGGCGCCCTCCTCTTCATTTTCGTTCTTCCTCCTGTCTGTTATCACCTCTCCCGTCTCGCCTCACCTTAATCCCCGACATCTACAGTCTATTTTTTTCTGTCTCCCTTCAACGTCTGTCCGCAATTTTTCTGCCACTCTTTGTCTCTCCTCACTTTTGTCTCTCGTCACTCCCCGGATCCTTCATTGCACCCCTCGTCTATTCCCACTTATCCTCACCCCACATGTCTCTTCTCAGGACACCTATATCCCCTCTCGCCTCCTGACTCTTTTCCTCCTTGTCTCCCAATTTTTCACCGCCCCTCCGCCCCTCCGCCTCCCTCCCCTCTCCCTCCTAATCTCCCAGTTACTTCCCTTAGACTCGGCGCCCTCCTCTTTATTTTCGTTCTACCTCCTGTCTGTTATCACCTCTCCCGTCTCGCCTCACCTTTATCCCCGACATCTACAGTCTATTTTTTTCTGTCTCCCTTCAACGTCTGTCCGCAATTTTTCCGCCACTCTTTATGTCTCTCCTCACTTTTGTCTCTCGTCACTCCCCGGATCCTTCATTGCACCCCTCGTCTATTCCCACTTATCCTCACCCCACATGTCTCTTCTCAGGACACCTATATCCCCTCTCGCCTCCTGACTCTTTTCCTCCTTGTCTCCCAATTTTTCACGTTTCTCCACCATTTATCTTCACCTTCCTCCTGTCTCTTTCCCTGTCCCTTTCACGCCTTCTGTCTCTTTTCAACCTTCATTTCTCTTTCACTCCTCCTGTCTCTCCTCATCCCTTCCTTCTCTTCCAACTCATGTCTCCCATCATCCCGTTTCCCGTCTCCCTGCACTTCTGTCTCGCATCACTCCTGCGACACGTATGCTTGTTTCCCCTCACTGTCCTGTCTCTGTTCAGTACTCCAGCCTCCCCACCACAGATGTTCATCTTTTTTTATTTTTTTACACCTTGTTCGCACCTGTCTCTATTCTGTTCTGTTGCACAACAGAATCAAGGTGTGTTGACTGAAGCATTTCTACAGTCCTTCATGCAACCGTGGAGGAACTGACATAGTTTCTGAGTGTTGAGTAAGAGACTTCTCTGCTTCTTGCACTGAGGAAAACAAGAAGGTGATGGATGGAAGGCTTGGATTAATCTCAGCCACTGGTAATTACTCTCACATTGTTGCCCACCATGACACCTCAGACAGGAACCAGCCATATGCAAATTCAGCCTTGGTCCTGCTCCAAAAGTAACTGTCCAGACTAAACTGCCCAGCCTGGTCCCCTCGGAATGAAAACACAAACAGCCCCACAGCAGTTTTGGCCTCGTCGACGAGGTATAGCTTGAGTTGTGTGGCACAAGGTGCAAGGGACCCACGTCTGGGCACACTGGACGCGCTTAGGGCATCACAATGAGGAAAACAAAAAAAATTATAGGGGAGGATGTTTGAGTTAATCTCAACCAGTGCGAATTTCTCCAGGCTGCATTCCAGTCCATCTTTTTTGTCCACCACAGATGGGCATCAGCCAGTGGCTGGGATTAATGTAAGCATTTCACTTGTGATCTTTTTTATTTCTTCACTGCAACGCCCTAAGTGTGACAGGAATATCTAGATGTGGCTCTAGGGCTAACTATGCCATAGAACTCAGGTTATGCATCACTGACGAGGCCTAAGTAGACCTTTGATGTTCAGTTGAGTGCTTCCTGAAGCCGTCCCCTCTCAACCCCCAGCCCTGCATTTGCCTTTGTGACCGTCTTTCTCATTCTATATTTTTCCCTTGTTTTAAAAAAGCGCCTAAGCGAATACTCTCATCTGCTAATTGAGAAAACATGTTCAGGGCATCTCTCAAGTTATTAGTGTAACATTTTATTAAAAGGGTAAGCATAGGGCTTTATAAATTTGCAATACTGGGAAGAAGGCACCTCCACCCCTGGGTTGTGGTAGGCTAAATAAAGTACCAGTAGATTTTGATAGTTTTAGCCTGCGGTGTGCCATTTGTAGGGCCCACGAATCAGTAGCAGCAAATGTTAGACCCAAATAAGAACAAGCATTGGCATAGCCAATAGGTCTCGCCTTTGGGAGCTTATAAGTGTTTAGCCATGCAACAGTTGATGTTGTTGCACCAAGCATATTGTGCTGCATAACTAAATACTTATAAGGTCCCAAAAGCGAGACCTATTGGCTATGCCAATGCTTGTTAAAACTCCAATGAATTGTAATTCAAAGTCCTCTTTAATGGTAAAGTCAGATTTTAAGTCACATTTTGAAAATGCCATTTTTAAAAAGCACACAGTATTTCACTGTTTATGACCTGAATAAATGGACTTTTGAAATTCATATTGTTTTGGATTTTCAGCATATAAGTGAACGAAAGAAGCTTTGGCATCAAGACGGTTCTGGCTGATGGTTCACTTATACATAATTCATATATAATTTTTGGACAATTATGGTTTTTGGCAACGATGTTAATTTGAATAATACTGTTATTCCATGTTAAAAATGTTTTGAACGATTTGCAAACATTGTTTATGCACACTCGCAAGGGAGTGTTTCCAGGTAGTGCACATCCTGTCTAGAACATTACGCTCTAGTCTGTATTTTCTATCAGAATTGGTGGTAGGGTGGAACCACCTCAGGTAGTGCACACCAAGTAAGAAAAGCATTGAACATAGAGTATATTTTGGGTACTGGTTAACCTGAGTGCGCACAAGCTGTGATTAGCATAATTTTGATTTTTTAAAAGTTGGCATTTTCGTGTCCTAACCATTTTGCCTTCTACCAGTGTCCTAGGTGACATGACTGTGAATGTCTCTGCTTTTGGGGTTTTGTATTGGTTTCAGACAGTAACACAAAGGGTTCTTATGTGTGGACAGGATGGGGCCAACCTGGCAGGATGACTGGGATGGGCTGCACCAAGCCCCACTTACATTTTAAAGAGGGCCCCCTCCTGCATACACAAAGGAATCTGACACCAGGTCTGACATGTCTGTTATGACCCGAGACAGTTTGGAGCCTTGACAGGGGGAGTGGGGGAAGGACAGGGAGTACCCCACATAAAGGCTTGCACCAGGTATAACTACTAGACCTCTAGAGCCACTGTTCAGAACACTCCTGGACCTGTGGAAGTTACAGAAGAAGGTCTGTCCTGCTGTAAGAGGATTTCCCTGCTGCTTGAAAGACTGCCTTGCTGTCTGAGAAGGAGGACTGGACTTTCTTGTCTTCAACCCACGCTAACCAGAGTGATTCCAAGGTTCAGTTAGCTGACCTCCTGTGTGAGTTACAGGGACACAACAAGCTTCAGAGGCCTCCCTGCAACTGCCCAGCTGACCTGCTGAACTGCAGTTGCCTGGACCTGTACACTCCTGAACCCCTGAACATTGTAGAAGAGGGACTGCCTTTCACCCAAGAGGACCACCCTGCTGCTTGAGACCTGCCTTGGCCCTCAGAGGGCTGCCTTGCTGTTTGAGGACACCCCTACTCTCTGCAAAGGAACACTGAGCCTGCTTCCATCATCCCAGGCTAACCTGAGCGAATTCAGTTGACTGACCTCCTGTCTAAGCTACAGGGACACAACAATCTCCAGAGGCCTCCCTGCCACTGCCCAGCCGACCTGCTGCACTGGACCTGCAAATGAGCCTGCCTGAGCCCTGCTGCTGGCATCTGCCTGGAGTGAGTTCTGATCCCCAAGTAGTGCCTCCTAGGTCCTGAACCCTTGGCTGGCATCAGGGTGTACTCCTCCCTGCATAACTGTAGGTCCCCTCAAATCCAAGCAGTGTGACGCAGCTCAATGAAAGACCTTGCATCGCAGTCCCTTGCAGCTCCTGATCAGTGGTCTCATCAGAACTAACGCAGTGTGATTCAACTCAACACAGGACCTCGCATTGCAGCCCTCACAGCTCCTGATCAGAACCAATGCAGCATGAAACAACTCAATGCAGGACTTCGCTTCAGAGTACTACGCTGTTCCTGATTGGAATCGACTCTGAGTGACATGAAGCCTTGCAGCAAAGTCATAATATACAACTCTCAGTGGGACTAACCTGGTCTCTGTATCGGGCCTGTGCTCCATCATGGCTGGCCTGAATTTGTGACTTTGAAACGTTTCGGTGTGACCAGATACTACAGTTGGTGCTTTGTGCTTTTTGTGCTATTTTCACTTTCAACTTTGAAATTGAATATCTCCGGTTCTACTGATTGGATTTTTGTCAATCTGCTATCATTTCATTTATTAAAATGTACCCTATTTTGGAAATTAGCTTGGGATTTTTTTGTTGTGGTTTTACCTTATTATAGTTTGTGTGCTGCATAAATACTTTACACATTGCCTCTAAGTTAGGCCTGACTGCTTTATGCCAGGTTACCTGGGGTTAAGCCCAGGGTAATTTAGTGATTTTTGTGGTTGTCCCTGACAAGTTTTGTGGCTTTTGCTTGAGTGAGGCGTCCAATCCCCCAATCAATAACCAAATTTCTTACAATGTCAAACTCACAAAGGGTGGGTCATCCTGCAGTGGGAAACAACATTGGAATTATGGTGTGGATAGGGTGGGAAATGGGTCAGAATAAAGTAGGTGAGGTGCCTGCAAGAAAATTAGGTAGGGATGATGTGGTTATGCCAATGAACAGAGGGTGGTGTAGGGGCAAAGAGTGGGGAAAGGGATATGTCAGGAGTTAGGGTACTGCTTCCACTCATAGCCCATCATGATTGACAGCACCAATGGCTCAAGGCTGTCGGGGAAAAACACATGAAGATGGCCTTTTTTTTAATTGTGCACACTCGGGGACATATTATCAAGCCCTCTATCGCCGCGTTAGCGGCACTTTTCTGCCGCTAATGCGGCGATATTTATATCACACTATTAACAAGCTGCAGCTAACGGGCCTTAGCGTGAGTTTTTTAGCGATAGCGGCCGTTTTTTTACTTCTAAGCATGTCAGCGATATATATCGCTAATGACATGCAAAGTAGGCGTTCCTGACTAAAACTCCATTGAAACAGTCGCAAATACAACTTCCCCCTATTATCAATGCCCGCGAAGCGATAGGAAAATTTGCGCTAACCGCGCCTATCGCTGGAATTTAACGCCTGGATCAAACTTGCCTTAACCATCTTGTCAATGGGGGGTGGATTGTTAGGTTAAGTACACACTTGCCTATTAGCAAGCTTTTCATTTGTGCAGTGAATTTAGCGCTGGAATTCTCACGCTATTGCTGGGTTAACTCGCTATCGCTGGATTTCCTATCGCCTTTGCGATACGCGTTGATAATACCGCACTATCACGGCGAGGAAATCCAGCGATAGCCGGCGTTAAAAAAAAACAGCGCTAAGCGCGCTTTGCGATAAACATCGCAGAACCTTGATAATATGCCCCTCAGACTTTAAGAAGCTTGCAAAGTTTAAAAAACTGCACCTGGGCCCCCATTTACTAAACATCAGGCAGCATGGCGCTGGGTAAAGTTGTAGAGCATTGCATTGTTCGAAATAAAAAAAAACTGGGCAGTGATATATTTACAAATAACTAGATGCCAATGATGTAATTTGCTGCACGTGCATTAAAAATGAAATGCTGTTTTACGATGCTGAGTATCGTGCTACAGTGCAAATATGAGCAAAGGATGCCTTCTGTGAAATTTGCACTAAGGCGCAGATATACATTTGTGTGTTCTGCAACAGTCCAAGGCTAAGCAGCGAAAATGTGTATTTTATCCAAAATTACTGATGTTGCGTGTGGAAACATACAAATCCTGCTTGCAGCTGATTTCATTTGGCGCTAGGCTTCTATTTCTTTAATATCTGGTTTGCATTTCATATTGGGGGTGTTTGTTCTGTTCCTACCCTGCTAAACTCCCCTTGCATAAGTTAGTAGGAGTTTGGAATTTAAAAAGCAAAGGTATTTGGTGCTGAGCTCATGTCAGTGCATGGCACAAGAATTCAAGCCATTTGTACTGCGTCATGTGCTCCTTAGAGTCGCATTATTCAATAGAAAATCTGGGCCACATTTGAGAGTCACCTGTCTTTACAATTTCTTACACCCCTACTTTATACTTGAAGACTGCAGATAAATGTTATAGAAACCAAAAAATGTTCATTCTACTTATGAGCACTGAATGAACATTTCCCTCCCAAAGGCTTGCTTTCTGGGCCTGTAGACCATCAGGTAACCTGCCCCCCCCTCCCCCCCTTGACACCACACCGAGGAAGAGGCCACTTGCAGAAGGCCCAGCACAGGATGTACCACAATAGAATAACATGCATTAATTCGATGATCCAACTGAGGCAGCGCAGTTTACCCTTCGCCGTTCCAGAAGGCAGGCCGTGGTTTGAGCCGTTAGTGGGGACACAACCTGAGTTCACACAAACAATAGTTTAGGCAATTGCTGCTCTGAGAAACATCAGAGAGACTAATTGTCCTTTGATAGATATAGCAGTTGACTCTGCTGACATCTATAAAAACAACTTTATTGAGCTCCAAAAGGCCAACTGGAAAAGGATCTAAGGGAAAGGC
The DNA here is from genome assembly GCA_963921515.1 of Calotriton arnoldi. NCBI lineage: Eukaryota > Metazoa > Chordata > Amphibia > Caudata > Salamandridae > Calotriton > Calotriton arnoldi. The sequence continues at coordinate 132,533 of CAWUFW010003758.1, forward strand.
TAGCGGTGTCATGGATGCCAAAACTGACAACTTCCAAAAAAGAGAGATGTTGGACGAATGACTAGAAGTAAATAATTAATGGAATTGGACTACTCAAGTATGGCACAGTGCCTGGCCTGGATTGTTTTCGAACAGAGATTTACAAGTGTCAGGCCTTTATGCCTTCGTACTAACATGATGTGTAAGAAGACAGTTTAAAAATCAAATTCTATGGGATCCAACACAAACACCTAGATCTCACAATTTATGTAGCTCACCATTCAACAACAGAACATTAGGGCCTATTCAGGCAAAGAAAAGTAAGGGGCTTATTTACAAGACCCTTGCACAGCTGGTGTGTCACTTTTTATGACGCTCCAGCGGCACAGAGTGAAGACCCATATCAACGAGACCATGCAAAGCAACTTTACATGGCTTTTCATGTTCTGTAGATATGGTGTAAGGCAGCACAGCCCAAGTCACTGCATTGCCTTACATTGCATCAGGGAAGCATTCAATGGGCATTTCAGTGGGTGTTCCCACACAAAACTCATGGCTTTTGATGCAAGACCTCTGACCTCCTGGTCAGGGAAACTGCTCTCCCCTCGCGCAGCTCCGTCGTTGAGGCACTGCCCCCAGCGCCTTTCTGGTTCCAGGTAGGTGTTCGAGGCACTCCTCCACCCGCAGGCTCCTGCCTGCGCCTCATCCCTGGTGTTCCAGTGGGAGAGCCTTTTCTTCTGCTGGTCCACTCTGCCAGCCTCTTTCTGTCTTTTTCTGTCTGCTTTCTTTTAAATTGCATTTTCTGTCTTTGCCTTTTGCCCATATTGCCTTTTTCTCTATATTGCCTTGTTTTTTCCCAGTTTTTTTCTGTTTTCCTCTATTTCCTGCTGCTACAGCCCCCGTGGCCCCTCCCCCTGCGTGTTTCCGCTCCCGCCTCCCAGCTGCTCTCCCGCCCCTACTTAATGGGAGCCGCTGCGTGGCCACGCGCAGTGGGCGTGCCGCTGGTGCACCAAAGGCAAGCCCGTCTGCGACCTGACCGTGACTAGCGCCAGGGACCCTGGTCCTCTGACCCCCCGCCACTACGACTCCAGCACTCTCCACCCACTCAACCCCGGATGTAACAACAACTGCGAGCTCTCGACGCCGAGCAACTCCCAAGGCCCGTTCTCCGGCCGACACTGCCGCTGCACCTTCACCCACCTCCGGACCCAGACAGCTACCACCAACCCAGCGGACGCCAGCACACCCAAACCCCTGAACTGCATCCTCCTCAACGTACGCTCCCTGCAAAGACATGCAGTAGAAGTTTGGGACATCCTCAACACCCTCTCACCCGACGTTGCCTTCCTCACAGAGACCTGGACCAATGCCAGCTTCGCTCGCAACATCGCAACCGCCATCCCCGACAGGTACAAGATCCTGAGGAAAAACCGCCCCAACTGCCCCAGAGGAGGCCTCGCCATCGTCCACAAAAGCTCCCTCCGACTGACAACCTCCATCTCGAACGATGCCTTGCCCCCCATGGAACACATCCATTTCCAGATCCAGCCCGACCCCAGAACCACACTCAGTGGAACACTCACCTACAGACCTCCCGGACCCGCTCCCCTTTCACCAACACCATCGCAGACTACAACGCAGCCCCATGCCCTCGCCTCCAGGGACTCCGTGCTGCTCGGAGACCTAAATTTCCACCTTGACAACTTCAGCGACCCCAACTCCACTGCCCTCCTAGAAAAACTTGCAAACATTGGACTGAAGCAACTCGACTACACCCCCACCCACAAGGCAGTACACACTCTTGACCCCATCTTCACCGGAGGAGACAACATTTGCTTCAGTCACACCACGGAACCTCTCTGGTCGGACCACCACTGCGTCCACTTCTCATGCCCATGCAACGCCTCCCACGCAGAACTGGAGCAAGATCACTGAAGAGCAACTCGCCCTCAGCCGCATTCCTCCCCCTACCATGGCTGATGCCAACACTGCAGTCAACGACCTCCACCAATGGATTGCCGACTGCGCCAACATGCTCGTCCCCTCCATAAATCCGAAAGACGACACAACACGAAAGCCACCTGGTTCACCATGGACCTCCGAGCATCCAAGCGCTTGTGCCGACGACTAGAGAAAGCATGGAGAAATCGCAAAACCCCAGAAGCACGCACCGCCTACAGAGGCGCCACCACGGCACACCACCAACTCATCAGATCTACAAAGAGAAACTTCATTCAGGACAGAATCCTCTACAAATCCCACAACTCCAAGAAACTCTTCACCATCATACAAGAATTCACCAGACCCCACAGCAAAACCACCGACGTCCCTCCCTCCCAGGACCTCTGCAACAAACTCAGCTCCTTCTTCCACCCCAAGATCAGGACACTCTACGACAACTTCAATGACCAAGACCAAGGCACTGACCCAACACCTTCCACCTGCAACGCCACCCAGCCGACCCTCCTCACCTGGACCCCTGCCACCACAGAAGACACGTCAAAGACTATGAAGAGCATCCACTCCGGAGCACCCACTGACACCTCTGCCTGCTGCACATCTTCCACAGGGCCGCCTCCGCCATTGCACCAGAACTACGACGAACAATCAACTGCGCCCTTGAAACCGGCACGTTCCCCGATGACTGGAAATGCGCCGAAGTCAAACCCCTCCTCAAGAAGCCCTCCGCAGACTCGACGGACCTCAAGAACTACAGGCCCATCCCTCTCCTCCCCTTCGCCACCAAAGTCATAGAGAAAATCGTCAACACCCAGCTGACACACTTCATAGAAACCAACAACATCCTCGATTCATCTCAATCCGGATTCCGCAGCAACCACAGCACTGAGACCGCCCTCCTAGCCACCACGGACGATATCCGCACCCTCCTCAATCAAGGCCACACTGCACCCTTCATTCTACTTGGCAACTCAGCAGCTTTCTACACCGTCTCCCAACACACACTAGCCGCCAGACTCCATGACGCTGGCATACAGGGAACTGCCTTAGGCTGGATCCGCTCTTTACTCTCTGGCAGAACACAAAGAATAAGACTCCCGCCCTTTCTTCCCGAACCCACAGAGATCAGATGTGGTGTACCCCAGGGATCCTCCCTCATCCCCACGCTCTTCAACATCTACATGGCCCCCCTTGCAACCATCATCCAAAAACATGGACTCAGCATAGTATCCTACGCCTATGACACTCAGCTCATCCTCTCCCTCACCAAGGAACCCAACATCACCAGACACAGTTTCCAGGAAGGAATGAAGGACATTGCATCCTGGATAAGCAGCAGCTGCCTGAAGCTCAACTCGGCAAAAACGGAAGTCCTCATCTTCGGATCGACACCCGCCGCGTGGGACGACACCTGTGGCCCCCTGCCCTCAGAAACCCTCCCTTTCCAACGGACCACGCCCGCAACCTCGGCATAATACTCAACTCCTCACTCACCATGAACCGACAGATCAACGCTGTGTCCTCTACATGCTTCAACATGCTCCGCATACTCTGTTTGACCTTCAAATGGTTCCTTCCCGACTACAGGAAGAACGTCATCCACGCACTCATCACCAGCAGGCTGGACTACGGAAACGCTCTCTATGCCGGAATCAACAAATCTCTCCTTCACAAACTCCAGACTGTCCAGAACGCCGCAGCGAGACTCGTACTCAGCATCCCTCGACACAACCACATCACCCAGCACCTCCGGGCACCTCCACTGGCTCTCCATCGAAACGAGAGTTACCTTCATGCTGCTCACACACCCCTACAAATCCCTCCACAACACTGGACCCCAATACCTCAATGAAAGAATCTCCTCCACGCCCCCAAGAGAAACCTCCGCTCCACTGACTTAGCCCTTGCCGAAATCCCCCGCATCCACAGAGCGAGAGTGGGGGGCAGATCCTTCTCCTACATTGCGGCCTAGACCTGGAACAAAGTCCCCCTCAGCATCAGATGAAGCCCTACACTGCAAGCCTTCAGAAAGAACCTCAAGACCTGGTTCTTCGGATGTCCACGGAGCTGCCCGAAACCCCCCCCCAGCACCTTGAGACCCTTACGGGTGAGTAGTGCGCTCTATAAATCTCCTGATTGATTGATTGATTGATTCCCATATTTACAAGGACCTGTAGACCTGGGAATGTGTCAAAATGGTACGCCTCCCCAGAGCAGGCATAATAAGGAGAAATATGTTTATTTCTCCTCATTTTTTCTTCCTTGGATTATTTTTGTGCAGAGAGATGTCCCTTCCTGCACAAAAACAATCCTGCCAACATTGCAGACAGCCTTGCACCACTGCACAAGGGTTCCTGCACTGGCACTAGGCACCATTATTGTGTGCCAGCTGAAAGGACAGGAATGCACTGTATCTCGTAAAAGTGGTGCAATCCTGCACTTTCAATTTGGTGTAGGGCAGCACAGCATAAACACTTGTGGCGCTGTCCTATGCCAAATCATTGTAAATGAGGCCCTATGGGCCAGATTTACTAAGTTCCCACACAGTGCAATGCAGCAGCCGTAAATGCTGCGCTGTATGAGAAGGAGAGAGCAGGAGTGCACCAACTTTATTTAAATATGTCACTCTCTTCCCCTCTCCCTAGCTGAAATCAGCTGCTGTGCACCACAGAGACACCTTTGTGCAATGGTGCAAGGTTGTCTCCATGAGTCTAGCATAGGTTTTGCATTGGAAGGGTACCCTTCCAGTACAGAATACCATGCATAGACTGACTTCAACCCTTTTCTGACTTTGTATGTGTGCTGTACAGTGTAGCACATGTACAAAGTTGGAAAAGGAAGGAGAAATGAAAGCATTTCTCCTTCCTTGTGCCTACTTTAAAAGGACACAGATTTCTGATTCTAAGCCCTGTCTACTTTGTTTAGTAAATTGGGTTTAGCATCAGAAACCTTGGGTGGTTGCATGGGAACGCCCATGCACCATCCAAGATACGCCCCATTGACGCTAAGTAATGCAAAGCAGCACTATGCGCTGCTTCACATTACTTTCATATTATTTCCAGCGCTAAACAAGCAAATTGGAAAAAAAGATTTTTCGCCAATTTGCATCACTTTTGTGACACAAACAAGGTGTAAAATCTTTGTAAATCCCCCCCTAAGTGTGGAGTTGTCTGCATATGTAGATTTCCACATGCTGCTTCAGGTTCAATGCGTAAAGGCTTTTCCTCTTGATATACCAGGGTCCTGCCTCCATGTCACCGTCACTGATGAATGTATCCGCGTCACCATGCATCATGGCCTGCTAGATCGCCTCCCTATTCCAGGGAACTCCATGTTAGTCCAGATAAGAGCAAAACGCCTTTGTCTTTCAACTAGATTAAGGGCCTTATATGTGGTTTTGTAGACCGGATAATCCATCACAAACCTGTTCCGTCCACCATATTACAAGTGCGTTATAGCCTATGGCACTTGTAATGTGATGGACGGGATATCTGTCATGTTTTGACAAAGTGTTCAATCCCCTAAACTCTAAATAAGGCCTTATGTCTCCCTGCGTATGTCACTCTGTCATCAATCAACACATATCTGCCAGTTAGCATATAGGGGTGTTCCAACAAAATATTCTGGAAAGAATATCGTGAGACAGAAATATCATGTCTTAAATTTCGGAATGTCAAAAATATTGTGGGTAAGAATAGCGCAGGTAAAATTATCTTTTTAAAATATTTCTTTAGATTATTGTTAAAGATATCATTGCGTGCTATATTGTTGCAATTTATATAATTTTCAAGTGTATTTTTTTGTTTAATGTATTGAATTTGATTTTTAAATATCTGGGTCTTTTTAGTAATAATTGTAGGAGCAGGAAATTAGGTTTGTAGGCAAATAGGGTGGGAAGTAATTTATATTTTTAATGTGTTTAAAGTTTGTTATGTTTAAAATGTTTGATAGGTAATTACTTGTTTTTAATTTGACATATAATAAAATGTCTTTTTATGAAATTGTATTTTTTTGTCATTTTAATTATGTAAAATTCACATTTTTATACTAGGTAATGTATTCTTAAAAATATTTGCCAGCAATCTCCAAGGAGACTAAATCAGTTTCAGATCCTAAAGGCAACCTTTTGGTGCCACCAGCCGCCTTCCTACACTTTAAGAAATGTAGGCGCCTGATGTTGACTACAGCCATGTCTCGCAACCTTTCGGTCCATTGACTGACCCCTTTACAATTATATTGGCTGTCTGGTTATTGTCCTGTCCTGAAGAAGACCCACCATGATGCTTTGTTAGTAACACTTACGTCAGGGTCGAAACGTCGATGCTCCATAGCGGTCCGAGGTCTCTGGGTCTAAACTGCAAAACAATCTCGCACTCTAGCAGAGACACTTGATTGATCAATATACTGGCCGCATCGAAGAATGACTCTTTCTGTATATCTTGAACATAGAATATATGTCTTGTTCTCACCAATGTGTATATAACACTCAGTCACCCATGTCACTTGAGCACCTTTGTCACTTAACTTATCGTCACCTTGTTTTTATCGAAATGTAGACAGCCGCATGAAAAATTTGGAAAAAATCTGATTCAGAGAAAGAGTAAATTCTTTCGACTCTGCATAAATTGTTGGCCTCTTGTGTTCCAGCCCACTGTCATGTGCAAATGTTGCATCTAAATTATTTTTATGATTTATTCTGGAGCGTATAAGCAATTGTTCACACCTGACGGAACCATTGTAGCTTTTTTGTATAGATACCCAGGTTCTGAGGGACACAGGGTTACCCCATTGTTATTATACAGAATTTTTGATGCAGGCAAGATCAATTGTTCCACTTGTAGACATTCATCTGATTCTCTCACATTCTTTGACATATAGTTCAAGATACCTGTCAAAGACAATGCACAGTTCTTGCAAGGTGTACACTGACTTTGATATCTGTGGTACAGTCTGAATGACCTTTCCGAAGTTTTACATGGATGAAATCTTGACCATCCGCAATTGTGACATATAGTCCACAACAACAGCAGTTTTCAATGAGGGCACCTTTTCAAATTGAAATTCTTCAGGTGAAACTGAGATAACTTCCTGCACACTGCAACACAAATTTTGTCATGGGGAAAATGCCCATCATTGAATAAAGATCATCAAATTCTACTGGATTGCTCATACAAATGTCAGCTACAATAAGGGAAACACCTTCATCAGAGAAAATTGGCAGGATAGGCTGGTCTCCAAGCTTAGCATGCACATTTTGGAAATGTTTTAGAGCTGTGTATACTGATGCGTAGTTTGTGACTGGAGATGGTATTACTGGTAAAGACCCAACCTTCTTCAGTAGGATGGTATTCTGGGAGATCAGAGCATGAATTCCAGCCCACGAGGAACTGGCTTTTCTTCATCCTTCAGTCTGCACCGAATAAAGAATATGATAAATTCAGGTAAATCGGCTTTGAAGACCGAAGCGTCAGGTAGAAGAAGATCCATGTCCTCAGCCACTTTGAAACTTTCTGGTAATCTGGGACATGTTGATGGCTTGTAGTGATTTTGCACACGTTGGCAAGGCAGTTGTGTTATAAGTTTGCAGCTTCATTTGTTTATGCCTACAGCTGACACAGCTTGTTTTCCAGCAGCTACTCCATTGGTACAGTCTTGAAAAAGCACCATGGCAGTATCATGTGTGCTGGATGTTCCAGACAAAGAAGAGCTGTCTTCAAAATCAAAATTATCAAGAGCAGCAATTGTAAATCCTTTCCTGGTAAAGTTACTTAGAAGTGGTGTGCTGTCAGATTCACAAGATTTTATAGAATGAGCTGCTAACAAGTTCCTGCTCTATACTATGTCATTATAACTTGGTGATACACCAATCCTATTCATTGAATTGATTAGCTCTCTACTTTTGAACTTGTCATAGATTGCGTGGGCAGTCATCAGGTATAGCGGAGTTTTCTTTTTGCTGTGATGCAATTTATAAAACATGATTTGGAAAAGACAGTACATTTGCACAGCATAAACCTGTCAGTTCATGGGATTGTCTTCCACGTCTTCGCTTATAACTTCAAAGCCATCATCAATATTGTCAAGTTATGATGACACATTATTACAAAGTTAGTTATAAGTTGGCATACAGGTTGACATATATTATTTTATTTACTCTACAGCGTCCCCACTAGAAAATGAAAACAAAATCAGCACATTATCCACTGTATATTCTTTACATTACAATGCCCCAACTAAAATGAGGACAGAAACAACACGTGATCCACTATTGCTAAAAAGAAACATACCTATAGGTTTCTTTTTAGCAATAGTGGATCACGTGTTGTTTCTGTCCTCATTTTAGTTGGGGCATTGTAATGTAAAGAATATACAGTGGATAATGTGCTGATTTTATTTTCATTTTCTAGTGGGGGCGCTGTAGAGTAAATAAAATAATATATGTCAACCTGTATGCCAACTTGTAACTAACTTTGTAATAAAGTGTCATCATTTTGATGTAACAAATGTATTAACTGATAATGTATTTTATTACATTTTTAGAAAACTCTGTCCTGAAGAAGGTGGTTGATCCTAGTCTCACCGAAACGCCGCGTCAACTTTTTTGTGTAGTTTTCTTGTCTAATTTTAACCTTGTTTTTATCTATTTATGATCAAAGCTGCTGTGAAATGTATGTAGAATGGTTTTAATAATATGATGAATAAAATTTGATTTTATACAATTTCTATGACATTGTTTGTTGGCATTTGTATATTGGGTCCTGTAAGACTAGCATAAAAAATAGTGTGTTGCTCTGCACAAATTGATATACGTTATGTTAATTGCTGCTGTGTCTAACTAAATGTGCTTTACAACCCCACTTAGAGTGTACATGTTGACAGAACAACACTGTATCCACATTTTAGCCAGGGACTCTCTTCTTTCTCTAATAATGTACTGTGACATTTTGTTTGCCAACAGAAATTTCGGTGTCTGCACTGCTGTGCCTATTAAGCTGCGCTGCAGTTGAAGGTGGTGAAATGCCCTTGGGCAGGGTGGGGAGGGGAGCAGGGGAGAGCTTGTTGCCATTTGCCTCATGATGAAACGTCCACAAATCACATTTTGCATTCTGGTTAGAATGATCAGACAAACCCAGAGATCCAAATTTGTAAACTAATGTGTACCAATGCCCAAGGTGCTTTTGCAGAAGCCTGCAGCCCGTGCAGACGAATATTGGGATTGCAGAATACTCGGATGTCTCCTTTCCACCTCATGCCTCTTTCTTCAACTGTCCTAATCTGCCTGTCCCTTTATTTCACTCTGCATGTTTTTCATCCTTGCTTTCTGTTGTTGTCACTATTGTTCCGCCTTTCTCTTCCTCCTCCTTGTCTTGTTTTCAGTTTTTCTCTTGTTCTGCATCAAAGTCTGGTGAAGAAAAGTAATTGCCATTCCCTAAAAATGCGTGCCGGTGGGCCTCACCTACAACCAGGCTCAAATTAAGTACTGGTCTTTGCACTACCTATGACCTCATCCCTTGAAAAGGTTGTTACATCTTTAGAACTACTGATTTTTTTGGGGGTTCCCTGATACAGCATAACAATGTTTCCATCCCTTGTTGCTTTAGTGGCAAGGACACTGTACCATGGACTGAGGGCATAGAGGTGTATCTGTAATGCTTGTGGTACTGATGATCGGACATTGAGTCTTCTATCGACATTCTTTCGATTGATGTATAGGCCTCTCCCCCAACTTTCAGCATAATGTGTGTACTTCTTGTTTTTTAACATATTAAGCAAACTGTTTAATATGACTGCTATGTTTACAACTGTAAACATGCATTGTTTTATTGTTCTTGGCATGTTGGGGTTTCTTCTGAACATTAAACTTCTTTCATTTTCATTTTCTTTTTTTTTCAGTTTTCATCTTAAACTTATTTGTTGCAGCATTTCATTAATTTCGTAAATCACTTTTGCAAAAGCTCTGTAGAACTGAATAAATAAAAAAAGTACTATTTTTATTGTAGGGTGGGACAGCTCACCTGCTTCATTAATATTCATGAAATAGACCGCATTAGCTATTACAGAATTAAGACTACCTTCTGCTATCCATATACTATGGACATAGCAGATAATAAACAAAAATACATGAAGCACTACTAACATCAGTCATTCTTAGTGCTACATATAGATTATGCTTTCATTGCAGCCACATTGACTGATCCATTCGGATTGAATATCAGAAAAACGAGGACAAACATATTCGCCTGCCAAATATTGTGACCAAAATATTGACTACCAGAATAATGTCACAGTAAGTATATATAGGTCAATGTAGATTTACTATTCTTAACTCCACATCTATGTTCCTTGAAGATATATAGTCAAGTTGCATACATGTGCAGTTAAGTGTAGTAATCCTAGACCTACCTACAAATACTTACTTTTGTGATTATTCTGGTAGTCGGTACTTTGCCACTTTTTTTTGGCAGGCCAATATTAAATTCTAGATATTCTTGCAGTAAACCCCCATTGGTGTAGGCCCCTATCTCATTAATGCAAGGTACAGCAAGCAATATGTTCATACCCTACCTGTGTTAACTAAATTACGTAAAGGAAAATGCATACTGTGAAAGACATGCTGGGACAAGGTCCAAATTCTGACCACCAAAAAACAAAAATAAGTTTAGAAGTTTGGGGCGAATAGTTGGATGCTTGCGGAAAAAGGCAAGAGTAAGGGAATTTAGATGGAAGATGCCCTATCAACGTCTCAGAAGGATATCAATAAATCATGATGAACATGAGGGTAGGGGGTTATGATGTTCATCTGGAGCCTCTTAGATAAGTCCCATTAGTCTCACATCAGCGATTAGATGTACTGCCCCAGACACAAAATGCCCAAATGTATTGTAGGTAGACTTGCGTATTTTCAGCCCAATATTGCATATATCTTTTTGACTGCATTTTTTTAATGCCAGGCGTTGCTCCATTGCTAATGTGAGTTTAAATTCGTCTCAATATTTACCTCAAACTTTGGACTTCTTTGAAATTTACAATCTACTAGTATATGGTATGGTACAGGAATCATGATGTCCTATTGGTGAGAGTTCCAACTACCCAAATTATAGTTAAATAAAATGTAGATAATGTGGTCCGATTATCAAAAAAGTTGTGAATCTTCACCTGCAGGTCTACAACCTTGTGAGAGAGTGAATTTAGGACTTTCCAGATGTCACGTGAATATCCATGAGTGCTCCTGGAATAATTATTCAGGGACTGTTGCAGGTTAAAAATAATATTGGAAAATATTTGTGGAATCCTATTCATTGCAATGTAGAGGGATTTCAGCATGCATAATTGTACATGTTGCACAACTAGGCAAGGCACAACTTTGTCAATGTCACTTTGTCAATGCAGAAAATCAGTTTGTGTGATGAGCAATCTATTCCACTGCATCCCCACCAAGTCTGAAGGTGTTTCCTTTCCACCCTGGAAAGGAATTTACTGCTGCCCTTGTCAGAAGTGACTGAAATTAGAAGTGTAAGAAATTGGGTTATTGGTTGAGAGGGGTGGAAGGCCCACTCAAATAACATCCCCAATCCTTGTGAGGGTGAAACACAAAAAGTCACTAAATTAACCTGTGCTTAACCCTCTGGTAGCTTGGCACTAAAGCGATCAGCTTAACTTAGAGGTAATATGCAATGTATTTATGCTGCACACATACAGTAAAAAAGTGAAAAAATAACACAAGAAAAACCCAACCCAATTTAGAACAATAAAATACATTTAAATAAATAAAATGACACCAAAATGAACAGAAACTAATTAGTAGAACCAGAGTTATAAACTTTTAAAGTTTTTTGTGAAATCTAGCACCATGAAGGCACTAACCGCGGGTATCTTGTCATGTGAGACCGGGTCAAAGTCAAATTTAAGGTTAACCGTGATGGAGAGGGGGTTGGATACAAGGGGTGTATTGGGCCCCGTCTTTGTTTACCATTGGACTTAGAAGACATTTCAGAAACATTCTTCAGTAGGTAGAGTCTCAGCAGGGCAAGACACCAGGGGGGATATTAGCAACAACTTGCGCTAATTATCGCACACCGCGCTTAGCGCGTTTTTTTTAATCGCCGCGTATCGCTGGATTTTATCGCGGAGATAACACGCTATTAGCAACGTTTATCTCCAATGCGATAAAATATCCAGCGATAGCGGCGAAATGCGTGAATATCACTGGGAATCCAGCGATATTCACGCATTAACGACATGGGGGACTTAGCCTGACAATCCACCTCCCATTGAACAAACAGGTAAGTCATGTTTTTAGCAGGTGTTAAATTCTCGCGATAATCGCGCTTAGCGCAAGTTTTTTTATCGCTTCGCCTGCGTTGCTAATAGGGGGAAGTTGTGTTAGCGACTGTTTTCAGTCGCTTTTAGTTGGGAACGCCTACCTTGCATGTCATTAGCGATAATTATCGCTGGCATGCAAGGCGATGGGAAAACCGGCCGCTATCGCCAGAAAGCTGTCGCTAACGTTTGTTAGCGACTGCTTGCTGATAGGGTGATAAAAAAATCGCCGCTTTTGCGGCAAAAAGTGCCGCTAACGCGGCGATAAAGCCCTTGCTAATATGCCCCCAGGTTGCATCCGAGTATGAGTCGTTAGAGAGCCACTAGACTGAGAGCCTGATTACGAGTTTGGCGGTCCATCGGACCACCAAACTCACGGTGGAGGTGCGGTGGCTGTTGGGGGCTGCTGCACCAGCGGTCCAACCGCCATTTTACAAGTACAGCAGTCGGAGCGCTTTGGGACCAACGCAACCTTCATGGATCTGCGATCCCTGGTGGTGGTGGGGCAGTCTGGGGAAAGCAATATGCATGGCGATGCCACAGTGGCACCGCCATGCATTTTATGAGTGTCCACACCGCCAGCCTTTTGGATGAAATGAAATAGTTTTGTAAAGCGCGCAATACCCGAAGGTGTCTTAGCGCTAGACGTAGAAAAAAATCAGGACAAAACCTAGAACAAAGACAGATCTGGGAAAGCTATTAATCTGTTGGGCAAATAGCCAGGTCTTCAACTGCTTCCTAAATTTCTGCAGTGTAGCCTGCGAACGTAGAGCAAGCGGCAAAGTGTTCCACAGTATTCCTCCACAATAAGAAAATGTTCTTCCCCCCATTTCACTTTGTATATTCTCGGGACCTTGACCTTTCGAGCCGAGCTCAACCTAAGGTTCCTACTGGGGGTATACCAGGAGAACTGTTCCTCTGGAAATATGTGGGACTGGTCCGGTAGAGGGCCTTATGAATTATGCACAAGGCCTTAAAGGCAATCCTTTTTTCCACCGGAAGCCAGTGTAGACTATGCATTAGTTGAGATATTGGTGCAAACTTTGGAACTTTCAGCAGCACTCTCGCTGCCGCCCTCTGCAATGACTGCAGTTTCCTTATCAGATGTTTATGGGTACCTAGATATAAGGCATTGCAGTAATCCATCTTGGAGAAAATTAGGGCAATCATCACTGTCTTTTGTAGATCAAAAGGGATAAACGGGAGGATTTTTTAAAGAACTTTCAGCATAAAAAAACCTGATGAGGTAACAACATTGATTTGGACTACAAAACATAACTTTGTGTCAAAAATGACTCCCAGATTTCTTGCTTTCGGGGCTGGCCTCGGTAGCGTGTCTAAGTCCGAAGGCCACCATGATGCGTCCCAAAAGGTGGTCTCATTTCCAAAGAGCATTACCTCCATCTTTTTTTAATTCAGCTTAGGACAGTTTCTCTGCATCCAGCTGGCAACATGGGAAATACATCTACAAAAATTGCTTGCCTCCTTTTTGGCATCCTATGAGACAGATACTACAATTTGCGTGCCATCTGCATAAGAGAAAACTGCCAGACCATAACTACGAATAAGATTAACAAGGGTAGTAATATAAATATTAAACAATGTGGGGCTAAGAGCCAACCCCTGGGGCACACCAAAGGGGAGATGGAAAGACCTGGAACTTGCATTTCCCATCTCTACCTGATGCTGTCTATCTTTGAGGAACGAGCTCAACAATGTTAGAGCAGTGTTCCTGAAACCAAGCGAGTGTAGCCGTTTGATGAGAATTGCGTGGTGAGCTGTATTGAAGGCAGCTGAGAGGTCTAATAATATCAGTACTGCTCTACCTCCCTTGTCAATTACCCTTCTTAGTTCCTCCGCCACTGCTACCAGAGCTGATTCAGTACTATGGTTTGCTCTGAAGCCATACTGGAACGAATCAAGCAATTGGTTAGCATCTAAGAATGTAAATATTTCCTCATTCATTGCCCTTTCTAGTATCTTGGCTGGAAAGGGTAGACGAGATATGGGTCTGTAGCTTTCCACCTTTTTTGGATCCAGAGAGGGTTTTTTCAAGAACGGAAGGATAGAAGCATTTTTCCATTTAGTCGGAAAGAGCCCTACACACAAAACCTCATTCAATGGGTCCATGAGAGGTCCCGCCACCAAACTGGCCACTGAGTTGATTAACTGAGGAGGACAGGGGTTCGAGGGAGCACCAGATTTGATTAAGCTAATAAGATTTAGTATTTTTTCTTTAGTAAGAAAAGAGAACCTTTCAAAGTGAGGTGTGTTAGAATACTCCTGATCTGAGCCTGGGTTCAATCCCACAGTCTGCCCTGCCTAACTCCTCTAAACTTAGTGTGCGAGGGGCTTGGAAACCCACCTCCTGTGTTGCTGGAGCCTTCGGAGTCCGTAGGAGCTCAGGCGCAGCAGACCGGTCAATCGTGATGTGGTGCCTGCGGTTGCAGGGGAGTGACTCCTTCACTCCAAGGGAGATATCTTCAGTTGTCCTTGATGCTCCACAGGTCCAGCATGTTGCCTGTATGGTGCACGGACACAGATGATGCTTCAGACTGAGAGGGAGACGAAGTCGGGCCCAAACGAAGTCCAGCGAAGCCCAGAGTGTCCAGACGGTCGAAGTTCAGTAGTTTCCGGTTCAGAATCTTGTTCATGTCGAATCTAGGGTCCTACAGCCAGGTAATCCCTTTTGTACCCACGGGAGAGGGTTGGACAGATTCAGGGACCCTCCCAAGGGAGGGTCAGGACAGTGGGGAGATTACTCCCATGTCCTTTGTCCAGTTTCGCGCCAACGGCTCCCAGGACTGGTTTGAACTGGACTATGCACAGGGACACCAAATGTGCCCCTCATGCAGACTTTCAGTCGCTGGCAAGTGCACCCACCTAGGCCTAATACACTAAATCCTGTCTGGGAGGTGGTCACACCTCCCTGTGACAGGATGCCTATTGTTCTGCCTTCCCCTGCTCGAGCTTGGCTCAGCAGCAGGAGGGCAGAAATGTGTCTCTGGTTGGCAGCAACCATTTTGTGCTGTTCGGGACTAGAAGGCTGGTACCGGGAACACCAGGGACCTCACAAAGCTCGTTTCTGAGGGGTAAAATCATACCTCCCACACCGGTTACTGAAGTGGGGGTATGATTCCACAATGTTTGACACCAAACACGATAGGGTTACTTTCAGCCGTTTTAGAGTTGGTTATCACGCGGTCGCATAATGCCACTCTATATGTCGTAAATGGCTGATGCGCACTGACAACCCAAGAGAATGGACTCCGTAGGCTGCAGGGGTGTCCTGCTCATGCAGTGGCACCCTCTCACTTACAACCAAGCACCCTGCCTTCAGGATTGTTAAGGCCTGCTATAGGGGTGGCTTATAGGTTTTAAGTGCAGTGTCCCTTAGATATAGTAAACCTATATCTAAAGTAAGTGGTGCATGCACCATCTTGCACAGGCTGGAATGGCAAGCCTGTAGTTCCAATTTGCATGACCTCTCATGGGTGGCATAATACATGCTTCAGCCCATGGGAGGCCTCTGGGGTACCTATGCCCATGGTACATGGGTACCATATACTAGGGACCGGCAAGGGTACCTCAGTATCCAATCTGGAGTGTACCTAAGTACATGACATAACAGTTTAAGGAGAAAGCAGATAGACTGGGGTCCTGATTAGCAGGATCCCAGTCAGACTAGTCAAAAACCAGCACAGCACCAGGCAAAAAGTGGGGGTAAATATGCAGAAAGATCCTACCTTCCTACACTTAGCGTATTTGAAGAGGCAGAAAAAGCTTGAAAGATAGAGTCAACTTTAGGTTGAAAGAATTCAGCCAGCTGATTACAAAAATTTCTGTCATGCCTAAAACTGTTGCTGTTATTCCACTTGGACAAGGATTTAACCGTTTTAAAAAGTTCTCTAGTGGAATTTGTCGCTGAGCTTATTTTTTCTGAAAAGTAGTTAGTCTTGACAGTTTTAATTAGTTCTTTATATTTTAAAAGTAGTTTTTTTATACTTAATCTTTTCTTCAGGACAATATTCCTTTCTCCATATGCGCTCTTGTAGTCTACAGATAAGTTGCGCAGTTTTTAATTCTTGCGAGAACCATGGGGCAGCAGGACTTTTCCTGTGGCTCTTAAATGTTTTTTCCGGTACCAGCCTCAATACGGCTGTGTCTAACCACTGTGTGCAGTTGATTGCTGCACTATTGACATTATTGTCTAGAGTAGGCTTTGATTTTGAGAGAGTGTCTTTCACTGCCTCCTCGTTCAGATTTTTCCATGACTGATATTTAACGGTTCAGGGTAAGTTGCTACATGTCGCTGTATTTAAGGGAGCTTCTATTGTAAAAACAAATGGGCTTGTGATCTGACCAAGTAACTGGTCTGACTTTGTCTATCTTTTCATGGAGGTGAGCCTGCCATGAAAAGGCTGGCAGTGAGGAAACAAAGGGGGCCCTAGAGGGCCCCCTATTGCCACTGTGCATGGTGGTGTATGCATGGGGCACATGTTGTGCCCCCCTGTGTGCATGCACCCCTGTTCCTGCACAGCATGGACTGCTCAGTCCATGCCGTGCAGAAACGTGCATTGGTAGTCCGGCGGTTGTGCAATTCTAAGGCTCACTTATGAGACTGTAAACTGCACCGCCACTGGACCGCCACGCTGACCGCCAGCCAGACCACGAATTAACTTGTAATCTGGCGGGTGGGCAGGTTTGGCGGTGTGGGAGTCAGGGGTGATGTGGCGGCCAGCTACCACACCACCAAACTCATAATCAGACCCTAAGTCTCAGTGAGGCCAACAATGATGGCGGAAAAGCTCAAAGTGAGAAAAGCTGGATTAATATTGTCCTCTAGTGGTGTCAGGAATTCAATTAATTCAATTCTTAGAAAAGACTGGAAAACAGTAAAATGTGTCAAACTAGTGGGAGCCAGAAGATATCCGCGTTGGAGGAGATGTTTGTTGTCTTCTTTATTTTCTCTTAGTCAGTGCTTAAAAGTTCTCCAAGCATTTCCTGGTTGGGAGAACTGGTCTAGAGGTGAGCGGTCTAGTCTTTTGGGCACGAGCTGGACCGGCAAGTGTCATCGTGCGCGCTCGAGAGATGAGCGTTGCACTTCAACTGTAATTTCACCGAGACAAGAAGTGTCTTAGTGAATTCCGTGTATTTGGCTTTGTGTATTTTGGAGACAGTTACTTCGTGAAGAAGAAAAAGGAGTTCCAGTAGGGCGCATGTGCAGAGCACGATGTCCTGGATGTGAAGTTTGCTAAAGTTAAGTCCGTTTAGGGCGCATGTGCAGTGAACGCTTCTTCGAACTGAAAACCTGTCAAAAGAAAGTCAGGAAATGATTACAAACCGGTGCAGGAGGTGTTAAAGTAAGTCCGGTTAAGGCGCATGTGCAGAGCGTGCTCCCTCGATAATATTGCAGAAAGAAAATCGGGAAATGATTACAAGCAGGCGCAGGAGGTAGTGCTAAAGACTTTGTAAGTTTCCTGAAGCGCGTACAGTTCTACAGTGAAGAAGATCTATGAACAAGGTATTTCTTTTCAATTTTTTTTTAACTCGACAAGCAAAAGAAAAAGACTTTTAAATAATTTTGAAACAAACAAGACTGGTAAAGTGTTTAGTTTAGCGGACAATCATATTGCTAAATAAGCACAGAACATGGAAGGACATTAACCAGACAATTCTGCAATAATACTTAAATTACAAGAAAGGCAGCAGTAAATTAAATCAGCAGTACTGCTGCATCGAACAAGAAGAAAGACAAGAATTTAAAGTCAGAATCTACAGAGAAGAGTCAATCAATACAAGACAAACTGAATGCAAATATTAGAAAATAATGCAAAATAGTTTTGATCAAAAAGAGAGTGGCACAAGCCTTGAGCATTTTGGGTAAAGGTTTAAATTAGTTGAATTGAATATTATTATAGGAAGAAAGGTGTTAGGATATGAGTTAAAAACATTGTGTTTCTTTCTTTTTCTTCTCTCCAAAATCTGCAGGAACTATTCCAAAGGTACTCAGATCGAGACTACAGATAGTGAAGCTAGGAAGGCAGACTTCATTCACTTCAAGGCAGTCTCTCTTGTTATTTTCTCCACTTCCCCTTTCCCCCAAACTGTTGTCGCATGCTTATAAGTGTTTATCTTGTGAGCGTGGTCAGTGGTGAGGAGGATTTGGGATTTAGCTTCAGCTCCTGTGGAAGTTTTCAGGTACTCTCTGACAGATTGAAATGCCATAAAAAGAACTCCACCTGAGCTGAAGATGGCAGAAGGTTTAGATCTAAAGTCCTTGGGAGCTATTCTAGATGGAATACAAAAGCAGTTAGCCAGTACTATGGAAGATAATAAAACCTTAAGGGAGGAGATAAGACGTTCTCAAGAGGAAACTCATCATGTATTGCAAAGAATGGATGAGTTAGTTGGAGGAACATTGTTACCAAGTAGTTCAGAGACTTTTAAGCAATCTACTCCCCAACCAGTTTCAGAGGTAGCTACCCAAGTTATTCATGCCATATCTCCAATTATTCAGTTGGCCCCTCCTGATAGGTTTAGTAGTGATCCAAATAAGGCGCAGATCTCTTTGACGCAATGTTCACTACATTTTCTTTGTAGACCTGTGGTGTTTTCTGAAGAGCAGTCTAGAGTGGCGTTCATGCTGTCTTATTTGAGTGGAGATGCGACAGCCTGGTCTATGCCTCTTGTTTCTCGAAATGATCCAGTACTGTATGCTTATGAAACATTTTTAATTGAATTTCTTAAAATTTTCGATAGAAGGTCTGCAAATCAGGCTACAGACAATGAACTATTGGATTTACGACAAGGGAATCGGGATCTTATTGCTTATATTGCTCAGTTTAATAAACTAATTGTTGAGGCGGAGTGGGCTGGATGTAAAAAAGCAGCAATTTTCTATTGTGGGCTGAAGGATGAATTGAAAGACGCGTTGGCTCAGATTCCCAAAAGGCCACAAGAAATTTCAGAATTGATTGATTTAGTCTTACAAATTGAACATAGACTTAGTGAGCGAAGATGTGAAAAGAGAAGAGATTCTCGTCCGTTTCCTCCAAGGTTTGATTGCATCAAGATGGAAGTCTCTAAAGTGGAATTGGCTTCAAGTGAAGAACCTATGCAGATTGGATCAATTAGGGGGCCTTTATCCAAGGACGAGAGTGATAAGAGAAGAACAAAAAATGTGTGCATGTACTGTGGTAACTCGGGGCACTTTGTTAGAGATTGCCAAAGAAGCCCAAAACAAATTTTTCGCGAAAAGAACTATCCCATCAGTAGGAGGAGCTGCTCTGATGGGAAAGAAGGAAGAATCAACTCCAGGAATCCAACACGTTGCTAATACTCTCCAATTGGCAGCTCCTCATTTGATTGTTTCCATGACAGTAAAATTTCAAAGATCAGAAATAAAAGAGGTCTTGGTGATGATAGATTCGGAAGCTAATGGCAATTTTTGTGATCAGAAATATGCTGAAAAAATTGGAATGCAATTTATTTCTAAGAAGGTTTTTGAATCTGTCCGTGCAGTTGATGGAACAAACTTAACTTCAGGACCTATCACGAAAGAGACTGAAACTATAGAATTGTCAGGCTTGAATAGTCATCGGAAGTATCTGAGATGTAATCTAATTGATGCCCCTTAATTTCAGATTATTCTAGGGTTGCCATGGTTGACGGAGCATAATCCTAGAATAGATTGGGAGAAACGTACTGTTGAGATGTCATCAGAGTATTGTAAACAACATTGTTTCCATGGTAGAGAAAAGAAGTTTGAGGGTTCACCTGCCACTAGCTTGGCGTCACAATCTAATATGATCTGTGTAATGGAAGTTAAGGAAATTCCCACTGAGTATCAAGATTTGGCTGAGGTGTTTGATAAGAGGAGTGTGGAGCAGTTGCCCCCTCATAGGGAATATGATTGTAAGATAGAATTAGAACCAGGGGCAAATCTTCCTTGCAGTCATATTTACGCATTAACTGAGGCTGAGAATCTTCATCTTAAGAAGTATTTAGATGAATATCTTGAGTGTGGTTTTATCCGGCCCTCTCAATCTCCTCTATCATCTCCTTTGTTTTTCATTCCGAAGAAAGATGGTACCCTTAGAGCTTGCATTGATTACAGGGCATTGAATCAAGTGACAGTTAAGAATAGGTATCCTTTGCCATTAATTTCTGAGTTATTAGATCAAGTGAAGGGGGTGAAGTATTACACAAATTTGAGGGGGGCTTATCATCTGGTGCGGGTTGCGAGAGGTGATGAATGGAAAACTGTTTTCAGGACCAAGTTTGGCCTTTATGAATATCAAGTAATGCCATTTGGTTTATGCAATGCCCCAGCAGCTTTTCAGCATTTTGTAAATGATATTTTAAGAGAGTTTTTGGACAGGGTAGCTGTTGTTTATATAGACGATATTTTAGTATTCTCAGATAATTTTGATGACCATGTAAGGCACGTCAGGGCAATTTTGGAAACTTTGCTGAAAAATCATCTCTATGTTAAACTAGAAAAATGCACCTTTCATTCTGACCGAGTGGATTTTTTGGGTTTCATTCTTTCTTCCGAAGGAGTTCCCATAGATCCTGCTAAGGTGATTGCAATTAAGAATTGGCCAGCTCCAAAAAATGTGAAGGAGATTCAAAGTTTTATTGGGTTCACCAATTTTTACAGACGGTTCATTCAAGATTTTTCTTCTAAGGTCAGTCCTATCACCCGATTGTTAAAGAAAGGAGTGAAGTTCTTTTGGTCAAAAGATGCAGAAAAATCCTTTAATTTCTTAAAGGAAGCTTTTACATCAGCTCCAATCTTAATGCATCCAGATCCTACGGAGGCCTTTTATGTGGAAACGGATGCCTCTGATTTCGCTGCTGGAGGAGTACTTTCTCAGAGAAATAAATGTACTGGGCAGATGCATCCAGTTGCCTTTCGTTCACGGAAGATGACAGCTCCAGAGTTGAATTATTCAATCGCTGATAAAGAGTTATTAGCTGTCAAAGATGCCTTTCAGGATTGGAGGCATTATTTGTTAGGAGCAAGACATGTGGTAACCGTTTTTACTGACCATCGCAATTTGAAATTTTTGAAGTCTGCTAAGACTTTAACCCCTCGGCAATTAAGATGGTCTCTCTATTTCTCAGATTTTGATTTTGTGATCACTTATAAGCCAGGATCAATTAATGGAAAGACTGACGCTTTGTCTCGTTTGAATGATGAAGAGGTGAAGAAGAAACCAGAACCAGAATTGACCATTCCGTCTGATAAAATTGTTTGTGTTACTCAATTGGCAGATTATACAAGAGTAAAGAAGAAGTTATGACTCAGGAAGAAATGACAAGATGGGCACAATTAGATCCAGAAAGAGAAATTAAGAATAAACTTCCATATCTTAAGAACGCCTTGTATTTGCCCAACAGGGAATTACAAGATTTGGCTTTAAAAAGCTGTCATGATGATTGATTGGCGGGTCACAAGGGCATAAGGAAGACTACAGAATTGGTTAAAAGATTGGTTTGGTGGCCTGGCATGAACACTCAAATAAGACAGTATGTATTAACTTGTGAAAGATGTGTTAAGGGAAAACCAAGTAGACAAGTGCCACAGGGGTTTTTATAACCTTTACCAATCGCCCCTTATCCTTGGCATATGGTGTCCATGGACTTGATTTCAGATCTGCCCTCTAGTCAAGGTTTAAACACAATTTTGGTTTTTGTTAACACATTTTCCAAAATGAGTCATTTCATTCCTTTAAAGTCAATTCCAAGGGCTCCTCAGTTAGCGCAATTATTTAACCAACACATAGTTCGGGCACATGGAATTGCCAAAGTGGTTATTTCTGATCGGGGGTCCCAATATGTGTCTAAATTTTGGAGGAATTTTACTAAAAGGTTGGGAATTGATTTTCGATTTTCTACTAGTTTCCATCCAGAAACAGATGGGCAGACTGAGAGGGTAAATCAAGAGTTGGAACAGTATTTGCGTCTTTATTTGTTAGAACAGGAAGGAGAGTGGCCAGATTTAATTTGGTCAGCTGAATTTGCATATAATAATTCTACACATGATTCTACTGGGTTCACTCCTTTTGACATTAATTCAGGTAGGCATCCAAATATAGTACTGGGCAAAGAAGATGACTCTGTTCCATCTGTGGAAGAATTTGTAGGAAAAATTAAGTCTACTTATAAAAAGACAAAAGAGAATTTAGTTAGAGCTAAAATTTCTTATAAAAGATATGCAGATAAGAAAAGAAGATTAGAACCCACGTTTGAAGTAGGAGATCAAGTTTGGTTGTCTACTCATCATTTTGCGTTTACAGGCCAATAGAAAGTTTCAGCCTAGATTTTTGGGTCCTTTTCAAGTTAAAAAGATAATTAGTCCAGTAGCTATTAAATTACATCTTCCTACTCGAATTAAGATCCATCCAGTAATTCATGTATCCCTTTTGAAAAAGAATCCACCAAACATGAGGTTGCAGCAACCTACGATGTCAGTGCAAGATAGTTCAGGAGAGGAATTTGAAGTCAGTAAAATTTTAGATTCTAAGGTTAGAAGAAAGAAGTTGTTCTATTTAGTAGAGTGGAAAGGTTTGGGTCCTGAAGAAAGATCCTGGGAGCCTACATCAAATATTCATGCTTCTAGGTTATTAAAGGTTTTTCATAAAACATTTCTCAACAAACCAAGGTTGGGAGGGGCCTTTTTGGAGGGAGGTACTGCCAGGAATTCAATTAATCCAATTCTTAGAAAAGACTGGAAAACAGTAAAATGTGTCAAACTAGTGAGAGCCAGAAGATATCCGCGTTGGAGGAGATGTTTGTTGTCTTCTTTATTTGCTCTTAGTCAGTGCTTAAAAGTTCTCCAAGCATTTCCTGGTTAGGAGAACTGGTCTAGAGATGAGCTGTCTAGTCTTTTGGGCACGAGCTAGACCGGCAAGTGTCATCGTGCGTGCTCGAGAGATGAGCGTTGCACTTCAACTGTAATTTCTCAGAGACAAGAAGTGTCTCAGTGAATTCCGTGTATTTGGCTTCGTGTATTTTGTAGACAGTTACTTCGTGAAGAAGAAAAAGGAGTCCCGGTAGGGTGCATGAGCAGAGCGCGATGTCCTGGATGTGAATTTGCTAAAGTTAAGTCCGTTTAGGCCGCATGTGCAGTGAGCGCTTCTTCGAACTGAAAACCTGTCAAAAGAAAGTCAGGAAATGATTACAAACAGGTGCAGGAGGTGTTAAAGTAAGTCCGGTTAAGGCGCATGTGCAGAGCGTGCTCCCTCGATAATATTGCAGAAAGAAAATCAGGAAATGCTTACAAGCAGGCGCAGGAGGTAGTGCTAAAGACTTTGTAAGTTTCCTGAAGCGTGTACAGTTCTACAGTGAAGAAGATCTATGAACAAGGTATTTCTTTTCAATTTTTTTTTTACTCGACAAGCAAAAGAAAAAGACTTTTAAATAATTTTGAAACAAACAAAACTGGTAAAGTGTTCAGTTTAGCAGACAATCATATTGCTATATAAGCAAAGAACCTGGAAGGACATTAACCAGACAATTCTACAATAATACTTAAATTACAAGAAAGGCAGCAGTAAATTAAATCAGCAGTACTGCTGCAACGAAAAAGAAGAAAGACAATAATTTAAAGTCAGAATCTACAGAGAAGGATCAATCAATACAAGACAAACTGAATGCAAATATTAGAAAATAATACAAAATAGTTTTGATCAAAAAGAGAGTGGCACAAGCCTTGAGCATTTTGGGTAAAGGTTTAAATTAGTTGAATTGAATATTATTATAGGAAGAAAGGTGTTAGGATATGAGTTAAAAACATTGTGTTTCTTTCTTTTTCTTCTCTCCAAAATCTGCAGGAACTATTCCAAAGGTACTCAGATCGAGAGTACAGATAGTGAAGCTAGGAAGGCAGACTTCATTCACTTCAAAGCAGTCTCTCTTGTTATTTTCTCCACTTTCCCCCAAACTGTTGTTTAATGCTTATAAGTGTTTATCTTGTGAGCGTGGTCAGTGGTGAGGAGGATTTGGAATTTAGCTTCAGCTCCTGTGGAAGTTTTCAGGTACTCTCTGACAAGAGGGTAATGGTCATCGTCGAGACTGGTGACGATTTCCACCTTTGGACTTAGAGGTTTTTCTGGAGCTCAAAATACCCAAGTGGGACAAGGCTGCAGGCTGTATCTGAAGAGGGCTCCACAAGGCCAGATACCATCATCGAGAGGTCCTGCAGAAAGGGATTTGAAACTGCAGAGATGAACAAAGCGGGAGCTGTGGCAAAGTTAATTGCACTGGCGATGCACCCTCGTCCGATTGGCTTGCATGTAGGTCATAGTCCCACAACGGTTCTCAGCCTAATTTTTGATGAAAAGTTTGCTAAGTCCCAGTTTTGATTTTGGTAGGAGGAGGCCACTTTAGCACCACACCAAGAGCCTGGACTCTGAGAGGGGCACCACTTAGGGCTAGGACTCACTCCAGCTGGTACCAACAGCGGCAGGCAGCTAAGTTGCAGTATCTCTGTAGCTAATTGTGTCCCTGTAGCTCACACAGGATGCCAGCCAGCTAGCCCTTGGAGAAACTCGGTTGGTCCCGGGTTCAAGGAGCAGGTCCAATCTTTCTTCCTCAGGCAGCAGGGCAGTCCTACCGGCAGCAGGGCAGCAGGCAAGGCATCAGTCCAGCCCTTCTTCTCAGTCTTCCACAGGTCTAGAAGTGATCTGACTTGGGGAATGAGAATTCCACCTTTTAGCCCCAGTGCCAGCCTGTGGGTGGGGAATTCACCCTTTGTCTCCCCTTTCTCCTTCCTGAGCCTGGCTCCAAAATGTCTGGGGTGACAAAAGCAAGGGCAGACCTGGCATCAGGTTCCTTTGTGTGGGCAGGAGTCAAAGCTCTTTGAAAGTGTAAGTGGGGCTGGGTTCAGCTCTGCCCGTAGCCATCCTGGCAGGATGGCCCATCCTGTCCACACCTAGTCCCCTTTGTCTCACTGTCAGGCAGCAATCCACAACCCACAATAGCAGTCATGTGATCCAGGCTGTCGGCTGAAAGGCACAGTGTATTTGGGCATAAAAGTGGCAGCTTTCTAAAGTGGCATTTTTACAATTGTTTCTTAAAATCCAGCCTTGCCATAAAAGAGGATTCTAAATTACAATTCAAAAGAGACCAAAAAGTATTTTTCTACCTGCTCCTTATCCAAAGATATGACTTATTAAATGCAATATGGCAACCAAATTTATGTATAGAGGCTGGCCTTACAATAGTGAAAAATAACTTTAGGAGTTTTTAACTACCAGGACATGTAAAACTTAAATCCACATTGTTGGACTTGGCCCTTTTTGCAGGGTCATCCCTGAACTTTTTGCCTTCCTCCTGTATTTTTTCTGACCTGTTTTTGTTGGTTTTATGACTGGGCACTTTACCACTGCTGATCAGTGCTAAAGTGCATATGCTCTCTTTTGTAAATTGTTGTATTGGATTAGTGGCTCCATGATTGGCTTATTTGATTTACTTGTCAGACCCTAGTACAGTGCACCATGAGTGCCCAGGGCCTGTAAATCAAATGCTGCTGGTGGGCTTGCAGCACTGTTTGTGCCACCCACAGAAGCAGCTTGTAAAATATGGCTCAGGCCTGCCATTGCAGAGCCTGTGTGCAGTCTGGGACTGCCATGTCGATTTGGCAAGTGCACCTACTTGCCAGTCCCTAAACCTTCACTTTTCTACATGTTAGTCACCCCTAAGGTAGGCCCAAGGTACCCCTATGGGCAGGGTGCATTGTATGTGAAAGGTAGGACATGCCCTGATGTGTGTGACATGTCCTGATAGTGAATTACAGCCAAATTCGTTTTTCACTATTGCAAGGCTATCTGTTCCCATAGGCCAGAATGGGCAGTTTGATTATAACATCTTATAATCCTATCTGACCCTAGGAACAAGATGCGAAAATAAAGTTTAGTATGCCTGAACTCAGAATGTTAAAATACATCGTTTAGTGTGGGTGATTTTTACATTCTGTGTTTGAAAATACCACTTTTAGAAAGTAGGTATTTTCTTGCCTAACCATCCAGTAGGCCTTTGCTTGGTTTGTGTATTCCATGTCTGGTTTGTGAGTGACAGGGGGCTGGAGAGGGTCTTGGCTCCAGCAGTCTGATGGGTCAGGGCTGGGCTGAATACGACCTGCATTGAATAGAGAGTAGGGGGAGGAGATTTCCTTTCACTGGCCTGAGCCTTCATAGAATAGAGAGTGGGGGAGGAGATTTCCTTTCACTTGCCTGAGCCTCCATAGAATAGAGAGTAGGGGGAGGAGATTTCCTTTCAGCTACATGGGCCAGGTCTGCTTTCAACAATGCTGTCTCCACATCCTGCCAGGAAGCTGTACCAGGGAGGACAGAACTGGTTTTGGCTGGGCACAGACACTCTGCCTTCAGAGAACAAAGGATTTTGCAGTAAAAATATTGGGGCCCAGACCCCAGAACTTTAGATCACTTCTGGGAATCAAGACGAACCCTTTGCCAAGGAGAGAAACCAAGGAAGCTGAAGGAGGAGACTGCCCCTGTGCTGTTTGCTGTTTGGGGTTGGCCTGCAGTGGTTGCTCATTGCCAAGGAAAGGAGAAAAGGAACTTTGTGTGTACTTTTACTATCTTGAGGAAGATCTCCAAGAGCTTGAAGTTAAGCTTGACTCCTGTTCTGAAGTCTCAGGGACACAAAGACTTCACCACCAGCTCCCCCTGAATTTCCTTGCTGGGAATTCTACCTGCAGTGAGGTACCTGCTGTTGTTTTGGGCCCTCTGGAGACTGCGTGACGCTGGGAGCTGGAAGCGCGACACAATGAGGAAGAAGCGTGTCGCTGCCGCAGCAGTGCCGTCGCATCGCCGAAGAAGCTTGTCACCGCTGCAGCTGTTCGCCATCGCATCACCGGAGAAGCGTGCCGCCGCCGCAGAGGTTGCCGTCGCATCACCGGAGAAGCGTGTCACAGGGCCTGTCGCGGCTCAAGAGTTTACCGAGTTCACTGCACGGCCGTCGGGCGTGCACGCATTGCATCCACGTTGTCGCATCGCATCAAAGACGCCATTTTGTCGCATTGCACCGGATCGTCGCATCGCATCGAGGCGCCATTTTGTCGCATCGCACCGGATCACAGTAAGAAACAGACGCTTCACCTCCTCTCCGGTAAGGAACAGACGCATCGCCTCCCCTGCGCTGCAGTAAGGAACAGGTGCGCCGCCTCCCCCAAAGCAAGGATCTGATGCATCGCCTTCCCTGCGACCCTTTTGTTTGTTTTGCGTGACGCATCCAAGGTACTTTGAGAGTAAAGTGTTGCATTTACCATCTACATTGAACTAAGCTATTTTCTACCATCTGAAAGTCATATTTTTATTACTGTATTGTGGATTTTTGTCGTTTGGTCTTGTGTTAAGTCTAGATAAAGATTACTTTTTTTTCTAAACTGGTGTGGTGTCCATTTGTAGTGTTTTCAATTTATTACTGTATGTGTTCACAAATGCTTTACACACTGCCTCTAAGATAAGCCTGCCTGCTCGTGCCAAGCTACCAAGGGGGTGAGCAGGGGTTATTTAGGAGTGTAGCCCCCTTACCCTTACTAGAAGCAAGGGCCCCTACTTGGTCAAAGGTACCTACCTCTGCCAACCAGAGACCCTCATTTCTAACATTGGTGGTCAGCGGTGAGGATTTGGACTTGCATTTGTGACTCATATGCAGTCATTGGTGTACACTACTAGTGAGTACAGACCATACCGCGACCACATACTGTTTTTCTGTTTGCTGGTGTCCTCCTGGAAGTATTTTTTGATACTAAGACTCTGGTTGGTTGTTGCAAAATGGAACTTGACTTCTGGCACATGTTCATCTACACAATGAAGGAGCTACGTGTGTTTTGCAAGGAAAGAGGGCTGCCTGTAAAGAGGAGGTCCAGGGAGGATCTAGAGGCATCCCTATTTTATTATGAGTTACCCCGCTGGGGGCCAACACTACCAGTAGAGTCTGAGGAGGAGGAGGACTTCCCTGAAAGTGAGGGAGAAATAGAAAAAGATGGATGGCTTCTGGCTTGTGAGCAGAGGCTGAGAGAGCTTGATGAGGAGCTTGAGAGGACTGAGACCAAGAGGGCCTTAGCCCAATAAGAAGAAATGTGTGTAGCTCAGGAAGTAAGCTTGGCTGAGTTGGAGGTGGAGTCCAACTCAGATGGTGGCAGCAAAATTGTATTATTGAGTGCTGAGGGAGCAGTACACACACCCAGAGATGTGGCGCCTGACTTGAAGGAGGGGGTTAACATACACCAGTGGGTTCAAGGATGTGAGGTAGCTCCAGTGGTGCGCAGTGTCCCTGAGGTGGATTGGGGAACTGGCACAGGGGTTCATAGTCCTAGTGGTGGGAGGGACACTCTACTGACTCTAGATGAGAGGTGCAGGGAGAGTGGTTCCCCATGGTTGAAGTCCTGGTGTGTGAGTGTGGAGACTACCCAGAAGAGTGTGGGTTGAGTGACAGAGACAGTCAGATACTGTCTTGCCAATCTCAGGAGAGTGGTGTGGGGTACATGTGCGAGGCACTGGATGGTGAGGTGAAGGATAACTTGGTTAACACCTGTGTGGGGTTGCATGACTCAATTCGTGGAGAGCATTTTTTAAGTCCCCGTTTTCCAGAGCTATGCCAACGCCTGGTGGAATGTGAGTTCTCTGACCCCAGGGAGCTCACACTGAAGGCACACCTTTTGGTGGATGAAGAGGCATCTGGGGGTGATCCTAAGAGGAGTGGCTCAGGTATCTTCCAGCCCAGAGTGGTGGGAGAGGTTCAGAGTAGCCCAGCCAGGTCCCGTTGTAGTGGGAAGGTTGTAGGGCCTCACGTCCTGTCGCCTAGGAGAAGGAGTGAGACTGGGATGTGTCCCGATAGTGCCCAACCTCAGTCTCAGGGCCTGGATTGTTTCTTAAGGGAACACCAGGTAGGGAGCCTAAGCTGTACTAGTAGTCCATTTGAGGGGGATCTCCTAGTGTCAGGTGAACGTGGAGTATCTGTAAGCAGACCTCCATCTGTTCTGGTGTCTGGCAGTGCCACTCCTAAGTGGAGTGTGCAGAGGTCCAGATTGAGGGGTGAGAGGGGGAGAGAGTCCCCAGTGGAAGAACCAGTGGGTCAGGGGCCAGCCAGAAGGGCTGAGTCTCCTAGGAGTGACCATGGTGACACCACTCCTGTCCTGGGGGATCTTCACGCACTGTCAGATGGACAGGGGTCGGGAGATCTGCACCAGGTAGGCTGTCACACAACACATGAGTTATGTGTTACCCTCGGAGGGGGCATGAGTGCTCCCCAGGAAGTCCTTGTGCACCGGGCAGGTGCCCAGCCGCAGGGGTAAGTCCCTGGGTTGGGAAGCCAGGTTCAGGTGTTGCCTGATCTGGAGGGAAGGACAACTGTAATCAGTGTCTCTACCGGTTTGTCTTCTGGGGGCACCACTCCAAGTGGGAGGGTGCAGGACCCCAGTAAGGGGGGCGGGGAGAGGGCAGCCTCACCCCTGACCTCTGCCCAGTCTAGGGGGACAGACCCTAAGCTGGGGTCCCAGTTGCAGGAAAGAACCCCTGAACTGGTGGGAGAATTGTGCAGGACACCTGCCACAGGTGCCCTGATAATTCTGGAAGGGGGTACCGCTCCAGGCGGGAGGGTGCAGAGCCCCGAGGAGGAGGACCAGGTGTGGGAAAGCCCACCCCAGTCTCCCGTCCAGCCACTGGGTACAGGCCCGGGGTTGGTGGGTCAGTATCAGGATGTCATACCTGACCTGACAGGAGGGAGAGTGGACCAAGGGTGCCAGGCACCTGGGGCTACCGCCCCCGCTCTCTGACGCCACGGAGGTTGGAGAACCATGAAAGGCCTGGGGCCTGGTTCTCATCACTGACAGATGTCAGTGGCCACTGTGGCTTGCTGTCCTGTGGACAGAGTTGCCCCTGGGAGGGGGACCGGAGTCACACCCCGGGGGTGGACTGGGCCACACCTCTGTGTTGGCCATGTGGGTACTGTCTGTCTGTTGGGACACACCTGTGAGCAAGCTACGGTTAGGTGCTGCACAGGTGGTGTCCACAGGTGAGGAGAAGGGTTCCCCATGGGTTAGCTTAGTGGGCCCTGAGAGTATGGACTGAGGGATCCAAATGGGTTCAGATTGGCGTAGAACTGGAGTATGCCACTGCAGTTGCGGGCCAGGGTCCATGTTCTATCGCCCAAAGCAGGGAAGCCCATCAAGGTAGTGATTGGTCTACCCTGCGTTTAGGCTGGAAGGGGGTTGTGTTGGGCTTGGCCCTTTTTGCAGGGTCATCCCTGAACTTTTTGCCTTCCTCCTGTATTTTTTCTGACCTGTTTCTGTTGGTTTTATGACTCTGGGCACTTTACCACTGCTGATCAGTGCTAAAGTGCATATGCTCTCTTTTGTAAATTGTTGTATTGGATTAGTGACTCCATGATTGGCTTATTTGATTTACTTGTCAGACCCTAGTACAGTGCACCATGGGTGCCCAGGGCCTGTAAATCCAATGCTGCTGGTGGGCTTGCAGCACTGTTTGTGCCACCCACAGAAGCAGCATGTAAAATATGGCTCAGGCCTGCCATTGCAGAGCCTGTGTGCAGTCTGGGACTGCCATGTCGACTTGGCAAGTGCACCCACTTGCCAGTCCCTAAACCTTCCCTTTTCTACATGTTAGTCACCCCTAAGGTAGGCCCAAGGTACCCCTATGGGCAGGATGCATTGAATGTGAAAGGTAGGACATGCCCTGATGTGTGTGACATGTCCTGTTAGTGAATTACAGCCAATTTCGTTTTTCACTATTGCAAGGCTATCTGTTCCCATAGGCCAGAATGGGCAGTTTGATTACAACATCTCATAATCGTAACTGACCCTAGGAACAAGATAGGAAAATAAAGTTTAGTATGCCTGAACTCAGAATGTTAAAATACATCGTTTAGTGTGGGTGATTTTTACATTATGTATTTGAAAATACCACTTTTAGAAAGTAGGTATTTTCTTGCCTAACCATTCAGTAGGCCTCTGCTTGGTTTGTGTATTCCATGTCTGGTTTGTGAGTGACAGGGGGCTGGAGAGGGCCTTGGCTCCAGCAGTCTGATGGGTCAGGGCTGGGCTGAATAGGACCTGCATTGAATAGAGAGTAGGGGGAGGAGATTTCCTTTCACTGGCCCGAGCCTTCATAGAATAGAGAGTAGGGGGAGGAGATTTCCTTTCACTTGCCTGAGCCTTCATAGAATAGAGAGTAGGGGGAGGAGATTTCCTTTCAGCTACCTGGGCCAGGTCTGCTTTCAACAATGTTGTCTCCACCTCCTGCCAGGAAGCTGCACCAGGGAGGACAGAACTGGTTTTGGCTGGGCACAGACACTCTCTGCCTTCAGAGAACAAAGGATTTTGCAGTATAAATATTGTGGCCCAGACCCCAGAACTTTAGATCACTTCTGGGAATCAAGACGAACCCTTTGCCTAAGAGAGAAACCAAGGAAGCTGAAGGAGGAGACTGCCCCTGTGCTGTTTGCTGTTTGGGGTTGGCCTGCAGTGGTTGCTCATTGCCAAGGAACGGAGAAAAGGAACTTTGTGTGTACTTTTACTATCTTGAGGAAGATCTCCAAGGGCTTGAAGTTGAGCTTGCCTCCTGTTCTGAAGTCTCAGGGACACAAAGACTTCACCACCAGCTCCCCCTGAATTTCCTTGCTGGGAATTCTACCTGCAGTGAGGTGCCTGCTGTTGTTTTGGGCCCTCAGGAGACTGCGTGACACTGGGAGCTGGAAGCGTGACGCAACGCGAAGAAGCGTGTCGCCGCAGAAGCAGTTGCCGTCGCATCACCGACGAAGCGTGTCGCATCATCGGAGAAGCGTGCCACCGCCGCAAAGGTTGCCGTGGCATCACCGGAGAAGCATGTTGCAGGGCCTGTCGCGGCTCAAGAGTTTACCGAGTTCGCCGCACGGCCGTTGGGCGTGCACGCATCGCATCCACGTTGTCGCATCGCATCAAAGACGCCAATTTGTCGCATCGCACCGGATCGTCGCATCGCATTGAGGTGCCATTTTGTCGCATTGCACCGGATCACAGTAAGAAACAGACGCTTCGCCTCCTCTCCGGTAAGGAACAGACGCATCGCCTCCCCTGTGCTGCAGTAAGGAACAGGTGCGCCGCCTCCCCCGAAGCAAGGAACTGACGCATCGCCTTCCCTGCGAGCCTTTTGTTTGTTTTGCGTGACGCATCCAAAGTACTTTGAGAGTAAAGTGTTGCATTTACCATCTACATTGAACTAAGCTATTTTCTACCTTCTGAAAGTCATATTTTTATTACTGTATTGTGGATTTTTGTCGTTTGGTCTTGTGTTAAGTCTAGATAAAGATTACTTATTTTTCTAAACTGGTGTGGTGTCCATTTGTAGTGTTTTCACTTTATTACTGTATGTGTTCACAAATGCTTTACACACTGCCTCTGAGATAAGCCTGCCTGCTCATGCCAAGCTACAAGGGGGTGAGCAGGGGTTATTTAGGAGTGTAGCCCCCTTACCCTGACTAGAAGCAAGGGCCCCTACTTGGTCAAAGGTACCTATCTCTGCCAACTAGAGACCCCCATTTCTAACACACATGCGCTACTTTTTAAATCCATGCACCTTGCCCCAAGAGCTTTTAGGGCCTACCATAGGGGTTACTTATAAGGATTTAAAAGGAAGGTTTAGGCGTGGCAAAAGGTTGATTTTGCCAAGTCAAAGTAGATGTTTAAAACTGCACTACAGGCTGCAGTGGTAGACCTGAGGCATAGTTTAAAGGGCTACTTTTGTGGGTGGCACAATGAGCTCTGCAGGCCCAGTAATAGCATTTACTTTACAGGCCCGAGGTACATGTAATACCATTTTAGGGGCCTATAAGTAAATGTAATGTGCCAATTAGGTGTAGGCTAATTTTACCATGTTTCAGGGGGAGAGCAAAAGCACTTTACCACTAGCTAGCATGGGTAAAGTACACAGAGTCCTAAGGCCCACAAAAACGAATTCACCACACAGGAGGGGTGAATGCAAATAGTTTGGAGGTGACACTGCAGAGAATGCCAGGTCCAACAGTAAGCGATGTATGAATTATGACCAATTTCTTTCCCCACTGCACATATTACTTTGTATTACGTAGACTTATGGTATGTTGTCATCATTATTATCGCGCACCTTCCTTTTGTGTGGCCTCCTGGCACTAGCTGAGTTCTAGAGAGCTCATTTGCCTGGTTCTGCTGCTTCTCTTTGTTGTCATTATGGCAAGTTGTCAGTGTCAATATATATAATGAAGGATATGTTGCAGTGCACTGAAGTGTGATGCACTGCACTGAATTCCATTCTGCTGCGTTGCAATGTATTGTGTATTGCTAAATTATTTTCATAGGTGCCCTCCTGGAGCTGACAAATCTTTTTCTATGGCGTTTGCGATAACACTAACAGGGTCAATAGATTAAATAATAAGTGAATTTCACCTTCGGAAGGAATCTTTCGAGAAACCTGAAGCCAGCAGAGAGAAGGAGCTCTACCTCTGGTACCTCAGGACCAAGAGAAAGGTGGCAGAAGAGGTCATCAGCCATTGTGTATGAAGTGTGTCTAATCTATCCACACTTCCCCAAAAGCAGTGATGACTGGCATTGAACCGGATGTTCAATGCCACTCATTTGTGTGATGGTTTCCCTTAAAAATTGGAAATTGTTTAAATATTTTCCATCCTGACACCAGATTACCACTTGCGGTGAAGCATGTAGGATTAGGCGCAACACACAAAGGATTTCCTTCTTTCCTTGACATTAAATTAGGCCAATACCCTTTCCTTGAATGAGAGGGTTTCTTTATTGTGGGCATCAAATAGAGTTAGTGTCAATTCTATTATATTTTCTGTAAAGTTCGTGATAAAGCTCTTGGAATTAATTAATGGAATATGGTGACATATTCATACGATGTAAGGGAGACTGGGGTTATTAGGTTAATGAGAAACTTTAGCACGTGGGTTATCTAACACAATCACATTTGCTTTTTGCTAATTGCTGTTAATACAGATTTCCGCTTTAAGACCTCCCGTGACTTGAAGAGCTTATCTCTCTCTCCCTGTCAGGGCAGTAAACCATGGCTGCCTCGTCTGAAAAGGAATCTAGTAAATGATCAGACAAGTGGTCTTTTACACCGACGAACGTGATACTTATTTCAAAGTACCTGTGCTACATATATTATGCCAGAGTTTAAGCTGAGAAACGTGTTTATTCATGTTTAAATTCGCGAGCCCTTTTAATTATAAATGAACTATGGCGACTATGAGGAGTATGTTTGCTGGATGGTT
Source organism: Calotriton arnoldi (assembly GCA_963921515.1). Classification (NCBI taxonomy): domain Eukaryota; kingdom Metazoa; phylum Chordata; class Amphibia; order Caudata; family Salamandridae; genus Calotriton; species Calotriton arnoldi. Next base: position 167,090 of record CAWUFW010003758.1, read on the forward strand.
TGAAAGCAGGAACAGTGCATAGATTTTTGACGGTCAAATAGCCAGGCGCGGCCGGTACAGGTAAGAGTGGTGGGCGGCGTGGGGCAGGGGTTGGGAAGTCGACAGACGCCGGAATAGGGAAACTAAAATAAAAAAATAATGAAAACCACTTACCTTGCGCTTGCCGCATCGCCTACTCGGCAATGTGGCGAGGGCAAGATAAGTAGTTTTATTTATTTATGTATTTTATTTCCCCAATTCCGTCGTCTGTCGACTTCCCCCGCTCCGCACCACCGCTCTTAACTGTACTGGCCACGCCTGCGAATAGCATTTAAACTTGAAGCGCTCCCTCTCCTTTTCTAGAAAGTACATTTTCAGGCTTTTTTTCTGTTAGTTTGGCGTCATCCAGTGGTGCCGTCGTAAGGCTAATGCCTCAGTGTCATCTTAAGGGTTTTTGGTGCCCTGGGCAAGACGTATTTTTGAGCCCCTGTACGTAAATGTACTACCCATTTTCTGCTAATTGAAGCCCTTGTGATTACAAACAAACGTTCAGAAACAGGGTTCACTCAAAAACAGTTGAAGTATGTCTTTCCATGGCCCCCAAAAATCCATAGGTTGCATTTGGGCAAAGAAAGGCAGACTCAGAGGTAGAGGTAGGCAGATTGGAAAGAGGTTGAGAGAAGCAAAGGGACAGAGGTGAGCTAGTGATAGAGAAAGTTTGCTTTCCAAGAGGGCCCCTGGGAAGGTGGGGGGCTTGGGCAATTGCCCACTTAGCTCATGCCTTAAAACATCTCTGTAATACCATCCTCCTCTTATGATATGGCTGTCTCAAAACGCAAAGGGCAAATAAAAGGTAGTGTCATGATGTAGTTTTAATCTTGTTAATGTGCTTTATCTAGAATTCAGCTATTAACAGGATAACCATTTCACAGGTACTTTAATCTCATGTCATAGTGCTTATCTGTACACAGCAAGCAAAGAAAATGTAATGGCCTGGCACATAAGAATTTCTGCATCATTTTCATTATAGTAGTTGCTGTCGAGTGTACATGTGCATGCTCTACAACACATATCAGTTTATTACTTGTGAGTGACAGAGCACTTCATAAAGGATTCTTGAAGGATCAATAAAAAGCCATTTGTATAACACAAACTCTAAGAACGTATCTGAAGTGAAAAGCAAAATATATGCATCAGGGAAGGAACTCTACACTGTATATTGCAAGGATATCGCAAGTCACCAAAGCGTTTGGTGACCATATAGAGGATCGAAGATGCACCCCAACATGACTTGCAATGTGCGTTTAAGAAATGACAGAGGGAATTTTGAACCAGATGAAATAATGTACTGGTTGCAAGATACAGTCTGCAGATTGTGCACTGACTTTTTGCGGTCAGTAAATTATTTTGCAGACCGACCGGTGCACTAATATTAAAGTTCATAAAATAATGACTCAGAGAGGAAAGTTGAACAACCTGCCTCATGAATATTCATTGAGACTCCACCTGATTGGCTATTTTCATTGAGGCGGTGGCCTGCAAGGGACAGCAAACCACTATCCCTGTAAATGGATTTCAAAATGGATTTTTTTAAACAGCCCTAGTTCCTTAATGGAAACAAAGCTGCCTATAAAAAAATCAATTTTGAAAAACTTCAGTAAAAGTTGCCAGTGACTTGGGGAGCACTGCCTACTTCCCTTGATCCTGCACCATAATTCCCACAGGGGGAAGAGTTCAAAGGGGACACTTCTCCTTTGCAAATTAGTTACCACCCCAACTTGGGAATCAGTAACTTTTCAATGGTTTGCGGCTAAAATGATCGTCACAAACCCTTGATATATATAATATTGATTCGGACTTTGGAACGGACACCCATAATACACCCCTTCAAGACTGACTGCTCATTGGTATCCATTTCTAACCCATTTAATTATTCGGAATTTTTTTCCAAATTGCTAAATGGGTTTAGTACATTCCAAAAATGTTTTTAGCAGTCACAAACCCTCTGATTTAGTGAATGGAAATGTTCATGGCTGTTAAAAACTTTCATACATCTAAACCATTGTTCCTTATAATGCATGGTTACGCCATAACTTTTCCTCAAATCACTCTGCAGTAGCAAATTAAGCACACTGAAATACAGCTAGGAATCTTTGCTTCAGAAATCCATCATATGTAATTTAACTTAAGGCACTTTTAAAAATATCTATAATTCCTAATGTGTGGTAGCATGCAGAGAAATTACTGATTCCCTGCAATGAGCTGTAGCTCTTTAAAAAACTTTCTGCAACAAATGTCTCCTTTTTGCTAATTACTCTATATTGCAGGGAGAAAGTTCAGAGGAGCTAGTTTTCATTTCTATTATTTTAACAGAAGATGTCATCCTGCAATCTGACCTGCCTTTCACACTTTCTGTTGGCCCTGTACTCGGGCATTGCGAAATCTGTCACTTCTTATTATATTGGTGGTGTCACAAATAGACTGTAATAAGAAAATTAGAGACAGCTTTTTATACATGCATTGTAGACTTCCATATATTATATATATCTATATATTGCATTACAAGCATGCAATATGCCACAAATTGGTAAATAAATGAATAAATAAATAAATAAGTGCAGGGTCTCAACTTTTTTTCTTAGGAGCCCAGCTCATGCGAATGTGAAACGGGGTTATGTGCTTTGCATTTTTCCCAATTGTGCGCACCTTATTTTATTCATCTATGCATTCATTCATATATTCATTCATTATAAATGTATGTTTTAATTATTTATTTGCAAAGATATCATGTAATTTTTTGATAGTATAACAAACAGTTCATATATATATAAAAAAAAAATATATATATATATTTTATTAGTTTGATTTTTTTATGTATTAAGTAAGCGTGCAACAAAATCCATATGCTAATCTGTGAATTTCACATCACAAATCACGAGGTCTGACTCTTTCCAACATAATGTGCAAAAAGTCATTTCAACAGCTTCCTGGTGAAGAGACACCCTTGGATTTCCAGGGAGAAAGTGCTCACGAAGAAGAACTCTCTGCTTTGAAGGCCCTGTACACTGAAACAACACACAGTTGCAGTCAACATGCTGCAAAGTATCTTGTAAGTATTTAAGTATGCATGTCATGCCATCTGAGAAACCCATGAAGGAGCTTTTGAAGCTTAATAGGATCATCTCAGCTTAGGCCATGGAAGAACCATCAACAATGTTGCCCCTTTTTGACCGGACTCCAAAATCTGGGCTTAGTAATTGTTATGTTGTTATGTTATCGGATTTGTAAAGCGCATGGCTGCCCCAGCGACGGGGTGTCCCAGGGCTGGATCCGCAGAGATGGAGACTGAAAGACGAGACAAGATACAGGGAAAAATCAAGGAAAGAGCCAGGTCTTGACTGCCTTCCTGAAAACCCTATGGTCTTGTATGTCCCTTATGGTGCTCGGGAGAGCGTTCCAAAGAGATGCAGCCAGAGCCCGAAAAGAGCGACCGCCTGCCCGGGCTCTTCTGACACGGGGGTGCACACCAAAAGTCGGTGTGATGAGCGGAGAGCACGTTCAGGTAAATAGGGCATGAGAAGATTGGTTTGAATGGAAGGGGCCTGGCCATAAAAAATTCTGTGAGCGATGCACAGAGATTTGAACTTAATTCTTTTTTCCACCGGAAGCCAGTGTAATTTATGTATGTGTTTGGCCGTAGAGCAGGACCGCGGAAGGGCAAAGATGGAACGGGCAGCAGCATTTTGAACCCTCTGTAGTCTAGTGATGCCTGCCTTATTGGCACCCAGATACAGTGAGTTGCAGTAATCTAGTCTGGAGAGGATAGTGGGCTGGATGTTGAGTTCGCGAGTATGGAGGTCAAAGAACCCGAGCAGCGGCCTCAGGCCGCTTAAGAGGCCGAAACAGCTGCCCCCCACTAGTTTAGTCTGTGCCAGAAAGGTAAGTCTACTGTCCAGCCACACACCCAGATTTTTTACTGTATCCTTGGGAGCAGGAGGGATTCCCAAGGCCGTGGGCCACCATTGGTCATTCCAGAGGTGAGTATCCCTGCCCACCAGAAGGATCTCCGATTTACTTGCGTTAAGCTGCAAACAGTTGGTCGTCATCCATTCTGCGATGGCCATTATGTCATCACGGAACTTGGTGACATGTTGATCAGAGGTGTTAGATATCGAGATGACAAGCTGAGTGTCATCAGCATAGGAGACCATAGAAAGGCCTCTGCTTTTGGCCACTTCCGCCAGGGGCTGGACATAGATATTGAATAATGTCGGACTCAGATCTGAGCCCTGGGGAACTTAAGTTACTTGTCACAGTTTGACGAACCAGTAGACATCTCAAAATTATCCAATGAGTGGTCAGGGTTCCAGCATGTACAGGGCAATTGATCATTACCTTATTGGTTGCACCCAATGAGAGTCACAAACTTTAAGAGATTCTCACAGTAGCTGATCACAGTCGAGACATTCCTTCCCATGGCAACACTGACTGGGTTGGGTGACACCAGTCAATGTCCCTGGGAGCTTCCATCTTACAGTTCAGTCGCTACATGACCTTCCTAGATATAGTATCTTTGGAAGCATAAGTTGTAGGACGATGATTCCAGTGATTGTTAAGTTTGGTTGAATTAGTTACCAATTTAATTTAATAGTAGATGGAGAAAGGAGGAAAACATTTTTACTACACTAACCAGGAAGTGATGAAGGCTCCCATAATGTACAAACGTCATTTGTATCAATCTTAGTGAGTTCATCCTATCATGTATTCATAGAAACAAGTGTATACAGAAGACTGGAGAACTGGTGAACATAGACAGGTGTAAGGAGATTGCAGCCTAAACAACAGACACAGTATTGTGGTGTTTCCAGCATGTCCTTTACCTTTGTGGAGCAGATGCAGATCTTGTTTGATTTGAATCCAGGCCAGCTGGGCTTTAAATATTAACAGCTACAGTCCTCCAGATGGATTTAGCCAGGTTGGTATTGTGTTTTTCTTCCATGTCAGGGATGTTCCTCTTTTCTGTGGACAGTCCCGCAACTAATTTTCTAAGCAAGGGCAGTCATATGGTTTTGCCCTGGTTCAGGGCTTCTTCTAAGCTTTGAGGGAACAGCAACTCATAGCCCTGGTCTTGGTACTTGCATTGACCTCCTCTCAGCTCATATTTCAGAGAGCTAGTAACAGCCAAGAGAGAGACACTGGTGAGATGCTCCTATAAAATTAGACACCTTAAGAAATCTTAGCTAAGCAGAGCAGAAACCTCCTTTGTAGACTTCATCCTGGGTTTCCCACACCAAAGAGACAGGGAACAGCAAATGCCACTTGGTTGTGTATGGGGCCATATCATAGGCGAGGCACCCTGAGTGGATTTAAGATACTGCTGGGCAGACCCCTACATCCCTGCTCTCTGGGTGTGTCAGTATATGATATGCAGAATCTCTTCCTGTCTGTCTACATGTTTTCCCATGCAGCAATTACATGGAATTTGCCATGTTCACAAGGGCACAGCCACCAGAAGGAGAATATTCATTTTATACTCATAACTGACGGATTCCCAAGAATGTGCACACAAGCGCAGATATGCTAAACACATTAAGGGGAGAGTGAAGGGGCCTAGTTTGAGAGCAGTGAAATCATTTTCTACAGGTATGTTAGACAGACCCACTCACAGGGATACAGTTCTAAATGCCTATGCCTAAGTATGCCTAAGTACAGTGCAATCGGCTGCGATCAATCAGTTTTCTAATAGCCTGGTAAGGTGGCAGTAGTTATCCACAACTATGGAAATGCAGATAGGATGCACTGCCTGTTGCAGCATAGACATACATGTGTTCTGCTGGAGAGCTAAACTTAATCTGGAGTACCTCCACTGAGCTTACAGATGCTGAGTCCACCTGACGACGAAAGCAGCACATGGTCAGCCAGTAAAAGAAGATAGGCACAGAATGGTACAGATTCCAGTACAATGCAATGACTCTCCTCAGCGAGGGTTTTTACAAATTATTAACAAAGTACAAAATAGTCCAAATAAATGATCAAGTAGCATGAAATGGCAGGAGAATTAAATTCGATTCTTGAGACTGAGAGGAATTCATAGGTCCAAAGTGATATTCAAGAAGCATAAAACCTCTACATGGGGACTAAAAAGTTCAGAATAACCATATAACCAACATATTGCTACCCTGAACATATATAGGCTAAGAAACTAGCCGTAAACAGACCGGAACAGTACATTTAAGGCAGGGAGATAGCAAACTAGGACCAGTGGCGGCTCCTCCGCTAAGGCAGAGGAGCTGTCGCCCCACTGCTTTTCAGCAGTGTAAGGAAAAATAAAATGATAATAACTGAAAGTTATTATCATTTAATTTTTTCCTGTTGCGAGTGTGGCAGCTTTGCCAGGTGGGGCGGGGCAGGGTGGGGCGGGGCTGCTCTGCTGAGAGAGCTGGGGAGGTGAGGAGTGGCTTTCACGACCGAAGTGCTCATGAATATTTGGCCGGCCCTATCGGGCCGGCCAAACATTCATGTGCACTTAGCATGTTCTCTTCCTAGGCTGCATTGCAGCCAGGGTGGAGAACATGCCCAGGCTCCCATTCCTCGATGCATTGCAGCGTTGTGATTGGCTCAGGGGTGCCTCAGCCTTGGTGCTTCCTGTGTTTTTTTCTGGAGGAGAGAAGAGACGAGGAGGATGTGGCGAGGGAGGAGGCTGTGAGGAGATAAGCTTAATTTTATTTTTTATTTCCCACTCGTCCCTGTCCGCCCCACCTCCCCGCCACCACCAACCCATGTCGGCCGCCACTGACTAGGACTGATGTAATGAGTTCTGTAAAGAAAAGAAGACAACATTTTTCAAAACACTAGTTATGAAAGAATGTTCTGGTGTCTGCCAGTGGACAAAAAGGTGTCCAGCAACAGACTGTGCCTTTCCACCTCTCAACTGCATTCCAAGTATCCACAATTGCAGACCAGCACTTAAATCAGTCACCTGAAAAGTAATACAATAAGTATTATTCATTAGCTACCTTTTCAAAACAGTCCAGAATAAAGTATTTCTACAACTTGAATTCAGTAAACAGTAGCGGCTGCTACCTATCGGGAGTGGTGGAGTGTGGGGGGCGGGGGGTGTGTGGGTCAGAACGAAATTTAAAAGAAAAACACTTACCTGGGCCAGCCGGCCGCTGCCTCTTCTTTGTACCCTTCTTCCTGTCTCCGCCGGCTGCAGGAAGGAGCAGGAAGCACCCAGGCTCCCCATAGCCAATCACAACGCTGCAACGAACCACGGCACTAAGACCGGGACTGGGAGGCTCTGCATGTTCCTCACCAGGCTGTGTAAAGCAAGCCTGGTGGGAAAGATGCAAAGTGTGCAGGACTGTTTGGCCGGCCTAAGAGGGCCGGCCAAGCAATCATGCGCATTTAATGAGTGCAAACCACTTGTCTCCCTGCTCTGGCCAGCCCCGCCCCACCCGAGAGCCACTCACTTCAATAGGAAAAATAAAATGATAATAACAATGCGTTATTATCATTTTGGGGGCGATTCCGATTCCGGCCGGAAATCTCTCCGACCGAGCCGGACCCGGAGAGAATTCCGACCGAATCGGACCCTAGCAGTCCGACCGGATGAGTACGATGCATTCGCATGCTGTCGGACTCGAGTCGGTCGGACTCCCATTGAAGTCAATGGGAGCCGGTCGTACAACGCGTACGCGGGCTCCCATTGACTCAATGGGTGCGAGGCGAACAAGGGTGCCCCCTACAGCGGGTATGCGTCCATGCGCATCGCGGCGTACATGCACAGGTAGGGGGGACCCATGGGTCCCCCCTGTGTGCGACTCGCGCGCCTACGCGTACAGGGGGGTCCGACGCGGACCCCCAAAGTCCAGCTCCGACAACTTTTTCGAGCCGGACGGCACGAGTCGGTCGGACTGCTCGCAGCGCGCATCGTACTTACCCGGCCGGGAAATGTCTCCATAGCACGGTGCGAGTCGTGTCCATGCGAGTCGGTCGGAGCGTGTTGAAGCCGCGTTCGAGTCGGTCGGCGATTTCGCGGGTGCTTGCATCGTACTCGTTCGGCCGGACCCGCGTACGATTCGGTCGGGAAACAGGGCTCCGAATCGGATCCGGTGAATCCGAATCCGATTCGGAGCACTACCGGCCGAGATCGGAATCGGCCCCTTTATTTTTCCTCTTGAAGTCAGTCGGGTGACGCTCCTCCGCCTTAGCGGAGGAGCCGCCACTGTCAGTAAATCTGAATAAAATCATCCAGTCAGATGATCTGAATCTCCTCTTCCTTAGAGAAAACTGCCTTAACTCTAGTTTGATGAACTCCACAGTTGTCTGCCTAGCTGCAATGTTGGGCTCACTAAGCCATATCCACTTGACCGGGAATATCAGGGAACAACAGACCACCATTCCTGCATTTGTATTCTCAAACAGGATTTTTTTTTTTTTTAAAGCAGTCTATTTTCCTTAGAGGAATCAGTGCTCTTTTTAAAATTATATACGCAGGGCACCTAGCAGTGGTAAGCTGGATGCCTGCTTTTTCCCCAAGAATGCTGACAGCATCTTCTTTGAGGTGTCAGTAACTGATCAATGTTTTGTGACTGAAGCTGCAGTCTTAAACCATTGATAAACATAGTACAGAATCACTGTTAGGAAGTAAAGCCCTTCTTTATTGTGATTTGGTACAGTTCGGTAAACACATTTTGTGGGTGGGAAATGCTTTTCTGCCTCACAAATGGGTTTCAGACATACCAAAAAGACATTTTGTATTTGCAAATCCTGTGATTTTGTGAACTACAAGGTCTGTGAATGCGAAATGGCTTTTAATTGGGCCCTTGGTGTTGCAAGGTTTGCTGGGTTCAAGAGGACGTGCAATGGAGGGCTCTTGTGTAAGTACTAGTTCAGATGGTCAGTCCTCATTTCATGATCAAGGAGGGAGGTGTATGTGATGTTGGTGAACTGACCATGTAGACCTGGTGCTGCTCGCTTCAGTTCAGGGCAATCACACATTGGAGCTCATTTGCAGGCCTGTATATGCTAATAATTGCTATCTGTATTTCTATTTAAAACTTTATTTTATTAACTGTCCGACTCCAGTGCAATATGATTGGGAATTTGAAACTCTATCTTCCTTTCACTTTTTTTAGCATAAAACAACTCGGATTAATAATGCACACTAAAACTCTCAGAACAGGGCATAGGTGACAAGTATCATCATGCCATATGTTACACCTGGCTTTCAGATGTGATAGAGCGCTGATAGCACTCTATTTTGTATGAGTGCACCATACTCATGGTTTAAACGCACTCACATGTATTCGTATTGTTTGCAGTGTTTTATGACTATTAAGAAACATTTATTTGAATCATTTGATGTTGAAAACTAGTGAACACATTTAAGTAGAACTTTGTATGTATCACGATTCCTTCATGCATAATGTGCAGGACGATATTATTTCTATACACCGTAATTGTGGTTAGTTTAAGTTGCCTGAATTATAGGCCCAATGTCTTAGGTTTTGATTCTTCTCGCTCTCGAGAAATAAATAATTAAATGTTGTTGTGTTCAAGGTTAGAATGTTCTCATCCTACTGCAGGTGAAAGAAACACATCGTTATTTTCAGAGTTAAGGAGAGACCCGGAATGTCTTTGAAGATGGCTGGGAAGCGAGAAGGGAGGATGCCTTGCGTATCTGGTCTGTCTGGAAGCCAAGGCCACTGGAAGAAGATATCATTAATTAAATTTGTTTCATGAAAGAAAAAGCTACTGCCTAGAGGTGCGATGGAAAATTTTAAGACGAATGACGTATTGTGGGTTGAATCCCATCTTTTTGTATGATGCGCAGGGACAGAGAGTCCAGACTTCTGCTAGCTTTCGGAGAAGAAGGAGCATCTTAGAGCAAGCTCCATAGCCATAAGCTAAAACGACCCATTTGACCTGAGTACTTCTTAGGAAGTCAACACGTGCTGACACCGTTGGGGAATGATAGAAGAGAGACAGGAAGGGCCCTCATCTAGAGCAGTGTAGGGAAAGATTTTGACTTCTTTCAATGAGTCGAGAACTGAATATCGCATCTATTCTGTGTTGCGTTGTGATTTTGGAATTTATAATCATTTGTCTTTTGGGCCGAATTACTTATATTCGTAAACTTGGCTCTGTATTGATTTTCCTGTACCTTTATTCTTTGCTATTGAGATGTATTTACATCCAATTGTTTTTAGCCTTATAATAAATATTCAAACTGCACTTTGGAGTTGGTGGTCTTTCCAGGCATGACAACTTTGCTGATATTAATCTGAGTTGTTTCCTCCCCTCAACCACTTTAGGTAAATAAAAGATCGATCGCCTATGCTATATTTAGTAGAGAACATCAGGTGTGCAAATTAGCGTAATCAAATGGTAGCAGAGGATGGTTTACCTTTAAAGAGGTTTACCTCTAAGGTGAGGGGAGTAATCAGGAGTAGGGTTGAAGGTTGAAGAGCCCTGAAGTAGAGTGGAAGACGGCGGAGAACGGAGACTGGCGGACGTTGATGGTGCAGCGGAAACAGTGGTGGCGTGAGTATGAAAGGAATTGTGGTGTTAGATTGCGGTGATGAGTAAGTGGGTGATGTCTTGCGGAGTTGGGATGTATGCTGAGTGAATGTGGTTTTTGGTTTACTGGTCCGGACACGTGCGGAGCAGGAAGTTTTGGTGAGCGGACTCAAGAGAAGTCCAAGATCCCGGGATAGTTTTGTATTGTAATTGGCTGATTAAATGTGGGTGTTGTGAAGCGCTATCAACGATCCACTTGTGTTAGGGACCTTTGTGTGAATGAGGAAGAGGTCGCGGTAGAAAGCCTCAGGTACCGGGGTGGACTATGGCGATTGAGTGACCAACGCAGGTCGGGGGTCACAACGGCTGAATGTTCTTGTGAGAGTGTTCTATCGATCTTTAGTGTCAGACAATTACTTGTCTTATGTGACTGTAAGTTATTGTAATTGTGTAGGAACAGTTACTTGGTTTAAAACTTTTGGTTATACAGTTACTTGTGGTACGCATGTGTGTATGAGAGTTTGCAGTGAAATTGTAAAGGCGGGTGAGCCACTGCAAGGAGTGAGAAGTGACGTCAGGGTGCGCCGCGCTGTGATAAGTTGGTTGGTGTAACGCCGCGCTGGGATTGGTGGAAGTTCGGTTGCAGGGGAACATCGTAATTTGGGCTTGCAATTGATCGATTTTACAATGAGATGCTTTAGGGTGTTGCGAGATTTGTGTAACGGCGACACAGGGGTAGTGACTTGGGTAGGAGAAGAAGCTCCGCCAGAAGACACACCGGCACATTACATGGCAACGAATGTAGGACTTCATACGATAGTGTGGCTTCAGAATTGGCATAAACTTACAGAGAAAGAGGGTGAATTGGCTTTCCCTCGTTATGGGTCTTTTCGTATGGAAGTGCTGACCCATTTGAGGGGGGTGATGAATGCATTGAAACCTCCCTCTAGACCCACACAATTTGAGGCATTAGATGCATGGATGAGAGCTGCCCTAGTAAAAAGAAGAGAGGCTTCACAAGGAAGAATGAGGAAGGCAATGAAGGCATATCATGATGCTAGATGAGATGCCCAGTTGAAAAGATGGAGAGTAGACACCATAGAGGGAGAACGCTTGTACCCATTTTGTATGTTAAGAGAGGGGGCTGAAGGGAAAAAGACGACAGAGGAGGACAGTGATACAGATGACAGCTTCCTCTATAGATTGCTAGCGGACCGTCCCCCACCGTGCGACTCTAGATCAGAGATAGAGAGGTTGCACCCATCAGAAGAGCTTGTAGGTGTGGGACAACTGGGTTCAGAGGAACAATCAGCAGGAGTAAGAGGCAACATTACAATGGTACGCATTCCGGGAGGGTCTGGAGGAAGGAGGTATTCCAACTCTGAGCCAGTACAACCTGCGGGAAACATGCAGTTACCAGATGCTTTGTCAGTACCAGTCACAATAGGGCCGGTGGTTCCGATATATACTCCTAGAGAAAGAACCGATGACAGTCAACAACAAAGGAGTGATGGGGAAGAGACCATGTCTGGAGGGAGTCTTGCAATGAGTGGGACAGGTTTCAGTCGGATACCAGTGGAATCTAGTACTCCACTGCCAGCTACAGCTGATCCATCAAGAATGGATAGTGCGGGGGAACGAGTATGGACAGGAGCTCTAGCGAATTCTAGGTCTGACCTTCGAATGTGGGTTCAACCAGTGAGAGAGTCAATGATGCCGAGGGAAGAGACAGACAAGAGACAAGAAGCGCCTAGAGTACTGTTTGGGCCACAGGTTATTTGTGCAGGTGACCATTGGAGAAGTCAAAGCTGGGAAAGAGATAGACGCTCAGCGTCGGAGAGAGAAGAGGGTGCAGTTCCTAGGAGAACTCAAAGCTGTGACAGGGCACACCCAAAGAAAGAGGAAATTCAGAAAGTGTTAAAAAGCGCAATAAAAGCGCCAATGCTGGATGTGGTACGTTTAAAGGCAGAACTAGACGAGGTGATTGAAGGTAATCTGCCCCTGATCAAAATTGATACATATGACTCGAGCGAACTATTGTTCGTAGCAAAGGACATGACAAGAAAGGCCAAATGCGCTTATGATGCATTGTTGCTTTTTGGCACAAAGATATGAGGTTGATTTGTCAAAGACCAAGCTGACACAGGGTTCTTGCAGATTAAATTACACAGATAAGGATTTGGAAGAGAAGCGAACGATTGGATTGAAAGCACAAATTAGAGAACTAGTGATAGGGATACGGATATGGAAAGAACTAGACAAATAGGAAGAAAGATGGGCCAAAAAGAAAAGCTTTCAGACTGGAATAGGAAATACTCCGCCTCCGGGTGGGGGGACGGGAGCCGCAGGCAATTTCCCCCTCAGGGAGGTACAGAATGGAGGGTATGTACATGTGCCATGGAGCAGGGGTGATTTAGCAGCATTTACGAATGATTTTCCTCGGCTGAGGGAAAAACCTGCCGAGTGGTACCAGCAAATAGATCGGTTTGTAAAAATTTCGAAAGTATTGTGGATTGATTTGAACACCTTGTTTGATATAGTAGTACCTGCGGATTTGTGGGCGGCATGTAAGATTGCCATTGAGTGGCCTACTGCAGAGCCGCCTAGGGATTCAATGACTCATGGTCCTTCACCTGATGTAATGAGAAAATACGAGCAAGTGATTACGTGGTTGCAGTCGAAGGTAGCTCCTCAAACTGTTGATTGGTTGAAGATTGATCGCACCACTCAAGACTCTAAGGAATCAGTACATAATTATTACGAAAGATTGTTGTTGGCTTTTAAGCAGCATAGTGGATTGGATACAATTGAACAGAAAGATATGGGACAGTTTGTCTCGAAGTTTGTGTTGGGACTGAAATCTGATATTAGTTTGATGATACAGCAACACTTGATATGTTGGCAGAATAAGTCGGTGGACGAGATTCTGCGTTATGCTAAATATTGCAGTGATCAAGTGGAGTCGACACAGAAGAAATTGAAGGACAAGTTGATATTGGTGCAGTTGAGAAATGCTGATACGACGCAAGGGTTTGGAGGAGGTCAAGGTAGAGGCAGAGGAGGTGGAAGAGGAATGGGACAACAGATGGTGACCCAACCTGGTCAGGGTAGAGGAAGAGGAATGGATCCAGGTGCAAGTGACTGGGTGGCCCAACAGAAAAGGGTCACTGCCTGCCATTATTGTCACAAAATCAGGCATTGGAAGCGCGAGTGTAGATCGAATCCAGCAAATCAGATACAGATGGAAGGTGAGGGACAGCTGTCCGAGACTGTAAATACTGTGACAAGACCTAGATCTATGTATGGAGGAGGATATGAGCCGCAAGTGCAAGTACCTCAACCTCCTAGGATACCCATGCAAAATCAGTTATACCATCAGATGCCTTATTTTGAGATACAAGATAGATTTGATCAAAATCAAGATTTACGAGAGTGCCAGAGGGGGGTGCACGAAGAATGCACCTTAGATGCGATCCTAGAAGTAGATCAGAGTGGGCCGTTTGTAGATGCAGATGTGAATGGATATCCTGTTACCTTCTTATTAGATACTGGAGCTGCTCGCTCCACGGTGAGAACTGAAGTAGTCCCAAATTTAACTCTTTCGGGACGATCGATTCAAGTAGTGGGGGTTAGCAATCAGAAAATGACCAATCCATTGACAAATGAATTACCCGTGAGAATAGGACCATTTCAGGATAAACACCAATTTGTAGTGTGTAATTCAAGTCCGGTCTGTCTTTTGGGACGAGACCTTCTGTGCAAGCTCAATTGTACTATATCGGGCACTCCGAGAGGAGTGGAATTGCAAACGTATGATGACGATGCTGATTTTAAGATGGCTAACATGAGTCTGTGTGCAGAAATGTTTGTGGTGCTCACAATAGCAAAATTGCCACATGACTTGAGAGACTCAGTTGATCCGAAAGTGTGGGATTTTACAGGCGAGGATGTAGGCCTGATGAGAGGGGTTGAGCCAGTTAAGATACAGGTCAAACCCAATGCTGAATTCCCACGAACGCCCCAATATAAATTGACTCCAGAAACCGTGGCTGGAATAAGACCTGTGATTGAGACTATGATTGCCCAAGGTATTCTTAAGGAGATAAGAGGAAGTCCCTGCAACTCACCTATCATGGGACTGCAGAAGCCAAGTGGCAAGTACAGAATAGTGCAGGATCTGCGTCGAGTTAATGAAATTGTGATCCCATGTTGTCCTGTGGTACCGAATCCAGCTGTTATTCTATTCCAGATACCATGCAAAGCAGAATGGTTTACAGTGATAGATTTGTGTCATGCATTTTTCTCCATACCATTGCATGAAGAAAGTCAGTTTTTATTTGCGTTTAGGATGGACGATCGTGTATTAACATGGGAAAGAATTCCTCAGGGGTATACAGAAAGCCCCTCCATTTTTAGTCAATGTCTGAAAAAGAATCTTGAAGGACTGGTGATGGCCCAAAACTCAGTCTTAGTGCAATATATAGACAACCTTTTGGTCGCCTCAGAGACTGAGGATGCTTGCAGGATTGACACTGTGGCGCTGCTGAATCATTTAGCAGAGAATGGACACAAAGTGTCTCCAAACAAATTGCAGTATTGTTGGTCTGAAGTTCAGTACCTAGGTCACCGGATTGAGAAAGGAAAACGAAGGGTGCCACCAGATCGCATAGAGACGATTCTGCAAATGGGAACTCCGAAAACACAAAATGAAGTCCGCATGTTTTTGGGAATGGTCGGCTATTGTCGACAGTGGATCCCAAATTTTTCCTTGCAAGCAAAGCCTCTGTTGAAACTGACTCGAAAGGATGTTAGTGATCCGGTACCATGGGATGACGAGTGCTTGAAAGCCTTCCGTGAGCTGAAGGAAAGTATCTGTCGTGCTCCAGCTCTCGGAATGCCGGATTATAACAAAGCGTTTTCGCTCTTTTGCTGTGAAAAGGAGGGATGTGCGTTAGCAGTCCTAGTGCAGACACATGGGGGTGCCCGTAGACCAGTAGCTTACTTCTCAGCTACATTAGATCCTGTAGCTTCTGCGTTGCCCGGATGTCTGAAATCCGTTGCTGCAACCGGTGTCAGCATTGAAAGATGTGAAAGCATAGTGATGGGTTATCCGCTCATTGTTTATGTGCCCCATTCAGTAGAATTATTGATGACCCGAACAAAGACACAGTATCTGACCAACAACAGACTTACCAAGTATGAGCAGGTTATCTTGGCCGCTGAAAATGTTACCCTGAGACGTTGTACCACCCTGAACCCTGCTACATTGTTACCTGTTCCGGCAGAGGAAGGAGATGAGGATTGTGAAGAGCATGACTGCCTAGATGTTACTGACCTATCTACCAAACCCAGACCTGACATTGTCGATGAACCTTTGCCCCAATCTGATTTGATCCTTTTTGTTGATGGTTCATGCTTAAGAGACAATGAAGGGTATTTGAGAGCAGCGTTTGCTGTGTGCACCATCATGGGAGTAGTGGAAGCTGCCTGTTTAAATAGAGTATTCTCTGCTCAGGTGGCCGAAATTGTCGCTTTGACACGTGCCTGTATCATTGCAGCTGATATTCGAGTGACTGTGTATACTGACAGTCAATACGGATTTGGTGTAGTTCATGACTTTGGGCAGTTATGGTCACAGAGGGGGTTTCTAACGTCCTCAGGGTCACCTATACGTAATGGCGAGTATGTGCGCCAACTATTGGAAGCTTTGCAGAAGCCCAAAGAGATAGCAGTTGTCAAATGTGCAGCTCATGGAAAGGGAGAAGACTTTGTCACTAAGGGCAACAATTATGCAGATGAAGTAGCACGATTTTGCGCTGAACATGCTTGTATTTTCAATGGAGAATATGTAGGCGAGAGCACAGAAGAGACCGAGCTCAGCATGATGTTAGCTATAGCCGATACTTGGGATGAGATGAAGCGGTTGCAGGATGAAGTCCCAGAAGAGGAAGCTGCTTCATGGGTCAGAGCAGGTTGCACAAAAAGAGATGATGGCATTTGGGTGTCCACAGATGAGAGAGCAGTATTACCCAATTGCCTACTGAGCCCAATGGCAAGGCAAATTCACGGAGCAGTTCATCTGGGAAGAGATGCAATGGTGCGAGTGTTTAGGCAGACGTGGTTTCATACACGCTTTTGTGTGTGGGCTGAAACGGTATATCACAGGTGTGTCACTTGTCAACAAATGAATGTTGGAAAGAGAACTGTGGTTGCATTGAGTCACATTGGCAGATCTGGAGGTCCCTTTAATAGGACACAATTAGATTTCATTGAGATGCCAAGGTGCAATAGGTTGAGATATGTTTGGTGGTGGTGTGTATCTTTTCGCGTTGGGTGGAAGCATATCCAACTAGACGATGTGACCGTCTCACAGTAGCCAAATTGTTGTTGAGAGAAGTGATCCCGAGATACGGATTTCCGACAGCAGTGGAGACAGATAGAGGAACTCATTTCCACAGTGAAATCATGAAATTGTTGTGCTCTGCTTTAAACATTGATCAGAGGCTGCATTGTAGCTACAGGCCGGAGGCTTCAGGTCTTGTAGAGCAGGTCAATGGCACCATCAAGTCGAGAGTGGCAAAGGTGTGTTCGTCAACTTCATTGAAATGGCCAGATGCGTTGCCCCTGGTGCTTATGAGTCTGCGTAGCACCCCTGATAGGAGAACAGGGCTGTCTCCCCACGAAATTTTGACTGGAAGAGCTATGCTTTTGCCTATGGTGCCAGATACAGCATTGATAAACATCACTGATGATTTAGTGTTAGATTATTGTAAGGGACTGGCTGATGTGGTTACTTCTGTATCCTACCAGGTCGAGGCTGCGACTGCATCCACCTCGAGAGACCTGCTGCATGATCTTAATCCAGGTGATTGGGTACCAGTTCGCAAGCACGTGAGGAAGAGTTGTCTTGATGCTCGCTGGTGAGGACCATATCAGGTGATATTGGTCACAAGTAACCGCTGTGAAGTGTGGAGGACTGCCGAATTGGATCCACGCTTCCCACACTCGCCGAGTTCAAGCGCCTGCGGAGGAAGAGAGTCCCCTGGTTCCAAGAAGCGTGTGTGGACCTGACACACACAACAACGAATGCACAGACCCAGCTGTAAGAGTTTTGGATGAAACAGAACAGCCGAGTGAGCACGAGAGACGAGAGCTGAGTGCTCCTGAACTGAGCCCAGATCCTGAAATAGATGATATTGCAGAAGTGAACTGTGCACCAGAACAAGGTGAGAGGTCTATTTCAGAAGGATCAGATCAAGAGGAAGAGAGGAGAGTAGATGCTAGAACAGAAAAGTGGCCAACAAGAAAAGAAAGGCTGAATATAAGGCTCGCATCCGAGAAAGATCTCGCTCCCATTCCTGAAACATCTGAATCAGATCAAAGTGACACTGAAGAAAGACCGGATGGTCTGAGGCGTTCCAGAAGAGAAAGAATAGCGTCTCGAAGATACGCATCTCCTGATTGGACGTACCTGGCTGCAAATGCAGGTGCCAGCGAAGTCCGGGAGGTTGGGAGCTGGTACGGTGAGCTACGAAGGGGACACCCTCTCGATTGAAATACAGTTGCTGGTCCCAGGCGTAGAAGCATTTGGAAAGGTAACTCTGCAAGTTCCAAGTCCTCCAAAGCTGAGTGGATTGCGTTTCCTGATCCTCAATCAGGTTATTTTCCCTTCATTTGGCCGACAGCTCACCGCGCAAGAATTAGGAGAAATTCGTGCGGAGATTTTGCAATTTGTCCTCGAAATACTTGGATCAAATATCATTAACGATGAAGCTTGAATCATAACCAAAGAAAGCATTAGGCCTTAGAAAGAAGATAACTTAGACCCCAGTTTAAGAAGATTTAAAATTAGGGACTTTCTAGTAGATGATGGAGTGAGGAGTAGGGCTGACTACATCTCTTCAATAGGTTTAGTATCAATTGAAGGAACTTGGACAATTAATTGCATGAGAGGAGAGAAGTGAAAAAGACATTGTTCAAACAAAGAAAACAGAAAGAGACTGTGCTTTCCCTTTTGTGCTGCAGAACGAATCAGTAGAAACCATGGTGTCCGAAAAATCAACACGCAAACAGAAGTGCATCATTGGCACCCTCATTGTGGTGGTGCTTATTGTTATAACTGTGGTGATTGTTACATCTCTAGTTGGATCTCAGGATGATGGACAGAATAGGGTACAGGCAACACTCACCACACCACTCTCTGAGATAGATGAGGATGCATCCGCAAAGGATCTAGAAATGATTAAGGAAACTAGTCGTAGATTACATGTTGATTTGTCCAAGGGTGATTTTACTTTGAATGCGTATGCTCGATTATTGTATGAGTATGTGGATACCATGGAAGCGAAGGATTGCTATGTGTGTATGCAATTACCAGCCTCAGTAGAAGAAGGCATTCGATATCATCATTTGCCTGTGACCTATGGCATTACATGTAGTGTGTTGTTGAGCATGTTTTATAGCAAAGCACACTTCGAGTACTATTCCTCAAATTATGATGTGGTACTCTCAGAAGTCCCCGTTCTTAAATACATGAGTAAATATGATTATTATAAGGAAGTAGAGCAAATGTCAAAGTATTTCGTGCCCACCATCACTTTAGATACGTCCTATGCCCATAGGCACAATTTAACCTGTATGTTGACTGACATCGAAAAGAAATTTATAGATCAGATAGAAGATCGGCATAGACAAACTCTATTTAGACCAGATCCAAATGCACAAGGTTACCCCATGGACTAAAGAAGAATTAGATCATAAAGCAAAGGGGACTTTTGGACCCATAGCATTAGATTTCCAGCAGAAGGGGAAGTTGTGCATTAGACACCCGACCACATACTACGGCAAGATATTTGTGGGTGAGAGTGATTGTGAGCACGTCTTTTTGATCGAAGAATCAATTAGAAAAGCATTATTGGGCAAAATAACAGTAGTGCCCAATGTGTATTTTGTGTGCGGAAAGAATGCGTATGTGAAGTTGCCCAAAAACTGGTATGGCACGTGTTATTTGGCTGTGGTATTTCCCAAGATTTTTCATGTGAATGATTTATGGCCCTTAGAAAGAAAAAGACCTCAAAGAGGAAAACGTGGTGTGAGTGCAGGAGAAGTGATTGGAGACATATTTGGCGCTATGATACCGAGTATGGGTGTGACTCTGAATGATTTGAAAATCAGAAAGCTGGCAACACTAGTGGATAAGCTCTCAATAAATACAGCTCAGATTTTATTACTTGTAGATGGGGAGATGGTTTCGATAAGGGCTATGGTTTTGCAGAACCGTCTTGCCCTAGATGTGCTACTAGCAAAAGCCGGAGGAGTCTGCAAATTGCTGAAAGTTCAGCAGTGCTGCACTTATATTCCTGACAACTGTCGGGATATAAGGAAATACATCAACAATATTTCAGATATACACCAAGAGTTACGTGAGATGGCTGCTGAAGGACTCTGGGAACAAGTGGGGAAAGGATTTGGCAAGATAGGCAGTTGGTTTGGAAGTTTGGGACAAGGAATAATGGGATATACCTTGAAGCCTATTATAATAGCTGTCATTTGTATAATTGTCCTACTAGGAGCCATCAAGACTTACAAATGGCAAAGGCCACGACATCAGGAGACTGTTTCGAGAAAGCGAGAGCGCCAACTTGAACGACTGCAGGACAGTCATTACCAGCACCTTAAGGGGTTAGAACGATTCAGACAGGGACGGCAAGCTACAGCTTCTGTTTAGGTCGGTCTCTTCTACAAGGAGAAGCTACAGGAGAATAGAAAGTTGGTGTTATGACACTAGTCATAAGAGGGGGGAACTGATAGAGCGCTGATAGCACTCTATTTTGTATGAGTGCACCATACTCATGGTTTAAACGCACTCACATGTATTCGTATTGTTTGCAGTGTTTTACGACTATTAAGAAACATTTATTTGAATCATTTGATGTTGAAAACTAGTGAACGCATTTAAGTAGAACTTTGTATGTATCACGATTCCTTCATGCATAATGTGCAGGACGATATTATTTCTATACACCGTAATTGTGGTTAGTTTTAGTTGCCTGAATTATAGGCCCAATGTCTTAGGTTTTGATTCTTCTCGCTCTCGAGAAATAAATAATTAAATGTTGTTGTGTTCAAGGTTAGAATGTTCTCATCCTACTGCAGGTGAAAGAAACACATCATTATTTTCAGAGTTAAGGAGAGACCCGGAATGTCTTTGAAGATGGCTGGGAAGCGAGAAGGGAGGATGCCTTGCGTATCTGGTCTGTCTGGAAGCCAAGGCCACTGGAAGAAGATATCATTAATTACATTTGTTTCATGAAAGAAAAAGCTACTGCCTAGAGGTGCGATGGAAAATTTTAAGACGAATGACGTATTGTGGGTTGAATCCCATCTTTTTGTATGATGCGCAGGGACAGAGAGTCCAGACTTCTGCTAGCTTTCGGAGAAGAAGGAGCATCTTAGAGCAAGCTCCATAGCCATAAGCTAAAACGACCCATTTGACGTGAGTACTTCTTAGGAAGTCGACACTTGCTGACACCGTTGGGGAATGATAGAAGAGAGACAGGAAGGGCCCTCATCTAGAGCAGTGTAGGGAAAGATTTTGACTTCTTTCAATGAGTCGAGAACTGAATATCGCATCTATTCTGTGTTGCGTTGTGATTTTGGAATTTATAATCATTTGTCTTTTGGGCCGAATTACTTATATTCGTAAACTTGGCTCTGTATTGATTTTCCTGTACCTTTATTCTTTGCTATTGAGATGTATTTACATCCAATTGTTTTTGGCCTTATAATAAATATTCAAACTGCACTTTGGTGTTGGTGGTCTTTCCAGGCATGACAACTTTGCTGATATTTATCTGAGTTGTTTCCTCCCCTCAACCACTTTAGGTAAATAAAAGATCGATCGCTTACGCTATATTTAGTAGAGAACATCAGGTGTGCAAATTAGCGTAATCAGATGCATTGCAACTTTGACTTTAACTTTTGACAGAAGCATGGGTTCAAAAATATCTGCATGCTATTGACTAAAAAGACAAAACCGAATGAAGAGTTTACACTGGCAGTAATTGGCAGCTGTGCGGGAGTGTTTAAATTCAGTAGTGGCAGCCGCAAAACTAAAGTGGGTGGAGGGGTGGGGGATTAGAGGAATAATAATTTTTTTTAAAGAAATGTACCTGTCCTGCCGCCGAGGCTGGTGTTGCTGGCTGCCTTGGTGCTTCTCTCCTCCCGGCAGTCACTGGGGCAAAAAGCACAGGCTCCCCACCCAATCCAGATGATGTCTCAGGCATGAGAGCAGCATGGGGATTGGCCTGAGTGGGTTGGTCTGACACTCGCTCAGACACAGGGAGTCTGTGGCTTTTCTCCAACCCGACTGTCAACACGGCTGGGCTGGAGAAACATAAGTGCACATGTCTGTTTGGCTGGCCTAACAAGGCCGGCCAAACCAACATGCAGACTTTTTAGTGCCCATCACTCCTCCTTCCTGCCATGACCCGGCAATGCTGCACCCAAGACTCCATAGCTCAGTCAGTCAGCGGAAAATAAAATGATGATATTGTTTTATTATCATTTTATTTTTCGCTGACTGACTCTGACCACTGGGGCGATGCTCCTCCTACTGAGGAGCCGCCCCTCTTTAAATGTAGAGGTACAAAGTGCTTTAGTGTTCCTGCTATAATGCTGTTTTCTCTGCAACCTGTGAACTAGTAAATGGCAAATAAAGTCATTCCTACCCCGTGCACTGCATTCAGTCCCTGCCTCACCTTTCCCTTGCTCGTTTTTAGGTCTCGGCCTGGCGTGGAGCGCGCATGCGCTCCTCGCCTGCGAGAGCTATAGTAAAGAGTATGAAAGGGGACTGAAATTCACGCCCCTGTGTCCGAATCGTTTATGATTCGCTCGCGTCCTGATTTATGTTTAAATCTGGCTTTCAATTTGCTGGACTTCATTTTTGTTACCGCCCTTGCAGTTTTGGAATGCCCCATCGCGACAAGCGCATCTGTGTTAACTCAGCCCAGACGGCTTTTCTTATCTGCTTGTTTATTTAACAAGCAGATAAGAAAAGTCTTCAGAGGGCTGTGAAGCAGACGAAAGGAATGCGCATTCTGCCTTTTTTTTTTTTAAAGTGTGTTTCTCAAAGGCCTGCTTTTATTGAGGGCCCTATATAGCGTGCAGAAAAGAACGGCACTGCATGTTTTTATCCACCGTTAGGAAAAGTGGTTGTATCTGAGTCTCGGTAAGTCTCGATTATTTAGCATTTATAGTGCATGGTGAAAAATATTGTGTGTGAATACCTACATTGTCGCGATCTGTTGCAGGATTTAATTGGATTGTTATTCGGGACATATATCCTTCCTACATTAAAATTATTCCATACTGTGATAGGGTGAGGAATACCGACCCCCCCCTCCGACCCCCTGCGCGGTGCCTGCATGGACTGTGAGATGTGCTGGGCCCCCCTGCGGTTCCTGCACAGGTCGTGTGCTGTGGTGGATTCTCCCACCTGAGGCTGTGTCGGTCTCACCCCGCAGTGCGTGCACAGGCTCTGTGTGTTGTGCAGGTCTCTCCCCACAATGTGTGCACAGGCTGTGCCTGTCTCTTCCCTCAGTGCGTGCACGGGTTGCATGTGCTGTGCAGGTCATTCCGTGCAGTCAGTGCTATACTGGTCTGTCCCCGCAGTGCGTGCATGGGCTGTGTGTGCTGTGTAGGTCTGTCCCCGCAGTGCGTGCACAGGTGTGTGCTGTGCAGGTCTCTTCCTGCAGTGCGTTCACAGGCTGTTTGTGCTGTGCAGGGCTCTTCCCGCAGTGCATGCATGGGCTATGTGTGCTGTGCTGGTTTCACCCCGCAGTGCTTGCACAGGCTCTGTATGTTGTTTTGGCCCCCTCTCCCCTCGCTTGCACGTGCTCTGTGTGCTATGCTGGCCCCACCCTGCAGTGCGTGCACAGGCTGTGTTTGCTGTGCAGGTCTCTCCCCGCAGTGCATGTATGAGCTGTGTGTGCTGAACTTCCGCTGCGGTGCCTGCATGGGTCTGTGTGCTGTGCTGGAACCCCCTCGCGGTGTCTGCATGGTCTGTGTGTAATGTGCTGGGCCCCACTGCGGTGCCTGTGCAGGTTGTGTGCTGTGGTGGCTTCACCCTCCTGTGTCTGTGTGTGCTATGCCAGTCTCACCCCGCAGTGTGTGCATGGGATGTGTGTGCTGTGCAGGTCTCTTCCCGCAGTGCATGCACGGACTGTGTGTGCTGTGCAGGTCTCTCTCTGCAGTGCGTATACCGGCTGTGTGTGCTGTGTCTGCCACCCCCTGCCCCCCGCGGTGCCTGAACGGGCTGTGCGTGCTGTGCAGGCCTTTTTCCCATCAGTATCTGCATGGGCTGTGTGTGATTTGCTGGAACCCCCCGTGGTGCCTGCATGGGCTGTGTGCTGTGCAGGTCTCTCCCCGCAGTACCTCCAGGCTCTGTGTGCAAGCCTTTTCCCCATCACTGTCTGCGCAGGCTGTGTGCTGGACTCCCCCCCATCTCCCTCCGCGGTGCCTGCATGGGCTGTGTGCTGTGCTGCACCCCCGCGTTGCCTCTATGGCTTTGTGTGCTGTGCTGGACCCCCCGCACCTCCGCTGTGTCTGCACGGGCTGTGTGTGTTGTGCTGAACTCCCCCCCCCCACGGGACCTGCAGTTCTGTGCTGGACTTCCCCCTCAGTGTAATGGGAGTTTTTTTGTCTAATACAGCATAGCTGAGTAAATGAACTGCGAGAGCATTTAAAAAAACAAATGATCGCTGAACACTTTTAGAAACCTTAAAATGATAGGACTGTGGATATTCTCGGCACTTCATTCCATTCAACGTAGATGGTGCTACCTTTTGGTTCCGTTCACATTAGATGGTCCATCTTTGTGCTTCAGCCTTTAAATAGGAAACCCAACATGGTGCCCACATGGAACCTGTGAACCCGCCGTGCACGTGCTACGGGCGAGAACCTGAGAGCTTGGTGAGTAAATATTTGATTCATCGCCTGTGCATGCATGGCAGCCTTTTATTTGTTAGTAGGAACTTAAAATGAGGTTACTCGTTGCAGGGCAAACTAGGACCCGGACTCCAATAATTGTTCCCGCAACCTAGGGAGAGGTGTGGCGCAGCGGGCAGGGCGGCTGACTCCGTAGCGCGGAGCTCATGGTTCGATCCCCAGCGCCGGAGGCAGTTTAGCCCAGCACCATGTGACTCTGGGCAGTAGCTCACTTAATCTCCCCGACGGCCCCCAGCGCCCTGAGACCCTTACTAGTGATTAGTTTGCGCTTTACAAATACCGGGTTAAGCAGCCGCTTTCCCGATACGGTTGCACTGCCCAAGTCTCGGTAAGTCTCGATTATTTAGCATTTATAGTGCATGGTGAAAAATATTGTGTGTGAATACCTACATTGTCGTGATCTGTTGCAGGATTTAATTGGATTGTTATTCAGGACATATATCCTTCCTACATTAAAATTATTCCATACTGTGATAGGGTGAGGAATACCGCCCCCCCTCCGACCCCCTGCGCGGTGCCTGCATGGACTGTGAGATGTGCTGGGCCCCCTGCGGTTCCTGCACAGGTCGTGTGCTGTGGTGGATTCTCCCACCTGTGGCTGTGTCGGTCTCACCCCGCAGAGCGTGCACAGGCTCTGTGTGTTGTGCAGGTCTCTCCCCACAATGTGTGCACAGGCTGTGCCTGTCTCTTCCCTCAGTGCATGCATGGGCTGTGTGTGCTGTGTAGGTCTGTCCCCGCAGTGCGTGCACAGGTGTGTGCTGTGCATGTCTCTTCCCGCAGTGCGTTCACAGGCTGTGTGTGCTGTGCAGGTCTCTTCCCGCAGTGCATGCATAGGCTATGTGTGCTGTGCTGGTTTCACCCCGCAGTGCTTGCACAGGCTCTGTATATTGTTTTGGCCCCCTCTCCCCTCGCTTGCACTTGCTCTGTGTGCTATGCTGGCCCCACCCTGCAGTGCGTGCACAGGCTGTGTTTGCTGTGCAGGTCTCTCCCCGCAGTGCATGTATGAGCTGTGTGTGCTGAACTTCCGCTGCAGTGCCAGCATGGGTCTGTGTGCTGTGCTGGAACCCCCCCCTGCGGTGTCTGCATGGTCTGTGTGTAATGTGCTGGGCCCCACTGCGGTGCCTGTGCAGGTTGTGTGCTGTCGTGGCTTCACCCTCCTGTGTCTGTGTGTGCTATGCCAGTCTCACCCCGCAGTGTGTGCACGGGATGTGTGTGTTGTGCAGGTCTCTTCCCGCAGTGCATGCACGCACTGTGTGTGCTGTGCAGGTCTCTCTCTGCAGTGCGTATACCGGCTGTGTGTGCTGTGTCTGCCACCCCCCTTCCCCCCGCGGTGCCTGAATGGGCTGTGCGTGCTGTGCAGGCCTTTTTCCCATCAGTATCTGCATGGGCTGTGTGTGATATGCTGGACCCCCCCTCCGCGGTGCCTGCATGGGCTGTGTGCTGTGCAGGTCTCTCCCCGCAGTACCTCCAGGCTCTGTGTGCAGGCCTTTTCCCCGTCACTGTCTGCGCAGGCTGTGTGTGCTGTGCTGGACTCCCCCCCCCTCCCTCCGCGGTGCCTGCACGGGCTGTGTGCTGTGCTGCACCCCCGTGTTGCCTCTATGGCTTTGTGTGCTGTGCTGGACCCCCCGCACCTCCGCTGGGTCTGCACGGGCTGTGTGTGTTTTGCTGAACTCCCCACCACCCACGTGGCCTGCAGTTCTGTGCTGGACTTCCCCCTCAGTGTTTGCAGGGTTGTGTGCTTGCCCCCCCAATCAATGTCTGTACGGACCTTGTGTGCTGTGCTGGACTCCGCCCCCTGCGGCGTGTGCACGGCTGCGCTGGGTCTTGTTCGGTAATTATAGGGCCTGCCAGCTGGCGCGGGTACTTCAAGGCGCCCCTCGCTAAGGACCCGGTATATATTACTACCATTCGTACGTATAGCACACACGCCTGGAATTGTATATTGGCGCTTAAATGTAGGTGTCGCATTTATGGCTGAACGCTAATTATTTATCAATCTCGGAGGATGAATTGTTGAGTCTGCTTCCCCTTTCTCCTATAGACTGCACACAGATGTGTTTGGCAGGCACCCACGCCACTGAGCGATGCTACGACTTACTCCTGCACATGCTAGTTCGTCCTGGAGTTTTATTTTACTTCATATCCAGGGCTCTGCGCCTTACTTTTGAACATTGCTTTAGACTGTGACTTCCTCCTAACCCACTACCCCCCAAATAGAATAGATCTGTTATATGCAACTTCTGCAATTTTATATTTATATCTAGATAAGCTTACCTTTGCAACTATTTCCTTTGCAAGTTCATACTTTAGTCATCATTTTTATGTATTTATTCAGCTGCGTCATCATTTTCTCAGTAAGGACACCTGTTATTTGTTGTTAGAGGCTGTGAATAATACAGAGGGGTCCATATGGCATGTTGGGGGGGGAGGGGAGGGGCGAGATGCTGCCAGTTTGACAGTGCGGGGTAATAGACAGTGACGGACTTGGCTGTGCAACAGGGCGTGGGCGGGGCTTCCAGCTCTGATGTAGCACATGGAGGACGCAGGGTCCTGGGGACATGTTGTGGCAGAAGGATGCCAGCGAACAGACTGAGGGCCCATCCTGACTGTCCTTCCCAGGCACGGGCCATAGAGATGCAGCCAATCCAAGGCCCGAATCATAGAGATGCGGGATGTCCGAGGTTTGCAGGTCTGAGCCATACAGAAGCAAGGATTGACGGTCCTTCACATATATGTTAGGGGAATGTAGTTTAAATTAAAGACACAGAGGCTAACATTACGCATAACTCTTTTAACACCTCTCGCACAGCACACTTTAAAGGAATCATAGAGAACTCTAAAAGCAAGAGTGTCTCTCAGCACACAACAGTGCTCTACCACATTCCACAATCCTCCTGTTCCTGCTTCTGAAGACAGGCCAACTTCGGTAACTTCCATATAGGACTCGTTCAAATGACAACCTGCATGTACCACTCCTTGAAAACCCACTTCGTCACACAATCTGGCCTCCTGACAACAGCAACATCCGAGCAACACTAAAGGCACAAATGGTATTTCACTTCTACTTCTAAGCACATCCAAACAGTTGTCTTCTTTTTTATCTTTCAGATAGGGGAAGCCCCACCATACGGACTTCAGCCCTGTGTACCGAGGTTAATATATGACCCAGAACCAGCCGATCCCTAGGTATCGATACTGAAATGGTCAGTTTTGCCCCCAGATACCCCCAGGGAGGTGGCTCTGCTGGGGTGAAGGTTCAAGCCTGTTCCTGAGGGCCTGCGGTACCTGCCAACTGGTTACACGGCCTCTTCCTTACAGGCTCCCACAGCAGAGCTATCCCTTAGGTTACACGGTCTCTTCCTTACAGGCTCCCACAGCAGAGCTATCCCTCGGGTTACACAGCCTCTTCCTCTAGTCTTGCAGTCTCACACAGCAGAGCTATCCCTCAGGTTACTGCTCCTCATTTCATCCAGTGGCGCAGGCTCCCACAGCAGAGCTATCCCTCAGGTTACACAGCCTCTTCCTCCAGTATTGCAGGCTCCCATAGCAGAGCTATCCCTCGGGTTACACAGCCTCTTTCTCTAGTCTTGCAGGCTCACACAGCAGAGCTATCCCTTGGGTTACTGCTCATCATTTCATCCAGTGGCGCAGGCTCCCACAGCAGAGCTATGCCTCGGGTTACACAACCTACACCTAATAAGACATGACAATTCTGCCTCCAGGTGTAACTGATACCCCGGATATAGGTATATTGGTATATTTGCTGATGTGTTGTAAAAGAATATGGAGTTTCGAGAGAGACTGTACTATAGTACAAATGCAATGCAATAGATTTCGCAATTACAACAAAGTGAGCTATTGCCGTTTTCAATTACACCATTTGAATAATGCTTCACGAAGGGAAAAAAAAACAAAACATTTTCAATGCCAATAGCTCAAAACAATGTTATTGCGAGACCTATTGCATTGTAAATGCTTGTTACATCATGCACTGACTGATGGTGAGTTATTCTTTCCAGCTCGTGTCTGCCCACAGGGCCATCCTTTGCAGTCTGATGTGTTCTGCTCTCAGGCCGTCAGAAAATTGCACCTGCATCTCCAAATGGATTGCATTTGCAACAGATGAGCTGGTTCAAGCCACCTTCACACTGAATGGTGAACAACATCTCCGAGCCTCTGCATTTTTGGTGCTCGTCACCCCAAGACACTGGAGTCTGCAGACCACTCGGTAATTCCCAACATCATGTTCGTCCCTGTTTCGGGACAGAAATACGGTGTGTGTTTGTTGCTAGATAAGACATCGGAAGTGCTGGACAAGTGGTAACAGTTTCAACAGCTTGGCCTCATGCAACTGCTGCATGAGAAGGCAACTGGGGCTAAAATAAATTCAGAATGTTTCCCCATAGCCCTAGCTCTGAGACCAGGGACCACAACTGCATTGCCAGTGGTTACGAACGTCAAGCAAGAGGTAGCTGTTGCTAATTCCGGGGACTTCTAAATGATGTATGCAATATTTCTGAGGTAACTGGCCACTCTCCTCTCTATTGAAAATACACTTTTGCACCAAAACAGTCTTGAAGGACCGGAAAATAAAACCAGAGGCACTGAACCAGGTAGATGTAATATCGCTTGAAGAGGCATTTATTTGTCAAGTGTGTACATGTTCTGACTTCCTTTTATACCTACTCCCAAAACTTATATACTACTTGTAAATATGCGCTTCTGCTATGTAGCCTGTTCTACTATTTATACTGCCTTATGGTCACATGAATACAATACTTGAAAGCCTTGAATACTTGCACATCTGACCCTTGTTTCACCATTGGTTGAATCGAAGCCAGTTAGCTTGGGAGTGTGTTCTGGTTGAGCACCCCACAAAATAAAATAGAGTCTTCAAACATGAAGCCACGGATATAAGACCTCTTTCGCTGCCCATGCTTCCTTCCCACCCCTCATGTGGTTTAGAATGCTGTATAACCGTAAGTGGACAATAGCTCCACTCCATTAATATCAGCATTTCAAAAATATGAAAAGTATATTGACAATCAGCACTCCCAGTGTTCACCTCTCATGTACACATCTTTAACAGACTTTCTGGCTTCTAGGGTCTACACAACACTGGGGCCGGATTCACATACATTTAACTGTTGCAATTTGCACAATGGCTGATTTGGGACTGGGAATACACTATGGGGTCGATTCCGATTCGGGCCGGAAAAAGCACCGACCGACTCGGATCCGGAAAAAATACCGACCGACACGTACCAGTGGCGCCCGACACGCCAAGTACGATGCAAGCCGCGATAAATCCGACCGACACGTCAGGAAACCAAGCCGACCGACCGAGCCGCTCGGAAAATAGCAATCCGGCCGGAAAAACACGCGAATCCAACCGACCGACACGCACCCGGAACAAATCCGACCGAATCGTACCCGCCAACTCCAACCCGCAAAGTACGATGCAAGGCGCGAAAAACACGACCGAGTCGGACGGAGGACAAGCCGTACGACCGACACGCATACAAAACCGAGCCGAAGCAATACAATACACCGCGACCGACGCGTACGCAGCATACAAAACTGCACAAACACAGCGTGAACGAAACGGAAAACACCGTACGAGACCAATGCAGGGTCCGACTCGGTCACAAGAACGTTTCCAACATACACAAACAGCACAAAGGAAAAATCAACCAAAAAAAGGCCAAACAAGCAATTACCAAGCCAATAAATACTGGGGGGGTGGGGACAGAGAACAAAGACACACCCACAACTCCACCTATATAAAGGACACAAATCACTACCATGAGCCTTTGCAAATGCCATTTCACTGCCAGCACCCAAGAGAAAGCAACCACACACCCACAGCTCATCCCTCACACAAGCCACACACCATCAGCACACCAACAAATACCTACCTCACATACACCCAGCAAAACACACACTCACACACCCTCACCTGCACACCAACACACACATCACTCACCATCACCACCCATCACCATGCCCCCCAAGAAGAATCCCAAGTTCCTAGATTGTGAATTGGAAGTCCTGGTAGACGAGATCCTCAGGGTGGAGCCACAGCTGTTTGGCACTCTGGTCCAACAGACCCCCATGTCGCAGAAAACCAAGATGTGGGAGAGGATCATCAACAGGGTGAACGCACAATCATCATGTCGGCGCACAAAGACGGACATCCAGAACAGGTGGTATGACGTGCGCAGGAGGGTACGGGACCTGCTGAAGATAGACTACAGCAACAGCCAACAGACCGGCAGTGGCCCTCCTGCCAAGCCAATATACCTCAGGCCCTGGGAGGAGAAGGTGCGGGCCATCCTTCCGCCAGTGAGCGTATATGGACTAGAGAACATCCCAGAGCCTGGTGAGTACACAACAAATGTACACAATAAACTGCCACAAAACACACACATCACTGTCAAGGGGAGAGTCAAACCATGCACACATAGCAATTACACAGCAACTAGAACAGAATCATCCCAAAATGTGTATGTCAGTCAGATAAACACAACACATGCCATCAAAAAAGTCACATCCAACTGTGCCAACACATGTACAAACACAACCACAACTACAGCTAGGCAGTGGCACAAATAGAACTAACAAACACATCCACACATGTAGCCACCACAACAACACCAACACACAGTGAAGACCACTCAAAGGAAGGAATTCTGTGTATGCTGGCCAAGTCAGTGTAGCCAATAGCATCATGGGAGTCGCAGTCACACATATTGCCCGCCCCAAATACTGTCCCATCAACACCACCATGAACCATGCGCACATCACAGGGAGTGGAGAAGGACTCACAAGATGGCTGACACTGGCTACTGCTGTGGGGAGCACAAGGCCCTGCTGCCAACTGTGCACCAACAAACAGCAGGACACCACTGACTGACATCCTGAGAGACAACTTCCACTCCCTGCAATGCAAGCACGTTCCATGGTGGGCTATCTGGCTGGCTGGGTGGGAAGGGGGACTTGCAGCACTGACTATAGTCACCAGCACCTCCCCTCACACCCCCCCAACACAAACTCCACAGTACCCACCTGGTAGAATGCAATGCCCTCCATCCTAACACAAGATCCCACAAAGCACCACCACCCTGGGTTATGTTGTGTGAAGCACAGGGACACTCTTGGGACTCTTAGCCAAACAACTGCCAGGACAACACTCCCAGCCATCCTGTCAGCACAGCCAGCCCACCCCACAGGGAAGCAGAGTCAAAAGGAAGGAAGCATGGGCATGCTGGGAAGGGGGTGGAGGCAATAGCATGATGGGAGACGTAGTCACAGACATAGCTCACCCCCACAACTGTCCCATCAACACCACCCTGAACCATGCTCACATCACAGGGAGTGGAGAAGGACTCACAAGATGGCTGACACTGGCTACTGCTGTGGGGAGCACAAGGCCCTGCTGCCAACTGTGCACCAACAAACAGCAGGACACCACTGACTGACATCCTGAGAGACAACTTACACTCCCTGCAATGCAAGCACGTTCCATGGTGGGATATCTGGCTGGCTGGGTGGGAAGGGGGACTTGCAGCACTGACTATAGTCACCAGCACCTCCCCTCACACCCCCCCAACACAAACTCCACAGTACCCACCTGGTAGAATGCAATGCCCTCCATCCTAACACAAGATCCCACAAAGCACCACCACCCTGGGTTATGTTGTGTGAAGCACAGGGACACTCTTGGGACTCTTAGCCAAACAACTGCCAGGACAACACTCCCAGCCATCCTGTCAGCACAGCCAGCCCACCCCACAGGGAAGCAGAGTCAAAAGGAAGGAAGCATGGGCATGCTGGGAAGGGGGGTGGAGGCAATAGCATGATGGGAGACGTAGTCACAGACATAGCTCACCCCCACAACTGTCCCATCAACACCACCCTGAACCATGCTCACATCACAGGGAGTGGAGAAGGACTCACAAGATGGCTGACACTGGCTACTGCTGTGGGGAGCACAAGGCCCTGCTGCCAACTGTGCACCAACAAACAGCAGGACACCACTGACTGACATCCTGAGAGACAACTTCCACTCCCTGCAATGCAAGCACGTTCCATGGTGGGATATCTGGCTGGCTGGGTGGGAAGGGGGACTTGCAGCACTGACTATAGTCACCAGCACCTCCCCTCACACCCCCCCAACACAAACTCCACAGTACCCACCTGGTAGAATGCAATGCCCTCCATCCTAACACAAGATCCCACAAAGCACCACCACCCTGGGTTATGTTGTGTGAAGCACAGGGACACTCTTGGGACTCTTAGCCAAACAACTGCCAGGACAACACTCCCAGCCATCCTGTCAGCACAGCCAGCCCACCCCACAGGGAAGCAGAGTCAAAAGGAAGGAAGCATGGGCATGCTGGGAAGGGGGTGGAGGCAATAGCATGATGGGAGACGTAGTCACAGACATAGCTCACCCCCACAACTGTCCCATCAACACCACCCTGAACCATGCTCACATCACAGGGAGTGGAGAAGGACTCACAAGATGGCTGACACTGGCTACTGCTGTGGGGAGCACAAGGCCCTGCTGCCAACTGTGCACCAACAAACAGCAGGACACCACTGACTGACATCCTGAGAGACAACTTACACTCCCTGCAATGCAAGCACGTTCCATGGTGGGATAACTGACTGGGTGGGTGGGTGGGTGGGAAGGAGGTCTGGCTGTCAACCAAACACAATCAATGCAGACCATGTTCACACCCCAGAGAATACATAGAAATGCCCAAATAATGCAGGACAATGTGCCACACCAATATCAACCCCTGACTGTGACATCTTAGGACAATACAATGTACAGGCCCGCACCCCGAGGCACAGTCACAACTGTCAGGTGTGTCAACCACTGATGCCTGCAGAAACATGACATACATTGTTTGTGTCTCCCAAAAACAGGTGATGATAGGGACACAGCAGCAGACGCTGAGGAGTCCCAGTCCCAGGCTCAAGAGGATGCCGAGCTCACTGGCGTCGTACAGCCTCTGTCCTCCTCGGACGATGAAGAACAACCTGGCACATCCGGTGCAAGTCAACATGCTGCACCAGCAGGACCACCAGCTGCAGCACCAGCAGGTCCACCAGCTGCACCCCCTGCACCCACCCCTCCAACGACTGTCACCACGAATACCATCCCTGCCGACATGGACAGAATAAGGAACAACACCAGCGCAGTGACCCTGGACCAACCTGGGGCCATGGACACCACCACCACCACCAACCCCAAGGTGGACCAGGGTTATCTGTGCGTGCA
This sequence comes from Calotriton arnoldi, assembly GCA_963921515.1. Classification (NCBI taxonomy): domain Eukaryota; kingdom Metazoa; phylum Chordata; class Amphibia; order Caudata; family Salamandridae; genus Calotriton; species Calotriton arnoldi. Next base: position 200,892 of record CAWUFW010003758.1, read on the forward strand.
ACTGCACACACTGCACATGTCAGCAGGGGTGGTGGGAGGGGTGGGAGACAGAGGTCGCTGCTTGCAGACGCTGCTGGTGTGCATGAAGACCCACAACTGGTACGCATAGCTGATGCGTACCAGTCCAGCACCGGAGAGCTCAGCCAGGTAGTGGGGCTCCTCAGAGACATTAAACAGCAGCAGGCTGCCCATCATGCCCGCTTGGACTCCCACATGTCCCAAGTGGAGTCACACATGTCACGTGTGGACTCCCACATGTCACGTGTGGACTCCCACATGACCCGCGTGGAGTCCAAGTGGGATGTACTACATGAGATGACGGCGGTGCACAGGGACATTTTACAATGCCTCCGCCAGATGAACAGCAACCAGTCCACACCTCCCTGTGTGCCAACAACATCTGGTACCGAACAAACTGCAACTGCCACAGGGAGGGAGGAGGACTCTGGCGGAGAGTCCCCTGCACCGCAGCAGCCTGCACTTGAGGGCCCCCCCCAAGAAGAGGGGTCGTCCGAGGAGGGGAAAGTGAGAGGCTGATGGCCAAGCGCAACTCCCAGGAAGCCTGAACCTGTTCTGGATTTTCGCCTTTGTGCACAGACTGTTCACCCTGTTGATGGCAACACTACTCCCACACATTGCATGGGGAGTATAAGTTGGAACAATGTGTCAGACAACAGTGGCCCCGATACTGGGGATCCTGTCTACCTGGACTTTCTATTCATCTAGGAACTTGGGATTGCAAGATTCATGTACAGCACAATCCCTCCTATGCACTATTATCACAATAAACACACTAATACACCATACTTGCCTCTGTCGTGATTCCAACGTGGGTGCTGTTATGGGGATGATGAACTGCAAAATTACACAGTGTATGCGAACTGCAACAGCAAGGACAACACAGGCATGTGAGTACAGGCAACGTGACACATATGAGGGAGACACACCACCAGGGCTACACAACACATACACACCTAGGCCATCTGACTCATTGCCTACACTGATGTTGCCAGGGAAGACGGTGCAATGCACAGACACCACACCCATTCCCAGTTGTAGTCAAGTAGCCCACAGGTGCAGTAAGCAAATGGCAGTCAAATGTGTGACCACAGACAACGCACATCACTAAGTGAAGCACAGGTTTATTACACAGTAGCAACATGCCGTAACCACTACAGATGCAAGGTAACCCCACCTGGTAGCGGGCACACAGTCAACAACTGTAGACAGAAGGAAGTCCATGGGTGTGGCGCACATCACCTGTAGGGACACAACAGCTACCAGCCTGGATGTGCAATCACGTCGTCGGTGGACACAGTTCACCAAACGAATCTGAAAGTACCCTGTGAAGGACAGAAATGACACACAGTCAAAAGCAATGCAGTACAGGACAGAACAGCAAAACTCATGCACAATACATGTTACAAGATACCCACCCAGAACCAAGTTAGCATGTCAACACTGTTGGGGAGTACAGCCCACCTGTCACCACACATCGCAACACACATCCTGTCAAGTAGCCCATGGACACACTCCAACAGCACCAGAGCACCACCCACACATCATGCCAACTCACATCATTCACATGACACCTCAGGATACTCACATTCAGCTAAAGAAGTTGGTGATGAGCTGTGTGCGGACATCACCATCACCATCATCATCATCATCGTCACTGGCATCGTGGTCCAGGCCAGGATCCTCCACAGGTGGCGGATGTTGGTCATCGTCATCCTGGATGAGAGGCAACTCCTTCCGCACTGCCAGGTTGTGAAGCATGCAGCAGACGATGATAATCTTGCACACTTTCGCAGGGGCATATGGGAGGGACCCTCCGGTCTTGTCCAGGCAGCGGAAGCGGCTCTTCAGGAGACCAAAGGTCCGCTCAATCACTCTCCTGGTCCGACCATGTGCCTCATTGTAGCGCATCTGGGCAGGTGTCACAGGGTTCCTGAGGGGTGTCAGCAACCACGGCATGTTGGGGTATCCCGAGTCACCTACGGACAGACAAGTGCACATCAGCTGACTTGGAAAAGTGGGCGGAATACTACAGATCAGATCACACACAATGGCACAAAGTCAGTACACACCGACAAGCCAGGCACGCTGGTTCTGCATCTGTGCCATCAACCTGGGGATGCGACTACTCCTCATCACAAAGGCATCGTGTGCTGAACCAGGGAAACGGGCACACACGTGTGTGATGGTCATGTCTGCAAGACACACCACCAGTGCATTGACCGAGTGGTAGTGCTTGCGGTTCCTGTAGGCCTGCTCCTGGGCCTGTGGTGGTACCAAAGCCACATGTGTCCCATCAATGGAGCCAATGACATGCGGCATCCTCCCCAGGGCATAAAAGTCACTCTTCACGTCAGTGAGTCGTCGCAGTCTAGGGAAATAGATGTACCGGTTCAGGAAGAGCAACATTGCCGCCAAAACATCGCGGAGCACACGGCTGAACATGGTCTGTGACATCCCACCAGCAGACGCCACAGTATGTTGGAAGGTACCGGTGGCAAAGAAGTGTAGGGCTGCCATCACCTTCACCTTGGGGGTCAGCGCTGTAGGATACGGCCGGCCAGGCTGCAAATGTGGGGACAACTGCACTGCCAAATCCTCAATCAGCTGCCTGGTGAAGCGGTACCGTCGGATGCTGTCCCGTTCCACCATCGTTGCCAGGTCTGGGAATGGCCGATGGACAGCAGGAGCCCTGCAGTGCAGAGGAGAAGTAAGCAAGATCGTCAGTCACCCCACATATGCGGCATTGAACACACTCAAGATCCCAACATACATCATCATGAGGCACAACTACATGAAGTGTGCAGTACCGGAACGACATTTATGGTACATACATGGCCAACATCTGTCAACACGGTCCTACAGGTGGCATCAATTTGTCCCAGGTTGGCCCATTGGATATCATGATGCTGTGTCACAGTCACCCCCCAGTGACATGTGAGGACAGATGTGCCCCAGGCACCACAGCTCAACGACAGGCACATTCCCAGGGACCCTGTAATGCCACATGGACACTGGCATCACCTGGAGTATCATGTGTACACCACAACAAAACAAACATGACCCCCACAGGTAGTGGCCACACTTGCCATGGCAGGAGAGCCATGGACGTCTGTGACACACACGCACAACATCAGAGTCCATGCACACACAACGTGGATGTGGAGACTGTCTCCCATTGTGCACATGAAATCAGAGACATTGTAAACACTACATGCACAAAGACTGTGGAGGGCCATCACTATTGTGCCACTGGGACACCCTGGCTCAAACATACCGTCCCACATGGGACTCACGGGGTATGTGACATGACATACACAAACACCACTGTGAAATGTGACCATGGCACATGCACAGATATGAACAGTTGCACATCACAGTGGTCACGTACACGTAACACCCAGGATCCTGTCCCCATTAACACGTGCACAGCCTGGGGGTGGCTGCCCACAGGTGACACCCACAGGACAACATGTACACCAACATACACACAATAGGAAATGCAGCCTTACATGCCTTATGATAAGGTTTGGACAGGCTGTCGTGATGTAGGTGTGCCCCTCACTCCCTGGGAGCTATCTGTGGCTGGCATATGTCCATCTGAGACAGGCATGCTGACATATGCCAGTCACATGTACAGTGATGCGTTGTACTGCAATGGACCGATCGGTGCCTCCGGCCGGCCCATTGCATTCAATGTGTGCGGGTACGCGTTGTACCCCTGTGCGCGTTGAACAGCAATGGACCGATCGGTGCCTCCGGCCGGCCCATTGCATTCAATGTGTGCGGGTACGCGTTGTACCCCTGTGCGCGTTGAACAGCAATGGACCGATCGGTGCCTCCGGCCGGCCCATTGCATTCAATGTGTGCGGGTACGCGTTGTACCCCTGTGCGCGTTGAACAGCAATGGACCGATCGGTGCCTCCGGCCGGCCCATTGCATTCAATGTGTGCGGGTACGCGTTGTACCCCTGTGCGCGTTGAACAGCAATGGACCGATCGGTGCCTCCGGCCGGCCCATTGCATTCAATGTGTGCGGGTACGCGTTGTACCCCTGTGCGCGTTGAACAGCAATGGGCTTGCCTGGCAACGGACGCGTTTTTGAATATTCGAACGAGTCGGTTGCTGGAAATTCAGTTGGTCACCCACAACAATGTTGCAAAATAATGTATGTCATGAAGTTGAAGATTTGAAGGATGCTGTGGGCGTGTTTTGGTGCTGCTATTCCATGGATTGGCCAGATTCAGAAGATGCAAACGACTTGGACCTATCACTTTGGACACAAGGGACAGTATCTGCCTCTCCAGCACATATATATTGCTGCATGTTCCCCTGAGAGCCCACTTGCCTGCACTACATGCTCCAGGACGACATCTGCCACTGCACTGCTGCTGTCTCTGCCCCTCTGGACCCTGCAATGGCACGTACTGTGGAGAGAGCCCCAGCCTTCAGCCTTGAAGAGAACCAGGCCCTGCTGGACATCCTACTTCCACAGTACAGCAAGCTGTATGGGACACCAGGGGAGCAGGTGAGTGTTCTGTGCACTGCCTTTCTGAATGTGCATTTTGTCTGACTAGCAAGGCTGAGAGTCAGCACACCACTGGCTAGCAGGCTCACTGAGTAGTTGTCACCCCCCATAGTGTGTAGTGACTTGCACTGGACAGGTATGGTGCAGTGACAGTGCTTCTGAACAGGGTTTTACTCCCCATGCTATGATACCATGTAGTGACTTCTGGAAAACTGTCCATGGGCAGCCGTGCACTGCCTGGGTACACCATGTGCCCCTGTGATTGCGACATGTATATGCAACTGTGTCATGCACGGATATGTTGCATGTGTAGTAATGGCCTTATCACTTTGTCATCCTGACAGGCTTCTGCCCATCGGAAGCATGAGATCTGGAAGGACATCGTCCGGGCTGTCCGGTCCGTGGGGGTCTACCAGCGCCGGATCCGCAACTGCCAAAAGAGGTGGCAGGACCTTCGGGGCTGGACCCGGAGGATTGCACGGGTCCAGCTGAAGCTGTCGCCTCCTCGCAGGAGGGGCGGAACACGGACCCTGACCCCCACATGCTCAGGATCCTGGCGGTGGTCTTTCCAGACCTGGATGGGCAGCTGAAGGCCAGAGAGCAGCAAGGAGGGGGTGAGTCAAAGACTGCACTGTGTACTCTGTCTAACATGTTATGTGCCCTCCTCGGGCCAGGTTGAACTGCCACAGTACAGCAGTCATGTTGTCCAGGAGCCATGTCCCTCTATTGTGCACTGCCCACTCCTCATCTGATACCCAGGTGTGGCCCTTACATGCAGGGAATTCTGTCACTTAGGACTGTGTCCTTGCAGTTTGCTTGACTCAAGGTGGGAGACAGCATCTGTTTCCCTGACTCTGTGGTGGGCATCATGGGTGGGTCCATTGCTTACACAATGCCTGTATTCTGACATGTAGGGTAGTGTCACAGGTCTCCCATATGTCCAATAGGTATGACCTGGACAGATGAGGGTTAAGAGGATGTGTTGTGGGGGGATGTACATGTGCACTTGTGCAGCTCCAGGACTTGCATTCCCCATGACCTACTATTGTGACACAGTGCAGAGTGTTGTTGTCTGGCTGCAAAGTCATACATCACTGAGACAGTGATGTATGACTTTGCAGTCATGCCTCCGCCATGGCATGTGTCTACTGATTGGTGATCCTGCAGGGGAGTGACATGTGCTACATGCACACCATAGTGGCGCTGGCTATCAGGACATGGGTGCATCATGGTGTCTGTCGCTGGTATGCATCACATGCATTTCCTATTTGACTCTGGGCATCCCTTACATCCGTAAACCTGTACTGACTCAGTGGCAAGAGCTGTGATGTGTCCACACCGTGTCCTCTGCACTGTCCAACTACTGTGTACTTGGTGCATGTGTCAACACTGGGGTGTTGCAATCCAACAGACACCAGACAGATGGGTGCAAGGCCATGTGGGATGTGAGTGCCATGCTTGGCATCAGACTGACAATTGACTTCTCCTGTTCAATTAGTGCACTTTTAGCAATGTACAACTAATGATGCCAGGGCTTGCTCTGGGATGTGCTGTGCTCACAGTGGTGTGTGCGTTATGTGCAGGTGACTGATGTCTGTCTGTTTCCCCATTGTTTGCAGATACATCCACGGCCACGGAAGGGGACAGCTCCACGGACCAGGAGGAGCCGGAGAGCCAGACTGGGTCAGCAGCCGAGGAGTGGTCGGAGGGACCCAGTGGCACGGAGGGCGAGGGGAGCCACACCGAGGAGTCCTCAGCAGCATCCACCTCAGCTGAGGACCAGAGCAACTCGGAGGATGACTCCCTTGTGGAGGCGGGTGTCAGCAGCCACCACACCCCAGCTAGTGTTGCTGTCCCCGCCACCACCAGCACCACCACCGCCCTCCCATCGGCTCCCATTCCCCAGGTCCGTGGAGGCTCCCATGTCCGGGAGCGTGTCTCCTTTGGGCCAGGCACCGCACCCCCTGCCCCTGTGTCCCCTGCTGCCCTGAGTGAGGAGTCTGTGTACCTCCTTCGCCAGCTCCATGTAGGGCAGACAGCCATGCTGAGTGTCCTCCATGCGCACACCGCGCTGTTGACTCAGCTGGTGTCGTTCATGGAGGGCATCTCATCGGGCATGTCTGACCTACAGAGGGGCAATAGGTCCATGGACTCCTCCCTGACGGCAGCAGTGTCCCTCCTCAAACGGTCCCTCACCCCTCCTGCCTCTGCTCCATCCACACTCCCCAGCACCTTACCCATCCCAGGCACACACACACTGGCACACACCAGCACACACACATCCAGCACACTGACACACACGCCAATGACAAAACGCACACGCAAGCACATTCAGGGGACTGAAGCCAGACTCACAGGGGATGGGGCCCTGGAACACACACACGCATCCACATGCACTGCGCAGTCCTCAGTTCCCTCTCCCTCCAAAGCACCCTCCCTTGCCTCACCTGCAACCCCAAAGTCACAGCAGCTCTTCCTCTGTGACCTCGGCCTCTTCCCCACCGATGAAGCTGCTCCAGCATCCCGGGGGAAGAGGAAGCCCACCCACACGGAGCAGAGTGCCCCTCGCCCCCGGACACCCTCCCCCAGGCGCAGACGGACTGAGGCCCCCACCCGCAAGTCCCCCGGAGTGCTAAGAGCAAGACCCCGCCACCGCCCTGCAGCTCAGGCACAAGGTCTCCGTCCTCCATCCCTCAGGCCCCCACTGCACAGGTGCCCCCACCACACCCTGCCCCAGGTTCCCCCACCCACAGATATACCATCCCCAAGATGCTCCGGCCTTCTCCCCTGCCACTTGCTCTCCCAGCACCACACCCCCGCTGCGCTTGTCTGTGCCACTGATGTGGTGAGGGTGTCCTCCCCCTCTGTCCAACCCACCTTGCCTGTTCCCCATTCTCCTCCCCTGGAGGTAGGCACTGCAGTGGAGTCCACTACCGCCCTGTCTGACTTGGGCACTGCAGTGGCGGACCTGTCCACCCCATCTGCAGGGTCCACTGCAGTTGTGCCGGCACCCACGACATCTGTGTCATGCCCCCCAGTTGTGCCGGCACACACCATGTCAGACACCTCCACTGCAGTTGTCAGTGGCTCTCCAGCACCCACCACCCCTTCCCTGACTCCCCCTGGTGAGCCCTGATCCTGTCCCTGCGGTGCCTGGCCTGCCCCCCGGTTGCCCCTCCTAGTGGATTGTCCCTGGTATTGTGCAGGCATGCGTAGGGTGACATCTGCCAGTGTCACCCTGTTTGAACTTTGACAATGGACTGGCCATTGGCCTTTGCTCTTTTTTCAGGACTTCGTTTGGCCTCAACACATATGCTGAATAAAGCAACTTTCTTTTCTCTAGTGCTCATGCTTCAGATGTACATGTTGTTGGTGCAGCTAACCATGCCCTTGCTGCAGTGATGGTGATATCTGGTCTCATGATTATGAAGTGTTACTGTGCAGGAACCCATGTGGTCCAGGGGGAATGTGTCCTATCATGTGGTGTATCCATGTCATCAATAGCAGCATCTGAGGGTGTCATGTGTTCAGTATTTGGCAATGGGTTTCCTACTTACATTGGCAATTTCACATCTGTGGCTTCCACCCCTGCACATCTGTTGTGCCTGCCATCGTTGCTTTTGTCTACTTCCCTGACCGTGTTGCCATCTCCAGTGGACATGCAGGTTTGGGCATCAATGGGGAGGGACTCATCCGTGTAGTCAGTGCAACATTGCTATACAAGTGTGTTGGATCTGTGCTGATGATTCCGTTGGCACATCCATGACCAGGCTGATGTGATGGGAGCCCTCATTTGGTGCTAATTGTTGATTGTGTGACCAAGTGCTCAGCTGACATGATGGGGCCCTACTGAGGCAACATATGGCACAGCTTTCCTCACACAGGAGTGGAGTCCCCTCATGGCAGTGTGTACACGTGTGACATTGCCTGCGCCCAAGGTGTGTGTTGTATGTGCATGTCTGTGTGTTTACTTCCATTCATCTGCGCATGCTGTGATCCCTAGTGTTGTACCTGTTTGTGATGCTTGCTGACTTGAGCTATGTTCCCCCAAAGTCTTCTCCCTGTGTTCTCTGTGATGTGGGTGCATGGCACATTACTGGTCATCAGGGTGTCACCCATAGGTGTGTTTGCTGTCAGGGCAGAGTTTGTGTGCTGACGCAGATGGGTCACAGTCAGGTTTCCCTTTGGCACTTGTTGTTTGCCCCTGTCATGTGATTTCCAGTTTGTGTTATCTTTCAGTGATTGTGACACGTTGTGTGTGTGACTGCTGGCACTCCTTAGGGTCCGGGCTGCAATGTTGGTTGTTGTCTATGTGTGTTCTTTGTGGGTGACCTTGGCTTCTTCATTGGTGTGTGACTGTGGCTGGGATCCCATTGGTCGGTGTGGTATTGCCGTCATGTCCATGTACAGCGTAGTGTGCAGTGTGTCAGACATTCAGGAGTCTTGTTGAGTGTCCATGTGTGATGTGTTTCTACACCTTGGTTCCCACCCACCACCCTGGAATAGTAATGGGTGCATGTGCAATGTCACCAGTGCATGTGTACTTCACTGCTGCACATTGTTGGAGGTCGAGGGGTGTGGTCTTGAGTGTGTGCAGATGAGAGTTGTTGCCCGGCTAGTCCCCTGCCTCCATGTTGGCCTTGGCTTACTGGCCATGCTGATTGATTTGTGCTTGTGTAGGTGTGATGGTAGTTAGTTGCTCAGGACACCTGACTGTGGTTCACAGTGTGAACGACATTTAGCTTTGTCATCACAGTGGTATTTTTCTTCAGCCCAGGGTCACCACATTGTGGGGGCCCTGGGGGTGGTGCTGTGGTGTGTCTGTGACTTGCTGTGTCAGTTGTTGTTCCTACGTGCCTGTGTGACATGTGTGTTTTGTGCTCCCTCTCACCTGTCAATGCCTGTTTGCCCACATAGGGGATTTGGATCCATGAGTTACCTTAGTGTGGCAGTGTATGCACATCTGTATGATTGGTATTCAGCTCTCCTCATGTGTTGTGTTGTTGCCTGGGGACACTGGCACCCCCACCCCTCACCTGCTGTGTATGATGACAGTGTTGGTCTGCCTGTTAGTGTTTGTGCATCTGCACCACTGCATTGGCATATCTTGGGTGTGCCATTGGCTGTATGTTGTTTGGTGTGTTTCCCCTGCTGTCCCTGGGACTCCTAGGTCATCGGTCAGCACAGTGATCATGGTTTGTGTGTCCCATTGCTGCCATGGTATGGTATCTGTTCACCTCACATCTGCTGTCTCCACAGGGTATCTGCATTTGTGTGCCCATTGGTGCAAATATGTGGTTCTGCATTCTGATGGTCACTTCTGTCATTGTGTCATTGATGACTGTTGACGGTCTCAGCCACCATGGGTGTTGTTTGTCTGCACATGGCCAAAGGAATGTTTCATTTGCACTGCAGTATTTGGCTCCCCCAATTTATGTTGCAATGGGACACATACACTACTTTGCCACAGATGAGTTTTTGGTTCTGTGACCAGGAATGATCCATGCAGTTTGGCAGTTGCAGCTCTTTCTTTGTCAACAATTACCTTTTGGTCACTGTGATGATGAGGGTGTAGACCCCATTGCCACAATGGTCAAAATGTGCTTCAGCTATGGACCCCACACTTGCCTTTTGGTCACTGTGATGATGGGGGTTTAGACCCCATTGCCACAATGGTCAAACTGTGCTTCAGCTATGGACCCCACACTTACCTTTTGGTCACTGTGATGATGGGGGTTTAGACCCCATTGCCACAATGGTCAAAATGTGCTTCAGCTATGGACCCCACACTTACCTTTTGGTCACTGTGATGATGGGGGTTTAGGCCCCATTGCCACAATGGTCAAAATGTGCTTCAGCTATGGACCCCACACTTGCCTTTTGGTTACTGTGATGATGGGGGTTTAGACCCCATTGCCACAATGGTCAAAATGTGCTTCAGCTATGGACCCCACACTTACCTTTTGGTCACTGTGATGATGGGGGTTTAGGCCCCATTGCCACAATGGTCAAAATGTGCTTCAGCTATGGACCCCACACTTGCCTTTTGGTTACTGTGATGATGGGGGTTTAGACCCCATTGCCACAATGGTCAAAATGTGCTTCAGCTATGGACCCCACACTTACCTTTTGGTCACTGTGATGATGGGGGTTTAGGCCCCATTGCCACAATGGTGAAAATGTGCTTCAGCTATGGACCCCACACTTGCCTTTTGGTCACTGTGATGATGGGGGTTTAGGCCCCATTGCCACAATGGTCATGGGCTGCTTGCATTGTGGGTGCCACACACATATATGTGTGGCACATGTGCTATGGGGTCACATTGTATGTTCAATGTCATGTTCGGTGTTGTAGGCATTTGACACAGCCTGCTCACACGCTTGTCATGGTGGTGGGGGGATGTCTTAATCTTGCATTCCCTAGGTTGTGGTGTGCTTGTTGTGTCATGCATTGTCCATCCTATGAGTGGGGGTGGTAGTAGTGGTAGGCATCCAGCCCCCCTGGCTAAGGGTGGTAGTAGTGGTGGGCATCCTGCCCCCCTGGCTAAGGGTGGTGGTAGGCATCCAGCCCCCCTGGCTAAGGGTGGTGGTAGGCATCCAGCCCACCCTGGCTAAGGGTGGTAGTAGTGGTGGGCATCCTGCCCCCTGGCTAAGGGTGGTAGTGGTGGGCATCTGGCACCCCCTGGCTAAGGGTGGTAGTAGTGGTGGGCATCCAGCCCCCCTGGCTAAGGGTGGTGGTAGGCATCCAGCCCCCCTGGCTAAGGGTGGTAGTAGTGGTGGGCATCCTGCCCCCCTGGGTGAGGGTGGTAGTAGTGGTAGGCATCCTGCCCCCCTGGTTGAGGGTGGTAGTAGTGGTAGGCATCCTGCCCCCCTGGTTGAGGGTGGTAGTAGTGGTAGGCATCCAGCCCCCTGGCTAAGGGTGGTAGTAGTGGTGGGCATCCTGCCCCCCTGGTTGAGGGTGGTAGTAGTGGTAGGCATCCAGCCCCCTGGCTAAGGGTGGTAGTAGTGGTGGGCATCCAGCCCCCCTGGCTAAGGGTGGTGGTAGGCATCCAGCCCCCCTGGCTAAGGGTGGTAGTAGTGGTGGGCATCCTGCCCCCCTGGGTGAGGGTGGTAGTAGTGGTAGGCATCCTGCCCCCTGGTTGAGGGTGGTAGTAGTGGTAGGCATCCTGCCCCCCTGGGTGAGGGTGGTAGTAGTGGTAGGCATCCTGCCCCCCTGGGTGGGGGTGGTAGTAGTGGTAGGCATCCAGCCCCCCTGGCTAAGGGTGGTGGTAGGCATCCAGCCCCCCTGGCTAAGGGTGGTAGTAGTGGTGGGCATCCTGCCCCCTGGCTAAGGGTGGTAGTAGTGGTGGGCATCCAGCCCCCCTGGCTAAGGGTGGTAGTAGTGGTGGGCATCCTGCCCCCCTGGGTGAGGGTGGTAGTAGTGGTAGGCATCCTGCCCCCCTGGCTAAGGGTGGTAGTAGTGGTGGGCATCCAGCCCCCCTGGCTAAGGGTGGTGGTAGGCATCCAGCCCCCCTGGCTAAGGGTGGTAGTAGTGGTGGGCATCCTGCCCCCCTGGGTGAGGGTGGTAGTAGTGGTAGGCATCCTGCCCCCTGGCTAAGGGTGGTAGTAGTGGTGGGCATCCAGCCCCCCTGGCTAAGGGTGGTGGTAGGCATCCAGCCCCCCTGGCTAAGGGTGGTAGTAGTGGTAGGCATCCTGCCCCCCTGGTTGAGGGTGGTAGTAGTGGTAGGCATCCAGCCCCCCTGGCTAAGGGTGGTAGTAGTGGTGGGCATCCTGCCCCCCTGGTTGAGGGTGGTAGTAGTGGTAGGCATCCAGCCCCCTGGCTAAGGGTGGTAGTAGTGGTGGGCATCCAGCCCCCTGGCTAAGGGTGGTGGTAGGCATCCAGCCCCCTGGCTAAGGGTGGTAGTAGTGGTGGGCATCCTGCCCCCCTGGGTGAGGGTGGTAGTAGTGGTAGGCATCCTGCCCCCCTGGTTGAGGGTGGTAGTAGTGGTAGGCATCCAGCCCCCCTGGCTAAGGGTGGTGGTAGGCATCCAGCCCCCCTGGCTAAGGGTGGTGGTAGGCATCCAGCCCCCCTGGCTAAGGGTGGTAGTAGTGGTGGGCATCCTGCCCCCTGGCTAAGGGTGGTAGTAGTGGTAGGCATCCTGCCCCCCTGGTTGAGGGTGGTAGTAGTGGTAGGCATCCAGCCCCCGTGGCTAAGGGTGGTAGTAGTGGTGGGCATCCTGCCCCCCTGGTTGAGGGTGGTAGTAGTGGTAGGCATCCAGCCCCCTGGCTAAGGGTGGTAGTAGTGGTGGGCATCCTGCCCCCCTGGGTGAGGGTGGTAGTAGTGGTAGGCATCCTGCTCCCCTGGGTGGGGGTGGTAGTAGTGGTAGGCATCCAGCCCCCTGGCTAAGGGTGGTGGTAGGCATCCAGCCCCCCTGGCTAAGGGTGGTAGTAGTGGTGGGCATCCTGCCCCCCTGGGTGCGGGTGGTAGTAGTGGTAGGCATCCTGCCCCCTGGCTAAGGGTGGTAGTAGTGGTGGGCATCCAGCCCCCCTGGCTAAGGGTGGTGGTAGGCATCCAGCCCCCCTGGCTAAGGGTGGTAGTAGTGGTGGGCATCCTGCCCCCCTGGGTGAGGGTGGTAGTAGTGGTAGGCATCCTGCCCCCTGGCTAAGGGTGGTAGTAGTGGTGGGCATCCAGCCCCCCTGGCTAAGGGTGGTGGTAGGCATCCAGCCCCCCTGGCTAAGGGTGGTAGTAGTGGTGGGCATCCTGCCCCCCTGGGTGAGGGTGGTGGTAGGCATCCAGCCCCCCTGGCTAAGGGTGGTAGTAGTGGTGGGCATCCTGCCCCCCTGGGTGAGGGTGGTAGTAGTGGTAGGCATCCTGCCCCCCTGGTTGAGGGTGGTAGTAGTGGTAGGCATCCTGCCCCCCTGGTTGAGGGTGGTAGTAGTGGTAGGCATCCTGCCCCCCTGGTTGAGGGTGGTTGTGGTGGTTGGCATCCAGCCCCCCTGGGTTGGGGTGGTGGCGCGCATTCAGGCCCCTGTGTGCATATGTGGCATTGGTGATGGGCATCCCGCCCCTATGGTGCTGCTGTTGCTGGTGTAAGTATATTCAGATTCCCAGTGTATGTGTGTGATGTGTCGTGTACGTGTTGTATGTGTTTTGTGGTTGGTGTCTGACTTACCTTCTGCGCCGTACGCGTCCGTGCCTGTTCCGGTAGTAGATGTAGAATATTGGTATGATCGGGACGAAGGGATTCATGGTTGGTTCGTGTCGTTCGTCCTTCTCGTTGCTTCGCGTCGTCCTCGTCGCTTGGCTTCGTCCTCGTCGCTTCGCGTCGTCCTCGTCGGTGCTGTGTTCGTCTCGTAGCCGTGGATCGTGTTGTGGCGCGATTCGGAGCTTATGTGCGCCTCTCCCGGATGCTTTGACGTGCCGTGCGTAGCGACGGGTTCGGCGCGTACGGAAAGCGCATCGTACTTGTTCGGCCGGACGGGCTGCATTTTCCCTTCCGTGCGACTCGATTCGGCGTTTCCGGATTCGCCTCGGTCGGAGAACAGGACCTGGTTTGGGTGAGTACGGCTCGGCCGGGATTTTTGCTGTTGTGCGCATCGTACTTGCTCGTTCGGTGTACTGTACGGATCGGTCGGGAAACTGGCTTTCGCATGGCTTTTTTCCCGACCGAATAGTATTGGGTGCGCCTCCGACCGAGATCGGAATCGGCCCCTATGTAATGTGACCAATGCGCTAATCGGTTGCATCTTGAACTGTCCTCACTCAAGGAGTTGCAAAACGACCTACCTCACGAATAATAACTAGCCTGGTCACAATTTGCGGCCCTCTGTGGTTGGCCGTGAGTGCAAAGATGGACAAAACTCATTTCTATTCCCAATTGGGAAACATTTTTTAAAGTAGACTGTTTCCATTGAAGTAAAGGTATATCTTTTTTTTAAAAATGGAAATTGGGCATTAAAATGTAACCTCAGTGATTAAGGTGACACAGTGAGTAAGGAGATTTTTTGCAATCAGAGACTTCACTACTACGGGAGTGCGGAACTCACTGAATTTGACCCACGGAAATTGGCGGATTTACATAAAAACTGTGAGATTCTGCGGAGTTCCGCTAACGGACAGAAATAAGCATGTTGCGCTGCTCACACTGTGATTTAGATCTGGGAGCACGTGCCACATTGAAAAATCTGCGTGAATGGCACCACGCGGCGTGCCAGAGGGTGTAGCTACTTGAGTTGGTTTTGCTGCCACTTGAGTAGAATTACTTCTCGAGTAACAGTCTACTGGCTGCACATGGTCACGACCGCACATGTTAGAAAATCTTGCAGGATGTTCTCCGAGCAACCGGAAATCGCGCTAGGGGATGCCAAATCTCGCTCACCCTCACCAACTTACTGTTCTGGAGCCACGCACAAGAAAAAATACCTCCACCCACTGATTGGCGGAATTTGTCTGAAACTCCGCGTTACGAGAGTAATGCTGAATCACCAAAATTCTGCCAATTCCACAGGTGGAGCTGAATATTTCTCCCAGCCCTACTCATTACATGGATTGCAACAGTGACAGAAAAAATTTGCGCTGGTGATTAGGCACATTTTCACCCACATATGCATTGACCACCTAATGCAAATATGGTTGTTATTTGACATTGGTTGCTCAGTGCAAAAAGTGGTGCAAAGTTGCTTAATCAGCAGTTCAGCACTGATCAGTAACCATTGGAATTCATGTTATCAGGGCTTAAAGTATTGTTTGACAAAAGGTAAAGAGTGAACTGTAGCTTTTGTATAAACAGCATTTGCTCACAATCAATAGGTTTTATCGCTTGGAGCCATTTTTTAAACAGCCTGCCAACATATACCTCACAATAGTGGCTCTTAACATTGCTACTACAAAATTGCTATAGAAACTGTTTCATGTCAATGTACTGACTGCTTCTTGATACATTGCTAAAAACCACAAGTAAGGACATTCAAAAACATAAGCCAAACCACACTAACTACGGAAACAAGTGACAAAATAATCAAAACTATTAATAATGATAAAGCTATGCAAAGATGCATTGTAAATACTGTTTTTGTACATATTGTTGGTCCAAGAAAATATTCCTTTTTGTTTGGGTCATGGCCCAACAATTTAGCAATCCCTGCTTGGGGAAAAAAAATCCAACTGTTGCAAAACAAATTCCAAAAACCTAAAAAAATGTACTGAGTTAGATGGGGGTGAAAATGGACTGCTATACGGAGGCATCAGGCCAGACAATCTAAACTCACATTGAGGATATCTGTGCCTAACTATCCAAATTGGTTTTCATAGTCAAGGCCAATGATTCCTTATAGGAATTGTCTGGTATGCAGAGTAAAGTGAGTCTGATACATATTATTTTGTGAAATAGCAGAAACAGAAAGAGGAGGCAGCAAACACAGGCTTTTAAAGGCTCATTATATCCTAGTTTAATAAAAATCTCCTCTATTACGAAAGAAGGGAGTTGCAGAAAAGATGTACTGAGTTTCTCTACATGTGTGAATTTGTTATGCTGAGAGACAGCTATAAGATCAAGAAATTGTTTGAGATGGTCTTGTTGCTACTAGCAACTAAGCTACACTCAAAATGGCACATTCTGTGAAAGCAATAAAACGATTCAATGCTATAGGTCAGTTGACGGGCTTTGATGCATGTGCCATGGGCATGGGATACGTTTTGAACCACACACATTTTAAGACGATTCAGGATTTGATTATTTTCCGAACTTCCTGAAGGTCAGCCATTGGTCTTTGTGCCAAAGAATGAAGCTGCGTCATTCGCTCTACAATGAGTGAACAGAGGCAGAGCGGTTAAGGGAGGAGGGATGACCAACTGGAGGTATAACTGTAAAGGTAGGGTGTCCCATGATGTTATTCAGTGACAGATAGACAGAGAGACATTCTTTATAGGCGTTTGCTCATTTTCAATCACATTAAGATGAAGGTGCGTTTCCGAAACAGAATTTGGCAACATTTTGAGAGAAATAATGTTGAGACAGACGTTAGGAAAACACATATTAAATTGAACTTCCTGAGGAAGATGTATTTTTCACAAGCTAGACAGACCAGTTGTGTTACAGAAAACAATGCAAACGGGAAATATTTTGTCTGGACCAATTGCATCGAATTTTAAAGAAGAAAATGAATTATCTGGCAGATTGGTTAGGCTTTTGTGAAATAAATGTTTCAAAAATAATACAGAGGTAGAGACTCTAACTGCATTAAAATTCTGAGAGAAAAATATGTTTTCTGCAATAGGGAAGTCAAGGAATCTTTGAAACGGAGACAGGTGGTATTTTATGAGAAAAGACTGATACATTGTTCATTTCAACTGAATTGACTTTTTGGATTGTTCTTGCTCCATCTAGAAGCATAGGCAGATGTAATTGACCAAGTCTCCCAATCCCAGCAGGCGTTTTGGGAACATAGATTGAAATTAATTTTTCATAAGATTGGCAGGGATGGCTTTGTGATGGACAGTAGCTTAAAAGAAAAAAAATTCAATTTGTATTTGTATTTTGTAAACCATTGGGTCTCTTGGTATAATAAGTCCCAATTATAGACCTATGATGCAAAATATCAGTTTCTTTAGATTTTTCCAAAACATACAGATTGATTGAATATTAATGGGAAATGAGATCAGTGGCTGAGGCTCGGATATCAGCAGGAAATGAGTAGTCACTTAGGCAAGCCTAGATTTTCTACCATATTGGAACCTATGATTGTATAAAAGATGAAGACTCGAGAGAGGAGCAATTTAGGGTATACTGATGAATACATTTTGTCCCAGATAGGTAAGACGATGAGGCTACCTCTAGAGATAAACATCTTTGAGCATCCTAATTGAACTGAATTTGCAACAGATGAATTTGCAACCGCAAACTACATGTTCCTACCTGGTAAGAAGGCTGGAGTTTTGTAAAGGATACTTCCTCTAGACAGACACATTGCTGGGAACCCTCAATGGAGTCAATTTGTGAGCAAAATACATTGTTGCCATGTAAGCAAGCCAAAGCTCTGATAGAGTTCATGAGAAGAGAGGCTTCTGTGGATTAAGTTGAATTTGTGAGATCAAAATATTTGGTACTTCCCTAATTTTGCATAACACGAAATGAGTAACATTTTCACCATTTATATACTGTGAAATTTAGTGTGATTTTTGCCTGTGAGAGACTAATTCAAGTAGGAAATGTCTTGCTGAGAGACTATTTCTACTCAAACGAGAAATGTTCTCCTAGAATCAGTCTCTGGCCCCGATATATACTCAGGGACAAAGGTTACTCGAGATACGGTGATGCATGTCATTTTGCAAAAAGAATGCATACTTTCCCTCTTAATAGACAGAATATGGTCAACAAATGTCAGCTAATGGGCCCCACTCAGTCTTTAAGATGCCCCCAAAAATTACTAGGGTTTTTCAGTTACCACCAAACTCTTAATCACACCCTAAAACTATTGACCCACATTTGTTTTCTTTATCAGTAGAATTTCTTTATATTTTCTCTTGTTTTGAGTGTATAAAAACTTATGTCCATAGTACATTAAGTACATACAGTGCACACTGGGAGTGCTAAGTTTATGCCACTATTTATGGATGGCTGATGTTTTAAATAGTTAAAGAGCTGGAGCAGCACTATTTTACCATCTTAGACAGTGATATATGGCTGCTTGTCACAGGAACTTTTAATACAAGTGCTGATTTTGATTGGCCAGATAGCAGGATTTGTTGATCTATCTAAAGTCAACAAAATAACAGAATAGGATATGCAAACCAACACAAAAACACAATTAAAACATATCAGGGATAATCACAACACAACAGTCAAAATAGAATGCAACACAATAACCACAATTTAACACAACAACAGTAGGGAAAGTGCTGCATAGCAGAGGAGTAAAAATTACTATTCCCACTCCATTGAGTGCAACAGTAGGGAAAGTTTTGGATAGCGGAGGAGTAAAAACTACTATTCCCACTCCAGTGAGTGCAACAGTAGGGAAAGTATTGGATAGCGGAGGGGTAAAAATTACTATTCCCACTCCAGTGAGTGCAACAGTAGGAAAAGTATTGGATAGTGGAAGTGTAAAACTTACTATTCTCACTCCAGTGAGTGCAACAGTAGGGAAAGTATTGGATAGCGAAGTGGTAAAAAATACTATTCCCACTCCAGTGAGTGCAACAGTAGGGAAAGTGCTGGATAGCGGTGGGGTAAAAATTACTATTCCCACTCCAATGAGTGCAACAGTACATAAAGTGCTGGATAGCGGAGGGGTAAAAATTACTATTACCACTCCAATGAGTGCAACAGTAGAGAAAGTGTTGGATAGCAGAGAAACAAAAATTACTAGTAACATTTAAACAATTGAAAAAATTAAAATAATCTTAAAAATAAATAAACAATATTATAAAAATATCCGACTAACAATATTAAACATTAACATTAAATATATTAATTACATATAACAAAAAGATACAACTGTTATCTAAAATAAATTAATAAATATATTTATAAACAATATTTATTTTAAAAAAAGCAAATATTAAAAAATATATATATTTAAAACATAAATGTATTTATTTTGTTTCCTACCCTATAACACCACACCAATAAAAAAGTCAACATTTTTATTTAAATTTATTTCCATAATTAACATAATTAATAATGAATTTAAAAAAAATTATTAATAAAAATAAATAATAAACATTCATTGAATACACATTCTTTAACACTATAATATTCAGAACACACAATTACCACAATTAATTACTAATTAATTAATTTTAATTAATTAACAACTAATTATTAATTCATCAATTAAAAATGAATTACTTCCCACCATTTTCACCAATAAACACCACAACACACACCTAAAATTAATTACACAATTAACATAATTATTTGCCAATTTATTAATTAAAATTAATTAACAACGAATTATTAAATAATTAATAATAAATTAATTTACACATTTAACACTATAACATCACAATTCAACAAATATTAATAAATAAAAATGATTCCATAAATTTAATATAATTAGATTACTTCCCACCCTATTCCCCTGTAAACACACAATCCGCTACGGAACTAAAAACACAAAATTAAAAAAATAATAATAATAACTACAAAAAAATAATCAATACATTTTATATAATCAAATTACTTCCCACCCTAATCCCCTATAAACCCACAACCCGCTACGGAACTAAAAAAGCAAAATTCAAATTAAAAAAAATTAATAACTGCTAAAATTTTAGCACATATAATAAAAATATAAACAATTCTTATACAAAAAATACATACATCACACACATAAAATGCATACTGAAATTCATAACATTAATAAAAATCGATATTTTTAACATCTATATTTTAGCAAACGATATTAAACACTTCGATATTTACCTAAAATCGATATTCTTGACCACGAGAATTTGTCTGTCGATATTCTTGACCCACAATATTTTTGACACGATATTTGTGCAATTTGATATTTTTTACTTGATATTCTGTCTCTGCACCCAAAAAAACGATGGATTTATTCCCATATCTCTGTACTGGGAGTGAATGTTTGACATTGTTCAGTATTCCATCCATCAATCGTTCTTTTTGGATTGGCTCCCCCTAAATGGGATGGGTATGCCCAGATGTGGGTCCCGTGCTCACCATGCCATGCAAGTCAAGCTATTCTAGCTGATGAGTGCTGATGTTATGTTATGTTATGTTAAGGGAAATTTATAGAGTGCATCTACAGCAACAGGTATCTTGGCGTTGAGCTAGTTAACTGACCATCGTCTGAACATACACCTAGCTATAGGATTGAGTAAATAGCCATGTTTTCAGCCTCTATCTAAAGCACATGTAGTTTGCAGCTTGTCTGATTACAATGGGCAGAGAGTTCCAGAGTTGGGGGCCTAACGTGGAGAACCGTGTTCCTCCCATCCTTTTGCGTTTAAATTTTGGGACCACTAGTAAATTCATTTGAGCAGATCTGAGATTACTTTTCGGGGAATATTTATGGATCCCTGCGGATAAGTACTTGGTATCATTGAAGTGGATCGCTTTGAAAATAATGCATCCTGTTTTATACATGGAGTGCTGCGCCACTGGGAGACAATGAAGCTCCTTCATCAGAGGCTTTGTGTGGCAGTATCTTGGTTGTTGGAAGATGATTCTTGACTCTTGATTTTGTACCAGCTGTAGTCTATAATTTGGTTAATAGGGAGAACCAAGTAGAGGGCATTGGCGTAATCAATTCTGGACAAAATCAAAGCGATAATGATTAAAATGCTGGCCTCTCTACTGAATAATCTTCTAATTTTCCTTAACTTCCTAATTTGAAGAAAGCAAGAGGACCTTACCATGCTTATCTGGGGTTTCATGGATAAGTCCACATCAATTTGGACGACTAGACTTTTTACCATGCTCTTGGGATTTGGTGGGAGTTCTAACTCTGTTGGCCAGTAAGCAGGAGTCCCATGGTTTCATTTATTGTTGGGGATGACAATCTCTGTTTTGTCAGAGTTGAGTTTCAGCTGGTTGCTATTCATCCAATCTCTGATGAATAGCATAATATTCTGGAAGAATTCCGTCGAGTCCGGTGTCTCATCAATTGTAAAAATCTAGCCGCTGATGGTTCTCGCCAGGATTTTTTTTAAGCGGAATGACCACTGCTTCTTTGAAAGCTAGAGGGACATATCCTTACATAAGGGATAGGTTCAATAGGGAAAGAGTGCTTTCTGGGAAGGGAGTGAGTATTAATTTTTGTATATGGGGGGACATACGCCTTTAGAGGAGCCTGATTTTACTATGTTTAATAATTCTGCAAGTCGTTCCTTGTTAATGCAAGGGAAGGTAGAGATAATAGTGGGGTTTCTGCTTTCTTTTTTGTGTTGAAATTTTTTCTTAGCATTTTATAGAATACAGTACAATACAATACAATACAGCATTTTCTAAAACAATTGCAGTAGCTAAACATTAGTAAGTGCACAAATGAATAAATAAACTAATTCATTGAGACATATATAATATTATATCTGATAAATACTTTAAGAGAAAAACGAACAAATTCATTTTAATGTAGATTCAGGGATCAAGTAATAGAGAATATGTGCGAAATACATAAACCGAAATGTGATAAATAGCACGGGATATTATAATAAATACATCTTAAATACTCAATATTAAATATTAAAGCATTATATTATTATGCACATATATTTTAAGGATATTATAATAGTAAATTATTAAATTATTAAATTATTAAATTGCATATTTCATTAAACAGATGTAACCTATTATTTAAAAAATAACAGTTTATAATCATGGAAAGAGTAGCTCAATAGTAATAATATAATATAGATTATCCCCTATAGAATAATTGTCCAGCCATATTATATGAATAATATCCACTAATCCAACCTTGCTATATTATACTTGCCTACCTTATCATATCAGAAAGGAAAGAAGAAGTGCAAGAAAAGTATTATCGAAAGCAAAGAAGACAGAAAGAATAAATGGCCTATATATATATTAACTTGTTGAAATATCCATTACGGGATGAGCAATGGCGTTTATTATAGAATCATCTTCTATTCGTAAAAAAGGAGCCCAAACTTGCAGAAATATATCTGTCTGATCATGTATATTATAAATGACTCTCTCATATGAGGCAGTATGTATCATGGCTACCAACCAGGTCTCTTGAGTTGGTGGAATCGGAGATTTCCACTGCCTTAGTATACATTTTTTAGCTGTAGCCAATGCAGTATGCATAAGACGAGATTGTGCCTTTGAAAGATTCGGGGAATCACGTAAATCATGTAAGAGAATGGTAGCTGGTGTTAGTGGGAGATGTATAGGTACAGTATTATGTAAAACCCGACCTATATAAGACCAATAGGCTTGAACCATAGGGCAATTGCATATAATATGAACTATATCACAACCAGGAGTATTACATCTCCAGCAATTAGTGTGTGAGAGTAATCCTGCCTTGTGCAATTTTACCGGTGACCAATGCCAGTCATGAAGTATTTTAAATAAACAGAATTTCAGTCTAGCCTCTCGGGCACCTCTATCTAAATTCTCTAATATCTCCATTCATTCTTCATCTTCATAGGAGACCGATAGACAGGTTTGCCACTTAATACGGAGATCATGTGATAAGGGTTGTGAAAATAAGCGTGATGTAAGTGTTTTGTACAGGCCGGAAGTAACTCCCTTGTGTGTCCCCCAAGTGTGCAGGTAGGATACTATTGGTGAGGTTTGTAGTAACCAGGGTTTTGGTCCTAGAATCTTATTAAGGCAGTTACTAAGTTGTGTGTAATTTTCTGCTTGTTGTAATGGAAGGTTAAACTCGTCTGTCAGTTGCGCAAAAGATTTGAATGTCCATCATGAAGAAGCTGATCTAAAGTGAGGATACCTGCTGTTTTCCATTGGGGCCAATATAAAGTTTTCCCTTTAATACGTATACCTGTAGTGTTCCATATTGGGGCTTTCTCATGTAAACGCCGATTATAACCCAATAAACGATGTCCCCTTTGCCATGTTTTGCGCATTGCAGACAACAATGGGCTATGAGAATCAAGGCGACTTGTGCCTGTCCCATATAAGGCTGAAAGACCCAGCTCTGCAGACAACAGGTGTCTCTCTACGTGTACCCATTGTGGCATATTGGGATTTTCCGTTAACATGTGTGTTACTTGAGATAGTTGTAATGCAAGAGTATAATGCTCTATCGATGGGAGACTCAGACCTCCATTAGAGTGGTGTGCTTTCAATTTATTCACAGCTAAACGAGGTTTTGCAGACCCCCATATAAAAGATTTGATCTTAGAATCTATTAGGCGCAATGTGGATAAAGGAATCTGAAGAGGAAGCATGCCAAGGGTATAGATAAAACATGGGAGTGTAACCATTCTCACAGCTTGAACCCTACCCCACATTGATAATCCCAGTATCTTCCACTTATCAAAATCATGCTGTATCTGGGTAAGTAAAGGGCATAAATTATCTGTGACCATCCCTTCTGTTCCTTTATTCACTAGAATACCCAAGTATTTTAAACGTGAAGGTTGCCAATAAAAGGGATAACCTTGTATAGCGGCTTTTGTGGTTCCATCCGATATGGGGAGTGCTTCACTTTTATCCCAATTAATTTTGTATCCGGAAAAAGAGGAGAAGTCTTCTATGATTTTAAGCAATGATGGCAGAAATCGGGATAAATCAGTAATAGTGAGTAGAATGTCATCAGCATAGAGATAGAGTTTAGAATCTCCCACCGTGAGATGAATGCCTACAACATTGGCTGATTGACAAATTGCTGCTGCTCGAGGTTCTATAGCCAAGAGAAATAAAAGAGGAGATAGGGGGCAAACCTGACGAGTTCCTCTGCAAATTGGAAATGGATCTGAAATGAAGCCACAACAGTTAACTTGTGCAGTAGGATGTTCATATAGCAGTCTTATTTTATCAATAAACTGGTCCCCCAGACCAAATTGCTCCAAGACTTTGAAAAGATATTTCCACTCCACTCGATCAAATGCCTTTTCGGCGTCAAGTGATACTGCCAAAAGCATCATCCTGGAGGGATCTGGCAGAGTGAAGTGCATGAGCCAAAGATCGTAGATGGTTCCTAGATGAACGTCCAGGCACAAATCCCACTTGCGTGTGATGAATCAGGGAGGGTAAGACTTTGCGAAGACGAAAGGCTAGGACACTGGCCAAAATTTTAATATCACAGTTGAGAAGCGATATGGGGCGATAACTGCTACAACGTAATGGGTCCTTCCCTTGTTTAGGTAGAACTGCTATTACTGCTTTATTGGAAAGACACCCCAAAGAAGCTCTGTGATCTGCTTCCTGAAAAGCGGCATGCAAGCTATCTACTATCCTTTCACCTGACCAGCGATAAAATTCTGCTGGAAAACCGTCTTCTCCCGGGGCTTTATGATATGGGAGTTTAGCTATAGCTTGTGAGATCTCCTCCCTACTAATCTCCCCTTCAAGAAGTGCTCTGCCCTCCTCAGAGAGGCGAGGCAATTCCAGTCCTGCAAGAAAAGAGACCATTTTGTTTCGATCCATCTGGATTCCTGGGGTATATAGAGATTTGTAGTAAGAAGCAAACTCATTAACTATATCTTGAGGACGAGTCAACATGATTCCACCAGATGATCTTATGGCTGGAATAGCCATGGCGATCTCTCTTTGTCGCAGTTGCGCCGCCAGGAGTCTCCCTGCCTTTTCACCCTGTTCATAATGTCTCCCCTTCATTTTTTGTAAAGCATATTCTGCTTTAGATGCAAAAAGGGTGTTTAATGCCATACGGGCTTGCTCCAAGGATTTGCGATGCTGCAAAGTGTTTTTTTTTTTGTATATAATCGGGTAAATGACACAATATCCTGTTCTAGCTCTTTCTGCCGAGCAGCATTTTACCTATTGGCTTGAGCGGCATCCCTCATAAGCTGAACCTGAATGGTAACTTTGGCAGCAGCCCATAAAGTCCTACCTGAGTCAACAGAACCTTGATTAGTGGAAAGGTAGTTCTGAAGATGAGCTCGCAATTGTGATTTGCCCTTAGGTGTGTTAGGGCGTTGAATATTCATCCGCCAAGGTTTATGTCCTGGCTTTGCCAATCCTGTTTGCAGAGACAAGAGAACCAGGGAGTGATCTGATATTGATGCTTCTAAGATATGAGATTCCTGGACTAGTTGGACCACATTTTGAGAGATTAAAAAGTAATCTAGTCGAGAAAGAGTTCCAAGAGTAGGGGATGTGAATGTATATTCAGTATCAACCGGATGGGAAAGACGCCAATGATTTATCAATCCATTATCTTCGATTATGTCACCCATTAGGGCTCTATCCGCTGCATTATTCTTATCAAGAGGACCTGTTTTGTCCAAGATTGGATCTCTCACTAGGTTCCAGTCTCCTCCTATGAGATATTGCGAAGCACCTATCTCTGACAATAAACGGTTCAGATGAAGAAGAAATGATTTTTTCACACCTGTCCCAGCATAAACTGATCCCACACATATATGAGTTTCCCCTATGTGCAGTTTAGCAAACACATATCGTCCATCCGGATCTTCCCATGTTTTTGATACCACAACTGAAAGTGATTTACGGATAAGGATTGCTACACCACATTTACGAATAGGACCTGTGTCTGAGGGTCTCCCTTCATGTATACTGCTGTGAAACACTTTTCCTACCCAATCTCTACGTAGCTTTTCTGATTCTAGTGCATCAAGATGAGTTTCTTGGAGTAGAGCCACATCTACCTTCTTTGATTGCAAATAAAAGAGTACTTTTTTCCTTTTAATATAATGTGTTAAACCATGAACATTCCATGTTACTGCATGCAAAGGATGAGTGCTAGCCATGGCTATAGCGGTACCAGTGATTTTATGATGTTTTGACGAGAGGTGAACAAATATAGAAGAATGAGTGCGTCAATAAGAAATACTATGTCTAATACCCAATGTAGAATTTATTGTCTGATTAGGTAATGGCTTGAGAAGGAAGAGGAGAGAATGAACAAAAGAGCTCTGTTAAAGTCAAGTGGAGGACAATAGGACTTGGTAGAAATAATATCCTAAAGAAAAGGATACCAGTAAAAAGAGAAACAAATATAAAAAGAGAGCACAAAGTTGAATATAGTGACACACAAAGTTCTTCTACTTTTAACTTTTAGGCGCGGGTCTTGGCTTACTAGAGCACCGCCACGGGTGGGATCTCCGTCAGGAGGATATAACCATGACCAGGACTATACAGGAGGAAGTTTGAGGACTGGAGACCGAATTGTGTATAAATTTGACTATTAGAAAGAAAGAGACTAAGTCCAATAGGACACATAAATATATACTAAAACATCTGTAATTTGAAAAGTACAGGAAAAGTTATCTATATGGCATGCTGAGAATTAAACAGTTCAATAACTTCAATAAGCTGAAACATTTTGCTTCAAATAGAGCAGAAGAAATACGTTTTTTTAAGATCTTATGATTTATAACTATAAATAACATTTAATAAATATGTCTCTATTAAAACTTTAAATATAATAAGCACATTTCAGATCATAAGGTATCTCTCAATAATATAGGCGTAGGTGCAGATATAAATATAAGTACTATTTGGAAATAACAACAATCATAAATAAATAAATAATGCAGGCAGTGTTCATCTGTCCTATGTGTAGATGTTAGTTTTCTTTAAAGCTTAGGAATCATATACTAGTCGGCCTCTGATGTGAGGAACTTGGAAATAGTTATGCAGAGGACCTTAGTTAAAACCATATCTGCAATAAAAGTATATATCGTTAAGGCCTGCTCTCCATCTGAAGCAGATTTTAACCAATTCGATAACTTCAATAAGCTTAGACATTTTCCTTCAATATAGCAGAAGAAATACGGTTTTAAGGTCTTATGATTCACGACTGTAAATACCATACAATAAATATGCCTCTATTAAAATTGTAAATACAATGAGCACATTTCAGATCATAAGGTACCTCTCAATAATATAGGTGTAGGTGAGGTTATAAATATAAGTACTATTTAATAAATAACAACAATAGTAAATAAATAAATAATGGGGGCAATACTCATCTGTCGTATGTGTAGATGTAAGTTTTCTTTAAAGCATAAGAACCATATGTTAGTCAGCCTCTGATGTGAGGAACTTGAAAATAGTTATGCAGAGGACATTAGCCATAACTATATCTACAATAAGAGGTATACATCGTTAAAGCCTACTCTTCTTCTGAAGCAGATTTTAAGGGAGAGCGAGATTTATCTCTATGCTGATCCTGAGTAAAGGTAGATACTGTTTGTAAGGCAGATGTTTTGTCTTCATGCGTGCGAATTGCTCGTTCAAAATCTCTGCGACGTTGATGAGCCTCACTGGCATTGCGACGTCTGTTATCTGACGATTGTTGAGAAAATGTAGGACCTTGAGAAGTCTGGTTTGTAGAAGTATGTTGTATGTCCATATCCTTGTGTTTTCATGTCATCCAGAACGTTTTGTAAATCCTCAGGATTATAAAAGTCTTTTGAATCCCCATTTTTGGTGATGCGAAAACGAGCTGGGTCAAACAAACCATATTTGATGTCCATTTTTCGCAGTTGAGGCCTCATAGACAGGAATGCCTTTCTTCTTTCATTAGTTTCTCTTGAGAAGTCAGCAGCCATTCGGATTTCATGACCATCATATATGTATGAGCCTTGTGTGCGCGCCGCCATTAATAGTTGCCTCACTTGTTCATGTCTCAAGAAGCAAGCTATGAGGGGTCTTGGACAAGTATCTAGGGGCCATATATCAAGAACGGTGCAAACATTATCGCCGCTTTAGCGGCAGGAAACTGCCGCTAAAGCGGCGATAAGGGGCTTGATAATATGCCCTAGAGAATTCCAATAGAAGCCCAGGTTCTGGTGTCAAGCACATCAAACCTGGACTTCTATTGGAATTCTCTAGGGCATACTATCAAGCCCCTTATTGTCGCTTTAGCAGCAGTTTCCTGCTGCTAAAGCGGTGATAATGTTTGCGCCGTTCTTGATAATATGGCCTGAGGTCTTTACGTGGAGGGCCGATACGTTGTGCGCGTTGAATTTCAAGCAATGGATCAAAGGTAATACCAACCAATTTGGGAAGAACACCACACAAGAATGCTCTAGTATTCTGACCTTCAATCTTTTCTGGAAAGCCAAAGAAACAAATATTATCTCTTCTGCTACGATCTTCCAGGTCAACCAGCTTGCTGCGGAGGAGTAATAATTCTTGATCTCTGTTTTGCACTGAATCAAGCCTGGTTTCTACTACTGTTCATCGTTGGTCCAGCCCCTCCGTTTTATTATGAAAGTGTACAATATCTGCCCTAATTGACTTGGCCTCTGTTGTAAGAGAAGAAATGTTAGTGTTCATACCTGTCAAACGGCAGCTGATTGTCGAAATTTCTTGTAAACTGCGATCCATAGTTTCCCCTGATATTGTAGTTGAGGCAACCTGTGACGGGCTAGATGTTGGTAAAGGTGAGCCTTTCGCAGACATACTGCGTGATTGTTTAAGTACGTCTGCAAAGAGGAGTTCCTTGGAAGATTTGTTTTCGTTCTTATTGTTAGGCATTCGTGTACTGTCTTGTGTATTTAAATATAGTATGAACAGTAGTGACAGAAGTCTATTGTCTGAGTTAGAACAGTTCTTATGCTTGTTAAAGTGATTAGGTGCACTGGATAGTAGCTGGCGGAATAACAGTGGTCTGCTTGTTGTCTTTGTCTTAGGTAAATTATAAGGTGATCTTTACAGACTCATATGGCGGGAATCCAGGATCAAGTAAGGACCATTATCTCCCAAGTACACCTAATCTCAGCAGTTCCTTTTAGTTCGAGGTCATCTTTTCTACCAACACTATCCTTCACAAAGTGTCATTCAGAGTTCCTTAGATTGACGATAATTAAAAATTGTAGCATTTAAGGCTTTGTCACTCTCCTCAACTATAATCCAGGTAACTCTCACAATAGTGGTGTCGGTAATGCGGAAATCATTGACTGGATTTGTCACATTCTAGTTATGAATATCTTGTAGAAACAAGTACAGCAATTCTTCACCTCAGAATGTTGTTTGTAAGTTGCCGTATACAGAGGTATTAAAGAAGTACAAACAGGGTATTGTCAATTAATTTATTTAGTTCATTATAATATCCTACCGTTTTGTAAACCGCAGTACTGAGGGAAATATTGGTTCCTCAATTGCGCTGCGCCCGATATCAGGAGACCCTCATGAAGGCTTGATGCAAGGCTGACAGGGTGCACAAGACCCAAGGCTTGTAATGCGTCACAGGGCCTAGCGGGTTCTCTTCACCTCAGAGTCTCTCAATAACAATAGCAGAATAGGGCCTGGAACAATTCATTGCTTATCGAGACCCAGACCAGCCGCAAACAAATTAAACTCCTCATAAAGTGCCAGGAGAATTGCTCTGAATCAACAATGTCCAGTGATTCCGACCACCAAATCCTTGCCACTGAAATATAATACGAAGAACACCACCAACCAAGAGCGACATATGAGGGGTGCTGACCCAACCTGTCACATTCCAAGAATAAACATCTCCCAGAAGCGCTCAAAGTGGTTTTCTACTTCGAAATATTGTTCGCAAAGTTTCCGTTCATAGAGGTTTTTTTTTTTTTAAAGTGTTCAGAGGATATTTCACACTAATTTATGAAAGGCGTTGTAATTTCCTACCATTTTGGAGGTACCGAAGAGAATGTTATCTCCTTCAATTCCGCTATACGCGATATCAGGGAATACTTTTGAAGGCAACGGCCGAGGCACCCAGAGTACGCAAGGTCCGACGTTTTTGTTGCGTCACAGGGCCCGGCTGGCGTCCGTCACCTCAAATTTTCTTCATTTCAGAATGAACCCTAAGATAGTTAATTTTACAGCAAAACTCGGACCGATTATAGCCACAGTGCTTGGCTCTCTGAAAACGTCGATGTAACAGCCCTGGCCATCCTGGGGAGAGCGCCACCTCCGTTCAGAGTCCGTCCCGAAGCGGAGCTCTACGTTCAGGCGGCCATCTTCCTTCGTGGCCAGACCACGCCCCTGGTTTCTGTTTTCTTGTATGATTTCATATCCTGTAAGCTGGGAGCAATGGATTCTTGTATTTTCTTTATTTTGCCTAGAAAAAGGGAGTTAAGATCATCGCACAGTTTCTGTGAGGGAGTGATTGGAAGTGTTACTCGGTCGGGGTTGGATAACTCCCTCACTATATTAAAGATATCTTTGACTTTGTTGTCGGAGTTTATGACTTTGTTAGTAAAAAAATATTTTTTTGCCTCTAGGATGGCTTTTTTATAGGCTGTCATATTTTGAATAAATAGCTCTTTATTTTCTGGCGAGTATGTTCTATGCCATTTTCGTTCAGCCTGGCGCATTCTTAATTTAGCTATTTTCAACTCAGCTGAAAACCATTTGGATGCCTCGGGTCGCCGAGCATGACCAGTTTTATTTTGAAGAGGGGCGTGAATGTTGCTGGCCGTCATTTGCCATTTTGAGATTTCCTCCTCAAATGTATCCACATTGTCTGTCATGACAGGTAGTTTGAATGCCAGAGTATTGCAGAAGGAGTTAAAGTTTGTACAATTCCAATTTCTGGTCATAATGTTAGGGTGAACCATTGGTTTGGGTAGTATAATGTCACTTAGTGTAAAGCTTATTAAATAATGGTCTGACCAAATACACGGGTGACTAACCAGATTCGAGAGAGTCAGGTTAATAGACAAAACCTGGTCTAGTGTATGTCATTTTTTATGTGTAGACACATGTATATGTTGTTCAAGATTCAGACTCTGTAGCGTATCAGTCAATTCCCTGGATCCCTTGCCCCCCTCCTTTTCATTCGCCTAATAGTTCATATCTCCAATTAATAAAACTTTTGTGTAATCCACAGTCAGTGAGGCAATGCTATTTGCTAGGTCTTTGGAAAACTCCAACATTGCTTTTGGTGGTCTATAAATAAGTACACACACCGAGGCAGAAGTGGGGGAATCCAGCTGAATCGTTATACTGTCAGCTAATGTGATCCTATCGGGCGATAGGGCGGTGAAAGATAGATACTTTTTAATGACTGCTGCCACAACGCCCCCTGTTTTCCCAGTGGGTCTATTGGTCTGTAGAAGGTAATACTTTTCTGGTTGTGCTGCTAGTATTTCAGGAGTGGATTCATCTGTTAACCAAGTTTCTGTCATGAATAAGATATCAGGGGACTTTGTATTTAAGAGGTTAACTATTTCTAACTGGTGTTTAACCATAGAGCAAGTATTTAGGTATGTAATTTTTAGTTCTTTTATTGGGTGGTTGTTGACTATGGGACTATGGGTATTCTTATGACTCGTTGAGTGTTTGACAGCCCACAGGGCACGTGTGTTCACTTCTGGGCTAGAGTTGAAAAGGCCTACCCTATTGAATTTGTGTTTGACTAAAGGATCAAGCTGCTGCTTGTCTTGTGGGGCAAGAAGTTTTAATTCTTTTGACGTGTAAGTACATTTTTGGGCATAATGACTGGCCCCTGGCCCTGTCCAGATGTGGACAGGCGCAGACGAGCTTGCCTTCGCCGTGTCCACGATGTCGCCAGTGTTTTAAGACCACAGAGTACAACAGGCTCTGCCCCTCTCCGGCAGATTGGTTCCCCCCAGGCCTATCAGCTTCTGACTAGAAGCGTCTAAGAGCCATCTAAAATGGCGTGATAGTCGTCTTAGAGGAGCATGTTACATCAAGTCTAACACATCAAATTCAACACACAATGAGTAATTAAAAAAGGAGCAAAGTGCAAGGCAATAAAATTAAGGCAGGGAGCTGATACACCGAAACCGGTCCTAGGATGCTTTTTTACATTTCGGGGAGGACCTGGCTTGACAGTTCGGGCTGGACTGTTCCCATGGGGAGCAGTGTCAAGACTGATTTGCAAAAAAATGCGTACAATCTGGAATGGTGTGGTGAGCAAAAAAACGATGGCTTTAGGCTCAGATTTCTGTACTGGGGTGAATGTTTGACATTATTCAGCATTCTGTCCATCAATTGTTCTTTTTCCTTTAGAAAATTGGCATTTTCTTGTCCTAACCATTTGGTGTCTTCTGGCCGTGTCCTGGGTCACATAATGGTGTTTGGACAAAATGTCAATGAAAAAATATTGAGAGATAAAAGTATTGAAAACTAAATATCGTGATACACAACTATCGTGATGCACAAATATCGTTGATAAGAATATCGTTTTTTGAGGGAAGTAATGTCGTTTTAAATAATATTAATATTGTTAATGTTGTTTTCAATATTATAGTGGTTATAAATATTGTTTTTTAATTATTTGAATGTGCTTTAGTTGATATATTAATGTTATGTGTTATTATTGTTTATTGTTTACTAAATATGGTTTGTAATTTTAAGTGATTTAGAATTTTCTTTTTATAGTAATTTACGATGTTGTAGCAGGTTGTTGGGTTTCTAGGGGCACAATTTAATACATTTTATTTAATTATATAATGGTTATGTATTATGTAAATTATGTATTATTGATTAATTTTAGTTATTTGTTATTTGCTTTCTGTTAGGTTTGTAGGGGTATAGGGTGGGAAGTTAATTAAAAACAAATTAATTAACAATGAATTATTAATTGTTAATTAATTATTTATTTGATTTTAATTATGCAATTAGTGGAATAGCTATTTATTGTACTTATATTATAGTTGTGGGCTGCTAGGTTTGTAGGCATCTAGGTTGGGAAGTAAAGTATAATTAACTACACATTTATTAATTTTTAACTAATTATTTAATTCATTTTTAGTTACGTAAAATGTGGAATACTGATCTATTTTACTGACATTTTAGTTGTGGGATGTTAGGTTTGTAAGAGTATTGGGTGGGAAGTTAATACATTAATAATTATTTATTAATTATTATTTGTAAATTAATTATTGAATTGAATTTGAAATATTCAAATTAAAGAACACTTATTTTAATTATATTTTAGTTGTAGGCTGCTAGGTTTGTAGGGGTCTAGCTGGGAATTTTATTAGGTAATAATTAACAATAAATTATTATTTGTTAATTAATTATTTATTTGATTTTAAATCTGTCAATTAAGGAATACTTATTTTTTACTTTAGGTGAGGGTTGCTAGGTTTGTAGGGGTATAGGGTATAGGGTCGGAAGTTAATTAAGAGTTTAATATTATTTCTACATTCATGGTGTTACTAATATGTGTAATAAGTTTGAACTGAAGTATTTCCCCTACTCTTGTTTATGCTGCAGTAGGAATAGCAAAATTAACCTGTTTGCAATTCAACACTTTCCCTACTATTTCCACTCGCTGGAGTGGAAATAGTACTTCTGCACCCCCCCCCCCCCCCCAAATCCAACACTTTCCCTACTGTTTCACAGACTGGAGTTGGAATAGTAAATGTTACCCCTCCAAAGTCCAGCACTTTCCTACTGTTGCGCTGTTTGGAGTGGGGAGTGGGAAAAGTAAATTTTACCACTCTGAAATCCAACGCTTTCCCTACTGATGCAGACACTGGAGTGTAACTAGTAAATTGTATTCTTCCAAAGTCCAGCACTTTCCCTACTGTTCCCTGACTGGAGTGGGAATAGTAAATTTGACCCCTAAAGTCCAACACTTTCCTTACTGTTGTGCTGTTTGGAGGGAGAATAGTAAATGTCACCACTCTGAAGTCCAACACTTTCCCTACCATTGGATAAACTAGTGTGGGAATAATATATTTAATATTCTTAGACTCCAACAGTTTTTATAATATTGGTTAGATAGAGTTTATAGCAGTAACTCTTTTATTTTGTTCATATTTTACTTGTTTTGTTTTTATTTCTTATATATTTTAATGTATAGTATTTTTGTGAATGTGTTTCTTGAGTTTTTAATATGTTATTTATTGTTTACATTAATTAATATTTTTTCGTATTTACTTTAAAATATTTTTATGGTTTTATTGTATACGTATTATATATATATATATATATATTCACTGAAAAAACCATAGGTTTCAGGCACATTATAGTTAGAAATTAGCATTTAAAAAACCTTACAAATTCACTGAAAAAACCATAGGTTTTAGGGACAGTTATAGTTAGTTGGACATTGCACTCGTACAAAACAAGTGAAATTCCCCCGTTATAGTTAGTTCAGCTAACTATAACTCGCGCCCCGCAATGCACTGCTGATGACGTCACATATTACATCACTCATGACATGGTCAGTGACATCACTGATGACATCTCAAATGACATCACTGATGACATCACTGATGACATCATCCATGTGATAATCTGATGCACCTCCTCACACCCTAATATAACCTTTGATACACCCACTCTAAATTACAGACTGCCATTCGCAAAACCATAGACACTCCAACACCAATAACTACATACCCTCTCACTGATTCTTAGGTCTACACACACATCCACTCACTCACCCGTACAGTCACTCATACTTACGGTCACTCAGTACAGGACTATCATATGCACTCATACTCCTATATAGACACTCAAACACCGCCACTCATCCATAGAGGTACTCACACACCTAGTCAGTCATGCAAATAATTAAACACACTGCCATTTACTCACCTATACAGTTATACACACACCAGCTCACTTACTCATACAAATACTAGCACATTCTTACGCTCTTATACAATCACTGATACAAGCACACACTCATCCATACAGTCACTCTCACAATCACACACTCTCGCTTATAGCTATTTATATACTCCAACACACATATATACTGCCTTTCACATATGTAGTTACTCACACATGTACCACTGAGACAAACATTCACTCACTAACACACTCTTACACACACTTACCCACCCATACAGTCTATCACAGATGCACTCTTGAAACCATCCACCCAGTGAATCACCCACTCACACATCTATGCACAGAGTCGTACACACCCCACCCACACAAACACTCAGGCACCCATACAGATACTCAGACAACCAATCAATAACTCATATAGACACTCATGTAGCTATTCACAAACCCATGCAGCCACTTACACAGCAACAGACAGACGGATACAGACATTCACCCAGTTTAGTCACTAACCCATGCATTCAGTAAGATAAGTTTAATCACTCACTTATAGAGTTAGTCACGCACCTACTAAATCATCCATACAGACACTTATACACCCACTCATTCTTCAATACGCCTTTCCCTATATATATTAAAAATATTTAAACTTTACAGAAACACACAGTCACTGGATGATGTCATCAGTGATGTCATTTGAGATGTCATCAGTGATGTCATCAGTGATGTCACTGACCATGTCATGAGTGATGTAATATGTGACGTCATCAGCAGTGCATTGCGGGGCGCGAGTTATAGTTAGCTGAACTAACTATAACGGGGAATTTCACGGGTTTTGTACGAGTGCAATGTCCAACTAACTATAACTGTCCCTAAAACCTATGGTTTTTTCAGTGAATTTGTAAGGTTTTTAAATGCTAATTTCTAACTATAACGTGCCTGAAACCTATGGTTTTTTGAGGGAATATATATATATATATATATATATATATAAATTCACTGAAAAAACCATAGGTTTCAGACACGTTATAGTTAGGAATTAGCATTTAAAACCTTTGAAATTCACTGAAAAACCATAGGTTTCAGGCACGTTATAGTTAGAAATTAGCATTTAAAAAACCTTAGAAATTCACTGAAAAAACCATAGGTTTTAGGGACAGTTATAGTTAGTTGGACATTGCACTCGTACAAAACCCGTGAAATTCCCCCGTTATAGTTAGTTCAGGTAACTATAACTCACGCCCCGCAATGCACTGCTGATGACGTCACATATTACATCACTCATTACATGGTCAGTGACATCACTGATGACATCACTGATGACATCTCAAATGACATCACTGATGACATCATCCAGTTACTGTGTGTTTCTGTAAAGTTTAAATATGTTTAATATATATAGGGAAAGGCGTATTGAAGAATGAGTGGGTGTATAAGTGTCTGAAAGGATGATTTAGTAGGTGCGTGACTAACTCTATAAGTGAGTGATTAAACGTATCTTACTGAATGCATGGGTTAGTGACTAAACTGGGTGAATGTCTGTATCCGTCTGTCTGTTGCTGTGTAAGTGGCTGCATGGGTTTGTGAATAGCTACATGAGTGTCTATATGAGTTATTGATTGGTTGTCTGAGTATCTGTATGTGTGCCTGAGTGTTTGTGTGGGTGGGGTGTGTGCGACTCTGTGCATAGATGTGTGAGTGGGTGATTCACTGGGTGGATGGTTTCAAGAGTGCATCTGTGATAGACTGTATGGGTGGGTAAGTGTGTGTAAGAGTGTGTTAGTGAGTGAATGTATGTCCCAGTGGTACATGTGTGAGTAACTACATATGTGAAAGGCAGTATATATGTGTGTTGGAGTATATAAATAGCTATAAGCGAGAGTGTGTGATTGTGAGAGTGACTGTATGGATGAGTGTGTGCTTGTATCAGAGATTGTATAAGAGCGTAAGAATGTGCTAGAATTTGTATGAGTAAGTGAGCTGGTGTGTGTATAACTGTATAGGTGAGTAAATGGGTGTGTGCTTAATTTTTGCATGACTGACTAGGTGTGTGAGTACCTCTATGGATGAGTGGCGGTGTGTGAGTGTTTATATAGGTGTATGAGTGCATATAATAGTCCTGTACTGAGTGACTATAAGTATGAGTGATTATACGGGTGAGTGAGTAGATATGTGTGTGTAGACCTAAGAATCAGTGAGTGTGTATATAGTAATTGGTGTTGGAGTGTCTATGGTTTTGACAATGGCAGTCTGTAATTTAGAGTGGGTGTATCAAAAGTTATATTAGGGTGTGAGAAGATGCATCAAATTATCTTATGGATGATGTCATCAGTGATGTGATCAGTGATGTCATTTGAGATGTCATCAGTGATGTCACTGACCATGTCATGAGTGATGTAATATGTGACGTCATCAGCAGTGCATTGTGGGGGTGCGAGTTATAGTTACCTGAACTAACTATAACGAGGGAATTTCACGGGTTTTGTACGAGTGCAATGTCCAACTAACTATAACTGTCCCTAAAACCTATGGTTTTTTCAGTGAATTTCTAAGGTTTTTTAAATGCTAATTTCTAACTATAACGTGCCTGAAACCTATGGTTTTTTCAGTGAATTTCAAAGGTTTTTAAATGCTAATTTCTAACTATAACGTGCCTGAAACCTATGGTTTTTTCAGTGAATTTCAAAGGTTTTTCAAATGCTAGTTTGTAACTATGCCTACAGAAGTAGGACATGTGAAGAAAGAAGAAAAAACGCACAGAAAGAAGCAAAAGAAATGTCGAAAGAAACAGAAGTCCACAAAGACGAAGAAAAATCCAGGAAGAAGCAAGACATGTGCAGAAAGAACCAACAGAGGAGCAGAAAGAGGCCTTGTTGCAAAATCATCCTGTGCCCACACCTTTCCCAGACGTGTACTGGTGGTAACTGACTCTGACTAACCAGGCCTAGAGCCAGTGCTATGGTAAAAGACACTTAGAATACAGTTAAAACACCTACATACACTAGGGAACACTATGCGTTGGGGTACCCCTGTGATTAGCATGACCTCCTCTGTAACTCCCTAGTACATAATAGGGCAGGGGGATTAAAACTACCTCTTAAAATGCGCCATTGGGCACGTTTGCACACTGGTGTAGGGAGGGGGGGGCCTGAGGTTACATGTGTACAAACACGCCCTCTGGCCGTTTTAAGTTGGGGATAAAGTCCCCTTGAATCCTAAGGGTCCCTGGGGTCCAACTAGCCCACCAGGTACCTCCAGTAAGCGCCACAGAGCTGCGTTGCACAGAGGTGTAAAAAGGGGCATGGCCTGGACCACCTCTCTGCAACGCAGCCCTGTGGCGCGCACTGGAGGTACCTGGTGGGCTAGTTGGCCCCCAGGGACCCTCAGGATTCAAGGTGACCTAATACCCCAACTTAAATCGCGCCACAGGGCGTGTTTGCACACATGTCACCTGAGGCCCCGCCCTCCCTTCACCACTGTGCAAACGCGCCCTGTGGCGCGATTTAAGTTGGGGTATTAGGTCACCTTGAATCCTGAGGGTCCCTGGGGCCCAACTAGCCCACCAGGTACTTCCAGTAAGCGCCACAGGTCTGCGTTGCAGAGAGGTGGTCAGAGGCCACGCCCCTTTTTACACCTCTCTGCAACGCAGCTCTGTGGCGCTTAATGGAGGTAGCTGGTGGGCTAGTTGCACCCCAGGGACCCTCAGGATTCAAGGGGAGTTAATCCCCCAACTTAAAACACACCACAGGGCGTGTTTGCACACATGTCACCTCAGGCCCCGCCCCCTCCCTTCACCACTGTGCAAACGCGCCCCGTGGCGCGTTTTAATTTGGGGGATTAACTCCCCTTGAATCCAGAGGGTCCCTGGGGTGCAACTAGCCCACCAGCTACCTCCATTAAGCGCCACAGAGCTGCGTTGCAGAGAGGTGTAAAAAGGGGCGTGGCCTCAGAACACCTCTCTGCAACGCAGCCACCTGGCGCATACTGGAGGTTCCTGGTGGGCTAGTTGACCCCCAGGGACCCCCAGTATTCAAGGGGAATTCGTTCCCCATCTGCAAACGCGCCAGGGGGCGCGTTTGCAGAGTGCTGCAAGGAGGGGGCGTGGCCTCCGGCGCGATGCCAGTATTTTTTTTTTAAGAAGGGGGCTGTGTGGCCCCCTTCTTTTCTAATGTATTGGCCCTGGGGACCCCATCCCCCAGGGCCTGCCCCTAATATTAAAAAAAAAAAAAATGTGGAAGGGGGCTGAGTGGCCCCCCTCCGAGGCCTTAATCGGCCCCGGGGACCCCATCACCCGGGGCATGGCCTTTTTTTTTTTTTTAAATGTTTTGGAGGGGGGCTGCGTTGCCCCCCTCCTCAGGCCACTTATGGCCCCGGGGACCCCATCCCCCGGGGCCGGCCTTTGTTTTTTAATGTTTTTTTTTTTAATTAAAATTTTTGGGAAGGGGGCCACGTGGCCCCCCTCCCGGGCCACTTGTAGCCCCAGGGACCCCATCCCCCGGGGCTGGCCCTCTCCGTTGGGGATCGTGGGGGGGTCCCCAATCCCCCCACGGTCCCGCCGGCTCCCCGCGTCCCTCGGGAGCCGGCATTGCTTTTCCACATGGGGAGCTGCTTAGATGCAGCTCCCCGTGTGGAAAAGCAATTTGCTTTGAATTTTGGAAGAGAGAGCAGGTTTCCTGCTCTCTCTTCCAAAATTCAAAGCAAGTTTTCTATGACAGGATGGGAGCCGCGAGGCTCCCGCCCTGTCATAGCAAACAGCAGTGTCCCGGGGGTGGGCACCCCAGGACACTGCAGGAGCCGGCCCTGGGGGGTGGTGGTCCCCAGGGCCATCAAGGGCTCCAGGAGGGGGGCCGCGCGGCCCCCCTCCCAACATGTGCAAAGCCCTGGGGAGGTGGTGGTCCCCGGGGCTCGGGGTCCGAAACGGACCCCCACATGCAAATTCTTAGTGCCCTGGGGAGGTGGCAGTCCCGGGCGTGTGGGGGCTCGAGCCCCCCACACAGGTAATTTTACAAAAAAAAAAGAAGCCCCGGGGGGTGGCGGTCCCCGGGGCTGCGGGAGGGCCGAGTGCCCTCCCGCACCATTTTTAATTCAAAGCCCCAGGGGGTGGCGGTCCCTGGGGCTTGAGGGGGCATTAGAGGCCCCCCCACACCAATGTTTTATTAACCCCCGCATGCCCCCGGGACTTGGCCCACCCGGGGGCTAAATAACAACGAAGCGCCAGGAGCCCGCGCTTCGTTGTTTTTTTCCTGCGGCCGGATCCGCGCACCCTGCGCGGATTTTGCAAATTTTTTTTTAAAAAAAGAATTTTTTTTTTAAAAAAAAGAATTTTTTTTTAAAAAAAGAATTTTTTTGGGGCCCTGGGGGTCCTTGTGGGACCCCCTAAGTAGGCCTAGGGGGTCAGGGTGTTTCTACCCTGCCCCCTTTTTGCGTTTTGCACCTTAGTTTTTCTCTTATCTTGTGCCTCGGTTCTACCGAGGCACAAGATGGCTGCCAACTCTTCCTGGTTTGGAGTGTTGACAGCCAATTAGCATACAGCTCGTGATCGGGAGGGTGCGCGGATCCTATGCGGCCATAGATATATATGTGTTTTTACTTTTGATTTTCTCAGCAACTACTGAATGGATTTACACCATTTAACAAAAAGGGTTCTTTCTGAACCAAGAACTACCTCATTGCCAAATTTGGTGTAGTTCCATTCAGCAGTTCGGGCTGTAGCCGTGTCTAAAGTTTCCTATGGAAAATTGCATGGGGAAAACACATTTTGGGACCCCCTTTTTTCTCGGCGCCCGCTTGCCGAATCACCCCGAAACCTTTAGGATAGGAGCGGACCGGAGTGCCCCACGAGTTTTGAAAATTTCGCGAAGATTCGTCAAACGGCGCCAAAGTTATTTCAAATAGAATGTTGTGAATTTCCTACGGAAAATAGGTCCTAACTATAACAATCTACTGGCGACCGCCAGTAGATAATATGCCAAGGTGTATTGAAGAATGAGTGGGTGTATAAGTGTCTGAATGGATGATTTAGTAGGTGAGTGACTGATTGTATAAGTGACTCATTATGCGTATCTTACTGAATGCATGGGTTAGTGAGTAAACTGTGTAAATGTCTGTATCAGTCTGTCTGTTGGTGTGTAGCTACATGACTGTCTATATGGGTTATTGATTTGTTGTCTGAGTATCTGTATGGGTGCCTGAGTATCTGTGTGAGTAGGTGGGGGTGGGTGACTCTGTCCATAGATGTGTGAGTGGGTGATTCACTGGCTGTATGGGTTGAAGAGTACATCTGTGAAGGGCTGTATAGGTGGGTGAGTGTGTGTATGGGTGTGTTGGTGAGTGAATGGATGTCTCAGTGGTATATGTGTGATTAACTACATATGTGAAAGGAAGTATATGTGAGTGTTGGAGTATATAAATGACTATACATGAGTGTAAGTGATTGTGACAGTGGCTGTATGGATGAGTGTTTGCATGTATCAGTGATTGTTTAAGAGAGTAAGTATGTGTTAGTATTTATATAAATAAGTGAGTTGGTCTGTGTATAACTGTATAGGTGAGTAAATGGGTGTGATTGATTCTTTGCATGACTGAGTAGGTGTATGAGTAAGTCTATGGATAAGTGGCGGTGTATGATTGTATGTATAGGTGTATGAGTGCATATGATAGTGCTGTATTGATAAGTGACTGCATGTATGAGTTACTGTATGGGTGAATAAGTGGATGTGTGTGTGTGTGTGTAGACCAAGGAATCACTGAGCAGGTATGTACTAACTGCTATTGGTGTGTCTATTGTTTCGAACATGGTACTCTGTATTTTAGAGTGGGTGTATAAAAAGTTATATTAGGGTGTGAGGAGGTGCATCAGATTATCACTTGGATGATGTCATCAGTGATGTCATCAGTGATGTCATTTGAGATGTCATCAGTGATGCCATCAGTGATGTCACTGACCATGTCATGAATGATGTAATATGTGACGTGATCAG
The DNA here is from genome assembly GCA_963921515.1 of Calotriton arnoldi. Lineage (NCBI taxonomy): Eukaryota > Metazoa > Chordata > Amphibia > Caudata > Salamandridae > Calotriton > Calotriton arnoldi. The sequence continues at coordinate 242,530 of CAWUFW010003758.1, forward strand.
CAGTGCATTGCGGGGGCGCGAGTTATAGTTAGCTGAACTAACTATAACGGTGGAATTTATCTGGTTTTGTATGAGTGAAATCTCCAACTACCTATAACGTCCCTGAAACCTATGGTTTTTTCAGTGAATTTCTAAGGTTTTTTAAATGCTAATTTCTAACTATAACGTGCCTGAAACCTATGGTTTTTTCAGTGAATTTCAAAGGTTTTTTAAATGCTAATTTCTTTCTATAACATCCCTATTAAGTCCCCTTGAATCCTGAGGGTCCCTGGGGGCCAACTAGCCCACCAGGTACTTCCAGTAAGCACCACAGGTTTGCGTTGCAGAGAGGTGGTCAGAGGCCACGCCCCTTTTACACCTCTCTGCAACGCAGCTCTGTGGCGCTTAATGGAGGTAGCTGGTGGGCTAGTTGCACCCAGGGACCCTCAGGATTCAAGGGGAGTTAATCCCCCAACTTAAAACACACCACAGGGCGTGTTTGCACACATGTCACCTCAGGCCCCGCCCCCTCCCTTCACCACTGTGCAAACGCGCCCGTGGCGCGTTTTAATTTGGGGGATTAACTCCCCTTGAATCCAGAGGGTCCCTGGGGTGCAACTAGCCTACCAGCTACCTCCATTAAGCGCCACAGAGCTGCGTTGCAGAGAGGTGTAAAAAGGGGCGTGGCCTCAGAACACCTCTCTGCAACGCAGCCACCTGGCGCATACTGGAGGTTCCTGGTGGGCTAGTTGGCCCCCAGGGACCCCCAGTATTCAAGGGGAATTCGTTCCCATCTGCAAACGCGCCAGGGGGCACGTTTGCAGAGTGCTGCAAGGAGGGCGTGGCCTCCGGCGCGATGCCAGTATTTTTTTTTTTAAGAAGGGGGGCTGTGTGGCCCCCCTTCTTTTTCTAATGTATTGGCCCTGGGGACCCCATCCCCCAGGGCCTGCCCCCTAATATTTAAAAAAAAAAAAAATGTGGAAGGGGGCCGAGTGGCCCCCCTCCGAGGCCTTAATCGACCCCGGGGACCCCATCACCCGGGGCATGGCCTTTTTTTTTTTTTTTAATGTTTTGGAGGGGGGCTGCGTTGCCCCCCTCCTCAGGCCACTTATGGCCCCGGGGACCCCATTCCCCGGGGCCGGCATTTGTTTTTTAATGTTTTTTTTTTTTTAATTAAAATTTTTGGGAAGGGGGCCACGTGGCCCCCCTCCCGGGCCACTTGTAGCCCCAGGGACCCCATCCCCGGGGCTGGCCCTCTCCGTTGGGGATCGTGGGGGTCCCCAATCCCCCAAGGTCCCGCCGGCTCCCGCGTCCCTCGGGAGCCGGCATTGCTTTTCCACATGGGGAGCTGCTTAGATGCAGCTCCCCGTGTGGAAAGCAATTTGCTTTGAATTTTGGAAGAGAGAGCAGGTTTCCTGCTCTCTCTTCCAAAATTCAAAGCAAGTTTTCTATGACAGGATGGGAGCCGCGAGGCTCCCGCCCTGTCATAGCAAACAGCAGTGTCCCGGGGGTGGGCACCCCAGGACACTGCAGGAGCCGGCCCTGGGGGGTGGTGGTCCCCAGGGCCATCAAGGGCTCCAGGAGGGGGGCCGCGCGGCCCCCCTCCCAACATGTGCAAAGCCCTGGGGAGGTGGTGGTCCCCGGGGCTCGGGGGTCCGAAACGGCCCCCACATGCAAATTCTTAGTGCCCTGGGGAGGTGGCAGTCCCCGGGGCGTGTGGGGGGGCTCGAGCCCCCCCACACAGGTAATTTTACAAAAAAAAAAGAAGCCCCAGGGGGTGGCGGTCCCCGGGGCTGCGGGAGGGCCGAGTGCCCTCCCGCACCATTTTTAATTCAAAGCCCCAGGGGGTGGCGGTCCCTGGGGCTTGGGGGGGCCTTAGAGGCCCCCCCACACCATTGTTTTATTAACCCCCGCATGCCCCCGGGACTTGGCCCACCCGGGGGCTAAATAACAACGAAGCGCCAGGAGCCCGCGCTTCGTTGTTTTTTTCCCGCGGCCGGATCCGCGCACCCTGCGCGGATTTTGCAGATTTTTTTTTAAAAAAAGATTATTTTTTTTTTTTAAAGAATTTTTTTTTTTTTTAAATAATTTTTTGGGGGCCCTGGGGGTCCTTGTGGGACCCCCTAAGCAGGCCTAGGGGGTCAGGGTGTTTCTACCCTGCCCCCTTTTTGCGTTTTGCACCTTAGTTTTTCTCTTATCTTGTGCCTCGGTTCTACCGAGGCACAAGATGGCTGCCAACACTTCCTGGTTTGGAGTGTTGACAGCCAATTAGCATACAGCTCGTGATCGGGAGGGTGCGCGGATCCTATGCGGCCATAGATATATATGTGTTTTTACTTTTGATTTTCTCAGCAACTACTGAACGGATTTACACCATTTAACAAAAAGGGTTCTTTCTGAACCAAGAACTACCTCATTGCCAAATTTGGTGTAGTTCCATTCAGCAGTTCGGGCTGTAGCCGTGTCTAAAGTTTCCTATGGAAAATTGCATGGGGAAAACACATTTTGGGACCCCCTTTTTTCTCAGCGCCCGCTTGCCGAATCACCCCGAAACCTTTAGGATAGGAGCGGACCGGAGTGCCCCACGAGTTTTGAAAATTTCGCGAAGATTCGTCAAACGGCGCCAAAGTTATTTCAAATAGAATGTTGTGAATTTCCTACGGAAAATAGGTCCTAACTATAACAATCTACTGGCGACCGCCAGTAGATAATATGCCAAGGTGTATTGAAGAATGAGTGGGTGTATAAGTGTCTGAATGGATGATTTAGTAGGTGAGTGACTGATTGTATAAGTGACTCATTATGCGTATCTTACTGAATGCATGGGTTAGTGAGTAAACTGTGTAAATGTCTGTATCAGTCTGTCTGTTGGTGTGTAGCTACATGACTGTCTATATGGGTTATTGATTTGTTGTCTGAGTATCTGTATGGGTGCCTGAGTATCTGTGTGAGTAGGTGGGGGTGGGTGACTCTGTCCATAGATGTGTGAGTGGGTGATTCACTGGCTGTATGGGTTGAAGAGTACATCTGTGAAGGGCTGTATAGGTGGGTGAGTGTGTGTATGGGTGTGTTGGTGAGTGAATGGATGTCTCAGTGGTATATGTGTGATTAACTACATATGTGAAAGGAAGTATATGTGAGTGTTGGAGTATATAAATGACTATACATGAGTGTAAGTGATTGTGACAGTGGCTGTATGGATGAGTGTTTGCGTGTATCAGTGATTGTTTAAGAGAGTAAGTATGTGTTAGTATTTATATAAATAAGTGAGTTGGTCTGTGTATAACTGTATAGGTGAGTAAATGGGTGTGATTGATTCTTTGCATGACTGAGTAGGTGTATGAGTAAGTCTATGGATAAGTGGCGGTGTATGATTGTATGTATAGGTGTATGAGTGCATATGATAGTGCTGTATTGATAAGTGACTGCATGTATGAGTTACTGTATGGGTGAATAAGTGGATGTGTGTGTGTGTGTGTAGACCAAGGAATCACTGAGCAGGTATGAACTAACTGCTATTGGTGTGTCTATTGTTTCGAACATGGTACTCTGTATTTTAGAGTGGGTGTATAAAAGTTATATTAGGGTGTGAGGAGGTGCATCAGATTATCACTTGGATGATGTCATCAGTGATGTCATCAGTGATGTCATTTGAGATGTCATCAGTGATGCCATCAGTGATGTCACTGACCATGTCATGAATGATGTAATATGTGACGTGATCAGCAGTGCATTGCGGGGACGCGAGTTATAGTTAGCTGAACTAACTATAACGGTGGAATTTATCTGGTTTTGTATGAGTGAAATCTCCAACTACCTATAACGTCCCTGAAACCTATGGTTTTTTCAGTGAATTTCTAAGGTTTTTTAAATGCTAATTTCTAACTATAACGTGCCTGAAACCTATGGTTTTTTCAGTGAATTTCAAAGGTTTTTTAAATGCTAATTTCTTTCTATAACATCCCTATTAAGTCCCCTTGAATCCTGAGGGTCCCTGGGGGCCAACTAGCCCACCAGGTACCTCCAGTAAGTACAAAACACACAAGATGATGGACGGAATGCTGCACATTGGCAAACATTCACCCCCAGTCACAGATCTGGGTTTAATCCATCGTTATTTTGCTTCACCACGCCACCCCAGTTCAGACATAGCCATATGCAAATCAGTCTTGACCCTGTGCCTCATGGGAACAGTCCAGACCGAACTGCCAAGCCATGTCTTCCCTGGACCGGAATCAAGCATCCTAGGACCGGTTTCAGGCTATCAGCCTTCATCAGCCAGGATAGCTTGACTCCAGTGGCGTAGTGAGCACGGGACCCACGTCTGGGCATACCCTTCCCACTGAGGGCGAAATGCAAAACACACATTTCGCCCTAAGTGGGAAGGGTATGCCCAGACGTGGGTCCCGTGCTCACTACGCCACTGGAGTCAAGCTATCCTGGCTGATGAGGGCTGAAAGCCCGAAACCGGTCCTAGGATGCTTGATTCCGGTCCAGGGAAGACGTGGCTTGGCAGTTCGGTCTGGACTGTTCCCATGAGGCACAGGGTCAAGACTGATTTGCATATGGCTATGTCTGAACTGGGGTGGCATGGTGAAGCAAAATAACAATGGATTAAACCCAGATCTGTGACTGGGGGTGAATGTTTGCCAATGTGCAACATTCCGTCCATCATCTTGTGTGTTTTGCATTTCGCCCTAAGTGGGAAGGGTATGCCCAGACGTGGGTCCCGTGCTCACTACGCCACTGGAGTCAAGCTATCCTGGCTGATGAGGGCTGAAAGCCCGAAACCAGTCCTAGGATGCTTGATTCCGGTCCAGGGAAGACGTGGCTTGGCAGTTCGGTCTGGACTGTTCCCACGAGGCACAGGGTCAAGACTGATTTGCATATGGCTATGTCTGAACTGGGGTGGCGTGGTGAAGCAAAATAACGATGGATTAAACCCAGATCTGTGACTGGGGGTGAATGTTTGCCAATGTGCAACATTCCGTCCATCATCTTGTGTGTTTTGCATTTCGCCCTAAGTGGGAAGGGGTATGCCCAGACGTGGGTCCCGTGCTCACTACGCCACTGGAGTCAAGCTATCCTGGCTGATGAGGGCTGAAAGCCCGAAACCGGTCCTAGGATGCTTGATTCCGGTCCAGGGAAGACGTGGCTTGGCAGTTCGGTCTGGACTGTTCCCATGAGGCACAGGGTCAAGACTGATTTGCATATGGCTATGTCTGAACTGGGGTGGCGTGGTGAAGCAAAATAACGATGGATTAAACCCAGATCTGGACTGGGGGTGAATGTTTGCCAATGTGCAACATTCCGTCCATCATCTTGTGTGTTTTGCATTTCACCCTAAGTGGGAAGGGTATGCCCAGACGTGGGTCCCGTGCTCACTACGCCACTGGAGTCAAGCTATCCTGGCTGATGAGGGCTGAAAGCCCGAAACCGGTCCTAGGATGCTTGATTCCGGTCCAGGGAAGACGTGGCTTGGCAGTTCGGTCTGGACTGTTCCCATGAGGCACAGGGTCAAGACTGATTTGCATATGGCTATGTCTGAACTGGGGTGGCGTGGTGAAGCAAAATAACGATGGATTAAACCCAGATCTGTGACTGGGGGTGAATGTTTGCCAATGTGCAACATTCCGTCCATCATCTTGTGTGTTTTGCATTTCGCCCTAAGTGGGAAGGGTATGCCCAGACGTGGGTCCCGTGCTCACTACGCCACTGGAGTCAAGCTATCCTGGCTGATGAGGGCTGAAAGCCCGAAACCGGTCCTAGGATGCTTGATTCCGGACCAGGGAAGACATGGCTTGGCAGTTCGGTCTGGACTGTTCCCATGAGGCACAGGGTCAAGACTGATTTGCATATGGCTATGTCTGAACTGGGGTGGCGTGGTGAAGCAAAATAACGATGGATTAAACCCAGATCTGTGACTGGGGGTGAATGTTTGCCAATGTGCAACATTCCGTCCATCATCTTGTGTGTTTTGCATTTCGCCCTAAGTGGGAAGGGTATGCCCAGACGTGGGTCCCGTGCTCACTACGCCACTGGAGTCAAGCTATCCTGGCTGATGAGGGCTGAAAGCCCGAAACCGGTCCTAGGATGCTTGATTCCGGTCCAGGGAAGACATGGCTTGGCAGTTCGGTCTGGACTGTTCCCATGAGGCACAGGGTCAAGACTGATTTGCATATGGCTATGTCTGAACTGGGGTGGCGTGGTGAAGCAAAATAACGATGGATTAAACCCAGATCTGTGACTGGGGGTGAATGTTTGCCAATGTGCAACATTCCGTCCATCATCTTGTGTGTTTTGCATTTTGCCCTAAGTGGGAAGGGTATGCCCAGACGTGGGTCCCGTGCTCACTACGCCACTGGAGTCAAGCTATCCTGGCTGATGAGGGCTGAAAGCCCGAAACCGGTCCTAGGATGCTTGATTCCGGTCCAGGGAAGACATGGCTTGGCAGTTCGGTCTGGACTGTTCCCATGAGGCACAGGGTCAAGACTGATTTGCATATGGCTATGTCTGAACTGGGGTGGCGTGGTGAAGCAAAATAACGATGGATTAAACCCAGATCTGTGACTGGGGGTGAATGTTTGCCAATGTGCAACATTCCGTCCATCATCTTGTGTGTTTTGCACCTCCAGTAAGTGCCACAGGGCTGCGTTGCAGAGAGGTGGACCGAGGCCACGTCCCTTTTTACACCTCTCTGCAACGCAGCTGTGTGCGCTTACTGGAGTTACCTGGTGGACTAGTTGGCCCCCAGAGACCCTCAGGATTGAAGGGGACTTAATCCTCCAGGTTACAACGCGCCAGGGGGCGTGTTTGCACACTTGCCATATCAGGCCTGCCCCCTCCCTGCACCACTGTGCAAACACGCCCCCTGGCGCGTTGTAACTTGGGGGATTCATTCCCCTTGAGTCCTGAGGGTCCCTGGGGGCCAACTAGCCCACTAGGTACCTCCAGTAAGCGCCACAGGGCTGCCTTGCAGAGAGGTGGTCCGAGGCCACGCCCCTTTTTACACCTCTCTGCAACACAGCTTCCTGGCGCATATTGGAGGTACCTGGTGGGCTAGTTGGCCCCCAGGGAACCTCAGGATTCAAGGGGACTTAATCCCCCAACTTAAAACGCGCCACAGAGCGCGTTTGCACACTTGTCACATCAGGCCATGCCCCCTCCCTGCACCACTGTGCAAACGCGCCCCCTAGTGCGTTGTAAATTGGGGGATTAAATCCCCTTGAGTCCTGAGGGTCCCTGGGGTCCAACTAGCCCACCAGGTACCTCCAGTAAGCGCCACAGAGCTGCGTTGCAGAGAGGTGTAAAAAGGGGCGTGGCCTCGGACCACCTCTCTGCAACGCAGCTCCCTGGTGCTTACTGGAAGTACCTGGTGGGCTAGTTGGCCCCCAGGGACCCTGATGATTGAAGGGGAATTAATTCCCCAACTTAAAACGTGCCACGGGGCTCATTTGCACACTTGTCACATCAGGCCACGACCCATCCCTGCACCACTGTGCAAGTGCCCCCCCTGGTGCATTGTAAATTGGGGTGATTAAATCCCCTTGAGTCCTGAGGATCCCTGGGGGCCAACTAGCCCACCAGCTACCTCCAGTAAGCGCCACAGAGCTGCATTGCAGAGAGGTGTAAAAAGGGGCGTGGCCTCCACCACCTCTCTGCAACACAGCCCTGTGGCGCATACTGGAGGTACCTGGTGGGCTAGTTGGCCCCCAGGGACCCCCAGTATTCAAGGGGAATTAATTCCCCAACTTAGAACGCGCCAGGGGGCGCATTTGCAGAATGTTGCTGGGAGGGGGCGGGGCCTCCGGCGCGATGCCGTTTAAAAAAATAAATAAATAAATTTAGAAGGGCACCTGTGTGGCCCCCCTTCTTTTTCTTTTTTTGGGGCCCTGGGGACCCCATCCCCCCCATCCCCCAGGGCCTGACCCCTATTTTGTTAATTTTTTTTTTTTAAACGGAAGGGGGCCGCGTGGCCCCCCTCCCAAGGCCATTTTTGGCCCCGGGGACCCCATACCCCGGGGCATGGCCAGTATTTTTTTATTTTTTATTTATATTTGGAGGGGGGCCGCGTGGCCCCCTCCTCAGGCCATTTATGGCCCCGGGGACCCCATCCCCCGGGGCCGGCCTGCCGTGTTTTTTTTTTAAATTTATTTTTGAAATGGGAGGTGGGCCACATGGCCCCCCTCCCGGGCCACTTCTGGCCCTGGGGACCCCATCCCCCGGGGCCTGGCCTCTGTGTTGGGGACCGTGGGGGGAGCCCCAATGCCCCCACGGTCCCACCGGCTCCCCGCCTCCTGCGGGAGCCGGCATTGCTTTTCCACAGGGGGAGCTGCTGACATGCAGCTCCCCTTGTGGAAAAGCAATGGGGTTTGGATTTTGAAAGCGAGAGCATGTTTCACTGCTCTCGCTTTCAAAACCCAAACCACAGTTTGCTATGGCAGGGCGGGAACCGCGAGGCTCCTGCCCTGCCATAGCAAACAGCAGTGTCCCGGGGTGGGCACCCCGGGACACTGCAGGAGCCGGCCCTGGGGGGTGGCGGTCCCCAGGGCCATCAAGGGCTCCAGGAGGGGGGCCATGCGGCCCCCCTCCCCTAGATTGTAAAGCCCCGGGGAGGTGGTGTTCCCCGGGTTACGGGGGTCTGTAACGGACCCCCGCATTTGCATACCTAGTGCCCCGGGGAGGTGGTGGTCCCCGGGGCATGTGGTGGGGCTCAAGCCCCCCTAAACAGGTTGTTTTTAAAAAAAATAGAAGCCCCGGGGAGGTGGCGGTCCCCGGGGCTGCGGGGGGGTCACGTGCCCCCTGCATTTTATGTGCAAAGCCCCGGGGAGGTGGTGGTCCCCGGGGCATGTGGGGGGGCTCGAGCCCCCCCACATATGTTTAAAAAAAAAAAAAATAGAAGCCCCGGGGAGGTGGCAGTCCCCGGGGCTGCAGGGGGCCATGTGCCCCCCGCAAAACCATTAATAAAGCCCCAGGGAGGTGGCAGTCCCCGGGGCTGCGGGCCCCGTGGGCCCCCGCACAATAATTACTCATGCCCCCGGGACTTGGCCCACCCGGGGGCTTAAATACAACGAAGCGCATTTTTTAAATTTCATCGGCGGGATTCGCGGATCCTTCGTGAATTTTGCCGTTTAAAAAAAAAAATAATGCTTTTTTTGGCCCTGGGGGTCCTTGTGGGACCCCCTGAGCAGGCCTGGGGGGGTCAGGGTGTTTCTACCCTGCCACCTTTTCTTGTTTTTCAGGCTTGTTTCACTGTTTTCTTGTGACTCGGTTCTACCGAGTCACAAGATGGCTGCCAACACTTCCTGGTTTGGAGTGTTGGCAGCCAATCACAGTGAAGCTCTGGTCGGGAGGGTTCGCGAATCCACTGCGTCCCTATATATCAAAACGTTTATTTTTTGAATTTCTCAGCAACTACTGAACGGATTTATACCATTTAAAAAAAAGGATGCTTTCTGAACCAAGCACTACCTTTTTGCCAAATTTGGTGTAATTCCGTTCAGCAGTTCGAGCTGTAGCCGTGTCTAAAGTTTCATATGGGAAATTGATTTTCCGACCCCTATTTTTTGAATTTCTCAGGAACTACTGAACGGATTTACACCATTTAACAAAAAGGACTCTTTCTGAACCAAGGGCTACCTTTTTGCCAAATTTGGTGTAATTCCGTTCAGCAGTTCGGGCTGTAGCCGTGTCTAAAGTTTCCTATGGAAATTAACATGGAGAAAACACGTTTTGGGACCCCCCTTTTTTCTCGGCCCTCGCTTGGCGAATCACCCTGAAACTTTCAAGACAGGAGCTGACCGGAGCGCCCCACTAGTTTTGAAAATTTCACGAAGATTCGTCAAACGACGTTAAAGTTATTGGGAAAACAAAAAATGCTTTTCCTATGGAAAATAGGTCCTAACTATAACTACCTACTGGCGACCGCCAGTAGGTAATATATATATATATATAGCTTCTGTTTTTGCATAATTTATTCATCACTCTATGCCTGAAAGGGTTTTGTTTTGACTTATACTGGGTGCTCCCTTGTGTCTGGACAAAGCTATACCTCTCTGAAGAGCTCTAACGAGAGCAAAACACGTGTCAGGGGTTGCTTTTATTTATTTCAGGTTGGCTTGGATTGTATTTTACCAATCCAAAGCTGTAATACTGTGCCTGGAGTGGTAAAAGGCTTTGGCCATTTTACAGCTCGGCAGGGATAGCACTGTGCTGATCCTATGCTTAAAGACTTTGCTGTAAAAATGGCAAAAGACGTTGTTCCTTTCTATATTGGCGTGGATAGCACTGCGCTAATCCTATGCTTAAAATCTTTGATAGAAAAGCAGACATTTGAGGTGAGCAAATTTAGAGTGTCGCTGGTGTTGAGAGTGCTCTTACTGGAGCTGCTTTCCACCTAAACTTGAGAACTACCCAGAGTTCTCTGCTTCTGTTTTTGCATAATTTATTTGTCACTCTATGCCTGAAAGATAGATAGATAGATAGATAGATAGATAGATAGATAGATAGATAGATAGATAGATAGAATCCACTCATTCCCAAACAGAAGGAAAAAAATGGCACTTCAAGTGTGCTATTTCAGAATCCGTTGAATAAAATTAAATTCAGAAAGCAATCGGTCAGTAACGTGTTTCGGTGACACAGTCTGATATATTCTGAAATAGCACACTTGGGGCCCAATTACGAGTTTCAACCCTGCAGGGACGGGCAGTACTCCACTGCTGTGCCCCCACACTGCCGAGACTCGCCACCACCCGCCTGCCAGATTACAAGTTATTTGTAGTCTGGCGGGCGGGTGGTGTGGCGTTCCCATTGCGGTGCCTCTTCCAAAGGCTGCAGTGCCTTTGAAAAAGGCACCGCAATGGGAATGTCTCACAAGGTTCCTGCATGGCATGGACTGTTGGGTCCATGCCATGCAGGATCTGTTGTCCTTGCACACAGGGGGGCACCTGTTATGCCCCTCCTTTGTGCATCCACAAGTGGAGGAGGCACAGGAGGCCCTGTAGGGCCCCCTTTATTTCCTCTTCACCAGGGTTGACATGGGGTAGAAACCTCCATGTCACCGCCGACGGAGAGGAAACTCGTAATATGCTTGGCCGGACCGCTTGCGGTCTCTGAACATCACACCACCTCCAGGGAACAGTTTTTTTCAGTGAATTTCTAAGGTTTTTTTTAAACAAAAACAAATATTTTTATTATACCTAACTATAACGTTACTTTAACCTTTTATTTTTTCAGTGAAATTCTAAGGGTTTTTTTAAAAAACAAAAACAAATCTTTTTATTACACTTAACTATAACGTTACTTTAACCTCTGTTTTTTCAGTGAATTTCTAGATTTTACATAAAGTAATATTTAATTACCATACAAAAATCCAATGCGCCGCCGATGTGCATAGTAGGGTGTGGTGAGGGATTGGCCTCTCTTTTCACACCTTTCTCTCAGATGACACATGTGTGTAGTAGTGAGTGGGGATGGATTAGCCTCTCCTTTGAGACTTCTCTCTCACATGACAGGTATGTGTAGTAGGGCATAGAGCACTAAAGCTCCTGCCAAGCTGTAGAAAACAGCTATATCCTGGGGGTGAGTACCTCAGGACATAGCAGGAGCCGGCCCTGGCCGGTGGCGGTCCCCGGGCCATCTTTGGCTCCAGGAAGGGTGCTCCGTGGCCTACCCCCAATCTTTACTGTAGCCCCGGGGAGGTGGTGGTCCACAGCAGACCCCCTCCATTATAATATTTATATTATAATATTTGAGCCCCGGGGAGCTGGCTGTCTCTGGGGCTGCACAGGGTGTGCAGGCCCCTCCTACATTTCCATAACTTAATTGCCCCAGAGAGGTGTCAGTCCCCAGGGCCCCGCAGGCCCCCAGCACTTCTATAGTTCATTACCCCATGGAGGTGGCAGTCCTTGGGGATGCAGGGGGGACGTGCAGGCCCCCCGCATTTTTATAATTCATTGCCCCGGAGAGGTTGCGGTCACCGGGGCTGCAGGGGGTACTGCAGGGGGGCAGTCTGGCCCCCCATACTATTTCATATGCCCACGGGGTGTGGCCAACCCGGGGGCTTTTTTAAACACAAGCGTGGGAGCCCACGCTTGTCTTTTTAGGTCGAACCTGAGTCAGCGCGCCAGACTTGTTGTAGTGGAGTATGCACTTGAAGCTCCGCCCAGTCTCCGCCCATGTTTGTCATTGGCTTGTGTCTTTGTCCTTCGGAAATACTGGCTTCTGATTCATTAATCAGCTTGTTAGTCCCTTCTAAGTACCGCCTCCTCTTCATTTGTAACCTCCCATGGCGACTGGCCCCTTTACTTCGGTTGTTACACTTTGGTACCTGTTATTTAGTCTTGTTTGCTTTGCAAATAGGTCTTACATTCCTTCCTGCACTATTTTATGTTTGGGCTGACTGTGGCTTGTGTATCAGCACGGCGCCCGCTTCAGGGACGCCGCACTTTCATTTCCCAAAGTTTATTTTTCATATAATCAGCATGACTAACACGCACGGAGTCGTGATTTTATTTTATTGGCCATCCTCTCCATGATCGCTGTTTTCCCCTTCGTGTCGGAGTCCATCGACCACTTCCCGCTCGTCATTCTATTTCGGAGCGCCCTTTTTGTCTAAACTTTGATGAAAGGGAAGAAACAGATGCAAGTGCGGGTGACGAGAGATGGGGTGGGTGGGCTGGGAAATAAGATGAGGGGAGAGATGTAATGGATGGGGAGGAAAAGGAAGCAACTAAGCCGCATTTTTAAAATGAGTTCTGTTATCCGATGGTGCACGAGCAGCCATTTTAAATGATTTCCATCAGAAATGCAGATTGCCTTTTCGACAGAATTTTACCGTCAATAACGTCATGATTGTGCTGGGTAACATCAAGATGATTGATACGTTCTTAGGTCCCTCCAGTTTTACATTTAAGACCCCTGGAAATGAAAGTATTACGTTTAAATGTATCATTGCATATAACAGTACGGAATTTGAGATTCACGTTTTAACTTGGATGTATTCAGTGCGGACATTGCCAAAAGCGTCAGAGCACGTAACAAAGAGTAATAAAAAACTCAATGATGTGCAAAGCCAGTAGTTCGAGATGTATACCCAAAGCTACATCTTCCTTGTTAAGTGGTGTCTTTGTGTGTGTACTGTTGATGGCAGAGTGGTTGAATGCAACAGGAGTCAGTGGGTAAATGCATGTATGCTTTCATCCGGGCACTTAATTATTTCCTATAAATGTACACGATCAATCATCTTTACACTCGTATTCATTCATCTACCCTTTGAATTCTTCTTGCATTCACCCACGATACGGCACTCGCGCGCGCGCGCACACACACACACACACACACACACACACACGCACACACACACACACACACACACCCTCAATGAAGAAACACTTTCACTTCTTAGCCAGACTTACGGGCTTAAAGGTGATTATTTATATTTAAAGTTATCTCTAATATAGGGAATGACAGCTAAGGACTTCCCCAGTTGGTTAATAAAAATATGAAAAGTATACATATATTCCACAAATTTGCTGTTGTGCCTCCCTCGCCATTTTACAACCATAGATCTTGTCACAGCTTATGAGGAGGCTAGTTGTTTCTCACATACACCCTGGAAAATCATTAAGCATACTCAGGGCTGCACGTGCGAGAGTCTGAAGTAACTTTGTTGTCTGGCATGTCTTTATTGACTTGCATCATGAAAAAGATTTTGGAGATGGGCCAATAGCTAACAAGGTTAACAATGGCTTATTATAATTTATTTGAGGGTGGAAGTAACTTATCTTTCGGTGAGAACCGTTATTACAGCCGACTCTGGTGGCTCAGTGGGCTAATGCATCCACTACAGGAATTTGTATTTGATGTCAAGATCACAGATTTGAATCCCGGTACATCCATTCAGCCTTTCATCCTTCTGAGGTCAATAAAATGAGTGCTATTGAGTTGGAAAAGGAGTTTATTCACAATCACACACATTAGCACCACTTTACCAACTTTGCCATAGTGCCACTTTACTGACTTTGCCAGTGAACCGCTACTTTCATTTTCTCGTAATTCTTTGAACAACATTTATATCCACAGGTGGGGAAGTGCACCATTCCTGGAGGTACCACAATATCTGGCTAATGCATAGAATGGAAAATGTTTGATGTGATCCTTATCAGCTGTTTTCCTTATTTTAATTTATAGTATGTGTAACACGGCTCTGTGTGCAGGGATGTGGTATTTTAAAAACATACTGCTTACGTTTTGTGCAATAATGTGCTGCATCGCTAAAAAACTTAAAAAGGTCCCAAAGGCGAGACCAAATGCATTGCAAATGCTTGTTTTTTAATGTTTACACTTCCAAGGTTCAGCAAGTGGTTGGCAGAAAACGACAGCATGATTTAGATCCTAATTGCCACTATTGCAGAGTTGATATTCAAAAGACTTTCCTGGTCAGTCCATATACCAGTGTAAGATCTAAGATGAAGAATACCCAATTGTAGTAGTAATATCATCCTTCTTACACTATGATCAAGGAACAAGGACAAATAACCCTGCTTATTACCACAAGTTCCTTTGTTGACATACATTTTAGGCTACTACAGTTTCAACATTTAATGCAAAACTTAGTTTCGGGATAGCTTGTGTTAAGTATAGACGCATCCGCCAAGGGGACCATGAATGCAGGTGAGATAAGGTGTAATCAAATTCTTCTGTGCACATTGCAAATTTAATGTAAAGGAGTCATACTAATGTGGAACTAATAAAATCTCAATGCTTAATAGTTCTCTTAGCGATCCAACATCTGCACGCATTAGGCCATATGCCCATCTTATTAGTTGTGCAACTACCATAGCAAATTACCTGGTAAGACCTAGTTCTAAGTGTAAGGCCTACACAAAAATTGCAGTACTAACTTAACAAAACTTCCTTAGACTTTTCCTCTCTGTGGGGCCGATTCACAGAACTAATCTGAGACAAAATCCTAAACTTACTACTTTTGGTATTCACAGAAGGCACTTACAATTTATGGTATTCACAGAAATCACTTACGACTACTAACTTTACGTCCGCACTCGGGCCGGAATTTCCGTACCCGGAGCGGAAGTTCCACACCCGGAGCGGAATTTCTGCCTCCGGTCCGGAATCTCCACCTCCGGGCCGGAATCTCCACCTCCGGGCCAGAATCTCCACCTCCGGGCCGGAATCTCCGAAATTAAACCGGAACCCATTATTTCACACAGGAAATGACATACAGGAGGTGGGAGACAGTAAATACATCACAGGAAGTTGTTGGCAGCCATTTTGTGTTCATTCTGAGTCATCCTCTCTCACAGATCAAATCCTCTGCCATCCTGCTGCTCTTTTCGACCTTATTTCCCCCAAAATGGCTGAGGGTTATGAAGAGAAAGCACCCCCTTTCAGTGAAAGGGAATTAGACATCTTAGCTGAGGGGCTGATAATCAAATATCCTCAGCTATATGGGGGGCCAGAGGACCAGCTGAGTAATGCAGTGCGGGCCAGACTATGGGCCGATATTGGTGAGCGCTGCAGTACAGTGGACGTTCACACCAGGAACGCGAGGGAATGCCACAAGCGCTGGCAGGACCTAAAACGCTGGGCCCGGCACAAGGCAGAGGAGCTACTGGGCCAGTCTTCCCAGCACCATGTGCATCGTCCTCGCCTCTCGCCACTGTACAGGAGGGTCCTGCGTGCAGCTCATCCGACCCTCCATGCTCAGCTGGAGGAGCATGAGCAGCAGAGACATGGTAAGTGCATTATATGTAATATGTGTCTGGAAGTATGATGTGAGTGAAGACAGAGCTGTACCATTGTGTGTCCCATGTCTCCATTCACCTATTCTGTGTCTATGCAGCAGTCATTATGAAGCAAAAGGCTCACTGTAGCGCATTGACTGTACAGGGCAGAGTACATTCTGGGAGTTGTAGTTTCATCATGACAACTGGGGAATTGAGCCACACAGTTGCATTTGTACAGAAATTTGCACTGCCAGCACCACTAACAGTGAAACAAGGTAATCATAACTGATGTGTGCATTGGATGAGGAATGGTACAGACACTGTCCAGTGTGTGTATGAGAGGCCAATGGGTATTGGATGCTGTGACTTGCATTGCTTTCGGTGAGTTTGGGTTCTGATTGAGATAGATCATCATGTGCCATGGAGTCAAGACAGACTTTGAGATCCTTGCCTCACTCTTAAGTGTTTCCAATTTTGCCAAGTGTGTCCACAGACACACGTCTTACCCCCAGTGGCTTGTATGCCATTTTTCATGTACAGGTAGCTGTAACAACAAGACACTA
Organism: Calotriton arnoldi; assembly: GCA_963921515.1. Lineage (NCBI taxonomy): Eukaryota > Metazoa > Chordata > Amphibia > Caudata > Salamandridae > Calotriton > Calotriton arnoldi. Next base: position 258,821 of record CAWUFW010003758.1, read on the forward strand.
CTGTTCACCAGTGCACAGCACTACCTGATCAGTCTCCGAAGCCAATATGTGGCACTGGATTGTCAGCTTTTGTGAGGGAATATCAAAAGGTTAGACTCACAACATAGCAAACCTAATTGCCCAGACCCTATATGGATGTGTGACCCCCAATCGGCATTTGTGTTGTCCCAAACAATGCTACACAGCAGATAACATTTTTCCAGACGTAAAAGTGCAGAGACTCCATATCACAGGCCCTTTTTAATACCATCTGGACTCCCTCTGATCTCCTTTTGTAGACTGGGTTTGGAACCTGCCCATGTAGCAGTGACAGGACAAACAGGTCACAAGAATGCCAAAGTTGAGGGTTGGCCAGTACAGATGTGCAAGCCACCAAACATCTTGTGAGATGTCAATGTCAGACTCAAATAAGGAGATGACAGTGAACATACACGTAATTTAAGCTCATCAACACTGACAACTGTATAGTGTGATCAGAGGGGAACAAAGTCTGACCTTGGCTCATCTTGATATGTGTCTTGTCCTGATGTGTACAACCATTACATAATGATTATTCTTACATTTCAGTGGGCTCAGCTGGCCAAAAGGAACAAATGCAGGACCCGGTTCGGAACAGGACATCTTTGGTGTGCTGGCGGCTACGACCTCTTTCCACCAGTGAGGAAGAAGAGGATGAGGTGGGACCCTAAACATCAGGAGGCAGGGGGATTGCACCCACCCGGACTGACCAGGAAGCCAACTCTGGTGCTATGGACCGGGTGGAGGCTGAGGACATTGAAGTGGGGGGAGAAGAACTGGACACCTCTGTCCAGGGGGGATAGAGAGATACTCTCCCCCGGACCATTCACCTGTTAGTTTTGCCGAGGTGTCCCCAGGGCAGGCCACTACGCAACCTGGGCCTGCCATCAGCCCCTCCCTAACTCTAGAGGCCCCCATTCCATCGGGGCCTCCAGCTACATCCCCTGCAACCAGTCCCCCTCATCGTAGCTGCCAGGTCGACACCAACATTGGCTCCGAACCTGAGGCATCATGCCCCTCATGTTCAACCCAAAACCCTCCCTGTGTTGTTCCTTCTGTGGGCTGTACCAGAGGACTTGATGTGGGCATGTGAGGGTCAGCCAGACATGTCCTCTCACATCATGCTGCAGATGTGTCCAGAGGTGCGCATGATGCAAGAGGAAATTGCCCAAGCTCTGGCCACCCTCATTGCCAGTGTTAATTCCCTGACTGCAGCTTTGTCGTCTTTCGTGTCCCAACCTCCTTCCCACACCACCGTCAATGTCTCCCCCTGACCATTGCCCCACACTGTTTCTCCCTGGTACTCCTCGTGTGTCCTGACCCCGTGTGGGGCCTGTTCCTGCACCGGCCAGCCAGGATCCTGCATCGGACTCAGAGGATCTGGACATTGTGGTACTAGAGGATGACCAGAAGGACACTTGACCTGTTGGACAGATTTTTCTTTGTGGACAATTATTTACTTTTCCCCTTGTAAATAGACTGGTTTCCCTGACGCTCCCTGACATGTTATATTTATGTTGCCCTACCCCAATCCAAGTTCCCTTCTCCTTCTGCAGTAAGAACATCATTTGTTTTTCTTTCTCCCTTCCAAACGGACTGTTGCTGTTTTTCTAACCCCACACTTTGTTCACATAAAATCTTATTTTGAATCATACTTTCTCTATCTTGTTTAACTTCATTGTGAATGTCTTGTTCAAAATATGGACATGTATTTTGGAAGTCATCTGCTCTGCACATGAGGGCTTGCTGCAATGATAGGGTTACACTTGTACATGTGTCACACACACACATACATCCTCACATCTCTAGGCCACCAAAATTGGTGAACATTAGCCTATCATGACCTGATACGCAACAGAGTTGTGACTTGTGAAAAGAATTTCTTTTTATTTACACATTTTCACACTGGTCAAAAGGTTCCTGGGATGTGATCAATGGGGATCGTGCTTGTGGCTTCGCAATTTCAGAGGTGAGGATCGCTGTGAGGTATTATGTCTGGGTTGTCGCCGAGGTGCAGGTTGGTGTGGTGCATCTGCCTGTACAGGGTGAAGTTCATGTGCAGGGGCGGATGGTGTCTGTACAGTTGGTGTTTGTGCATGGGCAGGGGCTTGTTGTGCAGGTGGTGGTAGTGCCTGTTCAGGGGGTGGTGGTGGTTGTGCAGGTGGGGGGAGTGCCTGTTCAGGCGGTGGTGGTGGATGTGCAGGTGGGTGGAGTGCCTGAATAGGGGGCGGTGGTGGGTGTGTACCGTTGCTGTGGTCCTGTGCAGTTTGTGGTAAAGGTGTATGGGTGTGATGTGCTGCAGGCAGATGTGATGGCTCCCCTCCCTGCGTTGACCGTGAAGGGAGACCTTGGATCACTTTCATCATGCCCTCCATCATCTTTATGGCTCAGGCATGGTGTCTTAAACTCTCTTCCCTTTGGATAGATATGATGTCTCTGATATTCTTGCACATTTCTTGCCAAGATATATCCATCCTATCCAAAACATGGGTCTGTCTGTCCACCACCTGAGGGAATTGACGCAGTGCCTCAGACATGTCTGACAGGGTGGCCCCTATGGCATGAATGTCCTGCCTCACATCTACCTGCTGTTGGAAGAAGTCCTGCTCCCACTGGGCACCATGGCCTTGTGCAGGCCCTCTCAGCAGGGATCGGCCATGGATGAGACCGCCAGGTCCAACAGCAGGGGGGAGGGTGGCATGTGGAAGCCTGTGGACAGGAGAATGGTGCTCAGGGGATACCTGCACCACAACAGGGTTGGTACTTCCCTCAGATGGTGAAGAGAATGCCTGGGATACACTGTACAGGGAGGAGTGTGTAGGGGAACCATCACGTCTGTCCTGGATGTGAGGGCTGTGAGGGAGTGATGTCTGTGTTGGGGTTTGTGTGAGCTGTGGCTGGTTAGCTCTATGCTGGGGACAGGCAATCTTTTGTTTTGGAGGAGGCTGAGGCACTGTGCTGGGCGGAGGGTGTGAGGCCTTGCAAAATGTGGGCGATGTGGGAATATTTCTGTCCATGCATCAGACTTTTCATCCTCTGAGAGGATGAACAGATAGTCACCATCATCGTCCAATCCTTCATCCTCATCAGGTACTTCCTCCTCCTCCTCTTGCGCAGTACTTGCAGCCGATATTACTGCCTGGAGGAGCAGTGGATTTTCCCCTTTGACTGTCCGTCGCCCAACACTGGTGGAAGGTCCATCCTCCTCATCGTCATCATCACTTGAACACAGAGGTTGCAACAGGATAAGTAATTGACTTAGTATAAGGTCTGGTGCAACACAAGAGGTTGGCTCTACTGTACTTTGCATCAACAGATGACGCACATGTGACCTGGTTTGGGTACTCCTACAAGTGACAGCTCACACCATAGCACTGAGGGGTGAAACGGAGATGTACATTGCACAAGCAAACTCACCAGCTCCAGCCACAGCTTTGTGTCCCTTTGCGATCCCCCCTGATGACAACTTCTGAACCATGCTCCTCATAGGTTTTGTTGACGAAGCAGTCCCCGATCCAGCAGTTGAAGAGGGAAGTGACACCATTCTCAATCATCTGTATTACTAATTTACAAACAGGCAGATGTGACACTTATGATATGTCTGTAACTTTGTTAACACCAACTGCAGGTTCTATGCAGAAGGGGATTTTGATCTTAGTCATGATTTTGATAGGAAAACACTTCACGCCACATTTACCTGATGGACATGTGCGAGAGGATTTCACTGCTGCAGCCAGGATGTCTTGCATTCCCCGGGGTGGTGTTGTACGCTGCACTGGTGTCATCCTGTCAGCAGCTGTGATGAGACATACATGTTCATATTTCAGTACACCAGATGGTAGCTATGAGCTAACATGTATATGTCATCCTCAATGACCATTGATAGGATATTCCTGGACAATGGGAAGCATGTTTACATCATGGACTTTACATGTGGGCCCCTGCTCACATGCAGCAATTGCCAGCTGTTACCTCCACACAGCACTGACATCAATGAGATGACACATCAACAGACAAACATGTATGAGAAGGTTACTGATATTTGAAGGAAGGGGAGAAATAATCAGGACCCCACAGCATTACATTGATTACACCTTCACTGTTAAGACTAACATGTCTCATGAGTGTGATGTTGTCTGTTGACAAGTTGAAAGGAGTGTACATCAACAGTCTGACCAGTTTCACATTTGCACATCAGTTCAAACATTGCATTGCAGAGTTCATATGTGAGATGTGCAATAGTCTGGTACATTTTGTGTGTCATTTGTGCTTCCCTACCCATGAAGTCACAAAGCTCATTTTGGATTGAGAGATCACACATTTGTAATGTCCATCCTTTGAGTGTCCTCTGTTCCCATAATCCATTTCCTACATCATGGTAGAACTAAGCTGACAATGGATGATATCTTCCAGAGCAGACATCCTAACCTCATATATTATACACTCCCTTATGTAGGTGGATACAGTAGAAGAGAAGGCAAGTAGAATGCAACATTTGACTCAGATCCCACATCGTGGGTAATTTTCGAAGATTTGATGGTTGCCGCCTACACTGGATTTGTGTTGTGCCTTTCAGCCAAGAGATTTTATAATGTAACTTCCTGAAGATTCACCGTAGCAGCCCATACATCCATCACAAAAGTACACAACTGACATCAGTGCGACCTTCATCCACACCTATTTCAATATGATTTGTCCATTGGAATTTTGCTAGGCCCCGCATCTGCCCAGTGTGTGGTCCCTGACCAGATGTCACAGCCACCCTTGTATCAGAAGTCACTGTGGGTCTTGGAATCTGGGAGGATATCATTGGATCTACAATGATAAGTGTGTTTGCAACTTTACATTTCTGCTGCCACATGGGATGCACTCAATTTCAGGCACAAAGGATGAGACCGAAGCAGTGTGGGCCCTACCGTTGCAGAAGTGTATAGCACTAATTATCATGAGTGATCACACATTCAACTTGAGCATGGTGGGGGATGGTAGGCACTTGAAATGATCATCAGACCCAAATGCGGGTATTCCGGCCCGATAGCGGAGATTCCGGCCGGAGGAGGAGATTCCGGCCCGAGGTGGAGATTCCGGCCCGGAGGTGAATCTTCCGGCCCGTAGGCGGAAATTCCGCTCCGGTGCGGAACTTCCGCTCCGAGTGTGGAAATTCCGGCCCGAGTGCAGACGTAAAGTTAGTAGTCATAAGTGATTTCTGTTCATTACAAACTCCAAACAAACTGCGGCTGACCCTTGGTTCAGCACCTCAAACCCGTTCCATCAATGTAATTGTCCTGTGCATCACACTTCCGAAGTCCGCCGCAGAAGGGGCTTCACTGGGATCCAGACCGTAAATTTTCACAAAAGAATAGAAGGTGCACCAGGAAAAGAAGTCCCAACTATAACAATAGAGTCCTTTAGGTTTCTTTTATTTGTTATGACATGATATTCAATAAGACATCAGCCAACGCGTTTCGTTCTTTACAAAAGAACTTCTTCAGGACTGAAATAATTCACATAGAGAAAACACATATAAATGTATACAAACATATATACTGACAACCACATCAATACACAATTAAAAGTCACTTCTTATCCTAAAACCAGACTAACTACACATAACATTTCAAACACGACAAGAAAATATATATAAATGCAAATATATAAACAGAGCATAAATATATACCAAAAAGTACATATATTTACCATGGATTGTGTATATACATTTGGGTCAAATCCTAATACGACCCCACCATTAGAATATTTAATAAAAAGAAACTATTTTTAGAATGAGACAACAAATACCATAGAACAAACGAAAAAAGAGAGAAAAGAGGGAGAATGAAAGAAAGTTAAGATTAAGAGATAAATACTAAAAGTAAAGAAATGTCAATTGGAACCTTATGAACACCCAAAGTACCAAGAAAGGGTTTCATAATGCGGTCATGTCACTTTTGATGCTAAATTCAAGCACAGGGCCTGACCAGATAAGATATTTCTATATAGACCACAAAGCTGCAAATTAAGAAAAGAGCACCCCACCATAGGAAGTCCTGTGCACCTAAGTATAGATAAAGGGTTCTCACCAACAAATGATTGAAAAAGGTCATATCCAATCCTGAATGTTGCGGGATATAAATAAAATCCCAAACCGTAACCCCCTTGACGGGAGTGTCAGAATAAAAAATCGCTGTTGTAGATGCTCTAAAAATTACAAAATAGCACTGGTTACTCAAACATGAAGTTTTCTGCATGGGTAGTCACACATATCTACATATAGAACCCCCACTGATTCTGGCAGATACATATGCCTGGTGCCAAGAGGCAAGTGAAATTCAAATATAATTCAAAAATAGTCACCTCAGTTAGTGTCCTCAGTCACATTCATTTAGTAGTGAGGAACAAGTATTACAAAGAATCCCATCCGGATACCTCCTATTCAGAGTTCCAGTTGGTCAAGTCCAGCCCAATAAACTAATTCAAAACAAAAGAAAAGGAGTCACTAATGAGAGACGCAAGAATATCTAAAAACAGGCGCATTTCCAGAATCAATGTCCCATTCTGTCCAAGACATGCATAAAAGATATATATAAAATAAAGTAGTCCATGTACAAAGAGCAAGGCACATTAAGTAGGAACGTCCTCATTTCCAAACCAACATTCCTATGTTGCGGGGAAGCACGGTGATAAGATAACCCAGCAGTCATGCCACAATAGTCCAAAGAAATGGGTCAAAGGATCCAAAACCGCCAACCCAGCGCGAGTGACCTTGTATGTCTACAATCATGCATCACCCTCGCGGCACCCATAACTCACGCGTGGTGTCACAAACACATTCTGAAAATTACAGAAGCGGTACAGGGAAGCATAAGAAGTGCATTCGAGTGAGACATGCAGACGGTTTTACATGTCGCACTAAATCCCACGTTACGATCTCTACATGTTTTAAAGGCAATATGGAGCCCTCACTGTTCAGGAAACCCGAACCCACCATAAGGGTCGGAAACCCAAGCACACCATGCCAACCTAATTCCATGGTGCATCGCTGCATATACAGGCAGCCTATGTCTAATAAGTCGACCATTACCAAGACCCCAAAACAGCACCTACAGGCAACCCATGTTTCGGGAATCCAAAGTCTCCAAACAACCATACCATCCGGGAGAGCAACACGATTCCGCTTACCTGCAGGGTCCTGAAGAATTCAAGAAGGCCCATACGCCACGCACAAAGTAATCACTCACCATCTATCTACATCGGTTTAAAAACTTGCGGTAGCGCGGGAGGACGGAAGCATGTAAGGACGGTAATACGTCAGTGCACTTCCAATGTGTCGCGTCCTCAAGATATCCGGGCGCCATATTGGAATGGTGAAGATCCTATTACAAGTTATGTTGCCAGGCCCTAATTCGCTCATCTAACAAAAAATAACTGTGAACCGAGTAAACAAATTCTAAAATAGAAATGCAAGCCCCGTCACACGAGATCGTCGTAGAGCGGGTTTTTTTTACATTTTATTTAGGGAAAGAGTGTCTTCGCCATTCTATTTCAAAAGGGTGTATGTAGACCGCCCCGCGGATTACTATTATCAGAAACGAGCAAGGAAACCAGGGTGCTCAAGCCTGAGTCGATGTACAATTCGGCGCTACCTTTGCTCAGTATTTTAAGCAAGAGGTCAAAAGTCACAGTAATATTGGTGCCATATTGAGAAGGGTAAGGTCCCAACTGCGATTGCCACCTTTGAATTATATTTGAATTTCACTTGCACCAGGCATATGTATCTGCCAGAATCAGTGGGGGGTTCTATATGTAGATATGTGCGACTACCCATGCAGAAAACTTCATGTTTGAGTAACCAGTGCTATTTTGTAATTTTTAGAGCATCTACAACGGCGATTTTTTATTCTGAAACTCCCGTCAAGGGGGTTACGGTTTGGGATTTTATTTATATCCCGCAACATTCAGGATTGGATAGGACCTTTTTCAATCATTTGTATTGGTGAGAACCCTTTATCTATACTTAGGTGCACAGGACTTCCTATGGTGGGGTGCTCTTTTCTTAATTCGCAGCTTTGTGGTTTATATAGAAATATCATATCTGGTCAGGCCCTGTGCTTGAATTTAGCATCAAAAGGGACATGATCGCATTATGAAACCCATTCTTGGTACTTTGGGTGTTCATAAGGTTCCAATTGACATTTCTTTACTTTTATTATTTATCTCTTAATCTTAACTTTCTTTCATTCTCCCTCTTTTCTCTCTTTTTCGTTTGTTCTATGGTATTTGTTGTCTCATTCTAAAAATAGTTTCTTTTTATTAAATATTCTAATGGTGGGGTCGTATTAGGATTTGACCCAAATGTATATACACAATGCATGGTAAATATATGTACTTTTTGGTATATATTTATGTTCTGTTTATATATTTGCATTTATATATATTTTTTTGTCGTGTTTGAAATGTTATGTGTAGTTAGTCTGGTTTTAGGATAAGAAATGTCTTTTAATTGTGTATTGATGTGGTTGTCAGTATATATGTTTGTATATATTTATATGTGTTTTCTCTATGTGAATTATTTCAGCCCTGAAGAAGTTCTTTTGTAAAGAACGAAAAGCGTTGACTGATGTCTTATTGAATATCATGTCATAACAAATAAAAGAAACCTAAAGGACTCTATTGCTATAGTTGGGACTTCTTTTCCTGGTGCACCTTCTATTCTTTTGTGATAAGTGATTTCTGTGAATACCATAAATCGTAAGTGCCTTCTGTGAATACCAAAAGTAGTAAGTTTAGGATTTTGTCTCAGATTAGTTCTGTGAATCGGCCCCATAGAAATTAAGATGTGACCATTTGCTATAGGTTTATGTTCTAGGGCATAGCTTAAGGTGTATGGAATGGGCCAACAGTAAGGTTTACATTGTGTTCTCCCCTTAACAGCTAATACCTAATTTTTGGTGTTATTCATTATAGATGATGTTTTTCTGTATAAATAAATAGCACTTGCACGTTTCTCACCAGCCCAATTGGAGTCAAATCAAGTAAAACCAGGTCATCAGCATAAACCAAAAAGATGCAGTGACATAGAGCCCAATTAGGATGTCAGGCGGACCGCCACAGACAGGCCGTCGGTGGTACTCCTTCAGACAGCCAGAATAGCGGTCCAACCACCGCATTATGATGCGGTCGGTTTGAGTGAAGCGGTCGGAAGGACAGACAGATGCCTCTGACAGGCTCAAGGATCCCATCGGGGCATCGGTCTCACCTTAATATCTATAATGGGGGCAGTGCCTGTGCAGGCACCGCCAAAGGGACTACGTTGTCCCTTTTTGACAGCCTTTTCATGGCAGTCCCACCACCATGGAAAGGCTGTTGGAAAGGGAATTTGTGGGTCTCTAACCTTCACCCAATCTTTGACGAGTGAACCAAACTGTTGGCCTGTCAAACTGTTGATAACAAACTTCTTGAGTTTCGGCAGGGCAAAAGGAAGTTATTTGGTGCACTTCAACCATCTGGTTGTGGAATCGGATTTGCCATAAAATAAACTGCCCTCAATCTTCTAAATAGGCCCAAAAGATGAAATGAAGGATATGCTGGCTCAAATGGTCAACAGGCCCACTAACTGTGAAGCCATGATCGATCTGGTGTTACAGCTGGACCACCGTTTGTCAGAGTGGAAGGGGGAAAGGAGAAAAACTGATCTGAAAACCTCCATAAATGTATGATCAACCTCACCTGACACTGGACTCAGGTGACTCAATGCAAATTTTTGGAACCATAAGGCCACCACTTGCCAAACAAGTAAAAGAAAAGAGGTGTCAAGGCCATTTATGCTTGTACTGTGGGCTGAATGGCCACTTCATTAAAAATCATGATAAAATTCCAAAGGCAACTGGAAAATATGTTCTGCACCCAAGACTACTCCCATTAGAAAGGACATTGGGAAGGTTGCACAGACCATGCATCAGCACCTAACAGTGGACGTTTCCATGTGCTTTTTCGGTGCTTCTGTGTTTGTCAATTTCTGTTATGATTGACTCTGGGCCACAGGATTTTTTTGTGATTGGAAGCTCACCAGGCAACATGGTATCCCCCTAATTAGCGGATTTGTATTGGAGATGGTTCATGCAGTGGACAGATCACAACATTTCTCAGGACCAATCACACATAAAACTATAGTGTGGAAAATTTCAGTATAGACAGTGATGAGGAAAATATAGAATTCGATCCTTTTGATGCTCCCCTATTCGGATGATCCTTGGATTGCCCTGGCCAAGAAAGCACAACCCAGCTTTAGACTAGGCAGTTTAAATGTTTGGTTCCTATCTGCATACTTTTTGCAACATTGTCTACATCGGCCCAACCCTTCACGGTCCGGGGAAGTTACAGCAACGACTCCTGACAACCTTCCAGTCTAATACTGTGACTTCCATGATGTTTTCAGTAAAAAACTTGTAGAAACACTACCTCCTCACAGGGAGTTAGACTGCCAGGTAGACCTTGAACCTTGGGCCAAACTTCTGTGTAGTGCCATTTATGCGCTCATGGAAAAAGAGACTGAACATGTGAGACAATATTTAAACCTACTGTTCCTGGGACACAAATATCTAAGTCCCCACCACCAGTTACAGTTCAAGCGGAGCCAGAGTATGAGGTACACACTATTTTAAATTTGTGTAGAACTAAAGGCCAACTCTGGCACCCCGTTAATTGGAAGGAAAGGGATTTAGTCCAGAAGAAAGGTTTTGGGAAGAGGCCAATCACTACTACACTCGTGTTTAGTATGATGGTTTCACCGTCAACATCCACTCAAACCTGGTCCTAACCCTGAGAACACAGCCTTAACAGAGGGGTACTGTCAGGAAGCGCAATCCAAGGATCATCTGCCTCGCTAAATACAAAAAAGCAACAAGTAATTGCTAGCTCGCTTCCCGTCTTCGCCTATCTTGGGGAAGCCTTTGGCAACTCAAGACATTGAGCAAAAAGAAGATGCCATAAGTGGAGGATAAATCATGTTGAATTATAAAACTGCAATATGCCTTTCAGATAAAAAAACACAATGATTTGTTTGACTCAAAAATACTCAGACACCTTGTCCAGAATATGCCTATAACAAGCAACAGATGATGGCAACATCAGAAAGCCTTGATAGCTTTCCCTAATCACGCTGATTAAAGGGCCGACATCTCACCAGATTTCCCACTCTCACAAGATCGGATACATCTCTGCAGTCATTTTAAATGCCAAGGTTTTTTAAACCGCGCCCCTTCAGGTTCTCGATACTTTGCCATGAGGACCTGAAGAAGAGCAGATCCCTGCAGCAGACATCTGCCACCCATGGAAACTTCAACCATTCCAGACCTCATCAACAGCTAAGTAAACTGTGCTGTGAATTTGGACAATGAGGGAAAATAAAGAGACGTGTGAAAAATCATTTTTACAGGATCTTGAAAGAGCAGATTTGCTTGAGTGAATATTTTGAAAAATAGCGAATCAGAGCAAGAACATTTGATGCACACAATGATATTGGTACCTATGGTTATTAAGAGTGTAAAAGTGCATGTTTATCTTATTTACTTGTAGAAACTATGTCAGTGTAAGCTAGTTCAGAGTTGGGGATTGCTTTGGCTTGTGTATATCACTCCTGTGAGCTCTAGTAAAAATCCAAATTGAGTTAAAGAGTCAACCAAGGTTAAGCACACAATTCAGTAGCACTCTCTAGCCCAACTCAAAACTAATACAAGGGTGTGACAATAACCCATGCTAGACAAATTGTGTTTTACTGGTAATTGGTGAAGAAATTAAGAGATTTCCTTTCGGTCTGACATTGGTAAACGTAAGACAGCAATTGATCTGGGTGGATAACAGGGAAGCCCAAAACACGTTCATCCCTGGTTAAGTCTAGCTTCACTTTCCTTAACAGATAAAGAACAGAGGAGGTTAATGCCACAAACCTACTTATCGCTTATTGGAATTTCCTCACAAGGAGAAAGAATAGAGAACTTCTTGATTTGAAGGGAATCCTCGTATGGGAAACCTCTAGCAGCTACGTCCCAGGTAGGGGTGAGTAGAGGATAAATAGAAAACTCATGAAAAATATATTCCACATAAACTCTAGTTGGTAACACTAGAGTTTATTTTCCACAGGGAGATGTGAAGTCTGTGTCTATGTTTTAGGTTTCGCCTGCACAGAGCTTGCGCTGTGCTTGAGAAATCTATTGTTTTTAATATAAACTTAAAAGGGACTTACATCCCACCTCCTCTCTTTCCTGGCTTCTCATTGGTTTTTATACGTGTCACTTACCTTTCCTCCATTTCTATTGGCTGTAGCATATTTTCTGCATTTACCAATGCTTGTTCCTCGTCTGCTTCTCTTATCATTTGCCCGCCGCCGAAATACTGTTAACATCTGCTTTGGTGGAACTATATTTTTATAAAGTTTTGCCTTTTACTCTTGCAGCATATTTATATAACAATTTATCACCCCTAGAGATTAAGTGATTTGCATAGAATCACAGGATGTTGCGCAGCAAAGAGTGAACCGGGATTCCCAGCTCAAGTCAGCAGCTCTGGTTACTGCGCAACCTCCTTTCCACTCTTGTGTTATTTGTCAGGGAGCTCTTTCCTTTTCCCGGACGATGATTTGTGAAAACAGCCCGATGAATTACCAATGCTTGTTTATTGTTTTAGTTTGTTATTTAGTCCTGAAACTTCCTCCTCTTGGGCTCATCCTCTCACCACTGTGTGTCTAAATATCCAGTGTGATTGTATGGGCACGAGGGCCCAAGCTGTCTCCGAAGTTCATCGTAGAACTGAAGACATCAAGAGGAAGGCCAACATGACAGTAAGAGGCAAAGTGCAGCTGCGTCGGAGTTCGTCTCTGTGTATTATATGCCGTGAAATGGTGGCAGCAGAGGCATAGCAAGAAGACTCACTGTCAGGCTGGGCTGAACTGAAACAGTCATTGAAATCCCAGCAGAGCCCCACATGAAGGCAGAAATCATTCAAGGAAAATGAAAGGCTGTCAGCGGTTTCTGAGCAGGTAGAGCCACACTGGAGAACGAAATGGTTCTGAAAAGGAAAGGAAAGGGTAATTAGGCCTGCAATACTGTAATGGTAACAGAATGCAATTGATGGACATTAGATAAAGAGACAAAAAAGGACAAAAATGACAGAAATTAAAAAACAAAATGTCACTTGTTTCAGCTTACTGAGTAGCCAAGAAAGAAGTCTGTGATTGTGTGACCTCACAGAATGTGAACTCCTACTCTGATTGGTTCCTTTGTTGTCTTGTGACCTGAATCTTTTTCCTCCAAGACCTATAAGTTTTAAAGTTTTATGTAATGATATTTTAAAGTTGCTCTTGAAAATGTAAAGGAGGATTAAAGCGTATTCCACATCTCTAGTCCTGACATAGAATTTACATTTTGTACTTAATACCTATGTTTACATTACATTTATTAAAACAGAAGCCGAGTTGTTGAGATTAGGGTAGCATGTCTTCAGTTCTTTGCTTGTTTCACTTTTATGGTTCACTAGAGTTTTATATCACCAACGAAGTGCTCACCACGCGCTGTTGAATATGATTAAATTTAAATGAGAGGCAGCTACGCAAATTAGGTTGCTATTTGTAATTTGAAAAATATTAAAATCATTTTCAACTCATGGTACCACTCTGGATCCGAATGCAAAAAAGGGGAACCCCCTCTGGAAGGAATTTTCAGGTCAGGGAGAAAGAGGGGAAACAACAATAAATACAATGAACAATGAAGCTCCCTCGCGACCTATATCTCTTTATAAAGCAGACTAAATCTAGTATGGGTTATGCAAAAAACATAATCAAAGCAAATCAATTGTTGTATTACAACCTTGTTGTTTATTTTTTCATTTACTTATTATTCATCATTTCCTCTCACATTTATATCAACATTAGTTAATTGTCTTCTTTTTATTAAAGATGTACAAATGTGTTTTTTTACAAATTTTTCTTTTTTTTATAAACATTTTTTCTAAGACAAAATATTATAAACACATATACTTTAAATACAACATAATACTCTGGACCCCTAAGAAATACTAAATATGCAGCAATATACAATTATCAATCTCACTCAATCAAATCAAACAAACACAAACATGCCAAACACACATACACATCTGAGTCTAAGGGAGAGACAAAGATATTCCAGGTCTCCAAGACCAAGTTAGATGGACGTGTTCAACAAGGTCTGTTCAAACAAGGTCGACGCGCTTTCGGTGGGATGAAACACGATGTGAACCACCTTCTTCAGGACCTTTCCCAAATAGTATGGACTCTCACACAAGAAAGAATAAGGGGGTACCTAGAGAGTGTAAACAATATATTTTTAATCACCCATACAAGGTATAGATATAAAATTGATTGGACCAATTATTTATGAAGGAAAAGAGAGTGGGTCAAATGCCCAGAATTGCAACACAGGCCAGGAAATTAGAAAGCCAAAGTTTAAAATTGTTGACCAAACAAGACTTTTTGGTAAGAAAGAGTCTAAGCATAAGAGTTACAAAGACAAGATCCATGAATCTTCTCATACTTACTGTGAGAAGTTCTATGTAGGAAAAAAGAAGAATAGGGTCAACCTTATCACCACAGTGTGATACACAACAGTAAGGAAAGAGTGATCACAAAACTGATGAAAATACAAGACTATATTAGTCATACTGTGAACATTCAGTGGACATGCAATAGACTCCTTCCATGGGTGTATCTACTCCCAAAGTGCAACTAAAGAAGATTGCTAAAGTCCTGACCTACAGGTAGTACTGATCCACAAATTGCTCTCCGATGGATGTCACATTAAAAAAATAGGCTGAACATTTGTAGGTAGGGTATGGGGCGACTGTGCTGTTTTCACATTCAACACTAATTCACTTGGCAAGCTAGTATTATAGGTGGAATGGACAAGGGAAAAAGGGGTGTATTAGTCCTTTTGATAATTAATACGTGCAAGAAGGTCAAGATAGTAATATATTGTTAGGCCTTACCCTGCACCCTTGTGTATGTTTCTATTTTAAATGTTCTTTTCCTGTGTTCCAAAAGGAATCACGCGGCTGTCAACACGAATTTCCTGTGGGGAAATTGGAACACATATTCTACCAAGGTTGGTATTCTGTTTACAATATGCTCATATCGTTAGTGATGTAGCCCTTATGTACACAGTGAACTGTGTAAGGGAAGATACACACCTAAGTTGTGTGCGTATGGCGTGACTATCGATGTGCTCTTTCCAAAAGGGGGAGTCAGTCTCACATAATAACAAAGTTTCCCGGGTACATATAGTTGCATGTACCTGCGCCAACTGATATGGTATCCCTGTAAACAGTTGACAAAAAAGAGAACTCCGTATCAAGATGATTTCTTGGGTTCAGAGTTAATATGGTGAGGCAGACTAAAAATATTACCAACTAAGACACAGGGACTATTAATATGCAAAACAGACTGACCTGCTATTACCAAAGATTAAAAAAAAGGCACCAATGCACTCTAAGCATGTATGCCTGCATGGGCATACAATACCGGCTTAGAATAAGCCATTTGTAAAAACCTACGTCCCAATAAAGTTTGAGGGGATACATGAATCATATAGACGGTCTCAATCTCCTACAGATGTAGACCTGTCTCAATATAAAGTAATGAATCTAACAGCCAGTGCTAAGCATGTGTCAGCGCAACAACTCACCTATTCTGAAATCATCTAAGTTCCTGGAACTCCAACTGTGACAGCAGTATTCGGCACCGTCCGCTATTATACCCCGCCATTAAATGGACTGATATCCGGCGGGAATCAAATGACGTAGTCAACGTGCCGTAACGTGACGCATCATCACAGCAAAAGGAACTATATCAGTAAAGCGCACCAACTCGCGCCATCTTTAAATGGGCAAATACGTAATGTAATTGGGTGAAGCACACTAATGCCACATATCCTAGTACTTGAAAAAATGTATACTATATGTAAACTTGACTAACGGGTGTTGTTTGTGTCAATCCTAGGTAGTACCGCATTATACTTTAGATTTCAATCGCGTGTGCTAGCTATGAGGAAGGTATGCTTTGCTCATATGTTTCACATCTGATCAAGAAAAGTAATGAGGGGCTAAGATGAAATAATCAGCCCAAGTAGATGTAAGGTACAATAAGCAAAGGGGAATGCCCAAATAACTCTCCTATACATGGGCAAAGAACATCAAGAAGATGAAAAACAGAATTAGTAAGGAGAGATCAATTTTACATTTATTTCCGTCTCAGGCACCATCAATTACCTGACAGTCTCAATAGTTAAATATTGCTACACATAGTCATAATTCAATAAGGTACATAAACCATAGGGCAGGTCTCCGGCATATCACTACACACATTAATCATACATAAAAAAATTATATATACATACATATGTACTTTACCAAAACTAACAAAACAAATACATATATAATTTTCACACCGACATACAAGTGTGCATATACACAATTATGTACAGTACCCAAACAAATACACAAACTCAAGTACACTCATAAATCTGAGTGATACATCTAGAGATAGTCCTCTTGCACATTTGGGTATCACACCTCTCTCTCATTTAATTATATGTGCATATAACATTTTCGCCATATTCAAACTAATAGGACTCCTCAATAATAGTTGTCGACGCGGTCGCGTTTCAGCCGGTGATTTCTTTCGGCCTCCTCAGGACAAGGGTACACAATATCTAAAGTATTGTCACAACTCTCTGGGTCAACACGACTCCACAACCAAGGGACAACATCCTTCATGTATCAGAATTCCACGACAAATCTCGGAACCTGCAGTGGCTCCCACTCTTCTTAATACCAATTAGATCCTTCAATCAATAAGCCACTCGTTCGCCCAAGTACCTGCCGAGTTCTCAACCACCACTCGATCGAATCCTATCTCACGTCGCCGTGAGATAGGATTCGATCAGTGGTGGTTGAGAACTCGGCAGGTACTGAGCGAACGAGTGGCTTATTGATTGAAGGATCTAATTGGTATTAAGAAGAGTGGGAGCCACTGCAGGTTCTGAGATTTGTCGTGGAATTCTGATTCATGAAGGATGTTGTCCCTTGGTTGTGGAGTCGTGTTGACCCAGAGAGTTGTGACAATACTTTAGATATTGTGTACCCTTGTCCTGAGGAGGCCGAGAAATCACCGGCTGAAACGCGACCGCGTCGACAACGATTATTGAGGAGTCCTATTAGTTTGAATATGGCGAAAATGTTATATGCACATATAATTAAATGAGAGAGAGGTGTGATACCTAAATGTGCAAGAGGACTATCTCTAGATGTATCACTCAGATTTATGAGTGTACTTGAGTTTGTGTATTTGTTTGGGTACTGTACATAATTGTGTATATGCACACTTGTATGTCGTGTGAAAATTATATATGTATTTGTTTTGTTAGTTTTAGTAAAGTACATATGTATGTATATATAATTTTTTATGTATGATTAATGTGTGTAGTGATGTGCCGGAGACCTGCCCTATGGTTTATGTACCTTATTGAATTATGACTATGTGTAGCAATATTTAACTATTGAGACTGTCAGGGTAATTGATGGTGCCTGAGACGGAAATAAATGTAAAATTGATCTCTCCTTACTAATTCTGTTTTTCATCTTCAAGTAGATGTAAGGCCTGGTTATAAGAACCATGTAACCTTAAATATGGGGGGCATGCCACAACCGGCAAATAGTCAAATGCCCACACTAAGCAGACTGCTGGATAGAAAAATGGTAGTCTCATAAAGAATCACAGAAGATGTGTCCCAAGAGTAATACAAATAACCTGGTACCAATAAGAACATGTATGTATAATTAAGGAATATAAGTGATGCAATAGTTTCACCTAATCTACATGAACTCAGCTTGTGGTGTTACACAGAAAAATTAGTTAGTAATAATCTGTGACATTCCAGATAATTTCTTCGTTTAGCCCCTCTTTGACACTGTTAAGGGTAAAGATCCAGAAAGTTTCCCTTCTTTTCCAAATCACTTCTACAGGCAAACCTGCCTGGGACTTAACCTTCTTTAGAATACACAATCTAAGATCACTTTCCACATGGTTCATTTCTAGGCAATGTTGGACAATAGGGGCTGTCAGTTTTTTCATGCAAATAGCCGATTTATGCTCGCTATATCTGATGCGGAATTCGCTACCCGTCTCTCCTATATATGCCAGTTCACATGGGCACAAAATGAGATATATAATATTTTGGCTCCTACAGTTACTTAAGTCTCTGAGTTTGATGTTTTTACCTTTATATGTGAGGGAACTCGTTACCATGGCCATGTCACAGGCGTTGCAAGAGCCACATCTGTGGTTCCCTAATACAGAGGGTAATCCCGTAATGGTGGTCTGATGATGAGTGTTACGGGTTTCTTGTCTCCTGTGTACTAGCATATCACACAGGTTTTTATTTCTCCTGTAGGCTACTAAGGGGGGGTTTTAGTTGTTCCTCATCCTCATGCACATTCAAGATCTTCCAGTTTTTGGTTAAGATATTTTTAATTTTATAGTCCACTCTGGATCCATCCATCCATTACCTGTATCACTTCCCCACCCGCCTGCACCAAGATACCCACCACCAGTAACTACTCAGAACCGATCCAACCTGCCCAAGAATAACCCAAGGTACGTTCAGCCTGATACTTTGGTAATCTTGCCTGCCTGCAGAATCACCTGACCACCGACAAACCTACAGACATTTTCTTTCCACTTCCAGGCCACCCTTCCAGTCCCTCCTGCCTTCCCTGACATCTACAGGCGTTCCATGAAAGACTGCACCATACCATATGACATGTCCTCGTTCTGTATATCCTGCCCAGGGGCAGCTGGGAGCAGGAAATGGTGGTCCCTGTATACTTACGAACAAATGTGAAAACTAGCTATTCCCATAGCAGGAATATTCCCATTTTTGACTTTCGTGCATGCACATTTTAAACTTAGCCCAACCCCTAAAAGAAAATCAGAAAATCTCTCCTTCACTGGCTGCACCCCCGCAATCTGTGACACCAACCAACTAATCTTCGAATTACTCTAAGCAAAAAAGGAAAAATCAAGGAAATAAACCCTTTCTTCAATGGTTCCATCCCTCTGGAATGACCATCCCTTCAACTAACAAGCATTTGCAAAGCAATAGGTTGCGCATTGCTGAAAGTTTGAGTTATTGGCGTTGCATTATTATTTGCAACGCCAATAGCTCAAGTTTTCAGTAATGCGAGACCTATTGCATTGCAAATGCTTGTTATTTCTATATCTAGAATGCTGGTGTGGGCCATTATTGGGCAGTAATGCTGGCTGCGGCAGGTTGTAAGGCTGTATATTCCAATAGCGGATGGCCATGGTTTAATTATGTTTGCGCAGAGGCACATGATTGAGGTTACACTGCCTGGGTACCACTAGTAGGGCCAGCTAAGGTTTTTTGATGCAAAAATAATTTTCCATAAACCCGACTACTGGGTTTTTCATATTCTGCTTTATTTTAGTATTTTTTTTATACTTACTCATTTTATAGGAGGGTTATTCAAGTAAAACATGTCACACAGACAACCACCTAATATAATGAGCAAGGTACCTTGCGTGACTTTTGTACCACGAGCACATACGCCACGTACAGTTTTCGCGCAGATGAAATCCCAAACATATGCTCAACATGCATATTATGAAAATTACTCCGGTTCAGCTGCTTCTAACCACGAGCTTCTGGCTGCTCCAAAGAATAAAAGAACAAAATGCAATAGCAGTCTCTCCACTGATTCCAGAATAAAACAGGTTTATTTTCTAAAGGTGTAGAAGAGTGTGTCATTTTCTAAGAATAAAAGCATTATTGAATAAGGAAAACTTTTCCTTGGCAATAGTGGTCCAGTTACCGTGCAAACTCCCTTCAAATTGATGTAAGCGTTATTGTATATACTTCAAACATAAAGGCATGATGAAAAGCAAAATCCTGACTTCCAATGAATGCTGCAAGTGTGAACACATTATACAAAGGATAACCATTCTTGTGAGGAAATGTATTTTTCATTTGACTGGCACTAGTGCACCTGGGTAATGAAATAGGAAAGAGAAGAGCAGCAAAAATATGTCCTAAGGTAACAGAGCCTAAGATGCAGAGACGTGACAACAGAAAACAAGCATTGGCATAGCCAATAGGTCTCGCCTTTGGGACCTTATAAGTGTTTAGCCATGCAACAGTTGATGTTGTTGCACCAAGGATATTGTGCTGCATAACTAAATACTTATAAGGTCCCAAAGGCGAGACCTATTGGCTATGCCAATGCTTGTTTTTGTTGCTATTTCGCACAGGAGGATAAAGTGATTTGCCCACGTTCACAGGATGTTGAGACGAGACTCGAACCCGGCTTTCCAGTTCCAGGAGGAGGCATGAATGAGAACCACCCGAAAATGAAAGGGGTCAGCTTTCTTTTAATACGTTTTCCATGTGTATTATATCCGTTCCCGTCCCGTATGCATAACGCTCACCGCACCTGCAAACACTGTATTCCACTCACTATTCATGTTTACTTGTTGCTCAGGCCTGAAATAAAGCTTCCTCTTTTAGATTAGTTAACAGCACTTCTGTGAGAATTAAGTGATTTACCCAGGATCACAGGATATTGAGCCGATGTCAAGACTTGAACCGTCTTCCCCAGTTCCAAGGAGGAGGTACAAATGAGAACCACCCAAAAATGAAAGGAGTCAGCTTTCTTTTTGGCAGTAAGCCTGCTTCCAGCGGCAGGGGCAGTACGGGCACCGAGATCTGTGTGTCACGGGGCGGAGGGCTGCCCTCCAGTGTGGCAGCGACATGTCCTGTGATGGAAGATGTCATGGGTGAGAGCTCGCCCTGCCGCCTGCCCACAGCGCTACTCTCCGTGGCAGACAAGGGCTTAAGTTCGCCCTAGAGCGGAGACACTGCCCCTCCCTCCTCCGCCAGGTGATCTGTTCCCACAAGGGCTGATGTTATTTTATTGGTGGGGCTTACTCCACCTAGCTCCCCTGCCCTTTGTGGGAGTGGGGGCGGCCTTCCGAACTGATTATATCGGCGCAGAGCATCAACTCCAGCTGAGAGTATCTGCGCGCGAGTCTGAGACCTGTGCCTGGGGATCTGCCCGGTTGTCTGGGGATCACCTCACTTGCCCGGAGAACCTCTCCCCGTCCTATAGAAGTGTCTGGAGATTTGCTCGCGATCCCGCAAACCTACCTCTGTGCATGGCGATCTGCCCGGATGTATGGATATCTGCCCGAATGTCTGGGGCTTGCCTCACATGCCTGGACAACTGTCCCTGTCCATGGAAGTCTACCCCCGAGTCTGGAGATCTGCTCGCGATCCAGGGACCTGCCTGGATGTATGTAGATCGCCTCACGTTCCCGGAGAACTTTTCCCGTCCATGGAAGTCTACACCCTATCTGGAGAAAAGCTTGCATGCCTGGGGATCTTCCCGCATGCAGGAGCCACTGGTTGGAGAGTACCCCTACTACGGGAAGATGACCAGGGTGTCTAACTGCTGGCATAGATTCCGGCTTCAGGGAGTAAGTAGAGGCCCCTGCTCAGTGGAGAAGATCCCTTCACACGAGTAGATCCCTGGGCCTCATCATAGGAACGAGTGGTTCGCGCGCCACAGCGAGACATCGGTTTCAATTATCGCACCCGTGTCTGGGCACGATAATTGAAACAACATGGCGGCCGTGCGGGTAACTGCCACCAATAGGCCATGGGCGGGGCAATGCGCCCGCCTTTGGCCAATTGCGTGCTGTTTTTGTTAAAAAGACGCACGCAAAGGCCAATAGCGTGGGCCAAAAGGAAAAGCACACGCACGAGCATGTGCGATTCCTAGGTTAGTTTTAAAACCCCCTACAAGAAGTCTCTCGCTGCGCGAGCAGTTCTGCGCACTGCAACGCTAGGCGCGAGACCTAAAAAAGTAGCATCTGAAACAAGCGCGCGCGCGCTAAAAGTAAAAAAAAAGTGTCGGCAAAAGTGAAAGCGTTTCACTTGCGGGAGCGAGCAGCGCCAGGAGCGATAATTGCTACCATATGGCGCCGCTCGCTCCCGCAAGTGAATCGCCAAACGTGCACGCGTTGCCATTGAAGGCAATGGAATGCGTGCACGTTTTTGGCTGAAAAGCCGAAGCGATTGCTAAAGGTCTTTTGCCTATGCAGCGCATGCGCGCTGCGCAGGCGAGACCTAAAAACGAGAAAAATACACACTAATGTCTAGGAAAAGAGATTTTTTTTTAAAACTGCTAGATAAAAACTAGCAAGGAAAGGTGGTCAGAAATGTAGAGAAAAGCTGAACGAGAAAATAGAAAACGAAACTGTTAAGCGAAGATTAAATGAGCTATAAATGCAGAACTAACGGAGAAGAGCTAGATAACATTTTAGGAAATCGAAAGCAAAATGGTTAAGCAAAGATGCAAGGAGATAGAAAATGCTGAACAAAGGGTGAAGAGCTAAACAAGAACAGAAATGTAGAGTAAATGTATGAAAAGAGAAGTAAAATCGGCAGAACAATAGCAATGCATACAAGAAGAGACTGTTGCCATAAATGTGCAAGGCCCGAAAAGAGAGAAGTAGAAGGAGAGAAAATAGAAAAGAATGGAAAGAGAAGGAAAACCGCTGAAAATGAACCGGTTCATATATGGCCGAAATCACTCAGTGAGTTAATGCACCTACTGCAGAGATCTTTGTGTAATCTTCAAATCAACACTTGTAATCCTAGAGATAAGTGTTTTATTTGAAGGTCACTGAATCCAGTGTTAGTGAGAAAGATCACTGGGTGAACATTCCAACGGCATGGATCTGTGTCTGAGGTGAAGGCCTCAGCAACAAAGCTCAGGGGATAAATGCACTTTCCTCAGGCATGTGCATGTGTAACCTGAACAATATAGGGTCTAATAGCCGCGACAAAGCTTAATGGGTTAATGCACCTTCTGCAGAAAATATTACGTATAATAGATCCCAGATTACAATTCTAATAACGTTTTTTGTTGCAGTTTTATATAGCGAAAACTTGACCCAAGGGCATTAAGGCGCTTTCCACGAGCACTAGATTTACCTCTGATGCATGCCTGACCCCTGCCTTTCTTGCCAATGGGGCCCTTTTGCTTTCAATCTGCCTGGATGTGGTGTGTTAGAAACAGCAGCTGTGGTTGAGGATGTGTACTAACGAAGGCCAGGCTTACAGCTAATCATTGCAGAAAGGTACACTCCAGAGGCCCATAGAGTGCCCTTGGAGGATTTGTCCTAGCTGTTCCAGCAGTCATGAGAGATGATATAGTGCCCCGGCTGCCTAGTGCCAATGCCTCGTACCGATCATGGACAGAGCAATGAAGCTCATGTGGAGAGCACCCTGGAGCTATTCATAGGGGGTAGCACAGAGGTCACGCACCTCCTTCTTCTGTCCACTAAAGGGTGGCAGGCCGCAGCACACCATCAGCAGAACGTCAAGGACCGGCAGCAAGAATCTTCCGTGTATAGGCGTTGCTTTTCCCCTTAAAACAAGGTAAATAAATGGATGCGAATTGTCTGAAGTCTCACTGCGGTCCTGTTCTTGGTAGCTGATGTCTACACTGCCACATTGATTCACGTGCCGGTTTCTTTGAAATATAAATGAGTCTGTGTTATATCAGCGCCAGGTCCCGGTGGTGTTCAGAAGGGAGGTTGCTCACATTTCTTAGTGATATTGTTTAGATATACTTTGTAACACAAGGGGCGCCTCTCTCCACCGCCACAGCATTAATCAACAGACTGACGGTGATCGAAGCACTTCAGGGTCACCCCTGAGGGCTGATATGGCAAAAATGCGTGGGGTGATGTGGTAAAATAGACTAAGTAGTACTCCGAAACAGGTTTTAATGAATAAGTCTGCTTGACTGATTGAAAACAAAAGTGGCAAATCATTGAGACAATGTTTCTCTGGTTGAGACTTTGACTAATGTATATTGATACTTTTTTACAGGTCGGTACTTTTAAAAGGTACACCACATTTAGGTTTGTCTAGTGATTGGTTTACCCGTGGAATTAACCAGTATTCCAACCACTGTGTAGATGACAATTCACTTCTGGTCCTAATGAATTGCCAATTGATTACTTCTGTGACAGTTCACACAAGAAATATGTTGTCCTTGTTGTAGAGCAACCAGAGAAACACTGTCTCAATGGTTTGCCACTTTTAGTTTTTAATCAGACTGATGGAGCAAGGACTCACAAATGAGACTTGCTCGAATACAATCTCCTCACAGTATTAATTTATTAATCTTGTATTTTGTATATTAACTTTACATACACTACATGAATAGCAAGGAAGCTTGCCTATGTGTTCTGACTAACAAGTAACGCTTGTCCGTAATCTAAAATGGCCGCTAAAGCGCGGGAACCTTACTGCGCATGTCTCAACCATATCACGTGTTGTGACGTCTTTCTTTGCTTGGTGGGAAATTTCTGCTTCTGCGCAGTGTGCTTAAAATGGCTGCTTGATGTTTTCACATGCTTCAGCTTGCTCTTGTGTTATTATTAATTTGTCGTTTTCTTAATGCTACTAATGCAGGATAGATTTATAAGTAAATGGGGATAGAGTAGAAAGAGTGGGTATACAGTGAAACATATTATTTGTGATTTTAATATTTTCTTCTTTGACTTTTATTAGTTCGTAAACTTGGGCCTGGGGTTGGTGATCTGAAACTCGAGAGACAATGATTCTGCGCATGTGTCCTGTTTGGCTGCCAAAGAATAAAAATAAAGTCAACCTGGACGTCGTCCAAGGCCATGACCTGATGGCTGAAGCTGCTGTGTTCTTGCCTTTCCTGTTGAAAATTGAAACTTTGTATATGAAGAATATATAACATTTGTCGTGAGACGGGTGGGAAATAAAGCAAATGTATAAAATTGGATGGGCGGTAGTTTAAAGACAATGGGCTTCAGAATTCGAACCAAATCAATATGGTGTGAGGATCAACCCCCTGTCCCTGTCCAATCAGAAGTAGTGGTCCCATATTTTAGCAACATTAAGGGGAGGTACATAGGCGTAGAAAGGTATAATAGATATAGAGTTAGCTAATTAGTTAGCTTCTAGCTCCAGACTGCCAAGCTGATCGATTGCAGACTGAACTTCTGACCAGAGAGGTCCTGAGGAGGGGGCGGCGGAGTCCATTAGAAGGAAGACACGGGAGAATCGAGGAGAAGTCGAGTATCTGAGAGGGGAACGACGCAGGCGTCGTTGTAGAGAGGTCACCGGTCCTGTCCTGATCCTAGAGGAGGTCTTTGCTCTTCATCCTTCCTGGGTCCTATTCTTTCCAACTCCTTGGCCAAGGGGTTTGGTTCTCGCACTTAGGTAAATATAAATGCAACCTTTAGTTGCGCTGCTGTCTCTATCTTCTCCTTTCTGAGGGACCGTCATTAATCAATAATTATTATTCTATGCTTCATCCGTGATATGCGATTAAGTACCATGTGGTTCTGTAATTTACTCTGCTAAATCTTTAGATAAACATTTTAAAACTTCCTGACTCAGTGGTTATTTCAGGATTATGTACTATAATGAATGTCACTCATTTTAAACTTCCCAATTAGCAAAGGATTCATTGGTAAGTCATTACTCTTCAATCGGAAGGTAATTGGTAGCAGGGATTTTGATAAAGAGTACAACTGATAACCCCAGTGTAAGTATTAGCGTAGTATGAATGTATGGGCCCAAGAGAGTATCTGGTGTATGAATGCTGTTTGCTAATATCACGCTAGATCAAGACAAGTGATAACGCCGATTCTTATCTAATTATCTATAAGAACCTTCTGGTCGCCAAGATCTTTTTACCTGTTGAATAGTGTAAAGGAGAGAATCTCATCAGGTTAGATATCAGCATTCATTTTATCTGAAAGGACCACTGACTCCGAATTCAAGTTTGAGAATTTATTATCGCCAAGAATAACTGAACGTGCAAGCACCTCAACACGAGGTTAAAGAAATAGATGGGCACTAATACAAATAATAATCTACGCAAGAATCTCATCCGACTCAGGATAAGAAGAATAGAAAGTTCTAGAAGGACCAACCAGACTATGATTGCTCCTATTTCTAAGTTGCTCTTCATTGGCCTAAACAAGCTTAAAATCAATTGCTGTCCCTACACTAACGCTAAGTGACATCCCTGCATAACGATTTTTCCAGGCAAGAAAGAATAAAAGGTGTCAGCTGTGAAGACTTCCTAAGAAGTGCAATCACTATATACCTAAGCTCAGCTCTGTCCTTCTCTCAGGTCTCCCCTACCGCTTCTCTGGCCTCCTCCCTCAGGGCACTATCCCTAATACAAAACCATATTACAAAGGTACACGCCTTGTTTACGCCCTCTTGGCCAGGTCTTCTTTCTTGTGCTTTTCCATTGAAACGGTGACTTCATCCTGGACGGTTTCGTTGACCTTGAGTCCCAGGCGCCTTCTCCGCTGAAAGTATCATCCCTAAATTCCATTGCACTCCCCGTACCATGCCTCCCATCTCTCTAACTTTTGAAAACAAAGAGTTAGTCTTTACTAACGAGACATGTGTCCTTGCACCTGCAACAAAAGATACGTTCAACAGAAACCTTCTACTGTGCTAATTAAATCTACCGTTTGTGCCCAGAGAGCCTTTCCAAGAGAAACCCTTTTCGGCCTACATTATAAGCTAACATAAGAATATACCAGGCCTTCCTTAAGCATATATGTAGTCAGGCCCTTACATATAACTTTTAAACACACATCTTACTTTTCCCTATAAGCATATTCATTACGATTCATTATGCAAACAATGAATTACATGTGCAACTTTAATATGGTGCACGTTTAAACTACTGCAATTACATTACATACACGAACTAATTCCTCTATGCATTATATTCACACAATTCAAAAAGCATTACATTACATCATTATCCTAACACCATTATACTGCTGAGTTCACTTCGTCTCAGTGAACTATTCATTCTTTGCTAAACATACATGAGTATACAATGAATATAAACGAATATATGTCTGAATACATGTGGGTGCGGCCTATCAGTGATTATGATGCACCCCTACAATTCACAAGAACATTTCGCTCTATCAGTTCCCCCTTTGATGACTCTTGTCATCACATCCCATTCTACTCCCTCGGAGAAGGAACCGACCTAAACAGAACTTGTTCCCATCTTCCCTGATCTGAAATTCTCCATGCTCTTGAGCCTTTGATACTGATTGTCCTGCAGTCTTGCCAATCTCATGTCATTTTCCCTCAAAGCTCTCTTGACTCTGCCTGCTCGATACCATTTGTAGGCCTTGATCATAATCCACAAGCCAGCCACACAAACCACCAAGATAAGGAGTGGTCTCAGGAAGTACCCAAGGAATCCCTTTCCTAGGTTTGCAAACCAACCTCCCACTTGACCAAAACCCTTTCCGACCTTTTCCCAGGCCCCTTCTTCGGTCAAATCCGCTATCTTTGTGTGGATCATAGTGATGTTACTTATATATTTCTCCAGATCCTTGCTACGGTCTGGTATATAAGTGCAGCACTCCTGAACCTTCAGCATTTTACAGACTCCGCCCTCTTTTGCCAATAGGACATCCAAAGCAAGGCGATTCTGCAAAACCATTCCCCTTATCGACAACATCTCTCCTTCCACCAACACCAACGATTTTGCTGTGTTCATCGAAAATTCATCCACCACCGTCGCTAACCTCCGGATCTTCACATCATTCAAGACTACTCCTAGACTAGGTATCATAGCTCCAAAGATATCCCCCACAACGATTCCTGCACTTGCAGCTCTTCTCGTTCTTGAATGCTCTCCACCCTCCAGAAGATTTAAGTCTTCTGTATGGTAAATCTTTGGAAATATTATTGACAAATAACATGTTCCATACCAATTTGCAGGCAACCTCACGTAAGCATTCTTCCCACATACGTAATACACCGTAGGTATCACTTGTACAGGACCTTGGAGAAAATCTTTTGCCTCATCTGCCATGGTGAAAACGTGATCACAAGTACTCTGTCCCACTGGAACCTTTTCGTAGTAAGTCTGATAACGCCTTATACACAACTTACCCCTCTGCTCCTTATCTAACGCTATAGGACCATAGCTTCCCTTGGTCTTATGCAACCGTTCCTCCTCTGTCCAATCTGTCCTGTGATGCCCTAAATCTCGGGATTCAGTCAGCTTTCTATACCTATCTTCAACCTGATCTACAAACTTTCTCTCTACATCCGACATCAAGCAAGTCAGATTGTGTCTGTGTGCGAATGCTGTATCCAATTCCAAACTCGGTATGAAGTACTTCCTCAGTCTGTCCTCGGTTTTGTAATAATCATACTTATTCAAATGCTTGTAAGCTGGGACTTCAGGAAGCACTGCGTCGAAATTGGAAAAGAAATACTCGAACTGATCTCTCTCATAAAACAAACTAAGCAAAAGACTACATGAAATACCATAAGTCAGTGGAAGATGGTGATACCTAATACCCTCATCCACTGAAGTAGGCAACTGCATACACACATAACAATCTTTCGCATCCATCACGTCAACATACTCATACAACAACTTAGCATACGCATTAAGCTTAAAATCACCCTTAGACAAATCTACATGTAGTCTACGGCTTTCTTCTAATATCATAGCTCTATCAGCTGCCCTGTCTACCCCTTCTGGCTAGGTGTGATAGGTGTCGGTGTCCCTGTCACTACCTCTACTTCTGGCTCATGCGAACCAGTATATGAGACTACAACTACTATGATTATAGAAATTATCACACTACTTATAAGAATGCCTATAATCCATTTTGCTCTACGATTGGGATTACCCGGCTCCATGATTTCGAAAGTTCTCAAAAAGTCTTGGTTATCGCAAAGAACTCAGAAAAGTCTCTGTCCTTTATTTATGACTTGCTTAACCAGCTCGAGCAACCATGAAGTCTCCGGGCTTTTCCTTTCCGATCACAACTTATTTACATAGTCCAGAAAAAGACTTCCCTAGTTTTCGTCCCTCTTCTTGTGGAAAGTCCCTAAGTTTATTCTTCTTCCACTCGGACCTAGGTTATCTTCTTCTTTTAGACTTTTATTTACAGTTCATTACTGATCCATAATGAGATCCTCATTGAGCACAACCAGAACGTGATACAAAAGTTCAAGACGCAAAAGCAGCACTTCGTGTGAAAACGGCTCAGCTCCGAAAGGCGGGAATTCGACCCGATGCAAAAGCAATTTTCGGACTTCACTCAGAAGTGGGGGATTCGGAATCGTGAGTGTCAGTGTTCCGTCTATCTCGAACCCTGGCATCCGCAGCACCACCTTCACCACCAGGTTCGGGCTCCGACTGAACACTTCCACTGACCTCAGTCTCCCTGTATTCACCACCCCCTGCATCAAACACAGTGTAAGTCCACTCAGGGGTAGAGTATCTGCGACAAGGCACTCTTGTTCTCTTGGACCTTCGCCGACTGTCTTGTGCTTGGTCTTCGTCGCTTGCTTCAGTTTCAGATACTTCGGACACTGGAGCAAGGTCTCTCTCAGGTGCTAACCTCAGGTTCAGTCGCCTCTGTCTTTCAGGCCAACTTTCAGCACTTCTGTTCGTTCGTCTGCCTTCCCCTTCTATACCCAGTGCACTATTTCCTCTTTCTGCTGCATTTGACTCTTCTCCGCCCACTGCACCTTCTCTTTCTTCGGTGCCTGAGTCAGGGTTCGAACTGTGGAAACCCCTTCAGCTTGCTCTAGTGCACCACCAGCTGTGTCAGCGACCCTTACAGCTTGGCTTGTCCTCTCATGTGGTCCTGCCACATCAGCTGGATTTTCATTTGCGAGAGGAGCTGTTTCTTCCAAGGGTGCTGGAACTCTGCGGGTATGGGAAGCATGCACCCAGTTCGGCAATCCTCCACACTTTACTGCTGTGTTCGTGATAAGTATCACCTGATACGGGCCACGCCAACGGGCATCCAAGCAACTCTTCCTCACGTGCTTCCGGACGAGCACCCAGTCACCGGGACACAAGTCGTGGCACAGATCACTCGAGGCTGGAACCACAGCTGCTTGCACCTGCTGGGATACAGAACGGACCACATCAGAGAGTCCTTTACAATAATCGAGAATCAAATCATCAGTGATGCTTATCAAGGCTGTAGCTGGTACTGCTGGCAGTCTCATTGCCCTCCCCATTATTATTTCATGGGGGGACAACCCGGTCTTTCTGTCTGGGACACTTCGCATGCTCATGAGCACCAGTGGCAAGGCGTCGGGCCATTTCAGGGATGTTGAAGAACACATTTTTGCCATCCGGGCTTTCAAAGTTCCATTAACTTGTTCCACCATCCCAGAAGCCTCTGGTCTGTAGCTACAGTGGAGTCTCTGGTCAATGTTCAATGCTGCACAAAGTAACTTCATGATTTCGCTATGGAAGTGCCCACCTCTATCTGATTCCAAAGAGGTCGGGATCCCGAATCTAGGGATAAGCTCCCTCAACAATAATTTAGCCACTGTCAGAGTGTCACACCTGCGTGTGGGGTAAGCCTCCACCCACCGTGAGAATATACATACTATCACTAGAATGTATCTCAAGCCATTGCACCTAGGCATCTCCACGAAATCCAGCTGTAGTCTATTGAAGGGCCCTCCTGACCTTCCAATATGACTCAGTGTAACTACAGTTTTCTTTCCAGCATTCATCTGTTGACATGTAACACACCTCTGACATACCGTCTCAGCCATTGCTCGGAACCGTGGGTTATACCACGTCTGTCTGAACACCCTCATCATTGCGTCTCTACCCAGGTGTGCCTGTCCATGTATCAATCTAGCCATCGGACTTAACAATTCTTCCGGCAACACAGCTCTCCCATCGTTGGATACCCACACATCCACTTCTCCTCTCTCGCACCCAGCTTTGATCCAGCCCTCTCTTTCCTTGGTTGAGACTTCATCTTGCAATCTCTTAAGCTCTTCCCAAGTGTCTGCCATGGTCAACATTATGCTGAGATCGGTTCCCTCTTGGCTCTCTTCTATCTCCCTGCCTGTGTATATGCATCCTTGTTCTGCGCAGAAGCGGGCTACCTCATCTGCGTAGTTATTACCCAAGGATACAAAGTCCTCCCCCTTCCCATGGGCTGAACACTTTACAACAGCGATTTCTTTCGGATGCTGTAATGCTTCTAACAATTGTCTTACATATTCTCCATTACGAATGGGTGAGCCAGATGATGTCAAAAATCCCCTCTGAGACCATAACTGCCCGAAGTCATGCACCACGCCAAAGCCATATTGGCTGTCTGTGTAAATCGTGATTCGAATTCGATCAGCGGCCAAACAGGCACGGGTCAAGGCAATGATCTCAGCTACCTGCGCGGAGCGTACTCCTTCTAGGCAAGCGGCGTCGACCACTCCTGAAATAGTACATACAGCAAACGCTGCTCTCAATTGCCCCACACTGTCTCTTAAGCATGAACCATCGACAAAGAAAATTTCATCTGGGTCATCCAATGGCTCATCGACAATGTCAGGTCTCGGCTTGGTGCAAAGTTCGGTCACATCGAGACAATCATGGTCCTCACAATCTTCATCATCTGTGTTCGGTATAGGCATCAATGTCGCAGGGTTCAAGATGGAGCACCTCTTCAGAGTCACATTCTCTGCGGCAAGTATGACTTGCTCGTACCTTGTTAACCTATTGTTCGTTAGGTGCTGGGTCTTGGTCCTGGTCATTAATAACTCAACCGAATGTGGTACATGTACAGTCAATGGATGTCCCATTACAATGCTTTCACATCTTTCAATGCTGACACCTGTTGCAGCAACGGATCTTAGACATCCGGGCAACGCAGAAGCTACTGGATCTAAAGTAGCTGAAAAATAAGCAACTGGTCTACGGACACCTCCATGGTTCTGAGCTAACACTGCTAATGCACATCCTCCTCTCTCGCAACAAAACAATGAAAAGGCCTTGTTGTAGTCAGGCATTCCCAGTGCGGGAGCCCTGCACAAATCATCTCGCAATTGCAGGAATGACATCAAGCACTCCTCGTCCCATGGTACCGGATCACTCACATCCTTGTGCGTAAGCCTCTGCAGAGGCTTTGCTCTCAAGGAGAAACTAGGAATCCACTGTCGACAATAGCCAACCATTCCCAGAAACATCCTAACTTCCCTCTGTGTAGTGGGTACCGCCATGCTCATTATTGCCTCAATTCGATCTGGTGACACCTTCCTCTTGCCTTTTTCTAATCTGTGTCCCAAGTACTGTACCTCATTCAAACAGTACTGCAGCTTGTTCGGGGACACCTTATGTCCATTCTCTGCTAAGTGGTTCAACAAGGCTACTGTGTCAATTCTGCAAGCATCTTCTGTTTCTGAGGCAATGAGCAAGTCATCTATGTACTGCACAAGAACTGAGTTCTGCGGCAACACAAGACTCTCAAGGTTTTTCTTCAGGATTTGGTTAAAGATCGATGGACTTTCCGTATACCCTTGAGGGATACGACACCATGTTAACACGCGATTCTCTAGCCTAAACGCAAAAAGAAATTGGCTTTCCTCGTGGAGCGGTATCGAAAAGAAGGCTTGACACAAATCGATAACCGTAAACCACTCGGCTTCACATGGGATCTGGAACAGTATTACTGAAGGATTCGGTACCACTGGACAACAAGGGACAACTATCATGTTGACCTTTCGCAGGTCTTGCACGATCCTGTATTTCCCGCTCGGTTTCTGTAGTCCCATTATGGGTGAATTACAGGGACTACCTCTGATCTCCTTCAAAATACCCTTCTCAATGAAAGTCTCGATCACAGGTTTTATTCCTGCAATTGTTTCTATCGATAAATTGTATTGAGGTGTTCTAGGGAAATCAACATTCTGTTTCACCTCAATCCGCACTGGTTCAACCCCTCTGATTAAACCTATTTCGTCTCCTGCGAAATCCCACACCACAGGCGACACTGCGTCTCTCAGATCAGGTGGAAGTTCTTCCACCGTCACCATTGGGTACAGATCTATACACAAATGCTGATTGGCAATCTTAAAGTCAGCATCATCATCTCTCGTCTGGACCTCCACTCCTCGTGGTGTACAATAAATCGTGCAGTTCAACTTGCACAACAGATCTCTTCCCAAAAGACAAACTGGACTCGTGTCACATACTACAAACTGATGTCTAGTTTGGAAAGTACCTATCTTTACTAAGATCGGTTCTGTCAATGGGCTGCTCATCTTCTTGTTCGCTACTCCAACAACCTGGATCGATTGTCCCGAGAGGGGTAGGTTAGGGACTACTGCAGATCTTACAGTAGACCGGGTAGCTCCAGTATCAACCAAAAGTGTTGCAGGATTGCCCTCAATCTCTGCCTCTACAAAAGGTCCTCTCTGGTCTACCTCCAAGACCGCTCCAAGTGTGCAGTCTTCCTCCCCCTCAGGCACCGTCAGGATAAAGGGTCTAAGCTATCCTCAGCATATCGTTCGAACAGGGGCATCTGTTGATATGTTCGTGTTCCTTGTGAAAACCTTGGAGCTTGGGGAATCTGAGCTTGAGAATTGTAAACCCCCTTTCATCGTTCTAGGTCTCGTTATTGTGTTAACCACCTCTTGCGCGGGTACCTGAGCCCCCTCTTCCTCTTCCTGTACCTGATTAGCTGGGTTCAAAGGACACTCGCGTTTCCAATGTCCGACCTGGCGACAAAGATGACACGCAGTGGTCTTCTTTAGTGTGGCCACGTCCACTCCTGTCTTGGGGTCTATTGGTTTTCCCTTTCCCTGTACCTGCCCATTCTGGTTTCCCTGGAAATTTCCTTGCTTTCTCCCCAAGGTCCCTCCACTAGGCTGATTCTGTGCTGTCTGCATCTGGACAAGCATCAATTTGTCTTTTAGCTTTCGGTGTTTCGAATCCACCTCATCACTACAGTACCTCGCGTACCGCAAAATTTCATCTAGTGGCTTGTTCTGCCAGCAGATCAAATGGTGCTGTATCATGAGGCTGATTTCCCCTCTCAGACCTGTTACAAACTTTGAGACAAACTGTCCCATATCCTTAGGGTCCAAAACATCTAACCCACTATACTGTTTAAAAACTTGCAGAAGTCTTTCATAGTATTCATGCACCGTTTCCTTGGGTTCTTGTACAGTCCGATCTATCTTAACCCAATCTATATCCTGAGGTGAAATCTTCGACCTCAACCATGTAATCACCTGCTCATATTTTTTCATGACATCAGGTGATGGACCATTTGTAACCGCCTCTCTTTTCGGTTCCGAAGTCGGCCACTCAATAGCGACTTTACATGCTGTCCACAAATCTCCTGGTACCACTATGTCAAACAAAGTGTTCAAATCAATCCACAATACTTTTGAAATTTTCACAAACCGCTCAACCTGCTTGTACCACTCCACCGGTTTTCCCTCAGCCGAGGAAAATCATTTGTAAATGCAGCCAAATCACCTCTATTCCACGGCACATGCACGTACCCTCCATTCTGTACTTCCCGTAAAGGAAAATTTCCTACACCCGTCGCCCCCCTCCTGGCGGCGGCGTTTCCCCTTCTGCTCTCTTTACTGGTTTCTTTTTGGACCACCTTTCTTCCCATTTGTCCAACAAAATCCATATTCTCATTCCTATGATCAGGTCTCTGGTGTGCGTCTTCAACCCTGTAATTCTTTTCTCCTCCAACTCCTGATCACTGTAATGCAATCTATGTGGTCCCTGTAACGCTTTAGTTTTATTCAGGTCCACCTCATATCTTTTGGCCAAATCCCTCAATCTATCATGTGCCATTCTAGCTTTTCGAGTCACATCTTTTGCTACAAACAGCAGCTCATCTGATCCATAGATTTCTATCCTTTCCAAAGGCAGACCCCACTGATCATTTCGTCTACCTCTGCTTTCAGCCTCACTACGTCTAGCAACCTTGCCTGTACTGCACTCCTCAGTACCTCTCGACAACCTGAGCCGTCCCGCTCATCACAATTACTATTCTGTCCTTGTGACCTATTCCCTTCCATATTCCTGGAACCTGGTCTGTCTTCCGAGACATTTTGTGCCCTATCTCTTTGCATCCTATCCTCTTGGTTCGTTACTGTTGGTGTCCACTCCCTCAAAGCTGACTTAGATTCCCGTAAAGACCTCGGTCTTTCCGGTCTCTCCTCTTCTCGCCCACATGAAGAGTCCGCAGTAGCCGGTAACGGCGTACTTGTGTCTATTGGTCTTGGGAAATGAACCACCCTTACTCCAAACCCATTCCCACTCTCACTGTTTCCTTCTTCCCTTCTCATCGGTACGGAACTCCCTTCCCTCACTCGGTCTGGGTCATATACCGATACTATAGGGCCAATGGTAACCGGTACTGTCAAGGAGTCCGGTAACCTTGTGTTCCCCCAGGAGGCTGTGTTATCATAGACGCCGTAGCCCCCTCCGTTCCTGTGGAAATTCTTCCCACTACTCTCATGCTAGTCTGGTTCTGGCTCTCATCAACTATTGCCACTGCTGGGGTTGTCTTTCCCTCTTCTGAATCTGGATTAAATGGTGGTGGCCTCTCCGCCAACATCCTATCCAACAGACTGTCATCTAAATCACTGTCGTCCTCATCGATTCTTGTAATCTTTCCATTTTGTATCAGCAGTGGGTATAACTTATCTCCGTCGATCGTATCCGCTCTCCACTTTTTCTCCAATGCATCCCACCTTGCATCTTGGAATGCCCTGACCGATTTCTTCACCCTTTCTTGACACCTTTCCTTCTTTCTATCATACGCTGCTCTTATCCACGCATGTAGTGCCTCAAACTGTGTCGGTCTAGGTAGTGGTCGTATTGAAGCCATTACACTCTTGAGCTGGTACAGCACCTCTAACCTGAAAGTACCATATCGAGGGTACGACAATTCTCCTTCTGCTTCTGTCATTTTATGCCAATTCTCAAGCCAAATTATGGTATGCAATCCTACATTCTTTGCCATATAATGTGCTGGTGTGTCCTCAGGAGGAGCTTCCTCTCCCTCCCGAACAACCACATGTCTAACACCTCTACAAAGTTCCCTTAAAGCTTTAAAACATTTCATGATGAATCAACTTTGTATTTGCACTCAAAATGTCCGCTTTTACTTCCTGATTCCAATCCTCCAATCCCAGCGCGGTTCACACCAACCGGCCTATCGCAGCGCGGCACTAGTCTGACGTCACGTTTCCTCCGCTCGCAGCAGTTCCCCTCCTTTTTAATTCACTCGTTCTCTCTCGCATTCGTCCCAATTATACTCTGAAATAATGTCCGTCCTACCGAACAATTACCTCTCTGACCGTCAGTCTTACCAATGACCGATCAGTCTCTTGAGCTTGTTGACCTCAATCTGGCAACCGTCTGTCCACGAACGACCGGACAATCGCCTCTAATACACTCGATAGGATTCAATCACTCGATGTTCTGCTCACAATAACCTACGACCTGCGTTGGTTATTCACACACTCACTCATGTGTTCCCTATCTTCAGTGGGTCTGTCAATGACGTCTCGTGACCCCCACAACTCTGGTCAACGTTCTCAACTCTGGGTGTATTCTACACCACAATAAATCTCCCGGTCCCGCGCGCGCTCACGGTCCGTTTCTCACTCACACAACTTTCGTTCCAACTCCGCAAGACATCACACAACAATATAACACCGCAATCTATCAACCATCACTCTTTTCATACTCACTCTACTACGAACTGCTACTTCCGCCGCACCGTCACTCTCCGTCAGTTTTCCACGACCTCCGACATCCTTCTCCCGCGGTCCTCTGGATCAGCTTCACTCGGGCTCTATGGGGCGACTTAGTCTCCTATCTTGCTCTAGATCTCCCCTTACCATCAAAGGTAACCATCCTACTCTGCTACCAACTGATAACGCCGATTCTTATCTAATTATCTATAAGAACCTTCTGGTCGCCAAGATCTTTTTACCTGTTGAATAGTGTAAAGGAGAGAATCTCATCAGGTTAGATATCAGCATTCATTTTATCTGAAAGGACCACTGACTCCGAATTCAAGTTTGAGAATTTATTATCGCCAAGAATAACTGAACGTGCAAGCACCTCAACACGAGGTTAAAGAAATAGATGGGCACTAATACAAATAATAATCTACGCAAGAATCTCATCCGACTCAGGATAAGAAGAATAGAAAGTTCTAGAAGGACCAACCAGACTATGATTGCTCCTATTTCTAAGTTGCTCTTCATTGGCCTAAACAAGCTTAAAATCAATTGCTGTCCCTACACTAACGCTAAGTGACATCCCTGCATAACGATTTTTCCAGGCAAGAAAGAATAAAAGGTGTCAGCTGTGAAGACTTCCTAAGAAGTGCAATCACTATATACCTAAGCTCAGCTCTGTCCTTCTCTCAGGTCTCCCCTACCGCTTCTCTGGCCTCCTCCCTCAGGGCACTATCCCTAATACAAAACCATATTACAAAGGTACACGCCTTGTTTACGCCCTCTTGGCCAGGTCTTCTTTCTTGTGCTTTTCCATTGAAACGGTGACTTCATCCTGGACGGTTTCGTTGACCTTGAGTCCCAGGCGCCTTCTCCGCTGAAAGTATCATCCCTAAATTCCATTGCACTCCCGTACCATGCCTCCCATCTCTCTAACTTTTGAAAACAAAGAGTTAGTCTTTACTAACGAGACATGTGTCCTTGCACCTGCAACAAAAGATACGTTCAACAGAAACCTTCTACTGTGCTAATTAAATCTACCGTTTGTGCCCAGAGAGCCTTTCCAAGAGAAACCCTTTTCGGCCTACATTATAAGCTAACATAAGAATATACCAGGCCTTCCTTAAGCATATATGTAGTCAGGCCCTTACATATAACTTTTAAACACACATCTTACTTTTCCCTATAAGCATATTCATTACGATTCATTATGCAAACAATGAATTACATGTGCAACTTTAATATGGTGCACGTTTAAACTACTGCAATTACATTACATACACGAACTAATTCCTCTATGCATTATATTCACACAATTCAAAAAGCATTACATTACATCATTATCCTAACACCATTATACTGCTGAGTTCACTTCGTCTCAGTGAACTATTCATTCTTTGCTAAACATACATGAGTATACAATGAATATAAACGAATATATGTCTGAATACATGTGGGTGCGGCCTATCAGTGATTATGATGCACCCCTACAATTCACAAGAACATTTCGCTCTATCACAAGCAGACTCATTCATTAAAACTTGTTTAGGAGTACTACTTAGTCTGTTTTTTCACAACACCCCATGCATTTTGCACATCTACGCTTCACAGCCCTACACCCCTACCTCACATAATGGCTTTGGAACAAAAAATCTCCGAAAAAGAGCCCCTTTATGGTTGCCCGTCGTGGATTGCAGTGCCGGCCCAATGAGGAGCAAGCTCAAAAGCAAGAAGCATGACACCCGATTGGGTGTGTGAGGGCCCAAGTTCTAAAAGGAGTGGACGCCTGTCCCACCTTCTGGATACCATACCGACCAGTCACATTTTCTCTTGATTTCACTCTGTCTGAAGGAACTGCATACCTTTTTGATATTATTAATATTCAGATGGGGCTCGATTGCTGGACCTACAAGCGCCCCTGGTCCCTCCTCCTTTGATGATGTACTATTTTTAAATAACAGACACAAAAGCCAATGCAAAGTGTGGGAGGAGTCAGACCCCACAAAGTACAGACAACAGATTACCAAACAGCACAAGTGCTGTTTAGGCTCGACCTAAAAATGGGATATTAACCGATAACTTGAACACAAAACTCACGCTTTAACAGTTTTATACTCACTAGCCACACTCTTCCCCTGTTTGATCTCACCCATCAGCCCACTTCTGTCAATACACGGAATTCCACAATTTTGAGGAGCACAATACAATTCTAACAAAAAGAGTCCAAAAGGGATCCCATATGATACACAATACTTATACCTCACTTTTGTTTAAACAAATGACAGCAAATACCTCACTTTTGCTTAAACAAGTGACAGCAAGAAGACTTATACTAATCTTATAACACACAAGTTGAATTCACATCTGGATTGTTTTTCATCATCTTTATTCTTTAGTTTCTCAAATTTTATGATAAAAGAAGACAATTGCACGATGGGAACAGCCTACGCGTTTCGTCCCTATTCGCATGGGACTTCTTCAGGGCACCACTCCAACTCGTGGGAAGTCTTATCTTTAACCAACTGTAAGATGCCAAATGTCTCCTGACACTGGTGAATACAGACTCATATGAGAAACAGGGGGCATTACACGCCTGTGTGGTCAGAGAAAAGTGCCGACGGGGCGGATAAAAGTTGATGCCTGCTAAGAAGATGTTCCTTGAGTGAACATGTGCATATTCTTTCCTCTTTGAATTACTGAATAAGAAATCACAAGGAGAGCGTGTAAGGAAACGGGTCACCGCAGTCAAATCGGATTGTGCTGTAGATGGGTTTATTAACCATTGGATCTAGAGAGGCGACACTGGAGGTTTAATTGTACACTAGAGACGTTTGGCATCTTACAGTTGGTTAAAGATAAGACTTCCCACAAGTTGGAGTGGTGCCCTGAAGAAGTCCCATGCGAATAGGGACGAAACGCGTAGGCTGTTCCCATCGTGCAATTGTCTTCTTTTATCATAAAATTTGAGAAACTAAAGAATAAAGATGATGAAAAACAATCCAGAGGTTTACCCAGAGGAGTGAGCACGTTTTAAAAAAACGTCAGGGACAAACGGTGTGCAGGCGAAGTCTAGGCCATAACCGTTTTCTTGTTGTTCTATTCTGTCAATACACGGACCTGCATAATCTTACACCCAATCAAAAACACCAGTTGTAACTGGTTTGTAAAATGTATATATGTTTACATGCCATCAAGTAACATGCTTTTGTAAAATGGTAAATATATATCAATTGTCTTAAGGCAAATTTACTTTTGTGACCAAGCCCATATAGCCCACATGGCACCCCATGCAATATCAGCGTTATAGTAAAGCACTTTGCTGCCACCTTGATTATTTTCATGCCACGTGAATAATTCCCAAATGAAACAAGCACTATCAAAACCAAGAGGTCAATCATTTTTTTTTCTAAGTGGAAATGATTCTTTGTGGATTAACGAGTTTGAATAGCTTAATGGAAAGAGTCACCAGGTAAATGGATAACTGTAGGGTAATTGAGATGATCATAGATGGGTGAATGATTCAATAGGTCAGGTAATTGGTGAGTGGATGGATGAATTTGTGAGCATATGAATGGTTAATGAGTGAGTACATGAATGGATTCTGAGAGTTTACTGCATTGTTACAGGCACAGGCTGAATACTATAAATGATAAAATCCCAAAGAATGCCACAATTATGCCAGTGGAAGCCTTACACCAGTACTGGACAACAAAATACCCACAATGCATATAAAGATTTTTAAAATTTATGTCAGGGCAAGCATTTCAGAAAGAGCGGGCGCCATTTTTCCAAAAGTGCCTACAACATGTCATGAATTGTTGCCATTACAGCAGTACAAGCATTACACAGGAGTGGACACCATCATGCCAAAAATGGCTATTATATTTCCGGAATTACCATTACCAATGTTATTTGTGTTCAGATTCGCCCCATTGCTCACAAATTCCAAATGCATTTTGAGATTTTCATCACCTCACTTTAATCTTATCTGCTTGGTTAGATTTGCTGCATTATTTGGTAATCATTAATGCATGTTTGTATTTTCACTCAATAATCCTTCCTGCATGGTGAAATTTGCACCACTACTTATTCATTGTGAATAATTATTCAGACTTGTCCTTAGAACTCTTGTGTGACAGGCCCATTTCTCACCATTAATTAGAAGACATGGCTGCATCGGCACATTTGCACCATCGCTCATTAACCATAGCCCATGTTCAGATGTGCATGTTGAGATTTTCACTATTACTCAATATCCCTGCGTCAATAATACTGCTCTATTCCAGTATGTAAAGTCGACAATTTTCTGACTTACGTTTTTACAACAATACCACAACATTTTTGTGGTCGATATTTCGTCAGTCAACCAAAAACTACAAATGGTGTGTACTGTTGAAGGTGATCACTATTTCCTATTACTCATTCTAGAAACTTTCTAAATGCCTGGCTATGGAATAATCCCAAAACATTTCTTTATGAGGCAAACCCCCCAAAAAAGTGCATAGTGATTTAATTCACTATAGCATAAATCGGTCAAATAACATTGGTTTGCTAAAACCAGACACAACACAATATTTCGTTAGGATGTGAGAGCTCCTGGTGTCCTAGAGGCCACCATAGATGCATAGAAAAGGCTTTGCCTATAACATAAATAAAAGGCAGTGACCCATAGTTTTTCTTTTGTGCCTGTCACAAGCTTTGCCGAATACCAAGGCTAGCTTTTCTTCATTCCATCTCATGCTTCTTTCTTCCACTACCCTATACTCCCTGTGTATTTATCTCATTGT
Source organism: Calotriton arnoldi (assembly GCA_963921515.1). Taxonomy (NCBI): domain Eukaryota; kingdom Metazoa; phylum Chordata; class Amphibia; order Caudata; family Salamandridae; genus Calotriton; species Calotriton arnoldi. Next base: position 300,330 of record CAWUFW010003758.1, read on the forward strand.
GGCAGGTTCCTTTCAATCCCTTCTTTCTATCTGTCAATGTTTTCTTAACTTACTTTTAATCCTGCCTCCCTTTTCAGCTGAACTGTTGCTTTCTCTGTGTCAAAGCCTGATGAAAAATAACTTCGGATGCCCAAAATGAGTGCTTCGACCTAAAACCTGCAACCATGTGTGCAAATTAAATATTTCAAACATGTAAAAATTTGCAAACAAGTAAGACCCAGGCAAATGTGCAATATTTTCGCAAAATGAGTACAAAAATATATCTTAAGTGTTAGACATGGCTGCTCATCCTTGCCATGCAATGAAGATTGCCATAAGACACAAATCAAACTCGAAGCGAGAGTAGTTTGATCAAAGTTTTCTTAGCGGCTACCCACAAATGTACCAGTGGTATAGGGCGAGAGCGATTTTAATAACTTTGGCTGTAGAAATCAATTCACTGATTGAAAACATAATGTAATGATCATGGGGCAAGATATTCAAGGGAATTTTGCAGTCCCAAACCCTGCTATTTTCAAAATCACATGGGTTGCGACAGCAAAATACTTGTATTATGTACTCAGCCTATTTGGAAAGTCAGAAAAGCATTTCACCTCATTAAATGGATTTATCAAATAATTCCGAGTAGCACTTATGGAGGGGCGAGAAAGGAACATTCCCTGTTAATTAAGATTTGGAATTGTGGTCTCAAACCATTTAAATGTCACTGGCTGCTTAAAGGAAGTGGTAAAAGATTTGCAAAGCGAATCTGTCCTTGTTGGACAAGTTCCCCTTTGGGAATAATGTTGGGCGCCTTCAAGAGGCCAAGTCAGTGGTCCACAAAAACCGCTGCCTGCTCCCAAACAGGATTTTTTTAAAAGAAAATAACAATACAAGTTCCTTTAAGGAAATCAGGATGCTTTAAAAAAAAAAAAAAAAGGTCCTCATTTGGGAATGGAAGCACAGGGATGATGGTCAGGTTTTCTTTGCAGGCCACCACACCTTTGTTGGTAGCCAATCACAAGGGCCCACAAACAGTGACCTTTCCTTATTATTATCCATAAGGCAGGTCATTCTTCGTCTGCACACGTTGCGGTCCTACCTATTAGTACATAGGATTCATCACAAAATGAATCAAAGACCGGGAAATATGGGCAATTTGTAACCTTTTTTGCATTCAGCTGCCGCGGTCCATGCAGCTAACAGCGATGGGGCCGAGTAAGCGGGTATTCCGAGGGATGATGCTGAGGGAAAATTAAATAAATAATTAATTTCCCCTCTGCATCTTCCCTCGAAATCCCCCCTTACCTGGCCCACCGCCGCATCGCTGTTACCTGCACGGGCCGCGGCTGGCCGTTCAGTCTTTTTGGACCTCAGGCCCATGATTTGTTTCTGGAAGGAGTGGTTGACATGATGGTCCACTTCAGGACCCCTAATGCATACAAGCCTTCATGCAAATGTTTTCTTTCCACTTATTGCATTCTGCAGAGCCAAAGACTGCATCGGTGCATGGAAAACAGGTCAGCAGTGGCATGTACTTTCATACCAGTGGTTCATGCGCTTATGTCTCACTGCATTCTCATGTCTAGCCCCTTAAACATAATGTCTTTGCTTACTCCTTGGTCTCAACACCTCATGCGATTTCGACAATTTATGCAGAAGATCGATGGCGGAGGGCTGAAAATGCCCGCTCTATGCTCTGCTTATCCTTTCGGGAATATCTCATCTTCCCAGGTAATTGAAGACAGAATCGAATTTGAGTAGTCTCAGATGAAAAGCTGCTAGGACCCTTTCATCTGCTTGTCTGCGCCCTAAATCTTTCAGCCGCGTTTTCTTTTTATTTAAAGTGTTAACTAGTATTTGTTTATTATTAGCTATGAAAGTGCACCTTTCATTTTCTTTCAAGTGGTGCCAGTTTCTTTGACAGATGCTCTGCTTTTCCCGTGAGTCATTTGAAGCTGTCATTTAATCAGGGCTGCAGCACAGAGTACATTTTTCTTCAGAATGAAGAATAAAGAAAATGTTGCTATTTACTTTGAAATAGATCAAAGTGGACATTGTTACACTGCTACGTGGCTTACAACCATTATATACTGTTTGTGCTTTCGGGATCTACCGCGCATGCCCAAAAGTTCAATGGAAAAGAAACGATGTTGGAATTAGAGTAACAAGCTGAGTAAAAATCCCCTACTTTCTACTGATTTCAATGTAAATACAATTTTGCAAATGAAATGAAAAAAGGGTGCGACATTCATAACGGGTACACATCAACGAATCAGTAGATTATCAATACTGGTGCTCATGTCAAATCGATGTATTCATTAACCTTCTCTGCTAGCATTTCACAAATAAAGCAAGTCTGAAACAACTAAGATGATGGCTGTTCCACTTAAATACAACGATGATATTAAATTCCTTCAAGAAATTTTGCAAGCAGAAGACATGGCCAAAAGTGGGAATGGGTAAGGAGGTATGCACATGTAGAAACAGGTCAGGTTGTGGCTGCAGGGATTTAAATTTGCCTAGCCCCAACCTCTATCCCAGGGGCGGCTCCTCCGCTAAGGCGGAGGAGCGTCGCCGCGCTGCTTTCAAGCAGTGCGAGAAGTAGAAACATAACATGATAATAACTTTCAGTTATTGTCATTTTATGTTTGTGCTGCTTTACAGTCAGGCGGGTGGGCGGGGCGGCTCTGCTCTTGGAGCAGGGCAGGGGAGGAGTTGTTTGCCCACTCCTAAGTGCGCAATGACTGTTTGGTCGGCCCTCTCGGGCTGCCCAAACCAGTCGTGCGCACTTTCCCCATTCACCATGCAGGCTGCATTACAGCCTGCATGGAGAACATGCTCAGGCCCCCATTCCCTGGTTGAGCGTGGAACCAGGATGCTCAAAACCAATCACAACGCTGCATTGCAGCATTGGAATTGGCATGGGGAGCCTGGATGCCTACCAATGACAACCCTGCATTGCAGCATTGTGATTGGTCAGTGGGGCCTGGCTGTGCTTCCTGTTCCTCGAGGGGAGCAGGAGCAGAGACGCGGGACCTGGCGGCAAGGGAAGTAATTTTATTTTATTATGTGCACCCTCCGGCCCCCCGCGTGACCCCTCGTGACCCCTCGCGACCCCCTATGCCTGCCCCACCCTGCCACCCATGTGCCACGCCAGCCGCCACTGCTCTATCCTTCCGCATTCAGGACCTGCATTCCCTCACTCACTTTTAAAAAAATCTCTGTGAAACTATGCATATGCAAGAAGACGAAGGGCATCTTTTTGAGTTTGGCAGGTGAGGGGTATGTTGTGTAATGCAGATTGTTAGAAGCACTATCACCCAGGAGGGTGCCCTGGCGCTGAGCAGGTATGAGTCTAGCCAAACCTAGGGCCTAGTGGGACTACTCGAAAAACCAAGGGCCAGATTTACCAATTTGTCATGCAGCGAAGTGCAGCAGCCGTAAATGCTGTGCTCTGCTGCGTGAGAAGGAGAGAGCAGGAGAGCGCCAAATTTTCTAAAATATGGTACTCTCCTCTGCCTAGCGCTGGTGCTGAAATTAGCTGCCGTGCGCCACAGAGACACCTTTGCGCTATAGTGCAAGTGTGTCTCCGTTAGTCAAGCATTGGTTTTGTACTGAAAGGATACCCTTCCAGTACAAAATACTATGCTTAGACTAATTTTAAGCATTTTCCCACTTTGTATGTGTGCTGTACAGTGCAGCACACATGCAAAGTTGGAAAATAAAGGTGAAAAAAATCATTTCTCCTTCATAGCACCTGGTTGAAGGGTGCACTATTTTCTGATGCTAAACCCTGTCTACTTTATTTAGTAAATTGGGTTTAGCGTCAGAAACCTTGGGTGGTTGCATGGGAATGCCCATGCACCACCTATGGTGCGCCCTTTGGTGCTAAGTAATGCAAAGCAGCGCATAATGCTTCGTGTTACTTTCATGTTATTTCAAGCTCGAAACTTTGTTTAGCCCTGGAAAGAAAATCAGACAAAAAGATTTTGCGCTAATTTGCATAACTTTTGTGATGCAAACACAGCGTAAAATCTTAGTAAATCCGCCCCCAAGTCTTCAGCTTCTTGTGGAATTAAAGAAGTGAGTCACCCACCAAAAAGTTAGAATCTCTATCACCAAACTCCCATTTCCTCCACCCAGTTTAGAGTTGGGGGCACAGCAGGGTTTCTGACATCAAATCCTAAGCCTGCTCCACCATCCGAAACCCTTTACTTGACAGCCCATCCACCACAAGGGCACTAATTCATAGTAATGGTTTCCTCAAAATGTTTATGGCCATCAACTCACCTAAATAGAAATAGAAATCAATCAAGGGCACTGATGCACAGGGAGGAAACTCTTTGCACATTAGGGTCCATTGTTTTTGTTTTTTTCTACTTCGGACGTTTATTTTAGAAATCCAAAAAAGTTTACTGAGAGTGGCCAAACAAAATTCATGATGGCTGCTCGCCACACAGCTCTGCCAGCAATTCATCCGCCTTTCCACACCTGTGTAGTAGGCAATTAGATCCCTGCTAGACAGCAAGGGTTCTCAAAATATGGAGGGTTGTCTCTGCCTGGGAGTGGAGGCCAGGGCCTCCACTGGCCTGGCAGGCAGATGAGACACCCACCAATGTCAAAATACCTCCTAAGTTGCTGGAGTTTGTAGGGGAGGTTACCACCGGAACACCTTACAGTACCTCTACGTTCCTATTGGATGAGTTTGGGCAAAACAGGCACATCTACGGTGCTCGCTCCAACACGGAAGACAGTGAATTCTTGTCAAAGTGTTATGCCCCATTGCAGTAGCGGTCAGTGGTGGGAGTGCCACCGGGCGCTGACGTGGGGCGGGGGGTAGTAAACTACGGATTACGGGCGATTACAGGTAAGTACACATATAAATAAATAAAACGAATTTCGTTTCTAGCGATGCATCACATTTGGCGATGCAGCGCGAGAAACGAAATTCGTTTTATTTATTTATATGTGTACTTACCTGTAATCGCCCGTAATCCGTAGTTTACTACCCCCACCCTGCCCCTCCCCGCCCCACGTCAGCGCCCGGCTGCACTCCCACCACCGACCGCTACTGCCCCATTGTCTTTTTCCCCACCACAAATTTAGCTGATACATTGCAAACAACATGGAATCCAGTAATAGACATATCAGTATACAAAGGTACAGTGGATTCTGTCTAGCCACAATTTGAGTTCCTGATACTTGTGACTACTATTGCTTTGTCCTTTGAGAGTATAAAGAAGAAGACATGTTGGAGGAGGCAGGAAAAATGATGACTTATTAGAACCAGAGATCCTTAGAGATCGTTGAACTGTCGTAAAATGGCTGCACATTTTAGAGCTTGTTTTTACATTTTGCATATATTGCTAGTTGAGTTCAGACTGTATTTGCTTGCTCATTTATAACGTTTCAAAGTAATAGAAGTTACAGGCTAGTGTTAGAACACAAACATATGTGAAATTGTTTGTATCTGTCAGTCCCCATTCCCTTTGCAAATGAATAAATTGGGAGGTAAAGTCAGGGCAAGTCTGGCACACGCCCTAATTTATTTGCATGGTTTTAAATTATTGCCCTGTTTAGCAAAGAATTCAAACTTAGGACCCACGGGTCACTATCGAATCTGTGGGTCTCCTATGGCTTTTAGCTTTGGGCTTTGATGCAGTGACCTGTCCCACAATGGAAAATTGAGCAAATCTGAAGTTGAAATGCAGCAATTCTGTTTTCGAGTCAATGGGCTAAACAAAGAGCAAAGGCAGATATTTTGTAAGAAGCCAGGTAGCGTGGGGGATTTGTGGCCTCGAACATCAGTCAAGCGAAGGAGGGACGTTAATGAGCGGTAAAGGAGGTTGTAGATGACACTGATTTTGAGATAGAGGCAGAGCTCACTGTTGTAATATAATGTTAAATGTACCCCACTTCCTTTCCCTCGTCCAACCTTCCTTTTCCTTGCACACCACCCCCCACCATTCTAACCTAGTTGGTTCCTACCATTCTGTGGAATCTTCGTGAAGAGCTCACTTTAGAATGTTCAGAGAGTCTTACCTGTCAGTTGGTGCCTGAGGATCAAAGAAAATAAACGCACTTCCTCATCTACCGTGTCATCTTTACTTAACACTCACCTTGAGAAATTCCTCGTATGACCTGATGGAAATCCGACAGAAAGGCCACCTTTAACATTTGGTTTTACTATTGGGCTAGGAATGAGGCAAATCATGGAACTATTTACGACTCTATAGGTAGTAGCCTTGGACTTGTGAGGGCCCATTTTTTGAGTGACAGTAATCTCCGAGTTGAGAGCTCATATTTCTCAAAGGCAGGCTTCAAACTGATTCCACGGTTGGGCCAGGGAGGAGATTAGTAAGACACAAGGCCAATGTCCTTTAAGCAAATTGACACATGATGAAGATCCATGGGAGTAAACATTTTTTTTATCCAAGGAACAAGGGGGTGGTGCTGGTAACTCCCTGGAGATTCCAACTAGTCCTCCCTTATCAACAAGTGTATAATGAGGGAGACGGCAAATAGGAATGACATCCTGGGGGTTTTTGGTGTCTTAACAGACTTGATGCACTTTCCTCATTGGATGCCAAGTAGGCAACCAGGAAATACCTACACACAGTCTTCGATGATTCCGGGCCTACACACCCATCCACTGTGTCCGAAATTAGTAAAGATGTTATTGGTTTCCATTAGATACATGTTGTCGACGGGGGCGTGGCCGAGCCAGCGACCAAGATGGCCGCTTGACTCCGTAGCTCCGGAGCCGTCGCCCGACTTTTCTTCTGCCACCTCTTTCAACATGGCCAAAACTCGATTTCCTGCATCGGAACCGGCGATGTAAGTGCCTGACAGCTGAACGGACCGCTTGCGGTCCCATAAGACGCCCGCTACGCCGACAACGGATCGATCGGGCTCCCGGGCCTGATGCGGCCCTTGGAGGCCCCGAGACGATAGGGGTCTCGGGTGAGCATGAGGGCGGGGCTCGGTGAGCACGAGGCAGACTACGGTCAGACTCCAGCTCCGGAGCCTCAGCGCAATGAACGGACCGGTCCGGACGAGGTGGGGGCCGCACTGAAACGTCCCGCTGTGGACGCTGCCGACTGGGGAATGCTCTCCTGTTGCGGTCGGACTGCGAGGTAGGAGGTGCCATACAACCCGGGCAGCCCTTCCTCCCCACAAATCAATGGCGGTGCTTCTGCCTGCAGCGCTAGGCCACATCTCCCTCCCTTGGTGCTCCTTGAAATCTACCTTTATTACGCTGATGAATTGGGGAGTGGCAGAGATATTATGCTCATCTGCGACCTGTAAAAGCATGCAACTGCTGATTGCTTAGGCCCTGTGCTTCTCCTCTTTTATTGGCTTGTTAGGGCCTGAAGGCCACCATTTGCTGCATTGATTAACAGACGCTCTGGCGACGTGTACCCCCCGCATTAAATAATCTAATAACGATGGGAATTTTTGTGGCCTTCTGGCACTGAGACCTGTGTGCTGGGGGTGAATTTGCGCAGTACATCAGAACGCCGTACTCATTGTGGTCCATCCTGGGTGCTACAGTACCTACCTCGAATTCACAAAATGGGACGTACTGACCCCAAACAACACCAGTTAAACTTCAAGGCTGGAAAGACCCCTAGGCGCGAGGAGCCCAAGGGCACCACTGAAACGGAGCCGCACCAGCTGGAAGGCTCCACCACAATCATGGCTGAATTGCGGGTTGGTTTCCAAGCCATCTTCGCCTGCTTGGACACCCTTACCACTCGACTGGACGACATCCATGGGCGCCTGAAGGCACACGATACCCGAATCGGGAGCACCGAGCAACGAATCTCCGATTTGGAGGATGCGCAACCCACTGTTCAGAAGCGGCTGGAGAGGGCGGAGAGTCTGCTTAAACAACTCGCTACCAAAATGGAAGACTTGGAGGCGCGTTCGCGCAGAAATAATATCCACATCGCGGGTATAGCCGAATCCACAAATACGGGCCCCATGGCTAAATTCGTGGAGACTGTCCTCTTGGATATCTTTGGACGGGAGGCCTTTTTTGGCACATTTGCTGTGGAACGAGCACATCGGACACTAGGAACCTGCCTGGCACCAGGTGCGACTCCAAGGTTGATCATTGCCAGGATCCTTAATTATCAAGACCGAGACGCTGTGCTTTGGATGTCGCGGGAGCGCGGCTCGCTCAGTTTCCAAGGATCAGACATCACAATTTTCGCAGACTTTACACCAGTTGTGCAAGAGGCGCGTCGTAAATATATGGATATTAAGCGCACCCTCCAAAAAGCAAATATCACGTACGCAATGCTATATTCGGCCCGACTCCGAATCCAGATCGGTGGTAAAGCACACATCTTCGACACCCCTGAAGACGCTGCAAAGTTCTGGAAACAGCACCAGAATGCAAACAAGTTGCATAGACATGGTGGAGACCAGGACCCTAACTCTTAGCAGCTGGTGGCCGCCTCGTGACCCGGGGTGCATCTGGAGCACCCTTATTGCCCGACATGGAGCCGAGGAGACCTGTGAACTATATTTGAGACAACAGAGAGACATTGTACATGGTCTGCAAGTCGTAGATGTACTTTGCAGAACTGCCCTGCCCTGAACACTCCTAGCTGCGGAACAATCATATATTGTGCGGAAACGACCCAGTTCTTTATGCCTTCCATGCACAGACGGCTCCTTTGGAGTGTTGCCGAACCCCCTCAGGATGTTTTCCTGCTCTCTTCTTTTCTTTCCCTCCCCTCCCTTTTTCCTCTCTCTTCTCTCTGTCGAATTTCGATTGGGATTCACCGGGTGCTTTCTTTTGTGTATCCAATGTGGGTGGGGGGACATAGTTAATTGTTCTCTTTTCTTTTGGCACAGAGCAACGTTTCTTTACATTACTGATGGTGTGACTCTTACATATTTGCAAGATGCAGTGAAATGTTTTGCGCAATTTAGATGACTTCCCCTGGTGAGTGCAGCTTTGGTCTGCGCCTTAAATGTCTATCCTGGAATGTGAGAGGGCTTTCTAATCCCAGGAAGGGACATCAGGTCCTAGCTTATTTGTCCAGGCACGCTATCCAACTAGCCTTTCTCCAAGAGACGCACTATGCACCGCTCCCGGTGCACAGGTTTGCATCGTCATGGGGCAGCCACCATTTCCTTTCCAGCTATAGCTCGTATTCGCGTGGAGTATGTATATTGGTCCATCGATCTCTCCCTTTTCAGGTCTCGGAGGTGGTGACAGACGACGAGGGCCAGGGGCGTAACACAGGCCCCCGCAGCCCCTGCGGTGCGGGGGGGCCCCCAAGCACCAGGGGGCCCCCTCAGCAGAGTACTCCAGCTGGAGAGCTCCTGATTGTGTCTGGAGGGGGCCCTTCCACGTACTTTGCAGGGGGGCCCCCTCAAGTTTCGTTATGCCACTGACGAGGGCAGGTATATTTTAGTGCTGGGTTCGCTGGGAGGGGAATCACTTCTTTTAATTAACGTATATGCACCAAACGTAGACACCACTGACTTTTTTCCCAAACTTGCAGCACAGATTGAACGCCTTGACGATGGCAATATACTCATGGGTGGTGACTTCAATCTTACATTAGACCCCATAGCAGACACTACTGGTCCAGGGCGTATCACGAAACCGCATGCAACACATGGCCTTACCACACTATTGAAGTCCGCATTGTTGGCAGATCCCTGGCGCACAAAACACCCAACGGTCCGGAACTATTCATTCTATTCGGCCCCTCACGGCTCCTGGTCCTGGATCGACCACTGGTACCTTACACCGCAGCTTCTATTGGAGGTCCAGACAATTGAATATCTGCCACATACATTGTCCGATCATGCTCCCATTCTTCCCGTGCTTGAATTCCCCATGATCCCAAAACAACGACCTTTATGGGGGTTCCCCGTCTCGGCTCTGCTCGACTCGGTTTTTCACACTGAGGTGGGTGACGCCATTAGGGAATACTTCCTGATAAATGAGGGAACAGTGACTTCACAATCCATATTGTGGGACGCCTTTAAGGCATATATACGGGGGTCTGTATCTCTAAGCACGCTGGCGTGTTGCGCTCTATACGGACAGATTTGGAGGTGGTAGAGGCGAAACTAAAAGATATGGGCATAGGTGCACAGACTACCGCTTCGTCCCAGTCGCTGCATGGCCGAGCAACACTATTGACCAAATTCACTGAGTTAGCCACCCGAGAGGTTAAATATCTTGGCAAATACGCAATGGCCCAAGCATACGGGGAGGGTGAGAGGCCCGGTAGGATGCTTGCCCGTCTTCTTCGGCCTCAATATCAGCCGGCTTCATCACACATCTTGACACGGACACTGATACCACATTGACGAAGGGTACAGACATTACTGCTGCTTTTCTTTCTTACTATACCCACTTATATACAACGTGCAATCCCCCAGTGGAACATGCCCTGGCGGAATATCTGCAGGAGGTAGCCATGGTCTGGATAGAAGAGGGACAGCGTGATTTTTTGGCCTCCCCGATAGATGAAGACAAAATAAGAGATGTGGCCAGTAGCCGTGCTCCAGGCTCTGATGGTCTATCGGGGAAGTTTTATAAAGCCTATCAACATGAACTAACTCCACGACTGTTAGAAGTATATGACGAGGCCCTGCAGAAAGGATCTCTCTCCCCTACCATGCGCGAAGCAATAGTCACGCTTCTGCTCAAGCCCGGGAAATCGCCACGCCACTGTACATCTTATAGACCACTATCCTTACTTAATCACGACTATAAAATCCCAAGATATTGGCTACCCGTCTATCATTACTAGTCGATACTATTTTGTGCCCCTTTCAAGCGGGTTTTGTCCCCGGTAGATCCACTGCACTCAATTTGCGCACTATATTTTCAGTGATGAACCAAATAGAGCCTACATTACCGGCTGCGGCCGTTCTACTTGATGCCGAGAAGGCCTTTGATTCGCTAGAGTGGCCTTTCCTTTACGCGGTGATGCAGAAACTTGGTATTCCAATCGGATTTCTAAATTTGGTACGTCTTTTATACTCTGGCCCAGTTGCCCGCTTGAAGTTGAACAGTGAAATAACAGCTCAATTCCCTTTGACACGTGGCACCAGACAAGGGTGTCCCCTTTCGCCCCTATTATTTATTGTAGCCATGGATCCCCTGGCAAGGCACATACAAGAGAGACATCTCCACCGTGGCTTACAATTTCACACGGGTCCCCTCGCCGCCTCGTTTTATGCCGACGATGTCATGCTGTTTGTGGGGAAACCTGTAACGAACCTGTCCCCACTATAGCGTGAGGTGGTCCGGTTTGGAGTGTACTCGGGGTTGGTCATTCACTGGACCAAATCAGAAATCTTCCCCTTGACGCCGGCCACTACCCAAGAAGATTTTGAATTCCACCTGAAGTGGTGTATTGACCCCCCAAAATATCTTGGCATTTTCTTGCACTGCAGTGCATCTGAGGTGATCTGCCTTAACTATGGTCCGGCAATAGACCGACTCACAACACAGGTCGAGCGGTGGATCAGACTTCCCCTCTCCATGGCGGGTAGAATCGCCATTCTGAAAATGGTGGTCCTCCCGCGTTTTTTATATCTCTTTTTGAATATTCCCATTGCTCTCACCACTAAATTTTTCGATACACTCCGTACCTTACTCATTCGCCTTGCTGGTAGACAGCAGCGTTTAGGCTGGAACACTCTAATTATGCCTTATGAACGGGGGATTTGGAGTCCCTGATTTTTACTTATATTATTCTCGTTGCTCAGGTCCATTTTAAATACTACTGGTATCACCCTGATGCCCGACTCCAGTATCTTAAGCCGGAGCAATCCCAGATACACCCTAATCCGCTATCCGCTATATTACCACAGGGCCTGCCCCGATGCCCCTCTGAGATTCAGACGCTGCCCACTACATGTTGGGCATGGACAAAACTGCGACGGTATTTAGAAACTGAATTTCTATACTCGGCACATATACCACTAGCAGATAATCCGTGGCTACCCCCCACCATTGAAACCCTTCCCAAACATACATTAACTAGGCTTGGACTCCGGAAGGTTGGGGATCTGTTCAAAGATTCATGACTGTGCACCACGGAAGAGCTCCTTTCCCACATGGACAGATTCCTCCTTCATAGGGTCCGAGGGTCCCTGATTGGTGCAGTTCTGGATGCTGTGAGGGACCGGCGGACTTTCTCCCCCCACGCTAGTTATAGCTTCACCGGACGGAGCCCATTTGGTTTCACGTCTATATCATCTCTGTTTATCTCTCCGCCCTGCGGTCGGCGCCAAGGCACGTGCAGCCTGGGAACGGGATCCGGGTACACCAAGAACTGATAAAATATGGCTATACTGCTGTGCACAAACGCGTTCTATTTCGAATAATCATCGCCATAAACTACTACACTTTAAATACATACATCGAGCTTATATAACCCCGCAATTGTTGACCAATATGGATCCCAGCACCTCCCAATCGTGCGCTAGACGTGCTGCTTCTAGTGCCGATTTCTCGCACCTTGCATGGAATTGCGGGCCGATTTAGGCATATTGGGGGGAGGTCTTCCGACATTTATCTCTCATGGGGGAATAGACCATACAACCCACACCATTGACAGCATTGCTGGGGTATGTTCAACCTTTGAAAAAAAGTATAAGAAGATTTACGGCAATCGCTCTGCTAATCGCGAAGCGACAGATCTCTCTACATTGGGGCAGAGCACAAACACCGACTGTAAGGGCCTGGCTCCGTGACCTGATTCACTGTGACACTATGAGTGATATATACGCCACACTGTTACCACCAACTTCACGCCCCGTAACATTTGGCAACCACTGAAGAGCTACTTACTGGCATATCCCCTGACGGGGACTGAAACCCTCACGTAGACATATTTAAACGGTGTATTGCACTGGAAGGTTGTATATATGATGCGGATTGCTGTTTAATATTAGTGATTGCAAAAAAATGTACATGCCTCGAATCATTGCAAGAATTGTAAAAGCAATTGTATTTGATGTAGTCCACTATGGGCACGATTGTCAATACCTTAGAAGGAAGCTCTCTGTACCCTGTTTACTGTTCGGTTATGCTCTTTGTTATTATTGACCTATTTCAATTAATTTGAGATGCTATATCTTGACATGCACTATCAGTGCGATTGTACATTGCAAATCTCAATAAAGAAAATTTATAAAAAAATAAATTAAAAAAAAAGATACATGTTGTCGACATAGATTGATTGACAAAGACTCCTTTAAGTTCAAGGAGCAGTAGTCCTACAACAAAGCTGAATATCTTGACTTGCAACTTAGTTGGTTTAAATGATACTTTGCGTTCTATCGATTGGGCATCTTCTGTAGCAAATTGTGATGCGCTTTGTATGTTTGAGTGTTTGTCATTTGATCCCTGCCATCTAAATGGGTATAGAACTTTCTTTTTTACTTGCACCATTGTTGCTAATAAAGGGAGCCTTTCAAGAGGTTTAGTAACTCTAATTTCTATAAGATTATTTTGCCTGTCTGCCCCTTTAATAAGCAATTCAAATAATTCCATGGCAACAGAACTGAGATTTGACCCCGGGCTCACCATAATTGTAGTTGCATGTTGGCTTAATCTCACATTTTTTAGTTTTGGTTGCACAAGACTTTAAGGCCAATTTGGGTAAGCATAGCCCAAATAAATCAGGTATTGGAGCAAATAATGTTTTTACTAAAACCAGGAGCATTAAAGGGCTTTAGCTCAAAGGGATTCACAAGGTAATTGTTTGCAGAATATCGTCAATATTTAAGCCTTGTGTAGCACTTCATTTATTACTTGTTCCCAGCAGGTAACAATATCTACTTTTAAAAAGAATGCCAACCAAGCATTGTAGACTATGTGATGATTTCAGGCAATGACATGGAGTTTATCAAGTCACATGAAGTGATTGAGTGTCATGAAAGTGACCATAATCTTATAGCCATTACTGCTCACACACAGGGGCCTATTATCAACTGACAGCGATAAATATCGCTAAGCGCGCTTAGCGCGATTTTAGTTATCGCCGGCTATCGCTGGAATTTATCGCTGAGATAGTGCGTTATCATCAACGGCTATCTCCAATGCGATAAAAATTCCAGCAAAAGCGGCGAAATGCTGGAATATCGCTGGTAATCCAGCGATAATATTACAGCGATAGGGAATTCCTTGATAATAAGCCATCGTGGATTTGGCCTGACAATCCACCTCCTATAGGGTAATATAGCTAAGTCAGAAATTTTTCTGACGTTAGAATCCAGCGTTAATGGGGCCTGAGCAAGATTTTTATTGTCGCTACGTGGGTATGGGGCATCGTTGTAAATAGCGCGAAGCTGCGTTAGCGATGTTTTCCCATGTAGTGAATGTGAGGCACGCCTACTTTGCATCTCATTAGCGATGAAATGCAAGGCGTTAGTGAAACGGGTGCTAACACAAGGAAACACACGCTAAAGCCTGTTAGCGTGTCCTTGTTAATACTGCGATGGAATTATCGCTGCTTTTCGGCCGAAAACGGCCACTAAAGCGGCGATAATTGTCTTGATAATATGCCCCTCAGTATGTTCAATAACTGCTTCAGCTTTGCTAAGACGACCTGAACAAGAAGCAACAACCTGTGGCTGAAGGAGTTTGCAGTGGGACATGTTGGATTCAAACAGACTGACCTGTTTGTCACAAAGAATATACAGTTAGTTTTAAATTGTCTAAATGATGTCACTTAAGACTCCATGGTTCCCAGTGATATCCGACAAACAATGGCACCGAGGCACACACACACTGCAGTATATTTTTCACAATCCTTGTAAGAAAATCCAGTTCGAGCATGGATGTGTAATGTTCTCCTTTTAGTTCATAGAAGATTCTGAGTATATCGTTTTTCAACATGAAGCAGCGGACACGTGTTTCGTGTACCTAGACTTTTTCAAGGCTAAATTCGTTTGTGGTTGCTCTTGCATCCCGCACTACTCGTCAGTTTCCAGAATTTCGATCCCCAATGCCTCCGCACGGGTGATCGGTAATATTCAAAAGGGGCCTCCCCCTTGCTGTGTACTTGTTTATAGTTAATGTCCCTTTGGGGCGGCCATGTTCCTAGAGTCACAACAATGTAAGTTCGCTGGTATTAGCCCGTGAAGCGTTTGGTATACAGGACCTTGATAAGCTTGCTGTGGTCTGTATGATATCCCCAGACGTGTCTAGGTTTGTGAAAATATATATTGCAGTGTGTGTGCCTCAGTGCCATTGTTTGTCTAATATTGGTCTGCACTGCTTTGCAGTACAGTTTATTGCACCCAAGGTGGCTAGGTACTGGCACCACGAGAGCACCACAACAAAGACTGACATTTAGTGTGATTTTGAATTTGGATTTTTGAATGTACTGCCTTACACAGTGGATGCATGTGTATACATCGGGCATAGCTACCTTTGTTAGAGTCTTCTCAGTGATATCCAAAAGATGAATGAAGGCACTGTAATATACTAGATTTTGTGGGAACTAAAGGAAGAAGTCAAATTTGTATATAATTAACTTGATATTGTAATTTTATATGTATTTTATTAATTTTTATTTTCGATGTTTTTAAGTGTATTATTTATGTTCTTATGATGAATTTTGGGGAATTTATTTTAATGCTTTTATGATTCATATATGAAATCGGATAAAGCTGACTTGACTTGAATTGACTTGAACGAAGGCACTGCAAAATTATTTAACGTAAAGTATTGCAAACTGAGACAGGAGAAGTAAGTTTCTTAGTTTGATGTAAATTGAAGAAGAGCAGATATGGAGATATGAGAAATGATGAAAACGTACCTCAAGGATTATGGGCATACAGGTAATAAGATAATTAGTTATGTACATGTGACTGAAGTAGCCATGAATAAAGTTAAGACTAAAGCATGGGTTGAGATGTCAAATCCTTGCAGGGCTAGGCACTGCAGACTATTTTGGAGATTAATGGCAGAGTAGAGGGAAAATCTCTCCGGAGATGATGTTGTACCTGATATAGAATGGTATAATCACTTTAGCAAGCTATATGCTATTCCTGACCTGGAAGATGTATCCGAACCTGTCTTGCCCAAGGGCAATAAAGATGTACAGCTCTACATTTGGAAGCTACCTTGCTACGCTGAGCTGGGTGAAAGGGAAGGGCAGGAATATACTGTATTTAACATTATACAGTGCATTCCTGTCCTTTCCTTGCACTGGCACACTTTTGGCTGCCTAGTGCCCATGCACGCACCCTTGTGTCATGGTGCAAGGTGGAGGCAGGATTGTTTTTGTGCAGACAGGAACAACTTCCTGCACAAAATCAATCCTGAGAGGAATTTTCATCTTTCTATGTTTACTGTAGAATGCAGCACACATAGAAAAAGGAACAAACGAGCAGAAATAAAGATATTTCTCCTGATTAAGACCTCCCCTGGGGAGGCGTAGCATGTGACCCATTCCCAGGACTACCAGTAATGGTAAATCTGGGAGTGAGACAAAATCCATGAGTGGATGCCGGGGAACATCCATGCTACACCCATGGAATGATTCCTTAGGGTAGAGTAACTCAAGGCAGTGATTTGTGCTGCATTTTGTTACTCCAGATTTATCTAGCCATGCGTTTCCATGCAAGGTGGCCTTTCGTGGCTTGATTAATCTGATTTTAGTGTTGCGTCACCCTTGGGCCTCCTTTCGTGGCACAAGGGTGAACCAACACTGATAAATCTGGCCCATAATCTCTTACTTTGGGCTCCACTATTGACCAAACCTTTTAATATGGCCTGTATTTCAGAGGAATTACCTGATTCTTAGGTTAAGTCTATGATTATTCCAATATTTAAAAAAGGGGATCAGGCTAACCCTGTGTACCACAACAAAAGAGGAAGTGGTATCACACTATTGTACACCCTTCACTATATTTCAGCTATCAGACTTGACTTCCTTGGCATGATTTTCTCCTAACGTTTTGCCTTCAGACCTCCTGTTTTTGCTGACTTCATTTTTGCTGGCCTTAGGACTCTGCACACTGTACCTCTGCTAACCAGTGCTAAAGTGCTTGTACTCCTTCCCTAAAACATGGTAACATTATACACAATTGGCATCTTTAATTTACTTGTAAGTCCCTAGTAAAGTAGAACTACCTGTACCCAGGGCCTGTAAATTAAATGCTACTAGTGTGTCTACAGCACTGACTGTGCCACTCACTTAAGTAGCACTCTAAACTTGTCTCAGGCCTGCCAGTGCAGAGCTTGTGTGTGCAGTTTTAAACTGCCATTTCCACCTGACATAGTAAACCCGTTGCCAGACCCAAACTTTCCTTTTTAATGCAGATATGTCACCCCTAGGGTAGGCCCTGGACATCCCAAAGGGCATGTGCAATGTATTTAAAAAGTAGGACATGTGCTTTTAAGTTTTACATGTCCTGGTAGTGAAAAACTCTTCAATTTGTTTTTAACTACTTCAAGGCCCACCTCTCCCTTAGTGTCATGATCACGTCCCGCAGAAACCGGTAGCCGGACTACACGTCCCAGCATACACCTGGGGGGGACACCGGATGTCCCTGATGGATAGGCTGTCTATATATAGCCCTCCACTAGGGGAATCCAGTGCTTGTCACTATACAGAGTCAGTACCAACCCGGGTTCTGATAGTGATACTCCGGACTATCTAGGCGCCCCTTCTGGCCGCATTCCTACCGGCGGCCTCTGGACTATCCTGTACCTGCCCTGCATGCCGGTTCACTGTGCTGCGCAGCACAGTTCTCCAATCACCTCCGAGCCTCGCGGTTGGAACCGGGTGCGTCCTGGCTCCTCTCGCACCCGTGGTCCCGCGGCGGCCCTTGTGACTGTTTGTGAAGGACCAACAAACACCTTCGAGCCTCGCGGTTGGAACCGGTTGCGTCCTGGCTCCTCCCGCACCCATGGTCACGCGGCGGCCCTTGTGACTGCTTGTGACGGACCAACAAGCACCCTCGAGCCTCACGGTCGGAACCGGGTGAGAACTCGCTTTTACGAACACCCGTGGTCCCGTGAAGGCTACTGCGTCGGGCACTAAATGCCCTGTTATTTTCTACGGATGGATACAGGATTCCTTCCCAAGGAACTCGAGACGTGAGACGGATCACACCCTTCGAACTCCCTCTTTACAGACTTTGGATACTCACCTTTCGATGGACTCAGCGCTACTCTCAAGGAGAGAGTTTTCCGCGCTTCCGCTGACTTCTTGTGAGTTCTATGTGCTGTCTGTTCCTGAAAGCCATTCTCTCCAATTCCGAGCAAGACCCTGAAGTGCAAACCCTGGTGAGTCTTAGCTAGGGAGATAGCGGGAGGAGTACTAGCAGGGCGGGAAGGAGTGAAGGTAGATGCGCTTATAACCCACCTGTTGTTGGTTGTTTCCCCTCCTACAGACCCTGGTGAGGACTCGGTGGGACTACCCTAATGTGCGCACTTTCCTTGAGGGGCCTGGAACGAGAGTTTCGCTGAGAAGGAGGACAGCAGTGCCTTCTTCCCGTTATCCCCTATTCTTTATCCCCTATCCCCTGCGCTCTGCAGTGCAGGGTTGAGTGTTACACATCCCCTTGTAGGGCAGAGCGAGGGGGCTTTGGGTTCTAGGCATCGCCCCCGCTGGATTTGTCTCCTGAAGGTTAGTGTATCCTTTAGCAACCTGACAGAGTGACAAGCCCAAGACGACCATCCAGCCTGGGCGATGGATGTCAACACAGCGTTGACCACGCTACTCGAGACCATGGCGTCCCTACAGACGGAGGTCAACGCGTTTCGAGTCGAAACGCAAAACCTTCGGACCGAGATGGGCACCATGCGTCGGGAAGTGGCAGGGCTGAGTAGAAAAGGCCCTGACCCACCGGGGAGGAAGTATATCCAGGACTGGACTCTCCCCCCTCCGCAGCCTCGGGCTGCGGAAACCTCTGTAGGTCACCCGGGAGGGGGCGAAACCACCCCGGTACAAGTGATCCACTCCCCGCAGATACCCCTTGCGGCTCCCGAACGCTTCTATGGTGACCCTAAGAAGTTTGGGATATTCATCAATCAATGCAGGTTGCATTTTCTATGCAAGCCAACCCTCTTTCACAACGACCAGGCGAAAACCTCCTTCATTATGTCCTATCTGGGGGGGAACGCTGCAAGCTGGTCCATTCCCTTGATAGAAAGGGACGACCCGGTGTTGTACAATTTCGCTGGGTTCTGCACGGAGATGCGTAAGTTGTTCGACCGAAGAATGCACCTGCTGACCTCCGACAGGGAGCTGCTCACCCTTAAGCAAGGGACACAGGACCTCCTTTCCTATGTAACTACGTTCAACCGTTTGGTGGTGGAGACAGACTGGCCCCAACACAAGAGGACCTCGTTGTTCTATCAAGGGCTTCGGGGGGAGCTGAAGGATGTGCTTGCCCAGGTCGTCCAATTGCCCCAAACCTGTGAGGAGCTAATCGATCTAACGGTGCAATTGGATCATCGGATGCAAGAAAGAAAGACCGATAAGAACAGGCTCGAGGTGAGATACGTTCTACCTAAGGGTCGACCTACATTTGGGGAAGGAGCCCAAGCGGCAGAGGCCCCCGAACCCATGCAGATTGGCAGTACCCGAGGACCTTTGAGCACCGAGGAACGGGAGAAGAGACGGAAACAACGTCTCTGTCTGTATTGTGGGAAGGCCGGCCACTTTATACGCGAATGTAAGGCTCGGACACGGCTCCCTGAGAAGAGGCCTCCGGCAAGGACCCAAGCCGTGACCCACGGGGCCTGGGACATCGAAGGGGAGAAGGGAAACGATTAGCCCCGAGCCAACATGAGACCGTTGGATTGGGGCATGTGGAAGAAAAAGTGTCTCCAGTAATCGCTAACACCTTACAACCTTCAGTACCGCACCTCCACGTCAACGTGTCTTTATGGTTGGAGGACGGTGTACTCAAACTCGTGCCTGCTTTGGTGGACTCCGGGGCCACCAGTAACTTCATTGATCGGAAGTACGCGGAAGACTTAGGGTTGCCCTTACAGAAGAAGACCGTCCCTGAACCAGTGAAGGCGGTAGATGGCAAGGCACTCACGTCTGGTCCGGTTCGATACCATACTCGACCTCTTCTCATGCAATATGGACAGGACCATTATGAAGCGATCCGGTTCGACCTAATCGACGCACCTCATTTCCGTTTGATCTTGGGGATGCCATGGCTAACCCTCCATGACCCCACGGTGGGATGGGCAAGCAGGACGGTGGTGATGGGATCAGCGTACTGCAAGGAACATTGCACTAGACAGCATGCGTTGGAAGATGACCTGGGGGAAAACCAAGCTACGTTTCTGGCTGCAGGATGCACCACGCACGTACTGGCGTGCACCACGGCACTTCCCCCGGCATATCAACCATATGCCTCCGTGTTCGACAAAACAGCAGCAAGCCATCTCCCACCCCATAGAGACTATGACTGCCGAATAGACCTGGGTCCGGGTGCTGCAATACCTTGTAGCAGGGTATACGCGTTAACCGAACCCGAAAATCTACATTTGAGGGAGTACCTGGATGAGAACCTCGCCAATGGCTTCATCAGGCACTCTACCTCCCCTGCTTCCTCTCCTCTTTTTTTTATCCCTAAGAAGGAAGGCGATTTGCGGACATGCATCGACTTTAGAGCACTTAACAGAGTCACTGTGAAGAACCGGTACCCCCTCCCCTTGATCTCGGTGTTGTTGGACCAACTGAAAGGAGCCACCGTGTTCACGAAGCTGGATCTCCGCGGAGCCTACCATCTGGTGCGGATTAAGAGAGGGGACGAGTGGAAGACGGCCTTCCGTACGAAGTATGGGCTGTTCGAATACTGTGTAATGCCGTTCGGGCTGTGCAACGCCCCAGTGGCGTTCCAGTATTTTATGGATGAGGTTTTGCGTGGGCTCACGGACGTGATGTGCATGGTTTACATTGGCGACATACTGATCTATTCGTCATCCATCAAGGAGCACATCACACACGTGTCGCAGGTGTTGGAACGGTTGCGGAAGTACTCGTATGCCAAACTAGAAAAGTGTCTTTTTCATGCCACCAAGGTGGAGTTCTTGGGGTATATCATCAGCGCCACTGGGATTTGTATGGATTCAAGGAAGGTGGAGGCCATCACAGGCTGGAGATCCCCGATGACCCAGAAGGCGTTACAGAGCTTCATTGGATTCAGTAACTTCTATCGCCGTTTTATCAAGAACTTCTCACAAATACTACAGCCCCTTACCTCCTTATTGAAGAAAGGAGTAACGTTCGCATGGACCAAACAGGCCGAAACAGCCTTTCAAGAACTAAAATCCTGTTTCACGAAGGCACCGATACTGAGGCATCCGGATGTGCACTTGCCCTTTGTCCTGGAGACAGAGGCCTCGTACTACGCCTTGGGAGGCATCCTCTCTCAGAGACATCCAGACACGGGACAGCTGCATCCGGTGGCCTTCTTCTCCAAGAAGCTTACCCCCTGCGAGGTGAACTACAGCATTTCCGATAAAGAATTGTTAGCAATCAAGAGGGCCTGTGAAGAATGGAGACATCATCTACAGGGGGCCCAACACACTATCGAGATCTTCACGGATCATCGGAACTTGTTATTTCTGAAGTCAGCCAGAGCCCTGACACCACGACAGCTACGATGGTCTCTCTTCTTCGCGGACTACGACTTCGTAATACGGTACCGGCCAGGAAGTAAACACGGCAAGGCCGATGCGTTATCTAGACCGACCGATCCCCTCCAGGAGGATAACCCGGGAATCACCACACCTCCCCCCATCCTAAGCAAGGCGGCATACCCCCAAGAACGGATCGCCTTGGTGACGAAAGACGACTTCCTTGACGACCTCCGGATGGAGTCAGCAGAAGTGGATGCACAGGCATGGGTAAACGAAGAACCCGAAAATCGAAGCAAGAAGGAGGGTTTGCTCTTTCGCCATCACGTTCTGTACGTACCCGTTGCCCGCTTACAAGACCAGGTGATGCAGTGGGCTCATGACTCGTCTCTGGGAGGACATATGGGTATCTACAAAACCTTAGCCCTCATTGAACGGCATTTCTGGTGGCCGGGATTACGAGAACGCGTGCGGCACTACATCACAGGATGCGCGGTGTGCGCCCAAGGCAAGACCCGACACTCTAGGCCAGTGGGGTTACTGCGCCCTATACCCATCCCGGACTCTCCATGGCACACCGTTTCCATGGACTTCATAGTGGAAATGCCCCCCAGCAATGGACACACAGTCATCTTAGTCTTGGTGGATCACTTAACCAAGATGGGCCATTTCGTACCGCTAAAGACGATCCCTTCCTCCTCCGAGTTGTCCCTCATATTCCTGCAACACGTGGTGAGAGCACACGGCATCCCTGCGATTCTCATAACAGACCGAGGTTCGCAGTTTACGTCCAGATTTTGGCAGGCCTTATGCTCCGTTATGAAGATTGACGCGCGGCTATCAACCAGTTACCATCCGCAAACAGATGGTAAAACCGAGAGGCTCAACCAGACCCTAGAGCAGTACCTGCGGTGTTTCTCCCTACACCATGAGGCCGAATGGAGTACCCTGTTGTGGACGGCAGAGTTCGCCTACAACAACAGTAAACACACCACGTTGGGGTGTTCCCCGTTTTACTGCTTGTACGGCTACGACCCTAACATGTTGTCTTTCGCCTGGCCAGTGACGTGCAAACATCCGTCGATCCAAGCCCACCATGCGCATCTCCGTGCAGTGCTCGTTGAGGCTAAAAGCCAGCTGCTGAAGGCACAAGAAACCACCAAACGCTTCGCAGACAAAAAGCGTTCCCCGGGGCCCCTGTACGAGGTAGGGGATAAGGTGTGGTTATCCACCACCAACTTGCAGCTGAAGGGATCAAACAGGCTCAAACCCAAATATGTAGGTCCCTATCCCATAGTGCAAGTCATAAACCCAGTAGCGATGAAACTACAACTACCCAGGACCTGGAAAATCCACCCCGTTTTCCACGTTTCCCTTTTTCGACCATACTTGCCTCATACCCGCTTGCTAGCGGAACCCAAACCTATGGTGGTAGAGGGAGAGGAGGAATATGAAGTGCAGAGTATATTAGACTCCAAGAGAACTAGAGGAAGGATATACTATCTCATTCACTGGAAAGGCTATGGGTCGGAAGAACGAACGTGGGAACCAGTGGCCAACTTGCATTGTCCCCTGCTCCTCCGTCGTTTTCATGCACGTAACCCTACGAAGCCAGGTGGGCCACCGGGGCGGTGGTCGTTGCGGAGGGGTACTGTCATGATCACGTCCCGCAGAAACCGGTAGCCGGACTACACGTCCCAGCATACACCTGGGGGGGACACTGGATGTCCCTGATGGATAGGCTGTCTATATATAGCCCTCCACTAGGGGAATCCAGTGCTTGTCACTATACAGAGTCAGTACCAACCCGGGTTCTGATAGTGATACTCCGGACTATCTACGCGCCCCTTCTGGCCGCATTCCTACCGGCGGCCTCTGGACTATCCTGTACCTGCCCTGCATGCCGGTTCACTGTGCTGCGCAGCACAGTTCTCCAATCACCTCCGAGCCTCGCGGTTGGAACCGGATGCGTCCTGGCTCCTCTCGCACCCGTGGTCCCGCGGCAGCCCTTGTGACTGTTTGTGAAGGACCAACAAACACCTTCGAGCCTCGCGGTTGGAACCGGGTGCGTCCTGGCTCCTCCCGCACCCATGGTCCCGCGGCGGCCCTTGTGACTGTTTGTGAAGGACCAACAAACACCTTCGAGCCTCTCGGTTGGAACCGGGTGCGTCCTGGCTCCTCTCGCACCCGTGGTCCCACGGCAGCCCTTGTGACTGTTTGTGAAGGACCAACAAACACCTTCGAGCCTCGCGGTTGGAACCGGGTGCGTCCTGGCTCCTCCCGCACCCATGGTCCCGCGGCGGCCCTTGTGACTGTTTGTGAAGGACCAACAAACACCTTCGAGCCTCTCGGTTGGAACCGGGTGCGTCCTGGCTCCTCCCGCACCCGTGGTCCCACGGCGGCGCTTGTGACTGCTTGTGACGGACCAACAAGCACCCTCGAGCCTCACGGTCGGAACCGGGTGAGAACTCGCTTTTACGAACACCCGTGGTCCCGTGAAGGCTACTGCGTCGGGCACTAAATGCCCTGTTATTTTCTACGGATGGATACAGGATTCCTTCCCAAGGGACTCGAGACGTGAGACGGATCACGCCCTTCGAACTCCCTCTTTACAGACTTTGGATACTCACCTTTCGATGGACTCAGCGCTACTCTCAAGGAGAGAGTTTTCCGCGCTTCCGCTGACTTCTTGTGAGTTCTATGTGCTGTCTGTTCCTGAAAGTCATTCTCTCCAATTCCGAGCAAAACCCTGAAGTGCAAACCCTGGTGAGTCTTAGCTAGGGAGATAGCGGGAGGAGTACTAGCAGGGCGGGAAGGAGTGAAGGTAGATGCGCTTATAACCCACCTGTTGTTGGTTGTTTCCCCTCCTACAGACCCTGGTGAGGACTCGGTGGGACTACCCTAATGTGCGCACTTTCCTTGAGGGGCCTGGAACGAGAGTTTCGCTGAGAAGGAGGACAGCAGTGCCTTCTTCCCGTTATCCCCTATTCTTTATCCCCTATCCCCTGCGCTCTGCAGTGCAGGGTGGAGTGTTACACATCCCCTTGTAGGGCAGAGCGAGGGGGCTTTGGGTTCTAGGCATCGCCCCCGCTGGATTTGTCTCCTGAAGGTTAGTGTATCCTTTAGCAACCTGACACTTAGGATAAGATTGGCATTACCTTATTACATTTTATAAGTGTAAATTCCAAATGGAAACAGGTAACCCCTTTATGTTTGGTGTCTCTGGAATTGTAATTTGAAATCCTAACATATGGTTACGTCAGATTTTAAATTACAATTTTGAAATGCCACTTTTAGAAAGTTCAAAACACCAACCCCTGTTCTAGGTGGTATACTTTTAGAAAGCTGGCATTTTCTTGCCCTTGCAATCTGGGGCCTGCAGCCTGTCTCTGGATCATATAACTGGGTGTGGGTGACAGTTGTGCTTTGTGTATTCCTCCTAGACAGCCACACACAATGGGGAGCTTAGGTGACACTTGGAGATATTATGGTTGCCTGACTGGGTGTACCTGACCACATGGTCAATGGCCGTCCGAGAAGATAGTCAGGAGGACCTGGAGCCTGGAAGAATGGCCCAGGTGCCTGCCAAAAAGAGGAAGGTTGAGGGGCATGGGAAAACCACTCCTGTAACTCCCACTACCTGTGAGGAGGCTAAACCTGAGGGGGACACCCCTGCAGGGGAGGTGGTTAAAGCTCTGGGAAACCTACCTGGACTGGCCAAAAGGAAAGGGGTCCCATCAGGGAGGAGTTCTGCAGGGCGCAGATGGAGTGCCCTATTCTTGAGGGCCTACGACGGCAGGCCAAAACCCAGGCAACTGGCAACACCTCTGGTGATCACCTGATTTATTGGGAGAATGATCTACTGGATAGCAAACCTATGGTTACTGAGTCTGGGGCAACACATGTTGGTGGTCCCCCAGTGCTTCAAAACACCATAAAGGGCCCAACCCCTGTTATAGGTGGTATACTTTTAGAAAGTTGGCATTTTCTTGCCTTAGTCATTTGGTACCTGCAGCCTGTCTCTGGGTCATATTACTGGGTGTGGGTGATAGTTGGGCTTTGTACATTTCTCCTAAACAGCCACACACAATGGGGCATTTAGGTGAGACTGGATGGGCCATCATTGGCAGGTCCAGCCCCACTTACACTTGAATAGGTTGTATCCTGTCACCACACAAAGGGCTGCATACTCCCTGTAGTTAGTCTGGAGCCAGAGCCAGGAAGGTAGGGCACCTGTGCACTTCAAAGTTAAGGCTCTAGAAGTTTTTCCCCACTTCAAAGGCACAACTGTGCATAAATACTGGACCTCATACACCAACTCTACAATACGCTTCTGAACCTGTGGATACTCTGCCAGGAAGAAGGACCACTGTGCTGCTGAAAGGACTGTCACTCTGCTGGACTGCTGCTCTGAAGGAACTGTTGTCCTGCTCTGCTGACCTGCTGCTGGCTGCCCTCATGTCTCAGTGAGAAGGACTGGATCTGCATCTCTTGAACCCTGATCCCAGAGTGAATCCAAGGACTAGTTAGCTGGCCTCTTGATCTGAAGCCTCAGGGACACAACAAGCTTCCAACAACTTTGCACCAGCTCCTGATCTCTGCCACGTGGTACAAGCCCAGTCCTTAACCCTTGGAATTGGGCTTAAGGTGCTTTGCTGCTGTATGTGGACTGGACGTGTCGCATAGACCTGCATCGTATTGCAGCTCTTTGGAACTCCCACATCGGCTTGATGGTGGGGTGCATCCGCTGCACAGCCCCTCGCATCGCTCGTTGATGGCAGCCTTGAAGACAATGCCAGACTCCACAGCGCAGCCTCGAAGCTCTTTGGAACCAATGCATTGCCCTGACTGTGCACTGCATCCTCTATGCCGAATTTCACATTGTAAGCCCCATCGATAGGATCCTCGATGATGATGCAGGCCCTCTCATTGCAACCTTGCCGCAACTCGGAACCGATACATTACTTTGACTGCTCAACGCATCTTCAATGCAGAACCTTGCAAAGCTCCACAAACCAGGATTTTAGGTACTTTGTTTAGCGGCCGTAGCTGGGTCCCTGTAGCCGGCACATGCTCTATCGTGGCTGACCTGAACTTGTGACTTTGTCCAAGTCTGGCAGGACAAGAAATCCATAGTTGGTGCTTTGTGCTTTTTAGCGCTATTTTCACTAAAATCTTTAAAATTGCATATCTTCTGTTCTACTTGATATAGCTTTGTTGTTTTGGTCTTGTTTTATTTATTAAAGGAAGCTCTATTTTCTAACATGATGTGGGAACTTTTTTAGGTGGTGATTTTACTTTATTGCTTTTTGAAGTGTTGCACAAATATGTTACACATTGTCTCTAAGTTAAGCCTGACTATTCTGTTCCAAGCTACCAGAGGGTTGAGCACAGGTTAATTTAGGATTGACTTGTGCCTCACACTGAGAAGGATTGGGGTTGCTGCTTGACCAGGGTCCACAGCTCAGCCAACCAACAACCCAATTTCTCACATCAGCCTCATACGAAAAGATACAACAGTGATGCACACTGTTTTGAGGTCCACTGGCAACAATAGTGTTAATATTGGATGGAAAAGCCTCATCCATTATATTGTACCAAGCTTTCTCAGAGGCTTATCCATCCCTCTCTGATAAGGATAGTGTCATCGGGGGGCCCTGATAATCAGCAGGTGTTGCCCAAAGCATCAAATACGGTCATACGTTTGACACGAAGAGTCCGTTTCTCAGTTGCAAAGAGCTCCAAACTTCTGGATTTTCACCTGGAGTTCAGAAGTACAATCTGATATCAGACTAGGGTCTTGGACCTGGGGAGGACATCTCTTGGGGATCAGGACTCACTCCAGCAGAGTATCAACAGTTCCCGCTTAAGCTATTTTCATTCCTAACATGCAATTAATTCAATATGATTTGACCCAGAACATTTCCATTCAATTTTTTATTTTATTTCTCATAATTAGCTTGTTTTCTCACAAAATTTCATTTTTGTTCATGATCCTATTGTAAGTATAATATTTAAAACAAACCCCAACAATTCAAATATTAATACCATTGACAATACCATCAACACAAAATCAAGACCATACATTCCAACCACTTGAGCACCCCACTCAGCAGTCACTCCCTCTCATTCATTACCACACTCAGGCACCATCTATACACACATTAACCCTATCCACCCTGAACAATATATAATCTTTGACAGACAAACATAGAGACCACTCTTCATAAGTCTTCTATTGTTGTATCTTGAAAGGGGATTTAAAGACAATCTTGGTCAACACATGTTTTGGTGCAATGCAAATTCTTTCGACCACCTTCTTCAGGACCTAACATCCATCAATGTTTCTTTTGTGACCAAATGCAACAAGTGGGGTGATTTACACATATAGATCTTATATCAGCAAAATACGACAGCCTGTAAGTGTGATTTCTTTTTCTCTGTTTCTCAATGTGGATCACACTGTCAGACAGTGTGCACAATGAAAATGAGGCATTCCTATAGCGTTCATCATGACAAGCTCAAGAAAATTTGCACTGATTGCTATCGGTGAACGAGGGAGTTAAATATTGTTTGACTGGGAAGGTGGGCCATACCACTGGATACCTTGGGAATAAGTTCCCTCCTTTGTGATCCACATTGAGACACAGAGATTAAATCACACTTACAGGCTGCCATATTTTGGAAGACACAGTATTAATGTCACAAGCATTAGTAGGGCTGCAGCGTCTGGTGACAACTTAGAAAAATGTATGTAACGTTTAGTATTAAAAACAAATGTAGCCAAATCTACAATTATGTAGGCAGTTCGAAAAAAACTTTAAAACTAAATGCATCAAGGTGAATAGTATATCTCTAGAATGAGTATCATCTTTTCCATAGTTGGCAGTGAGCTAAACCGAGGATCTGTAACAATTAACAGATTGGCCAGCTTAGGAGAACTGAATGAGGGTATTCTGTAGAAGGGGAAACTTAATGTTACATCTATCCTAAAAAAGTATAACGCTAAGAGCATGGAGACAGCTACAGATGGGGCTGAGTTGTGGGATATACTGGTACCAATTTCCTGGATTCCTGGAAATTGAAGAGTAAAGGTTTGGGTTGCAAAGATTAGGTTTTACCCACTTTGCACCTAGCCACGCTGTGCACCAGGAATTTGCAATGTTTTATCTGCAAGCTTATATAAAATGTGGGCCCTTGGAGTTGTGGTTCTGCATCAAGAAGCTGTATTGACCAAGATCTAGATTATTGAACATCCTTCATATTGATTCCCCCACTGAAATCTCGTGGTTACTTTTCATTTGGGGTGTTTTGGGTAATATTAGTTGTGATCCAGCGGTATCAATAACATTTCTTCTCCTCTAGGCATTGACATCCAGGCTGAAAAACATTCTTCTTCACAACTATACCAACATGACGGTGGGGCCCATAACACCGCATAAACATTCACTCAGTCATATATTCCCTGGAACTCATCCGCCTTTACTTAGGAGAAAAAGTTAATGAGTTGCTGGAAGGAGACGGGATACCTTTTAAAACATCATAATAATTCTCAAATTTCTCAGGTATTCCGCTCATTGGTCGATGGACCAACTAGTAGGAATCAGTTGATGGTGATTAAGACCAGCTCAATCACTATAAACTCTTATTAAACATTTACAATTATTATTGAGCTAAAGAACCACAGACTCGTAAATTTAATTATAATATAGTTTATCTAATTTTTATAAGCATGAATAAATTCAGTTTTATTAATCGGATCAATACATTTATTATCATTATAAGAATAAATCGAAATTGCAATGCATACCCTTTAGATGGAAAAATAAAGGGGCATATTAGCAAGACCGGCGATAAAATTATCGCCGTTTTAGCGGCAGGAAACTGCCGCTAAAACGGCGATAATGGGCTTGCTAATATGCGTTATGGAATTCCATAGAAGCCCAGGTTAGACGTCCTGCACATCTAACCTGGGCTTCTATTGAATTCTATAACGCATATTAGCAAGCTCATTATCGCCGTTTTAGCGGCAGTTTCCTGCCGCTAAAACGACGATAATTTTATCGCCGGTCTTGCTAATATGCCCCAAAGTTTGTCACAGCAGTTAAATTCAGATCTCAGCATAGAACTCCCAAAAACTGACTGTCTGTCCTACAAAACAGGCCTCCTCGACGGACCACCTATATAGGTTTTCCGCCACACTCTCGTTCTTTTCAATCAGAATTATGAATAAAAGATTAATCGTATTAAAAATATAAAGGCCTATAGAAAAATAGCAGCGGCTTCTCGAGCGTCAGCGTCCAGTGCTCAATAAAAATATGTAAAACAGCGCTCCTCCTACTTAAGAGTAGGTCCTCTTATACCCTAATACTAGCTTATTAAACAGAAATGTTACATTTTGGGGGCGAGATTCACTCTAATTGGTCCATTTGAGGGGTGGCATACATCTCATTATTACCCTCCTTGCTCAAACCAGTTCCGAAGAATGTTCATAACTTTGTCCTTTCTCACGGGTTCAGGACATTACCAATCCAATTGACAGTCTTTATTTGTATCTTCTTTCCGATACTTTATTTTAAACAGTTCATTGTCCATTCACGAATGCACTGCTGGTTCTCACACTCGTTCGCTAAGTCCCCCTTTGGCACACGCTTGGGTAATAAGGTCATCACAACCTTGATCCCTCTTTCATCCTAGGCTTTGGAAATCACCACGTGATGCATTCGTTCACAGCTTTTTCTTCCGCTTGGAAGCCATCTTGCGCAAGCGCATTCTAGCTTGTTTGCCTCAGCAGCCATTTTTACAGCACGGCCTAGCAGGCCTGGAGCGAACTATCATAGAAATAAACAGAAAATAGTTAAGAATAAAGAAAATAAGCCTTTTCGTTTCCCTCCCGTCATTCTACGTACCCCAGTTAGGTGTTATCTAGCAAAAGCGACATATAAAGCTACTTCTTACTTACCAACCGCTTTCTTGTGCCACCATACAATTTACTACATAGCACAAATCATGCAATATTATTCTAATTAGTATGCAATTCATTATGTTAGCGTTATTCACATTACCAATTGTAAGTTGATTAGTTTGCACAGATACTGCATGTTACCAATAACACTTATAAAGAAAACATACGTTATTGGTTATTCACTGAAACGAACAATTGTATTAATTATTATTGTTAATATTAGAGGGTTTAAAATTTTCTCGTTTACCTTGCTCCATCAACTCCCCCCTTTGGTGATTTTTAATATCACCACAAAAACCCATGTCACACCAATTTGTCAGATAGCATATTTCTTGTCCATTTGCTTCTTGTTAGTTTTACACAACTGTATCCCTTTCATCTTGTCTTTTTGTTTTCTTATACATACTTTCTTTCAGTTCTTCCAGTTCTATTTCACCTATCTCTCTTACTCTTTCTTTCTTTATCTTATTTTCTCTTTCTATTTTGTTTTGTCTTTTTCTCCTTTTGATACATATAATAACGAATCTCACAAATAATTCTACTAGAATTATTATTGTTGCTGTTATCATAACTTTCCCTATAATAAAACTACTTATTTTAGAAAACCAACTTGACACTGAGGAAAAACTCTTACCAAGTTTTTCCCAGGCATTTTCAACCTCCAGTGGAACAAGTTCTTTGTGCAAATTTGTAATATTCTTTATATACTTTTGTATATTTTCACTTTTATCTGGAATGTAAGTGCAACAATGTTGAACTTTCAGCATTCCACAGACTCCACCCTCTTTTGCCAAAATAATGTCAAGGGCAAGTCGATTTTGCATCACCATAGCTCTCATGGCAACCATCTCGGTATTTACCATCAAGAACCCTCCAGCAGTATCTGTAGATAAACGATCTACTACTGTGGATAACTTCCGAATTTTAAATGCATTCAAAGATATTCCCACTGCTGGTATCAATGCTCCAAAAATATCACCCACCATTTCTGAAAAACTTTCCCTTTTTCTACGTGTGAATGTCTCACCCATTTCGTGTGTTCCTTTTTCTTCTCTATCTACATGAAAAATCTTTGGAAAGACCAGGCCTAAGTAGCACGAGCCATACCAATGGTCCGGCAACATGTAATAAGCTCTGTTTCCACAAATATAATAGATCCCAGGAAATATTGGATCTTTTCCCCCTTTGAATCCCCAACCTCCTAAAATTTTATAGTTGTCTCGACAATCACTGGAACCCACAAAATAGTTATCATACCTTGTTCTATTTCTACTAATGCACAACCTTCCCTGTTGGGGCCAATCCAAAGTCATAGCTGCTTTTGTCTTCTTCTTATCATTATTTTCTTTTTCAAACGCCCAAACAGGTGTTTTTGTCTCTTCTTCCTCTATCACTTTTCTCTGAAATTTTATTCTTCTGGTTTCAACCATTTCTAAAAACACCTTTTCCTCCTTCCTTAACTCACAGGTAAGGTTGTGTTTAACTATGTCATCTAACGAAAGAACTCTATTTTCTAAGAAAAACTCCCCAAACGTCCTTGCTTCTTTTACCTTGTTTAGTTCAGATACTATAGGAATCTTTGCAAAAATCTTATCCATGTCAGTATAATAATATTCTAGCCTTCCTGTTCTATAAAATAGACTAGCTAAAACACTACATGTTATTCCATACGTCAAAGGAAGGTGATGATAGGTCACACCTTCTGCAACAGACGCAGGCAAATGCATACAAACATAGCAATCTCTCACATCCATTGTTTCTACATATTCATTTAATAATTTTGTGAAAACATTTTTTGAAAAATCAGTTATTGATCTATCTTTATGTAATTCTGCACTATCTTTTAATATGGTTGTTTTCTGCGAGTTAGCTTCCTTATCCTTCTCTGTGTTATTCTCTAATATGGACGTTTCTTCTACAGCTAATCTAATTGGAATGGTGATTGCTAAAATAAACCACACGAACATTAATAATCCTGTACAAAAGAAGCACATCTTACACCATCTACGTAAGAATTCACATCTACATGTTCTATTTTTAGTATCTACCATCTTGTTCTATTGTCTATATTTATAATATGTACAGAAAATGTGTCACCACACCTCAGAAATGACGTCTTAGCCACCCTACGTTCTCACTTTGTCTCGTTTGGTACTTTCTTTAGTTCTTTTCAGAACTCTTTCTTGTCAAATTCGGGGTTTTGTCCAGTCCGGTAGAAATTGCTTTCAAATTTCTTTAAACTTGTTGCATTTCACTTTCACCCATTGGGTTGTAGCTTTGTTCAGCGTTCTCGTGAGTGTTCTCTTCTTCTTTGATATCAGTCAACGCAATGTATAGCCATTCAGGCGATTTATACTTCAGATTTGCTTTCTTTACTCTTTTTGTTTTCTGCAATTGTTTTCCACCTTGTTTTTCTTGTTCCTTTTGACTTGTTATTTCATTTACTTGTTCTGCATTATTTCCATTTAGGTTTATAATTTTGTATCTCAATCTTTTTACTTCATGGGGCCAATTATCTCCTTTTCTCGGCCTTTTTGGTTCACTTTCTTTTTCCTCTCTTTCTGTTCTCCATGTTCTCTTTCTTGATTCTAACTTCTGTTTTCTTTCTTCTCCACGTTCTTCTGATTCTGTTTCAGACCTTTCTTTGTTGTCTCTTATCTTGAACTTTATGATTTCACTTCTTTCATCTAGTTCTGTTTCTCCTTGTGTTTTTCCTTGATCGCCTACTTCTGTCCCTCCTCGAGGTTCTTCCGAATTTGTGTCAATCTCTCTATCTGTTTCTATATTTCCCTGTTTCTTTATTCGCCGATCTGTCCCTATTGCTCCTCGGGAGTTTTCCGATTCTTCTATCTTTCTATTTGAAACTTTCACCTTCTTCATCTATTAAAATGATTTCTGAAGGATCTTTACCATAGCTTGTACTTGGTTGCTCACTTTTGCTGTCTTTTTGCTCAGTCTCTTCTTTTATGATATCAATTTTCCAATCCCTTTTCAGATTTTCATCACAATCTGAGTGATCTGTATCAGAGGCTGAACTGGTGTCTGATACTTCCAGATGTCGACTTACTGGTCGATCTTCAGATTCTGGAACCTTTGTTATTTCATTCTCTTCTCCTGTCGTTGAACTTGTACTTGGGACTTCCAGATGTCGACTTACAGGTCGATCTTCAGGTTCTGGGGCCCTGTTCGTTTCTTCTTCTGCATCGAATGCTGAACTGGTATCGGATGTTTCCAGATGTCGACTTACAGGTCGAGCTTCAGGATCTGGAACTCTGATGGTGTGGCTGGCATGTACCCAGTGTTTCACTCCTGCACATTTGACTGCAGTTGTTGTCACCAGGATCACTTGTCGTGGTTAGTCCCAGCGGGGAACCAAACAGTTTCTTCTCCTGTGGACCTTTATGCGGACCCAGTCTCCAGGATTCAAATCATGAGCTGGTTTTCTTTCAAGAGTGGTCGCATCCGCTCCAACCTGATGAAACACAGAACATACCACATCAGCCAATCCTTTGCAATAATCCAACACGAGATCATCAGTTATAGTCAGCAGTTTGTTGACAGGTACATGTGCTTGCCTCATTGCTCGTCCCATGATTATTTCGTGGGGACTCAGACCTGTCTTTCTTTCTGGTATGCTTCTGATAGTCATTAGGACCAATGGCAAGGCATCTGGCCATTTGAGTCCTGTGGCTTGACACATTTTCCCTAACCTGTTCTTATCGTTCCATTCACTTGCTCTACTACTCCAGAAGCCTCTGGTCTGTATGCACAATGCAGTTTCTGTTTAATACCAAGTGCTTCACATATCAATTGAATCAATTCGTTCTGGAAATGTGTTCCTCTATCTGTTTCAATCGTTACTGGAAAACCGTACCTAGGAATGAATTCTCTCAGCATGAGTTTTGCTACTGTAATCCCATCAATCCTTCTGGTCGGGTAGGCTTCCACCCAACGAGAAAACAAACAGACGACTACAAGAACATGTCTTAGTCTGTTGCTTGGGGGCATTTCGATAAAGTCCATCTGCATTCTCGTGAAAGGACCTCCCTCTCGTCCTATTGTTCCTAGACTCACTACTGTCTTCCTTCCTGGATTTATCTGTTGACAAATAAGACATCTTTGACAAAGACTCTCAGCTATGGCTCTGAATTTTGAGTTATACCAGGTTTGTCTAAAAAGTCTGATCATTGCATCTCTTCCAATATGAGCTTGTCCATGGTACATCCGTGCCATGTCAGAAATCATGCTATCAGGCATAACTGGTCTTTCATCTCTGTAAACCCAAACATCATTTTCCTCCCTTTTTCTGCATCCTGCTTTGATCTAGCTATCCTTTTCTTCATCACCTGCTGCTTCCTGCAATTGTCTCACCTCATCCCATGTCTCGACAGGGTTAGTAAACAGCAAAGGACACGAAACATGCTCTCTTTCCCTGCCTCGGTTCAATGAGACTACATTTTTAGCACAGTACTGAGCTATTTCATTGGCAAATTTGTTGCCCACAGTTATGTAGTCTTCCCCATTTTTGTGTGCATTGCACTTCACTACCGCAATCTGTTTAGGCAGCTGTATCGCCTCAAGCAACTTTTTCACAAACTCACCATTTCTGATTGGGGTCCGTGCAGACGTCAAGAAACCTCTTTGGGACCAGATCTGCCCAAAATCATGAACCACTCCGAAGCCATATTGGCTATCCGTGATTACTGTGATTCGGAAATTCCTTCCCGGTTTGCATGCCTGAATTAGAGCAACTAGTTCAGCCACTTGGGCAGAACGAATTCCTCTCAAACAAGATGCTTCCATTATGGCGGCCACTGTACATACTGCATATGCTGCACTCAAAACTCCTTCACTCATTCTCAAACATGAGCCATCCACAAACAGTACATAATCTGATTCTTTTAAAGGCTCATCTTTAATGTCCAGTTGCGGTTTTGTACAATACTCGAGTACATTCAAGCAATCATGATCAACTTCATCCATATCTATCACACTCTCTTCATCTGGCAATGATGTTGAAGGATTTACATTAGTGCATCTGTCAATGGTTACATTGTCTGCACTTAAAATCACTTTTTCATACCTAGTCAGCCGACTATGTGTCATGTATTGAGTTTTGGTTCTTGTCAAAAGAATTTCCACAGAATGAGGAACATATACTCTCAATGGATATCCCATCACAATGCCTTCACTCTGTTCCAGACTCACACAAGTAGCAGCTACTGCTTTCAGACATCCAGGCAACGCTTTTGCTACCGGGTCTAAAACAGCTGAAAAATATGCAATAGGTCTTTTCATGTTTCCATGTCTTTGCACTAAGACTGAAAGCGCACACCCATCTCTCTCACTACAATACAGCTGTTAGAAATGGGATCTCTAGTTGGCAAGGGCTTGCACCTTTGTCCAAGTAGGGACCTTTCTTCCTAGTCAGGGTAAGGGTGTTACACTCGTGAAGTAACCCCTGCTCACCCTCGTGGTAGCTTGGCACGAGCAGTCGGGCTTAATTCAGAGGCAGTGTGTAAAGCATTTGCACATAACCAACAGTAATACAGTGTAAGCACTACAAACGGACACCACACCAGTTTAGAAAAATAACCAATTTTTATATACTCAAGACAAGACCAATTACGACAAAAATCCACAATACTATACTTTAAAAATGAATGCTTGATAAGGTAACTTCTTCTTTGCAAGAATAGTTCAAAAACAAAGTTCAGTACGAGTCGGTAGCTCCGTCCGAGCCTTCCTGCAATGCTGAGAACCACAGAGTCTAACAGTTCCAGCCGGCCGCGTCGATACGGGCCAGCAGAGTCGTGAACAGACTCGGTCACAGTACCTTTCTCATTGTGGCTGGTACGGAGTGTACGAGCCGGTCGGCGTTCGTCGCGGTTGCGGTGCAAGACGGAGCGATGCAAGGTGTGGTGTCCCTCGATGCGGTGCAGGCAGCGGCTCGATGAGCGTCGTGCAGACGGAGTCGGTGAGTCCAAGGCGTGCGATGCAGGGTGAGACGATGCTCGATGCGGTGCTGACAGGATGCGGTGCAGGCGACCAAGCCGGAGTGCGGGAGCTGGCGTCGGACAGCGGTGCGAGTCGGAGCGGTACGTCGCAAACGTGCGAGCGGTGCCCCAAATGCGTTGCGGTCACGACTGTTGAGCCAGTTGCAGCATCTGCGTCGGTCGGGTCCGGCTGGTTCAGTGAAGCGATGCGATGCGAACTGCGGTGCCCACAGGTCACGGTGCAAGCAGCGGCTCGGTGTTGGCGGCGTCGGACGTCGCCCACGGTGAGACCAGGGTTGCGATGCGAAGCGGGGCGATGCGGTCTGCGGTGCAAACAGGTCGCCGGCCAGGGATGGATTCGGTTGATGGAGTCGGTTGCGGTTCCCTTCCTCTGTGGCAACTGAAACAGCGTTCCAGAAGCGGTACCCAGAGGCTTGTGAAGTCTTTGTAGTCCCTGAGACTTCTTAACAGGAGGCCAGCTCGGTTCCAGGCCCTTGGAGATACTCAGCACAAGTTTGTAGAAAGTTCAGTCCAGTCCTTTCACTGCCCAAGACAGAAGCAGCAACTGCAGGCCAACCCAACAAAGCAACAACACAGCAAAGGGGCAGTACTCCTCCTGGCAGCTCTTCCAGCTCTTCGTCTTGGCAGGTTCCTTGATTCCAGCGAGATCTAAATTCATGGGGTCAGGGCCCCAATATTTATATCCCAAATTCCTTTGTTCTCTGAAGGCAGAGAGGCCTTTGCCTAGTCCAAACCAGTTCTGGAGCACTTTGTTGACAAGTCTCCGTCCCTTCTTTCAGTGAGTAGGCCAGGGACATCAGACGCACCACAGGAGGTGGAGCCAGCATTGTGGAGGAAGGCACTGTCCTATTCAGGGCCCAGGTGCGACCCCTCCCACCCATCTACATGTAGATCTTGCTATTCAGCCCTGTGCTGACTCACCCTGTCTCCTGGCATCCCCCAGCCCCTGTCACTCACACTCCAGACAAGGAATACACAACCTCGCAGAGGCAGGCTTGGATGGTTAGACAAGAAAATACCCACTTTCTAAAAGTGGTATTTTCAAACACAGAATGTTAAAACCATCTTTACTAAAAGATGCATTTTATCATTCTGAGTCCAGGCATACTAAACTCGAATTTCTACCATGTTCCCGGGGTCAGTTAAGATTATAAGCTGTAATAATCAAAACTGCCCGTTCTGGCCTATGGGGAACAGGTAGCCTTGCAATAGTGAAAAACGAACTAGGCTGTAATTCACTATCAGGACATGCCACACACACCAGGGCATGTCCTACCTTTCGCATACAACGCACCCTGCCCACAGGGGTACCTTGGGCCTACCTTAGGGGTGACTTACATGTAGAAAAGGGAAGGTTTAGGGACTTGCAAGTGTGCGCACTTGCCAAGTCGACATGGCAGCCCCAGGCTGCGCACAGGCTCTGCGATGGCAGGCCCGAGTTACACTTTACGGGCTGTTTGCGTGGGTGGCACAATCCAGTGCTGCAGCCCACCAACAGCATTTGGTCTATAGGCCCTGGCACTCGCAGTGCACTTTACAAGGGACTGACACATAAACCAAATAGGCCAATCATGGAAACACCAATCCATAACACATTTTATACAGGAGCACTTGCACTTTCCCACTGGACAGCAGTGAGGAAAGTGCGCAGAATCATTACACCAGCAAAAACAGAGTCAAAACCGGGAGGTCAGAAAGCAAAAAGTCAGGGGAAACACGCCAAAAGATGCCAAGTCTAACAACAGCTCAAAATCTTTTTCATAATCAGGCATTCCCAGTGCCGGGGCTTCACACAGTTTCGTTTTTAATTCTCTGAACGCTTTCATTTCCTCATCATTCAATTAAAAAGGATCTTTAATATCCTTTTTTGTCAATCGCTGTAATGGTTTTGCAATTAATGAAAATCCACTTATCCATTGTCGGCAATATCCAACCATTCCCAGGAACATTCTTACCTCTCTTTGTGTCATTGGAGCTCTCATTCCTTGAATTTTTTTTATTTTCTCAGTCGTTACTTTTCGCACTCCCTTTTAAATCTTGTGAACTAAATATTGGACCTCTTGTTGACAAAACTGTAATTTTGATGGGGATACTTTATGCCCTCCTTTTGCTAAATGGTTCAGCAAAGCAATTGTGTCGATAACACATGCTTCCTTCGTTTTTGATGCCACTAACAGGTCATCATTGTATTGAACCATCACAGATTTTTCGGGCATTTTTAAATCTTCCAATGATTTCTTTAGAATTTGATTAAAGATTGAGGGGCTTTCTGTGTACCCCTGAGGAATTCGGCACCATGCCAAAATACACTCTCCGAACCTGAACGCAAATAATGGCTGGCTATCTGAATGTAATGGGATAGAGAAAAATGCATGGCACAATTCAATGACGGTGTACCATTCTGCTTCACGTGGAATTTGATATAGAATTACAGCAGGGTTTGGTACAATTGGACAACAAGGAACAACGATTTTATTGACCTTTCTCAAATCTTGCACTATTCTATATGTTATGTTCGGCTTTTTCAGTCCCATTATAGGCGAATTACATGGACTGCTCATTATTTCTCTCAGAATTCCTTGTTCAATCATTTTGTTTATTACAGGTGTTATTCCTTCAATTATTTCTGGCGTCAATTTATACTGTGGAGTATTTGGGTAATTTGTTCCTTCTTTAACAGAAATTTTAACAGGGTCTACTCCTTTCATTAACCCTATATCTTCACCCGTAAAATCCCACACCTCTTGTTTTACTGTTTCTTTTAGTTCAATTGGGATTTTCTCTACATCAAACACAGGAAATAAATCATTCACTTCTGACTCTAAATTCACCATTGTCATTTTATACAGTA
This sequence comes from Calotriton arnoldi, assembly GCA_963921515.1. Classification (NCBI taxonomy): domain Eukaryota; kingdom Metazoa; phylum Chordata; class Amphibia; order Caudata; family Salamandridae; genus Calotriton; species Calotriton arnoldi. The sequence continues at coordinate 339,758 of CAWUFW010003758.1, forward strand.
CATCTTTATCGGGGGTCTGAAATGCAATCCCATCTGGAGTACAATAGATGGTGCAATTCATTTTGCAGAGTAGATCGCGTCCTAGCAAGTTCACAGGCCTGCAATCACACACCACAAATCGGTGCATTTCTCTGAATGGTCCAATCTTTACCTCTACTAATTTGGTAAGAGGCGCCTTAATTTGCTGATTTGAGACACCAACGACTTGGATATGTTCACCTGAGAGAGGAAGGTTTGGAATTTCCACTGATCTAACTGTAGAACGGGTAGCGCCAGTGTCCACAAGGAATGTTACATTTGCACCATTCACTTCTCCATCCACAAATGGACCTGCTTGATCTACCTCTAGAGTTGCGCCAAGCACGCACTCTTCCTCCTCTCCTAGGCACCGTCATAAACTTTCATCCAACTCATTCCCATCCTGTCGTAACCAATACTGCGATATTGCAGCTGCGCGCAGCAATTGTGTTACCTGCTCTCCTCCGTAGAATCCTGTTTCTGCACTGTATCTCTGTGGATTTACACTCTTGGGAAGTGGTGGTTGAGGCACCTGACTCTGCTGAGTAACTACCTGCGGTTGTTGCAGCTGTTGGTAACTCACCTCACTCTGCACCTGTGGATTTAATGATTGATTTTCCGCATTAGCTTTTGGAGGGAATTTACACTCGTTTCTCCAATGCCCTAATGTTCCGCAGTTGTGGCATGGCCACTTTTTCTTTGCTTCTTCTATACTCATTTGGCCTTTTCCTTTACCTATATTCGGTTTGGATTTAGTTTGTCCTGTCTCATTAACCTGATTATTCATTTGAGCTTCTTGTTTTTCTGCGACTTTCACTTGTGCCCACATCTCTTTCTCTTTTAATTTACGCTGTCTACACTCAATATCATCACTACAGTATTTAGCATATCTCAAAACTTCGTCTACTGTGCTGTTCTGCCAACAGATCATATGCTGTTTGATCATTTCACTTATCTCTGGTTTTAACCGATAAACAAATCTATATACAAAATGACTCATATCTTTCTCATTTAAAGTCTCATAGCCACTATACTGTTTAAAAACCAGAAGTAGCCTCTCGTAATAGGCATGTACAGATTCCTTACTCTCCTGTGTGGTTCTATCAATTTTTACCCAATCGGTTTCTTTGGGTGGAATTTTATTTTTCAAAAAGGTAATAACTTGGTCGTATTTCCTCATAACTTCTGGTCCTGGCGCTCCTGTTTTTGCATCTCTTGGGTATTCTACAGTTGGCCAATCAATGGTAATCTTACATTCTGTCCATAAATCAGCTGGTACTACTATGTCAAATAATCCATCCAAATCTACCCACAACACCTTCGAAACCTTAACAAACCTTTCCACTTGTCTGTACCATTCCACAGGCTTTTCTCTTAATTTTGGGAAGTCATTAGTAAATGACAGTATATCTTGTCTGGACCAAGGGACATGCACATAACTACCTCCTGGAGTTTCTCTCATCGGATACTCCCTTACAACTGGTTCTTTGTCTGTCACCGCAAAAGCCAAAGACGCTTTATCGGTCGTTCTCTCATTCTTTTTAGTCCACCTGCTTCTCCATCTGTCCACATCACCCCATTTTCTCAACAAAACAATCAATTCTTTTATTTGGGTTAACCGTCCTGATGTGTTAAAATTTTCTATATCTTTCTCGCAAAAATCTACCCTATATGGTTTCTGCAAACTTCTCACCTTTACAAATTCTACTCCTAGTTCATTCGCTACCTCTTCTAATTTGTCATGCAAATTTCTAGCTCTCCATGTAATACTTTTACACAAAAACATAATCTCATCATCCTGATATGTTTTCAATTTTTCTGTACCAATAGTCCCTAAAATTAACTCTTCCATGTCTATTTTTAGCCTAATTACATCTAGTGGTTTTGGTTCTGTCTCTTTCTTTTGCAGGGTTTTCATCCATTCATTCAAATCATCGGGAGTTGGACCAACAGGTGTACTATTTATTGCTACCCAATTTCTACTCCTCTCTGGTGTTTCTGATGCAGACTCAGTTCCCATAGGAATCCTCCTAAACTCGCTCTCATTTATCGTCAAATTTGTAGGTGGGCTCGGTCTATATGAGCTGACCAAATTTCTTGCTCCTTCATTTTCTAGTTCCATCCCTTCTTTCCTTCTTTGCAAATTTGAATTCATGGGAATGACTAAAGAATGTTCATCTATTTTCTGATTCTCAAAAACTGGTATTACTGGACCTATTGTTACTGGTACAGTTACAGCTTCCATATTCATTGTTAACTCTCTTATTTTCTCAGTCAATTCTCTCATGGTTTTGCTAATTCAGTTGTATTGTCACTTTCAACCTTTTCACTTTGTGGGGTTTTCAACTGTTCTTGTGACCTATTTATTTCGTATCTTCGTTCTGGACTTTTATTCCTCCCAGTTTCCATTGGCGGTGCATTAGGTGTCACCACCGCAGAATTCTGTTGGTATGGAGGTGGGTTTCGGTTTAAAATATCTTCCAGCAATTCATCCTCTGTCTCGCTACCACCATACCCGTACCTTTCGGTAACTAAATGTTTCTTTTTCTCGGTACACTTTCTCCTTGCTTCCTCTTCAACTGTAAAGGCTGGAAACAAACCTCCTGTCATATTAGCATATCTCCAACGCTTTATTCTGTCCTCATGATTCACTCCCCATAACCTTCCAGGAACAAAATCATGATTCTTTACTCCTCTGAATCTTTCTCGTTCATACATCTCATCTTCCCATTCACTCAACGCTTCAAACTGTGTTGGTCTAGGTTTAGGCTCAAGCTTCGTCATTTTCTCTCTCAAATTTCGAAGTACAGCTACACTAAATGAACCATTCTCGGGAAAGACTAATACTCCATCATTTTGAGTAGATTTAGTCCAGTTTTCTAACCATATGCAAGTATGATATCCGTATTTCAGCATCATATGCGAAGCTGGTGATTTCGGCGGAGGAATTACTTGTCCCTCTCTAGTCACTACCTTTTTGTCTTTCTTAAAAAAAATCTTAATTTTCGCCATCCACGACGTTTTCTCTCTACCATACTCATAATAAGCCATATTTCACAATTTCTTTTCCTTTTTCAAACTCGTAATCCAACTCTGTTCTCTATGCGCTTATTCAGACCTATCACAGCGCGACTCACACCAACGCTCCAATCCGAAGCTTCTATGTCACTGCTTATCCAACCTATCCTAGCGCGTCTCACACCCACACTCCAATCAGGGCGTTTTCAGTATAACCAGTGCACTGACCAATTCCAGCGCGGCTCTTTGTCGACGTCAGTTCTGCTCCTGACCCCTCCTTTACAAAATTTATCGGCAAATTATTTTCAACTGTTCTTGGTTAGTTACGACGTTAAAAACACATTTCCATTGTCTGATTTCGCTAACAAAAGTGACAGTTTTACTCTATTTCGCAAGAATACAGTTTCGTTCGATAAGTGTAGCACTTCCCTCTACCTTACCCTTCTTTCAAGCAAGGGGTAAACCCGTTTCTCTGGGGATAAAACACATGTGGAGACTACACTGCTCCTGAGAATTAAGGCCAGAGTTTCACAAGAAAACCGGTTGCTAATTCACTCACACACCTTTTATACGGAAATTTGTCCCTATCATAACACAACCTGTGTTATCACCAATATGAAACTCAGACAATGCATTATTCCATGTGACTTCTCTTGCCACACATGTCCACTTCCTACTTCCCGGAAGCTTCAAAACTTTCGACTCACATATAACGTAATACAATTCAACATGAAGTGTTAGACATGAAATAATCAATAATCGATAATCAATAATCACCAAACTAATCTATAGTAACCATAACTCTGCTACCAAGAAATCTGATCCAGCGCTATCAATAACATTTCTTCTCCTCTAGGCATTGACATCCAGGCTGAAAAACATTCTTCTTCACAACTATACCAATATGACGTTGGGGCCCATAACACCGCATAAACATTCACTCACTCATATATTCCCTGGAACTCATCAAATACGGTCATACGTTTGACACGAAGAGTCCGCTTCTCAGTTGCGAAGAGCTCCAAACTTCTGGATTTTCACCTGGAGTTCAGAAGTACAATCTGATATCAGACTAGGGTCTTGGACCTGGGGAGGACATCTCTTGGGGATCAGGACTCACTCCAGCAGAGTATCAACAGTTCCAGCTTAAGCTATTTTCATTCCTAACATGCAATTAATACAATATGATTTGACCCAGAACATTTCCATTCAATTTTTTATTTTATTTCTCATAATTAGCTTGTTTTCTCACAAAATTTCATTTTTGTTCATGATCCTATTGTAAGTATAATATTTAAAACAAACCCCAACAATTCAAATATTAATACCATTGACAATACCATCAACAAAAAATCAAGACCATACATTCCAACCACTTGAGCACCCCACTCGGCAGTCACTACCTCTCATTCATTACCACACTCATGCACCATCTATACACACATTAACCCTATCCCCCCTGAACAATATATCATCTTTGACAGACAAACATAGAGACCACTCTTCATAAGTCTTCTATTGTTGTATCTTGAAAGGGGATTTAAAGACAATCTTGGTCAACACATGTTTTGGTGCAATGCAAATTCTTTCGACCACCTTCTTCAGGACCTAACATCCATCAATGTTTCTTTTGTGACCAAATGCAACAAGTGGGGTGATTTACACATATAGATCTTATATCAGCAAAATACGACAGCCTGTAAGTGGGATTTCTTTTTCTCTGTTTCTCAATGTGGATCACACTGTCAGACAGTGTGCACAATGAAAATGAGGCATTCCTATAGCGTTCATCATGACAAGCTCAAGAAAATTTGCACTGATTGCTATCGGTGAACGAGGGGAGTTAAATATTGTTTGACTGGGAAGGTGGGCCATACCACTGGATACCTTGGGAATAAGTTCCCTCCTTTGTGATCCACATTGAGACACAGAGATTAAATCACACTTACAGGCTGCCATATTTTGGAAGACACAGTATTAATGTCACAAGCATTAGTAGGGCTGCAGCATCTGGTGACAACTTAGAAAAATGTATGTAACGTTTAGTATTAAAAACAAATGTAGCCAAATCTACAATTATGTAGGCAGTTCGAAAAAACTTTAAAACTAAATGCATCAAGGTGAATAGTATATCTCTAGAATGAGTATCATCTTTTCCATAGTTGGAAGTGAGCTAAACCGAGGATCTGTAACAATGAACAGATTGGCCAGCTTAGGAGAACTGAATGAGGGTATTCTGTAGAAGGGGAAAATTAATGTTACATCTATCCTAAAAAAGTATAACGCTAAGAGCATGGAGACAGCTACAAATGGGGCTGAGTTGTGGGATATACTGGTACCAATTTCCTGGATTCCTGGAAATTGAAGAGTAAAGGTTTGGGTTGCAAAGATTAGGTTTTTACCCACTTTGCACCTAGCCACGCTGTGCACCAGGAATTTGCAATGTTTTATCTGCAAGCTTATATAAAATGTGGGCCCTTGGAGTTGTGGGTCTGCATCAAGAAGCTGTATTGACCAAGATCTAGATTATTGAACATCCTTCATATTGATTCCCCCACTGAAATCTCGTGGTTACTTTTCATTTGGGGTGTTTTGGGTAATATTAGTTGTGATCCAGCGCTATCAATAAAATTTCTTCTCCTCTAGGCAGTGACATCCAGGCTGAAAAACATTCTTCTTCACAACTATACCAATATGACGGTGGGGCCCATAACACCGCATAAACATTCACTCACTCATATATTCCCTGGAACTCATCCGCCTTTACTTAGGAGAAAAAGTTAATGAGTTGCTGGAAGGAGACGGGATACCTTTTAAAACATCATAATAATTCTCAAATTTCTCGGGTATTCCGCTCATTGGTCGATGGACCAACTAGTAGGAATCAGTTGATGGTGATTAAGACCAGCTCAATCACTATAAACTCTTATTAAACATTTACAATTATTATTGAGCTAAAGAACCACAGACTCGTAAATTTAATTATAATATAGTTTATCTAATTTTTATAAGCATGAATAAATTCAGTTTTATTAATCGGATCAATACATTTATTATCATTATAAGAATAAATCGAAATTGCAATGCATACCCTTTAGATGGAAAACTAAAGTTCGTCACAGCAGTTAAATTCAGATCTCAGCATAGAACTCCCAAAAACTGACTGTCTGTCCTACAAAACAGGCCTCCTCGACGGACCACCTATATAGGTTTTCCGCCACACTCTCGTTCTTTTTCAATCAGAATTATGAATAAAAGATTAATCGTATTAAAAATATAAAGGCCTATAGAAAAATAGCAGCGGCTTCTCCAGCATCAGCGTCCAGTGCTCAATAAAAATATGTAAAACAGCGCTCATCCTACTTAAGAGTAGGTCCTCTTATACCCTAATACTAGCTTATTAAACAGAAATGTTACATTTTGGGGCGAGATTCACTCTAATTGGTCCATTTGAGGGATGGCATACATCTCATTATTACCCTCCTTGCTCAAACCAGTTCCGAAGAATGTTCATAACTTTGTCCTTTCTCACGGGTTCAGGACATTACCAATCCAATTGACAGTCTTTATTTGTATCTTCTCTCCGATACTTTATTTTAAACAGTTCATTGTCCATTCACGAATGCACTGCTGGTTCTCACACTCGTTCGCTAAGTCCCCCTTTGGCACACGCTCGGGTAATAAGGTCATCACAACCTTGATCCCTCTTTCATCCTAGGCTTTGGAAATCACCACGTGATGCATTCGTTCACAGCTTTTTCTTGCGCTTGGAAGCCATCTTGCGCAAGCGCATTCTAGCTTGTTTGCCTCAGCAGCCATTTTTACAGCACGGCCTAGCAGGCCTGAGCGAACTATCATAGAAATAAACAGAAAATAGTTAAGAATAAAGAAAATAAGCCTTTTCGTTTCCCTCCCGTCATTCTACGTACCCCAGTTAGGTGTTATCTAGCAAAAGCGACATATAAAGCTACTTCTTACTTACCAACCGCTTTCTTGTGCCACCATGCAATTTACTACATAGCACAAATCATGCAATATTATTCTAATTAGTACGCAAATCATTATCTTAGCGTTATTCACATTACCAATTGTAAGTTGATTAGTTTGCACAGATACTGCATGTTGCCAATAACACTTATAAAGAAAACATACGTTGTTGGTTATTCACTGAAACGAACAATTGTATTAATTATTATTGTTAACATTAGGGGGTTTTAAATTTTCTCGTTTACCTTGCTCCATCAGTTGTGATGAAATGTTGATGCACCTGCATAATTTAAGCTCTCTCACAATTTGGAAAATTGCCACCCTCTTCGTTCATGCGGCCACTTTGGAGCAGGAAGCGATGGAATTGGTAAACGCATCTTTGATAGCTCATCTTTATTCAAACATGTAGAGTTGTCAATCAGCATCTAGGTTGAGTGTTTAACCCCAGAGAAAGGATCCTGCTTAAATGTTGAAGATTTGAAAAAGTTACTGAAATGTTGGGCTTCCAATGAGCAGGACAGGGACAGATAACATTTTTGCCCCTCCGAATGGACTTCTCTTAAAAAATGTGTGCACTTTTTGTGCTTTTTTAGTTAGAGCCTGGGCAGCGCGTGCGCTGCTCTGCGAGGCATGCTGTATTGAGGTATGGACTTAAAGCCCTGCCCACTCTCCACCCTATTTTTTATTTGTTTGTATCATTGTCTATTGAAGACTGTGGCTTTTCATTTTTCAGTAGGCGTAGTAGTCCCTACTTGGTACCGCCTTATCTCATTTTGTAACCTCCCACCAGGACACCCCCTGTTACGTGTGTTGTTGCTCGGTAAGCTTTATTTAGAGCCTCTGAGCACTATTTTCTGAAATAACTTTGTCCTGCCTGCTCTTGCAGGCAGGACATTCCCGTTCCTAACGCCAGACACAATGCAATAGGCCTCGCATTTGCGAAGGTTTAAGCTATTGGCATTGTAAATGACAATGGGCCCGATTTACAAAAGTAATCTGAGACAAAATCCTAAACTTACTACTTTTGGTATTCACAGAAGGCATTTAGTAGTAGTAAAGTTAGGATTCCTAACTTTACTACTACTAAATGCCTTCTGTGAATACCAAAAGTAGTACGTTTAGGATTTTGTCTCAGATTAGTTCTGTGAATCGGCCCCAATCCCTTTTATTTATCTGTTTTCAAAACAACACATAACTAAAAGGCATTGGCATTTACAATGCCAATGGCTGAAACTTGCATAAATGGGAGACCTATTGCATTGCAAATGCTTGTTTTTTATATATGATGAATTCCTTACAAACAATTTCTAAAAGTTGTGTTATTGAAAATAGATCTGTTTTAATGTAGACCGGAACTAGTGTTTTTATTGATGTTAAATAACCCCTGATTTGTCTGCAAGTAATTGAGGGGCATATTATCAAGAACGGCGTTAAAATTATCGCCGCTTTAGCGGCAGAAAACTGCCGCTAAAGCGGCGATAATGGGCTTGATAATATGCCCTTGAGAATTCCAATAGAAGCCCATGTTGACACCAGAACATGGGCTTCTATTGGAATTCTCAAGGGCATATTATCAAGCCCATTATCGCCGCTTTAGCGGCAGTTTTCTGCCGCTAAAGCGGCGATAATTTTAACGCCGTTTCTTGATAATATGCCCCTGACTTTTATCAGTTGCTATTAGGTTTTGGAAATACATGATAGAGTTTTCCAGAATATCACCTACAATGAATTGGATTTTGTAGGCTGACACATCTTTCCTTTGTTTTGATTTTATCCATGATGCACTTTTGCTTAACATGTACATTGCAACAATTTACATTATTTCATGATGCATTTTTCATGTTAGTTTAAATGGCTTCCTTAATCCTATTTTAATACTGTATGTTGCACTACTGTCATTTTATGATTTTAAAGTTTTCAGCTGTCATAAACTGTTTTGAGTCACTGACTGACTTTCCATCCACAAAGCGGGAAGAAGTGAATTCCATGCTGCGGCCACTGCCACACAGAAAATAACCCTTCTGGTCCATCTGGGCAGAGCACAGTGTTCACCTTGGGTGGAGGTTATCAAATATGGCTCTTTGGAATAGTTGGTGACCTTCGTGACCTTAAAAAATACTCTACTGCATATTGGAAGCTGGACTAAGACACACAGAATAGGGATATGTAGTTACACCCAGACAGGGTTCAGAACAGGAGTGCTGCCACATTCTGGGGCAATCGAAGACTATGACATGATTTTTTTTTTAGTTTTAAAGGATTTTATTAGGTATATAAATGAAGGTAGTACAATCAATAGAGTATAAATGCTACATCATATACTGGGAAAAGAAAATGGAAACTGGGAGAGGGAGAGGGAGGGGGAGAGAAAAAGGGAGGGAAAAAATAATAAATTGCATACAAGGTCTGTTGAATCACCAGGCAATCTATTGTGATACTATAGTTCTTATTACAATAATTTAACTATGACCATGGGAGAAAATCTATTAGATACAAAATATAAGATAACAATTCTATAACTCAAGGAGGCTTGGATATCTCTTCATTGGGAGGATTATATAAGGGTAAGGATTGAGCTGACACATTTAAAAAATTGGTAATAGGTAACCACAGTACGTCACGTTTAATGGCAAGAGTGATTGGGTAAACATAAGCCCTATCCAATCTATGGTTGTAGCAAACTCCATACCACCAAGCTTGAAATGACACATCTGATGCATTTTTCCATGACTTGGTGATTTGTTGAAATGCTACTGCTATGAGTAGATCAACTATGCCAATATTGGGGTTGTGGGAGGTCCATATTTCTGAAACACTTCCTAGAAAAATGTGGGAAAAAGAGAAAGGTTTATGAGTATGGAAAATATTATTGATTTGTTGCCAAACTCTGGTCCAAAAATTGTGTATAGGAGGACAATAGAATAGCATATGTTTAAGATCTGCTGAAGGTTCGGGGCAAGACCAACAGGTAGAAGGGATAGAAGGATCTATATGATGCAGTCTAACCGGTGTAAGTAAAAGTCTATTATATATGAAAAATAAAGTTTGAGTAGTATTTGCTGCCCTAGAAGATTTCCTTACTTTAGTCCAAATGTTGTTCCAAGTTAAAATAGGAAGGGATATACCTAAGTCGGATTCCCAACTGCATTCGACCTTAGTTTTGTCTCTGGTATTAGGGACGTTTCTTAATTCTTTGTATATTTGTGATGCTGAGGAAGTGGTTTGTAAAAAGGTTATTGTGATGGGAAGGGGATTGGTAGCAGTGTGAGAGGGAGTAAGAGCATTGTAGGAAGCTTGAGCTGCTGCAATCAGTGACATATACTTAGAATAATAGGAAAGAGGTAAAGAAAAGCGAGTCTGAATTACAGAAAAGGGGAGACAGGTGTCGTCTTGGAATAATTGGTGAGTCCATTTAAGACCCAAGTCTAACCACACTTTCCAAAAAAGAGTTCTGTTTTTAATTTTAATGTATTTATTATGCCAGATTGGAGACTGAAGAAAACATGCTTGTTTATCTAAGCCATCTAATAAAAGAGGTTGAAAGAGTTTACGGGCAGTTTTAAGGATGGGGAGAGAAAGTTTCGCTGGAGCTTGGGATAAGGAAATAATTTCTTGAAAGGTAAAGGGATGAAAGAAGGAAGCTTCAATGTCTGCCCACAAGGGACGATAATTGGAGTCATTAATATTTTCGGACATCAAAAAGGAAGAATGTTTAAGAAAAAATGAGGTATGGTAAGAAGAGAAATCTGGGAAATTAACTCCACCCATATGCTTAGGCTGTTTAAGTTTAGAGAGAGACATCCTAGCAGTTTTGTTCTGCCATAAAAATCGCGAGAGAATATTATAAATATTTGTATAACAGGTTTTGGGAATATTAACTGGGCGGTTAGATAAGAAAAACAAAATTATTGGAATAAGCATCATTTTTATTGAATTTAATCTACCCCACCAAGATAAGAATAGGGGATGCCAACGTGTCGTGGAAGTGGTCAAGATTAATTGTACGTTTTTCAAATTCAATGCCACGGTATCTTTAATAGAGGGGATGAACCATAAACCCAAATATTTGATTTTCGTTGGACTCCAATGAAAGGAGGAAGCTGTGAAATCTGTATGAAAGCAAAATTTGTTCAAAGGAACAATTTCACATTTATCAACGTTGAGTTTATACCCAGAGACTGACGCAAAATCTGTTACTTCTGATAAGAGCTGGAATGGAGAGCTGTGGATTGGAGATAAATAGAAGAATGTCGTCTGCATATGCCGAGAGTTTTAAATGCTTGTCACCATAAGGGAAACCTGTAATGGCATTATTCAAACAAATTTTTATTAAAAAGGGTTCTAATGCCAGAATAAAAAGAAGAGGAGAGAGTGGACAACCTTACGTAACTCCTCTGTATAGAGGAAAAGATGCAGATATGAGGCCATTAGCTAAAATAAAAGATCTGGGAGAAGAGTAAAGTAGCGAGACATACGAAAGAAATTTGGGACCAAAATCGAACGAAACAAGTGTTGAGAAAATAAATTGCCAGTTAACTCTGTCGAATGCTTTTTCAGCATCTAATGCGACTGATTGCCAATGATTGCTTATGAGATTTAGATTTACTAAGGACATTAAAAAAGAGGCAGGTATTATCAGATAAATGACGACCTTTAATAAAACCACTTTGCTCTCTTCCAATTAATTTTGGGAGAATATTATCCAAACGAAGGGCGTGAATTTTCGCAAAAATCTTATAATCTATATTGATTAGAGATATAGGTCTGTAATTCTTACATAATGTATGGTCTTTATTATCCTTAGGGAGAAGACAGATTAAAGCTTCCTGAAAAGAGCCTTCAGATTTTTGGGAAGCAATAAAGAATAAAAATAACTGATGTAATTTAGGAAGAAGGAAGTGGGAAAAATTTGTGTAAAATTCTATTGTAAAGCCGTCAGGCCCAGGAGCTTTCCCTTTTTTAAGAGAATCAATGGCTTTAAGAATATCATTGATTTGTATATCATCTTCCAGAGAGGAGAGGTCTAAATCAGGAGGGGAAGGTGGAGGAATGGATGATAAATATTGTGAAATAGTGGTTGGTTGAGGAGGAGAGTCCGGAGTATAACGTTTTTGATAAAAAGAGGTGAATTCCATTAAAATATCTTCATTTTTATGGACTGTGGTATTCAATGAGGTTAAGATAGATTCAATTTTGGTGCGTTCTTTTTTAATCTTAAGGTAATTGGCAAGAAGATTACCAGATTTGTTTTGTGCAGTATAGTATTTAGCACTAGATTTAAGCAAGACTAAGTTTGCAGCTTCTGTAGACAACTTGTTAAAGGCGAGTTTGGCTTTAATGAGCTCATTCAAATCGGATTGACTTTTTGATGAGTAGTAGGAATGTTCCAATTTTTTAATTTGTGTATCAAGCAACTGTATTGATTGGGAAGATTTTCGACGTTTTTGGGCTATAAAAGAAATAATGAAGCTTCTGGAGGCAGCTTTAAAAGTATCCCAAATAATTTGAGGAGATAACTGCGGAGATTCATTCTCTGTAAAAAATGTCTCGGCAAAATCCAAAAAAGAGGAGGTAAATTTAGGGTCCAATAGTAGAGAGTTATTGAATCTCCATCTCCTAGCTCCCTTGATAGGAGGGAGCAAATCTAAACTTAAAGAAACCGGAGCGTGGTCCGAAATTAAAATAGAGCCTATATCTGATTGGGAGATATGTTGCATGAGATCTTTGGAAATAAAAATATAATCTACCTGGGATTGAGATGAGTGTGCTGGTGAGTAAAATGTGTATTCTTGCAGATCAGGATGGCATATTCTCCAGGAATCTACAAGGGACCTCTGAGAAATAGTTGAAGTAAACTGTGTATGTGCAGGAGAGGGTAAACATTTTGAATTGGACTTTCTGTCTATAAAAGGATCCATAATCATGTTACAATCACCACCAAAGATTAAGTAGTCATGGGTATAAGTCATCAAAGTGGACAAGATTTGAGGCCAGAACAGCTTATCAGGGATAGTGGGAGCGTATACATTAAAAATGGTCAGCGGAATCTTATTGATCAATAAAGACACAGAAATCCATCTACCTTCAAAGTCATTATCTTGACGGATAAGTTGAACATCTAAACGTTTATGACAGAGAATAGCTACTCCATTACATTTCCCTGAACCGGGGGAAGCAAAAACGTGACCTACCCAATGTCGGCGTAACTTGAGTATTTCAGTATTTGTTACATGAATTTCCTGCAATAACGCAACATCACCTTTTAAACTTGCAATATGTGATAAAACACGTTGACGTTTGATAGGAGAGCCCAAACCTTTAAAGTTCCAAGAAATGACTTTTAACGACATTTAAATATATAAATTAAATCGTGAACATTGATGTAAACCATTATAAATATATAACTGAAATGACGTAAGAGATATCAAAACATCATTTAAAAGGAATTTACTAGAGAGAAGATAAATATGAAAAAAGATAAATATGCAATAAAGGAAAGGTTAAGGTGAGACTGAAAAAGCGCGAAATCAAGTAGATAGAAAAGAGACCGGTGAATGTAATAGGACAGGAAAGTATGGAAATAAAGGGGAAAATAAAGATGAAACGGACAGACCAAAAGATGGAAAAAATAGGAGAAAAATTGGTAAGCAACAGAAAGAGAGATGAAAATAATAAATGAACATACCACAAAAATACACGGAAACATGGGGAGGGTGGAACCACAAAGGGAAAACTGCACAGCTAGGCGGGGAGACTCCAAGATGAAGACGAAAAAAGGGAGACATCATCCAGGCGGAAAGGCGGAATCACATAATCTTGGACCACATTGAACTGTACCTAATAAAGAAAAATACATTAATTAGGAAAAATAGTGAATAACAATAACAATAACAAGAACAACATTAATAATTAATACATGAAGAACACTAATAAGAGCGTCAAAACATTGATGAACGAGGAACTTCCATGTTTTCTTCTTTGTGCGTATGTAGGAAAAGTTGTAGACGAGCAGGATCCTCGTACGTGGTGGTTCTATTATTGAAAGTCACTTTCATGAGGCAAGGATGGAACAACCCATGTCGAGCATTGACACTGCGAAGATGCGGTCTCATGTCTAGGAACATTTTACGACGATCTGCAGTTGTTTTAGCATAGTCTTCGGCAAAGAAGAGGTTGGCACCTTGCCAGGAAATTTTTCCTTTAGCTCTTGCAGCATGCAAAACTTTGAGCAAGTCTGTGTACTCCAAAAAATATAGGATTACTCCTCTTGGTTTAGTAGAGGCTGATGATGGTTTCGGAGGTGGACCTAAGCGATGAGCTCTTTGAATGTTCAGTTTCGGGGAGTCAGGAAAATCCAAAAGAGTTGGGAGAAAGGATTGGAAAAAGGAGAGAGAGTCTGAACCTTCAAGTCCTTCCACAAGGCCGTAAATACGTAGGTTATTACGTCTGCTGCGGTTTTCCAAATTTTCTACTTGCTGTTTCAAGTATGAAATCTCTGACTGTAAGGGGGGAATCTGATTAGTCACAACTTGGACCGAGTCAACATGCTGTGACAGTTGTGAAAGCTGTTGTTCCATTTGAGACCATTTATCTTCAAGATTTTGGAGGCGGTATTTGTTTCCTCCATGTGAGGCTTAAGAGCGCAAATTTCTTGAAGAAGTAACTTCATCGATAATGTTGTTGATAAATCATTAGGAGATGGTGGATCTTTTTTGACACGTTTAGAAGATGCATTGGTTGAGGAAGAGGGAATTTTAGACAGTTGTTTGGAGTTGTTACGAGGCATAGTAGGAGTCACATTAGATGTATTAGATAGATTAATGTCCATATCCTCCATGTCTCCCTGCAAAACATTAAAGGGATTGTAATCTGTCACTGAACTACTATCCATAGGAGAAGTACAATTGCGAGGAAAGCGCGCCTTTGCCATACCACGCTGATAGTGGAAGTTGCTATATGGTATCAATGTAGTAGATTATAGTGGTTCGCTTACTTATCCACAGTTGAAATACCTGAGAAAGAGGAGCAGTATTGAATATAAATGCCCTCAATTGCCTTCACCTGTATTGAAAATCTTGCCTTGAGGAGAAGAAGAGCACAAGTAGTCGTAAAAATGCTCAATACCTGTAAATATTCCGAGAATAGCACCATAAAACTGAAACAGCCTGCAAGAGCCTCTTAGTAGCTATAGGCAACATTTTGAGCGCATTGGGGTGCCAAAATTCTGAGGAGAACTAATTTTAGCGGCGCCATCGCGAAAAAGACAAAATGGCGGCCGCATAAAAACGAGCGCATTTGAAAAATGCGATTAACTTGTGAAAGCGCTCACCCTGAGGGCTGGAAAGTGCATGAAATCGTTGCGCTGGGCTTCCGATAACCTTGCCAGCGTTTGTGGGGTCCAAAACGGGAAGAAAAACCGCCCGGAGGAGACTCGGCTCCTCACGTCAGCCCGGAGCTCCGCGACAGAGCGGCCATCTTCCCGGGTTCCGAAGCCACGCCCCCACTATGACATGATTTTGACAAGAAGATGCCAGATAGGCTGCATTTGCACATTCAAACTTAAGTGGAGCAGGCCATTGAGTAATTGTGTATGGAATTGTGGCTCAATAAAAGTTAGCACGCTCTCTAGGGTCTTATTCTGCAGAAAACTGAAGGGGGATACATTGGATATCTGGATTGCCAAAGACAAATATTGCATTAAAATGCACTTCTAACTGCTTTGGCATGGGCGCCAGGCTCACCGTGGTTGTCTAAGTTGATGTATACTACCAAGGGGACGATTTGCTGGTTATGAGAAGCTCTGTCACTAAAGGCTTGAGTGAGACAGCAGCAGTGAGATAGGGGTGTTGAATGAGTATTCCTAGGCCATCAAGTGGTTGGTTGTGATAACTCAAAGGCCAACTATGTGTCATTAGCATATGTGTAGAATGTGGCCCCGGTCGAAGATAACAGATTTGCTAGCGCCACATGTATAGGATGGAACGCCCTGGGACACCGTAGGTGATATTTCTGGGTTCTGAGCAGAAAACGGGTATTGCAATGGACAGCCTCCTGTTTGACAGGAGAGATTCGAGCCAATCAAGGATGGTCCCTGTGACTGTTAAATGACCCAGTTATGCGAAAGTATGTTCTATGGTGCTGAATTAATACTCTGAAAACACCATCACCAACCAATCTCCTCAGGTCATCCAATAATGAGACAGTCACTGATGTGGTACTCCATCCTGGTTAAAAGACATCTTGAAAGGAATTCAGCAATCTCATTATCTTCCGCTCACTCCTGTAACTGCTAAAAATCCAGTTTCACATGTATTTAACGCAGGGGCGTAGCTTCAGGTGGGTGTTTGGGGTGTAACACCCTTTTAATAAATATATTCTGTATTAAATAGTTGGGTACAGGTGCTTTAAGTCGGGTATGGTGAGGTGTTTTTCGGATTTCACTTGTGATTTTTACATAGACATGTAGACAAAAACACACACACTTGTCTCTGTTTCAAAGGTCTTAAAAAACAGTTATTTTACAAAACATTGAGTTGAAAATAGCCCTCATAATCCACACTCCTCTCCCTTCCTCCTGCTCCTTAAGCCCCCGTTGCCCCCACTGCCCTGCTTCTCTTATAATGTATATTAACCAGCATGATTGTTGGGAAATCCAAAGCTCACCCCCACCTCCCAATCTTGATATAGGGAGGGCATTACCCCCAGGTCCCTTATGTCCTCGTCCCATTCATTAACAAAGTGGAGATAATCATCTCCCGACAGAAAAAAGAAAAGAGGAATGCTGAGACCCTAACCCAAGCCCCTCCCACTGGGAGTACATAAGCAGTACTTCCCCAGCATTCCGCCTGTTCTTTTTTTCAGTCTGTTGACAGAATTGGGATGTGGATGCTGGTGCTGCTCCTGCTGGGCTTGAGTGGCTTTCTTCCTTGGATATTCCCCGTCCGGCTGCCTGGCTTTGCGGTCGGGGTGTCTGGTGCTCTGCCTCCCAGCCTGCCGGGCTTGCTGGGAGGCTTGGTTTTCCAGGTCCGGCTCTTGCATGCCGGCTGGCCCTTTGAGGCTGGTGCGCCGGCCTCCCGCGTCCTTCCGGGTTGCTGGGCTCATCTTCCTGGGGCCTGGCCGGGTGGAAGACGAGCCGTGTTGCCTGGTTCCCCTGCCTTCCTGTTTTCCCCTGCCCTGGCGGGGGTGTGTTCAGTCGCCTTGGCTGCCTGCGGCTGGAAGGGGCGGGCCTTGTTCCTGTCTCCGCCCCTCCGGGTGAGTCCCGCATAGCGGTTTCTTTTTTCTCTGGCCATGCTCCTGGTGTTGTGGCATGTCTGTTGCTTGTCCGCTCAGCAAGCTGGGAGTAGGAGTCGAAAGCGTGCTTGGAGCACTTTCTGGCTCCGTTTCTGTACTCCTGAGGTGGTGGCGCGTTTCACCGCACCACCCGACATGTCGCAGCCTTGGACATGGGCTCTGAGACATGTTCAACCCTTGTTCCGTGGGGTTGGTGCCTGTTTGCATCCTTCTGCCTGCCAAGGTCGTGGACTGCGGCTTCCCCTGTTGTTCCCTGCAGTACGCGGCGGCTTGGCTCCCGGGACCTGCTGCCTCGGGCCCGCCGTCAAAGTCAAGCTGGTTGGAGTCCGGCAGTCCATCCACGGCCTGTAGGCGGTAAGCGCAGCGGGTGTCTTCTGTACCCTGGGTGGAGTCAGTGTGTTTTACTCCTTTGCAGGTATGGGTGCAGCTCCAGTGTCCTCGATGAGCCTGGCTCAGCTTTTGAGGGTCCTTGCCGTGCATCCTTGCTGCTGCCCTGCATGGTGCTGTTTTTCCTGGGTTTCTTGCGGGCTTGCTCCGGCTGCCTGCTGCTCTGCCTTCTGGGGGGCTGACTAGCCTGGTGGTTGCAGTTGCAGTCTGTTGCTCCTGTGGTTTCTGGGGTCGCATTTGGGCCTTGGTGTTTTCTTTATGGCAGCCTGTTGCTTCTTGTTGTGGGGGAGGGGATTTGGTGTGCTGGACGGCTTTGATGCTGGGGTTGCAGGTTCGATTTTGGCATTGGCTCCCCTTCCTGTGTTACTGGCGACTCGCTTGCTCTTCCAGTACCTGCCGTGCTTGCCTGTGTCCTTCCCTGGTGCTCCTGCTTTGGCCGCTGTTACTTCTTGGGTGCCTGTGGTATGCCCCGGACGCCGCTGGCTCACATTTGGCTCTGTGGGTACATCCGTTGCATGTTTGAGTGCTGTGGGTTATGGGCGGTTAACTCCCCTGCTGCCCTCTATGGTCACCGACCGAGTGCGGTATGGCCTGGCTCATGTCGTACTATGGCCCAGCTCGGGTTCCCTCGAGCCCTGACCGCGTCACTCCTTGCGGTGGCTTCTGCCTACTGCGCACGGTCTGTCCTTCTGGTCCTCGTCTTTTGTGATGTTTTTGTGCCACGCTGGTATTCTGGCTCCTCAGTCCAGGTCCTTGGTGGCCTGTGGGGATGGGACCTTGTTCCTGTTTCTGGCCCCCCCGGGGGTGTTTCCGCGTGGTGGGGGCTGTTTCCTCTGTGTGCTGTTGCTGGCTGCCTGCTTTTGCTCTTCTTGTCTTTGTTGCTGGCACTGCGGGTTCCTGGCTCGTCCTCTTGGGTGTCCTGGTTCCTCGCCTGGTCGCTTTCCTTGCCGCGCCTGTGCTGCGTTTCCTCTTGGGGTGGCCTTTGGTCCTCCCTTCCTTTGCTTCCGTCTTCCTCTTGGGGTGTGTGTCTGCACTCTATGTGTTCTGTCCCGGTGGTTCCCTGGCTGGGTGCCTGCCTGAGTTTGCAGGGGCTGTGGTCTCTGGCCCCTCTGTGTCTGGTTTTGGGCTGCGTCTTTGCCTCCTTGTCCGCCCCCGGTTTTGCCTGGTTGCTGGGTGTGGTGCTGGTTGGGTCTGGTCCTTCCCTGTTTTGCGGCCAATGGCCGTGCCACCCTGTCGGCCCTGGTCTCGTCTGCTCTCAGCAGTTTAGCAGTATAGGGTGTGCTTAGTGCCTGGTTGGGCCCCCGCCTGAAACGACCGGGTGCTGTTGGCTGTTTGTTATGTCTGCCTGGGGTTGCCGCGGGCCGTGGTGTTTGTTCCTCCTGTGGGGGGGGCTTCTCGGGGCCTTTATCTTCGTCCGGCCCTTCCTGCCTCCGGCTGGGTTTTGCCTGCTGGTCCCTGGTCTGTTCTGGTCTCTGCCCTTTTTTTTGGGTGGGTCGGGGCTGGTTTGTGGCCTGCTTGTGCGGGCCAGGGTGGTCAGGTGCTCTCGGCTTCTGCTGCCAGTTGTTCTCCTCTGCTCTGTTGGGTTTCGGCTTTTGGCCCGGTCCTGTGGTCTCTGGCTGTGTGGTCTCCACCTGTGGGTGGCTGTTCCCTCGGCGGTCATTTCCTGGCTCTTGCTGGGGTGGGCTGGTTTTGCCCTTTGTGGCCTGGGCCTCCCCTTTCCGGCTGTGCTGGTTTTCTGCCTGGACGGCTGTTCCTGTCTTCCCGGCATGCCCCCCCTTTTTCTTGGGCCCGCTCTCGTTGGCGGTGTCTGTCTCTCTGTGCACCCCTCCCTCTGTTCGGGAGGGGCGGTCGCTGGGTGTTTATCTTGCCCCTTGGGTTGCCTGTCTGCTTGGATGCTGGTTTCCCGGGGCTGGTTGCTGTGGTTTGGGGGTGTGGTTGGGGTCCTTGTGCCTCTGGCTCCTCTGGCCCTCCCTGGTCTTTGCTTTCGTCTGTACCCTGCTGAGGCCTTCCCTGTTTGGGGCCTTCCCCTATTGTGGGTTGGGCCGCTGGGTCCTTCTGGGCGGGCGGGTTGCTTGGCTTCGGCCCTGACTTCCCGTCTGCTTGGCGCTCTGTTGTCTGGGTTCTGCCCTGGGGGTTTTTTTTTTCCCCTGCCCTCCCTTGGTGGATGCTGGGCCGTGGCGTTTGTGGGCCTGGGCGGTCTGCTTGGATTCCGTCCTGGCTTCTGTTGTCTCCCTGGTTTGGCTAGTTTTGGGGGTTCGTTTCCCTCCCCTCGGGGGTCGGGGGTTTTGGGCCATTGGCTCTGTCCCGCCCCTTCCGGGCCTGTGCGGGTTCCGGGTTGTTGGTCCCCAGTCTTTGCTGGCCTGTCTGTTGTTTGATCGGCTGTCTGCTTGGTCTCTTTGGGGGCGTCTCTGGCTGACTTATTCTTCTGCCCTGGTCTTTGTGGCCTTGGGGGTTGGCCTCGCCTGCCCCTGCTGCTCTGGCATTTCCTATCGGTCCCTGGTTCAGTTGGGGCCTTGTTTCTTGTGGGGAGTTTGGCCTCCTGGGGTTCTGGTTTCTGGCTCTTCCCCTGTCCTTTTCGGTTTGGTTGGGGTCTGGCTGTCTGGTCCTCTTGGAGTTTTGTCGGGGACTGGTTCTGTTGGGTTCTCGGGCCTGATCCCTTCTGGCTCTTTGGGCCTTGTGGGGTGAAGTTCCTGGGGTTGTGTTCCTGTTTCCCTGGCTTTCTTCTGTGTGCCTTTGCTGGCATTTGGCCAGTTCCTGGGCTCTCGCTGTGGCTCCGCCTCCCAGTCGGGGTGCTTGGTGGTGGTCGTTTGGCTGCTCTGGTGGTTATTGCTGGCCGTCCTTTCCTGGGGCCTGGTCCTCCTCTGTGGGGTTTCGGGGGCTTTGTCCTCTGGGCTCTCTGGGGGCCTGGTCGTTCTGGTTGGGGAGGGGGTTGGCTGGTGCGTGGCCGGTGCTTCCCTCCTTCTTGGTTTGGTCTGGCCCCTTTTCGCCCTTCGTGCTTGGTGGCATCGGCGGCTGTGGGGCCTTCCTTTCTTCCCCTTTTGGGGCTGTTTGTGTGTCCTTTTGTCCGTTGGGGCTTCCCTTCTTTCTTGTTGGGTCTGGTTCTGTGTCTGTGCTACTGCGGGGTCCTCTGTGCCTGCCTGGTGGAGCTGGGCTTGTCGGCCTTTTTGTCCGGTGCGCTCCTTGGTCGTGTCCTGTTGGGGCTTCTTCTTCTCTGGTCCGCTGCGGTCCAGGGTGTTGGTTTCTTTGGCGCCTGTTTCACTTCTGGGGCTTTGCCTTTGTGGTCTCTTTGAGGTGCCTCCTTTTCGGCTTCCTTTGTGGCCTGGTCACCCTTTTTCACGTGCTCTCCTCCATTTGGCGGGTTGGGGTTTCCCTTTGGTTGGCCTGGGTCCTCTGTTTCCTGTTTCTCTGATTGGCTGCCTCCTTGCTGTTGCCTTCGGTTTTCCTTGGTTCCGGTTTCCGTTCCTTGGTTGTTTCCCTGCTGGCCTGTTCTGGCTTGCTGGCCGATTGGGTCGCTGGGTGTCTTCTTTTTTTGTGTGGCCTCCTCGCTGTCCTTTAGTTGTGGGCGGTCTCTGTTGGGGTTTTTGTTTGGTGTGTTCTCCCCCTTCCTTGTTCGCGGGGGGCTCCTGGTTTGTGCTGTCTGCCCTCTGTGGGTGTCCTTTTCTTTGGCTTGGTCGTCTTCCGTTTGTTTTGGTAGGTGCGGCCCTACTTTGGTGGGGTGCTTTCCTGTCTGGGTGCTCTGCCTGTTGTTTCCTGCGGTTCTCCATTTGCTTCTCTTGGGTTGCTGCCTTTGGTGTGGTTTCCTGGGTGTGCTTGAGGGTTTGGAAGGCCGGGTTTTCTGCTTTGGTATTCTCCACTTTGTTAATGAATGGGTCGAGGACATAAGGGACCTGGGGGTAATGTTCTATTATTTACCGGTAATCTTCATTACTTCAGGTCCCGTTGTCCTCGTCCCATTCATACGCCCCGCCCTCCCTCCCGGACGTCCGGCCTTCCTGTGGGGGCTTGGTTGTTCAGGCGGAATGCTGGGTAAGTACTGCTTATGTACTCCCAGTGGGAGGGGCTTGGGTTAGGGTCCCAGCATTCCTCTTTTCTTTTTTCTGTCAGGAGATGATTATCTCCACTTTGTTAATGAATGGGACGAGGACAACGGGACCCGGAGTAATGTAGATTACCGGTAAGTAATAGAGCATTACTGTGGTCATCCGCTGTTTATGCAAGTTTCTTTTTTAGTGACTTTATCACAGCTAGTTTCCACCCCCGGAGAAACATTCCTGCTTAAAGTGAACATTTGAACGCTGAAGGGTAGTGTTATTTGTTTTATAATCCTTGTTGGAAGAACATCATTTGCGAGTCAGAAGAATGGCTACCTTTAAAAAAAGTCATGGCATGCTACCCCTTTACCTGGGAGTGACACAAACATTTCCTCACTTGTAGAGCATGTAAAAAGACCTGCACCGTTTAAATATCAAATAGCTGCCTCTTATTATTAGTCACTTCACAGCCTGAACATAAGGATAGAAGAATTCTAAAGGGAATTCCACTTTGAGTGGACCCCTATAGTCCAAGAGAAGGTAGAGAGAGCTCTGCGTGGAAGGCAACACGAGAAGTCATG
Organism: Calotriton arnoldi; assembly: GCA_963921515.1. Classification (NCBI taxonomy): domain Eukaryota; kingdom Metazoa; phylum Chordata; class Amphibia; order Caudata; family Salamandridae; genus Calotriton; species Calotriton arnoldi. Next base: position 362,070 of record CAWUFW010003758.1, read on the forward strand.
TAGCGCTCATGCTAGGGCACCTATGGCACAAGTCACATGTGCTGCAAAACATACACGATCTGTAATCAAATGTATGAGATGACTATTCAACTCCATTATATATGTAGTATTTGTATAGCTTGAACCTAGTCAAAATGCAGCAGAGATTTGTACTGTGTGGAAGCCAAAGACGGTCAACAAATGACTGGAGTGGTAGCTGGGTTCTAGGAAAAGACGTAGTCTGTTACTGTGTGTGTGTGTGGTTGCGTGTGTGTGAGTGTGTGTGTGTGTGAGAAGGAAAGGGTAGAAGTTTGCTCCTGATTGCGAGTTTCAAATGAGAATTGAAAATTGCAGCCATCTCTGGTTTTTTCACATTTATTTGTGTTTTAGGGTAGAGTGATTTTGTGGCACTAGATAAGTCAAACTGAAGTGTTAGTGAGGTGTTAACCAGCTGTCAGTACCGAAGAGCCAATCACTGTTTTTGTGTTATAGTAGGTATGATCTTGGCAGGGATGCAAGAGTGTGTAATCCATTTTTTGGATAATAAGATGGAGGTGGAGCTGAGTTACCAATAATGTAACATGAATTAGATCCACATTGCTTGTCTCCAGTTTGGGTTGAGTAATTTGGCGTAGCAGGCGGAGTCTACTGCATCCTCTCTTCAAACCATTGTGGACTTAGGTCATCTAAAGGTTGGTGGATAAGTGGTATCTACTAAAAATGCTATAACCCCATCTGTCATACCCCCATTAGAGGAGGGAAAACCTCTGGATTTCCACCATTGGAGCCTCACCTGGTTACGCTGGTGAAAACATGCTTCAGAAAAACAAAAAAGAAGGCAAATTCAGGGCATAAATAATAACTCCACTTGGCATTTGCTGCACTGGTGGATGCACTGAAGGAATAGAAGTAGCCGTTAGCCCACCAGGGATTTTTGAATATGGTGGACTGTCTTCACCAGTGGGTGTGAGATGGCTAGCAGGCAGGCTGTCAACCAAAATCTAATTGAGCCCCTTAGTGTCTACTACAGTCACAGTGCAATAATGTTTTGAAGACCCCTTCATTTGGACTGCATTTCTGAATTAGATGCCTGAACCTCTTAAACATCTTCGAACTTCAAACTGATAAGGCAGCCCAGGTGTGTTTGTTTGTTTTTATTAGGCATTCAGTTATTCAGAACTTCTCATTCAAAAGTTTAAGATAATTTGTTAACCGCTTCGCCGCGATCGGAATTCCGCCCAGGTGCTGGACATTCCAATCGCGGGCGTGGTCGTGACGAGCTGAGCTCGTCATGCGCACAGCCCGACCGCGCAGCATGACGAGCTGAGCTCGTCATGAGCATCGAAGGGGTTAAATCCACTAGCAGTGCAAAGTAAACAAAAATGGTGGAGAGTATACTGATCGCCAAGTGAACAGAAATTTGTGATATAGGGGTATCAAAGTCGAAAATATAGAAACAGAAGAGACTATTAGAACCCTCCACCTAAAATGCTAGGAAATTAATATAATTGGGGCGTTGTTTTAACTGTCATTGTTCTCGGCATCTTATACTCTTAGTAGAAAGGGAGATGTAAGAGGAAAGGAGAAATAAGGAGGAGGAATAAGCAGTGCTTAATTTGAGCTGGTGTTTTCCGGTGTTCGGCAACAGCACTTAATTCTCCAAAACATGGTGGCACTGTCTGTCTTATATTGAGATGAGCACAACAGCATTGTTTTCTGATTCAATATACATTAAAAATGAATAATAACTGCAACCCATGCCATTTTTATAGCTTTGGGTGACCTGAAATAGTCTGAATTGTCACTAGAGGGGTTGGGCGTGCGTCAGGTGATGAAGTCCAAGAAGCCAGTATTTAGTTTTTCATATGAATCTTTATTTTCAATCAGTTAGTTCTCACAGAATTGGTGATCTTACGGTCAGCCAACGCGTTTCGTTCTCATGATGAGAACTTCGTCAGGGCTGAAAGTAACATAAACATACATTTAAAAGACGAAATTACTTTACTACACAGAAGGGAAAGAAAAAAGAGGAAAGAAGAAAGAGTAAGGAAAGACATGAGTTCCCCCATGTCTGAGAAGTCAAGAACATAGTCGCGTCACAATTTTAAAGAAACTCCAACATAAAAGCAGATGAGCAATTAATCATTATTTCAAGGGTACTATCTGCTATATAGTTGACTGTTTATAGAGATGAAGCAAGAGCAAAGAGAGACATGAGTTCCCCATGTCTTGGGAGTGAGAGACATAGTAAATTTACAATTTATAAAACTCCAACACGAAGAGAGACACGCATTCGCTAGGTCGTTTCAGTACACTCTATGCTGTAGAGTGAAGTATTACATAGACGGTATAAATGCAAATACTTTTTGTGCCCTTTTTTGTATATATTCATTAGTTGACATTATTATTAGATACCATTCTTAAATTATTAGCTAATGTGCATGGCTTGCTTGCTTTACTCTCCCTTGCTTACTGTTCTCTTCTCTTTCGTGTATGTATATATTCATTATTCAGTATTTAAACATGTTCTCTACCACCTGTTATACATGTGTGTCTTTTAACTGTCAGTTTTAACAAACTAATTCTGTAACGCTGTTTGTCACAAAAAAGTGTTTGCATTTATACTGTCTATGTAATACTTCACTCTACAGCATAGAGTGTACTGAAACGACCTAGCGAATGCGTCTCTCTCTTCGTGTTAGAGTTTTATAAATTGTAAATTTACTATGTCTCTTACTCCCAAGACATGGGGGAACTCATGTCTCTCTTTGCTCTTGCTTCATCTCTATAAACACTCAACTATATAGCAGATAGTACCCTTGAAATAATGATTAATTGCTCATCTGCTTTTATGTTGGAGTTTCTTTAAAATTGTGACGCGACTATGTTCTTGACTTCTCGGACATGGGGGAACTCATGTCTTTCTTTACTCTTTCTTCTTTCCTCTTTTTTCTTTCCCTTCTGTGTTGTAAAGTAATTTCGTCTTTTAAATGTATGTTTATGTTACTTTCAGCCCTGCCGAAGTTCTCATCATGAGAACGAAACGCGTTGGCTGACCGTAAGATCACCAATTCTGTAAGAACTAACTGATTGAAAATAAAGATTCATATGAAAAACTAAATACTGGCTTCTTGGACTTCATCACCTGATGCACGCCCAACCCCTGTATTTGCTTAGGATCTGACTTACAGAGGCATCACCTGACGGCTGGTGCAAGGGCTTGTTGCGCAAGGAACCTGATACAATTGAAACTGATGTGAGGTGCAGAACAGCAGTCCGCCGTCAAAGTATCTCTGTAATTTAGTCTGAATTGTCACACCTGTAGGAGGGCGATGGTTAGTAGTTGTGTTAGTGCTGTCATTGGAAGCACTGGCAGGGGCAATGGATGGTGCCAGCTGCAGTGACCTCCTAAGAAGGGCCCCGGCACTTACTTTGTTTTCACAAATTAAGCACTGGATAAGTGACTGTGCCATTGAGGGATGGTGATCATCTACGCAGTTTTGTGACAACACTCATTTTCTGTTTCAGAGTCAGCGTTTACTTGAATCATCAACTTTCTGTAGGACTGTCTTTTTGGACTTTGGATCCTTGGCAACATGTTTTGCACTTCTGATTTTGAATGGTGCCTTTCGGAAAACCGTAACATTCTGTGTGATTTCTGGCGAATGGTCTCTCAGGAGAAATTGCAAAGTGCTAAGATGTTTGTGGGAGAAAGCTGTCCGCAGTATTTCTTGAGGAAGATCTTTCTGTTTTTAGAGTACCACTCACAACCAAAAAAATAAGAACACTATTTTCAGCTGACTTCCCATTACAGTAACATTGAGATTAAAAAGCCTGGTTCTATATATGGCTTCTTTTGAGGGAGTTCAGCAGGTTAGGCCTTGCTATGACAAAGATTATGTTATCTTCAATGCCCTGTAACCTTGATAGATATGGTTGCTGTTGACAGCACATCTCATAGACCTCAATCCAGGAAATGGTTTTGACCAATTTCAAGCTCTTGTGCCATTAAAGTGAATTAAGTAGCATGTATTCCATTTTTAATACTGATTTGTAGGCCTCTTGACTTGGAGAGAATCTATAAGAGAGTAATATCTGGGACAGTAGAATCAATTTCCTTGTTTCATGGCCAACTTTGATGATACTGGTATTAGGTGTGATATTTCCTGACAACTCACATCAATCAGATATGACGAGCATCAGATCTTTTATACCCATGACGGAAGTGTACCTGAGGCGGCGCACGTGCAACAGAAGACAGTACACTTATCACATGGCAAGGTAGCAGATTACAGGACTCGTGGCTTAAACCACACCACAGCCAGAATTCACTTTTGTAGATATCCTGGCTCGGCTCGTTTATTTGCTCTGATGTCAGGGAGAGTTTAGTGCTGCATTTGTCTATTTTTAAATTAATCTTCAATCAAGAGCCACAAGATTGCCAAGGATTATTTTTGTCTTTGTGGCTTTTTCCTCCTAACTAGAACCCTCTCAATGAGACACTTTACATTTTTCACTTGTACTATTAAACCCAAGGTGGCACTGTGGCTACTGGAAGGAGTTGCCCTTTCCCTGGGCAATCAAGAATGAAACTTGACAGATCTTCACAGCGTCCAGTTCTTCACACCTTGCTACACCTAGCCTCATGTCCCAATGCCCTTTTGCAGCACTAGTTTTTCACCGGTGTGTAGGCATAATCAACTTGGACACTGCCATCTGTATTGACTCCAGTAAATGGAACATAATTTCCACAGTTTTGCCTAGGCAGCTCTCAATCCTGAGTGTCTTTCCATAGCTGACCAAACCACAAGAGGATAAGTGGCATCTCAGTGTTCATTTTCTTGTAACATCTCATGGAAGTTCATATTTTAGCATGCTTAAGGATGTAAACTTTAAAAGGGATGTCATATGAAATTTGGTTATTGGTTGAGGGGATTGACAACCCTACTCAAGCAACAACCACAATCCTTGTCAGGGTGAACTACAAAAGTTACTAATTTAAACAGTGCCTAACTCTCTGGTAACCCTCTGGTGGCTTGGCACAAAGGCAGTCAGGTTTAACTTAGAGGCAAAGTGTAAAGTATTTATACAGCACACAAACATAATAAAGTAAATACACAGCACAAAACAAACCCCATGCCAAATTAGAAAATATAGACAAATGTAATAAATAAATTGAGACCAAAATGACACAAATCCAATCAGTAGACGCAGAGATATGCAATTTAAAAACTTTAGGTAGATATAGCACCTAAAGCGCAAGTCTGGTGTGAAGAGTCCAGAACATCAGGATTTATTATTTTCTTGTAGAGGAGAGCACTTGGATGCCAGCCAAGGGTCCAGGACCTGGGGAGGCTCCTCTTGGGTATCAGGGACTCACTTCCACAGAGGCCAGCAGGGCTCATGCAGGTCAGGTTGCAGATCCAGGCAGGTTCAGTTGCAGCAGGTCACTGGGCAGTTGTAGGGAGGCCTCTGGAGATTGTTATGTGACTGTAGTACAGAATAGGATGTCAGCCAACTGACCCCTGAAGTCACTCAGGTAGCCTCAGACGAAGGGAGCAGGTCTACTTTTCCTTCGCAGAGAGCAGGACATGTCACAAACAGCAGGGCAGTCCTCTGGGGAACCAGGAAGGCCTCAAGCAGCAGGGCAATCCACTGAAAAATTAGGCAGACCTCAAGCAACTGGACAGTCCTCTGGAAAACAAGGCAGGCATCAAGCAGGACAGTCCTCTGGGGAACAACGAGGCAAGCCTCAAGCAGCAGGAAAGTCCTCTGGGGAACAAGGCAGCCTTCCTCTGTAATGTTTGCAGCTCCAAGAATGTACTGAATCGTGGCTTAGTAGTTCCAATATGTATACCTGCTGCAATCCTTTGAAGTTGGGGAATTTTATGGGCTACCTCCACATCTGGTCTGGAAAGTTCTTCCCTTCCCGTGCTGAGGATCCAAGAAGTCTGGGGTGACAAAAGACTAGTGTCAGGTTCCATTGTGTGTGCTAGAGGCAAGCCCTTTGAAATGTAAGTGGGGCAGGGAACAGCTCCACCCCAACCATCCTGGCAGAATGCCCCATCCTGCCCACATCTAGTGCCCTATAGCTTACTGTCTTGGCCCAATACACATTTTTAATGGGGGAGCCATTAATATGCCCAAGCAGCTAGAAACGCCGGGGTGTGCTGAAGGCCTTAAAAGCTTTTGGGCAGAAAAATTGCAACTTTCTAAATGTAAACACAAAGAGATGATGGACGGAGCGCTGAAACTTTTCATACACCCACCCCCAGTCACAGATCTGGGTTGAATCCATCATCATTATTTAGCTCACTTTGACACCCTAGTTCAGACCCAGCCATATGCAAATCAGTCTTGACCCTGTTCCTCATGGGAACAGTCCAGCCCGAACTGCCAAGCCAGGTCTTCTCTGGACCGGAAACAAACATCCTGGGACCTGTTTCGGGGTAACACCCCTCATCAGCCAGGCTAGACTGGTTCCAGTGGCACAGTGAGCACAGGACCCATGTTTAAGCATATCATTGCCGCTTAGGGCATACACCAAACACACAAAATGTGATGGGAGGAATGCTTGGAATTTGTTTAACAGCTGATAATTGCTCAGGGTAGCATCCCAACCCATCCTTTTTTTCTTCACCATGCCATTCCAGTTTGGACCCAGCCATGTGCAAGCCAGTCTTGACCCTGCTTCAATAGGAACAGTCCAGACCAAACTGCCAAGTCATGTCCTCCCTGGACCAGAACACAAGAAACCTAAGACCGGTTTCACCCTGATTAGAGGTCATTAGTTTGATATAGCTTGGTTCCATTGATCCGTGAACACAGGACCCATGTCTGAGCATACCCTTGCCACTCAAGGCGATACATCAGACACACAATAGGTGATGGGAGGAATGCTTGCAATTTGTCTAACCACTGGCAATCACTCAGGATAGTATTCTAACCTATTATTCTTTTGCTCTTCATGCCACTTCAGCTTGCACTCAGCAATATGCAAATCAGTCTTGGGATGACTGAAATAGGAACAGTCCAACTGAACTGCCAGGCCAGGTCCAGGTGCAGAAAACCTGGACGCTGCACATGAAAGTTTTAAAATGATCAGGAGATCTCAGTTAGCTGAAGGTAGGTTAAAAATCTGGCATACTTTTACACAGGGTGAGGAAAAGGGATTGGTCAGAAAAACGTTTATTATTCTGAAGACCATGATTATTAATTTGTAGACCTCTATTCTTAGCTGACAGCAAGGTGACTTAGTGACAGCAGTACAGTGGCGGCACCTAAGCTATGGCGAAGGAGCGTCGCCCCACTGCTTTTGAGCAGTGCAAAGCACAAAAAATAAAATGATAACTTTGCGTTACTATCATTTTATTCTTTGTGCTGCTTTGCTGGCGAGCGGGTGGGCAGGGCTGCTGTGCTCTGGGAGCAGGGCAGGGGAGGAGTGGTTTGCCCACTCCTAAGTGCGCAATGACTGTTTGGTCGGCCTTCTCGGGCCGCCTAAACCAGTCATGAGCACTTTCCCTGTTCTCCATGCAGGTTGCATTACAGCCTGCATGGAGAACATGCCCACCCCTCCAGCCCATGGCTGAGCGCTGTGTCATGGCGCTCAGACCAATCGTGATTGGTCAAGGGAGCCTGGGTGGTTACCAATCACAACGCTGCATTGCAATGTTGTGATTGGTCAGTGGGCCTGGCTGTACTTCCTGTTCGAGGAGAGCAGGAGCAGAGACGCGGGACCGGCAGCAAAGTACGTATTTTTTTTATATCGCACACTCAACCCCCCTTGCGTGACTCCCCCTGTACGACTCCCCCCACGCAACTCCCCCTCCCCGCGACACCACCCCGCCCCGCCACCCGCAAGCAATGCCGACTACCACTGCAGCAGTAGGTGGTAGGAGCATGTCTAGGAATACTGTAAATGGTTCTACTGGCAAAGTTAGACCCTTGGCTAGTGGAATAGAGGTACAGGGAGAGACCCACCAGAAGAGCTTATGGAAGAACATTCTAGATCTGGGAGAAATGCACCAATGTACAACTCTGAATGGGAAGTTAAAGAGAGTTCTGGACTGTGTACCCAAAATCTGATTATACATATTTTAATGTTTTACTTTGCATAATAACATTACACATACTCACAGATTTGAGGCACAGGGTAACTTACCCAGAGTCATACATATATTTGATCTAGTGCTGAAGCTGAGAATTGAAACTTAAGTATCTGATTCAGGAAATACCTGCACAATGACTGAAAAACATACCTATGTTTATTGTTTATACATCTGGGACATCTAACCCCTTAATATCCTCCCTGCAACTAGAAAACCTTTGTGATTTTTCCACTCTAATGTTATTTTAAGTTCAACAAGGACATCTTAGTTCCATAGAAATGGCTAACCTTTGCTTATTTGTTAAAAGAAACTTGGGGTGAAAGGCTACTGAAACCCAAGTTCCCTTTTGAATGCTGGTCAAAGAAGGAGGTGTGAAGGATAACCTTGAATAGCTAGCATCATCCAAAATTGAGGATCTATCAAAACCACAGGAGAGAGTAGTCGGATGCACAGTGAGAGTTAGGTAGGCCCAACCTGTCTGAACGATCAAGGAAGCTGACTGTGATACTAACTCATCCCACTTAAGGTAATCCTAGATGTCCCTGTGAACTGTCTGGTTTTAGAACAGATTGGTTGGTTATCAACACTATAGCAGTTTTACAATTTAGATAAGTATGTTGTAAGAAATTAGTCATATTTATATACAACTTGTATTGACTTCTCTACTGCATTCCACTCTGTGGACAGAATGACTTTATGGCTGAAGTTATCTTCCCTAAGGATACCGAGTGGCTATTGTGCCTCTTGGTGTCCCTGCATTCCTCTACCTGGTGAAAAAATGCTGTTGGGGGGAGGTCAAGTTTTTTCTAATTCTATCCCTGCCCTAAACGGTTTGCAGCAGGGTTGTGTGTTGGCACCCTTATTAATTTCTTTGCACCTCTCCGATTTTCCTTCCTATTTGCATGAAGAGTAAAATCATTCCCCCAAAATAAGTTCTATTCTGTATGTGGACAACATAGTCTTATTGATCAGACTCCCATTGGTCTTCAGGCAAGTGTGAATGGTTTGTAAAATTTTGTACAGAAGCATTTTTTAAAGGTGAATACAGCAAAATCAAAAATCTTATTTTTTGAGGGCAAGAGAAAAGCCTCAAAATACATCTGGTATTTAGGATAACAAAGTGGAGGAGGTGAATAGATATACATAGCTAGGCAAAACATCCTGTGAAAATCTAAAGGATGAGGTGCATACAACAAATTTATGTAACAAAGCACCAGCTCATGCAAATTCTCTGCAGATGTTTTACTGTTCCGAGGGAAGTAGACATTTCAATCAACTAGTACGAATTTACAAAAAAAAAAATCCCCCCACAATATCCTACACACTAGAGCGCACTCTGATTGGATCTTGGGCATTCTTAAACAAGTGCGAAGAGAAAAGGTTGAGAAAATTTTGTTTGCAAAGTTCATCGATCCCGGTCCAATTGTTAAGGCTAGAACTTGGAATAGTGGGTACATTTGTGCAATCTTTATCCAACATTATTCGATGGGTGTATAAAATACTTAATTCCCAAGTACATCTCTGAGATCTCTGCTTACAACAGGGATTGTGTATAATGCTGCAAGCTACACAGTTTTGGGGGGAATTTTGTTTAGAGACTTAGACTATTTTGAATGCAATATGCTGTTTTTTAAAGAGATGGTCGCTGGGGTACCTTTGACGCTTTCTTAGATCCCAACCACTGCATCTTAGCTTTAAGTTGGACAAGGATCACTGTGTTTCTCTGAAATCATAAAACACTCTGGGGGATATTATCAAGAAGTGGAGATAATTATCGCTAACCGCCGTTAGCGTGACTTTTTTTATCCCCGTCTACCGCTGGAAATTATCGCCGTGTTAGCGGCATATTAACAACACGCTGCTAACAGGCGATAACTACCTTTCCTGGTGGAAATGGACGGCGATAGATTTAGCGTGACGGCGATAAAAAACGCACCCTAACGTGAAAAAAGTGGCGATGGGCCAATCAGCGACAGAATCCTATCGCTAATTGGCACCAGGCCTGCATTTTACGCGTGCAGCGGGAAAATGCACCATAAAAGGCCCGCAAAGCAGGAAAAAAAATGGAAAATACCAGAGGAGCAATGGAAGAAGCTGGGACCAGTGCAGAGGCCAAAAACATGCCCACAAATACCCAGGAGGACCAGCCAGAGACCCATGCGAAGGCCAAGAGGAAGAGGAATCCTAAGTTCAGCCTGCAGGAAAACCAGATCCTGATTGCGGAGGTGACTGAACACCAACAAGAACTGTTTGTCACCTCCACAGTGACATTGGCAAGAAAAAAAGAAATATGGGAGGACATTGTGTCCAAGGTGAATGCCGTTGGAGAGAGGAGGAGGACAGTGGACGACTGCAAGAAGCGCTGGCATGATACCAAGCGCAAAACCAAGGAGAAACTAGCAGCCAACGTGAGAGCAGTGAGGCAGACTGGAGGTGGGAGTCCAGCGCCACAGGAGGAGCTGGATGAGCTGGAGGAGCAGGTGTACTGAGTCATCAGTGAGGAGACGGTGGTTGGAGTTGCGGGCCAGGATAGTGCTGAATGTGAACAGACACAACAACACCAGGGTGAGCATCAACCAGGGACCGGGGGTGGATGGGCCCAGTGGCACTCATGTACAATTAAATCAATTGAAGTGCATACCCACATGTACTGTGGATCATGTCCCAGATACCCCTGTCCATGGTGGCATAGGGACATATCACCCTTCTCAAACAACACATTGCACGACACACATTGGCTGGCAGACAGACCTTTAAATGTGCACAGAAAAGGAAGACCAAAATAGTTCCAGGTCAACGTCAGACCACTCCATGAGTGCCCCCTCAAATGAAAAAGTGGCACAACAACTTGACATGCGGCAGGGTGGCTAAATTGCCCCCTTGCCACATCACCATGCACATACAAATTGCCTGCACATGGTCACATCTCACTCCAACGCCAAAATGCGGATGCACTGTGAATGTGACTGGTCATGTGCATGATAAGGCATGCCACCACCAATGTCAGCACACCTTCAGCATCCTGCACATGTGACTGAGTAGTCAGCAGGAATGTGCATGTGCAAATAGGTGGACTTTACTGCACATACACAACCTTGCACACAACAAAGACACGTGCACAATGCTGCAGCTGGGCTGACATTGGTGGTGGCATGCCTTATCATGCACATGACCAGTCACATCCACAGTGCATCCGCATTTTGGCATTGTAGTGAGATGTGTCCTTGTGCTGGCAATTTGTATGTGCGTGGTGATGTGGCAAGGGGGCCATTTAGCCACCCTGCCGTATGTCAAGTTGATGTGCCACTTTGTCAGTTGAGGGGGCACTCATGGAGTGGACTGACGTTGACCTAGAACTAATTTGGGCTTCCTTTTCTGTGCACATTTAAAGGTCTGTCTGCCGGCCAATGTGTGTCGTGCAATGTGTTGTCTGAGAAGGGTGATATGTCCCTATGCCACCATGGACAGGGGTATCCGGGACATGACCCACAGTGAATGTGACTGGTCATGTGCACGATAAGGCATGCCACTACCAATGTCAGCACACCTGTAGCATTGTGCACATGTGCCTGAGTGTTGGGCAAGGTTGTGTATGCGCAGCAAAGTCCACTTATATGCACATGCACATCCCTGCACACCACTCAAACACATGTGCACAATGCTGCAGGTGTGCTGACATTGGTAGTGGCATGCCTTATCGTGCACATGACCAGTCACATACACAGTGCATCCGCATTTTGGCCCCAGAGTGAGATGTGAACATGTGCAGGCAATTTGCATGTGTGTGGTGATGTGGCAAGGGGGAAAATCTGACATCACCTGCATCACCATGCAATGTGCCCCCTTGCCTGTTCATGAGATGCAGTCAGGTGTACACCAAGTGGGGAAACATCTAGTGAGTCTGCATACTACACACACATGCAATGTCACAACGAATTGACCATGTAGGCTGCTGGATAAATGTCGCACCTCCAAAAATGCACACAAACAGCACACTTCACTAAAAGGGCGATAGAATACAATGAGCAGGGGGACGTGCCAACAACTACACAGTACGTGAACAATGCAGAACAGGAATGTATCACACCAATATGTACTGCATGCCTTGTCTGTGTGACATACACGCTGACCCACAATGTGCCTGTAAAGCTGTCTCACTGACAAAGTATGACAACAAGCAAGGATAGCTAATTACAAAGAAACATGTCAACCGGCTAAATATCACCCTCAACCCCTATGCCAAATTGCACTCCCACCCCCCCAAGTGTACACATCTGCCACACAGAATACAGCATTCCACATCTATCCTGATGTGAGTTGCCAATCACACCATCATGCGCAACTCAAATTAACGGTCTAGTAATTCAACTGTGTCAGTGAACAAATAAGCAGTCAGGTAGTCATCACCCACATGCCAACCCAGGCATTGAATAACAGAACCAGGACAGCAGGTATCATCCATGGCATCAGCTGTGTGGCACATACACAAACACACATCACCCGCACATATGCATCTCTTGTGAGGGTGGCGGTGACCAGGCCTGAGCACCATAAATAGGTATCATGAAATGCACATACATCAGAAAACTGACCACTTACACACCACATGTGGGGTCAACTTTGAGGGTAATGGGTGTTGACACTATGGGGCATATTACCAAGCCCCTATCGCCACCACAACGGCACTCATTTCTGATGTTGGGGTGGTGATAGGGTCAGCGCACCATGATCAAGGCAGCGTTAACCCACTCAATGTGGCTTAAAGCCACGTTATGTGGCTTTACGCTGCCTAGAGAATAGGGCCCCTTACACGCTAAAATTTGTGTGAAAGGGGGCGTGCAGTGGGTGTTGTGGTGTGCGTCCCACCACAACACCCATTGAAGTCGACGCTGCCATCCATCATCAAGTTAGGCGAGAATAGGTGGCAATGCTGAACTGAACACCAGAGAAATCCTGGGTCTAAGGTTGCAACACTAGGAGAAATGCATTTAATCACCTTGTCGTTGCTTGTCTCATGTGTGCTGCCTTGTGCAGCCCACATGTGAAAAGCCAAATTCCATGGTATATTCATGTACAGGAAGGTGTCCCTTCCTGTACATCAACAAACTGTACTCAAAAATTCCATTGTCTAACTCCCATGTGTGCTGCATGAAGCAGCACACATGAAAGTTAGAAAATGCCATCTTAGCTTTCTCCATGTGCAGGAAGCAACTACTTCCTACACATAAACAAACCTCCCTGCTCACAGACACACTTGCACTATGGTGCAAGGGAGCCTACGCTGGTGCAAAGCTGTGTAATCCACTTCCATTGCAGGGGGAAATGCCAGGCTGCACCATATCCTTGATAACATGTTTGAGCCTGGCGTTACAAAAGTGGTGGTGAGAGCTGTGAAGACAAGATGGCTAACGCCTCTCCCTGCCACTTCCTTGGTGACATGCCCCTGTCGGTTCAGACAGCAACAACAATCGAAACTCATGCCGAACCATACTCACAACTGGTCAGCCAAACGGAGGGCACTCAGCAGTGCATGCAATTAAAAAAATGAAGGACGACATGCACACCAGACAAGTCACAATAGACAAAGCAACATGGATGTCTATGTGTACTACATAGTGCAGCACATGTTGAAACAGCAAGTAAGCTCTCATTGCCAATGTGCCTAAAGGGTGCCCTACTCACACATAACCATACTTGCACAAAAAACATGCACATGTGCAGTACCCTGCAATGCTGCGTGTCTGTGAGCCACATTGACAAGGCAAGTGACAGTGCATAATGAATAGCATGCCTGCAGGCCCAAACCATGAACATGGTTCCGGCCACCTCACTGAGGTGGCTGAGTGTGGACAACATCATTAAACAAGCAAGTCACACCCTGACACATCCTCGTGTACATACAAGCCCTGACGTAAACAAGACATTTGAGGTCAAACAATGCACAACTCACACAACTCTGACCAAGACCCATATCCCACCCAGTTTGCCCCAGCACAGCATTGTAAATGCACAGAACTCAAAGGCTCACTACCTGAAAGGCATAATGGGCAGCCAAACCAAAGCTGCAGGTGCCACCAGCACACAATGCAGTGCACACACAGACAAATCTGAGCTCATCAGCATTGACTACTATGTGGGCCAAATTGCATTACTCACACAAATGAACAGAGGACACAACTTGTGACGCTTGTGTGTAGATATTGTACAATGACATTTGTCATAGCTGGAAACTGTGAGATGACAATGTACAACAACAACATCACAGCCGCTAATTCCTCAAAATCATCACTATCCTGCAACAAATAGGCATCTCCTCAAAAACAGTATGAATGGACACTGTCCTGCTGTCTGCTTGTAAACTCATCCAATGCATGATTGTACATGACAAACACTGTTTAACTGTATCTCCCCTATCACATTGCAGAGGGAGAGACTGCACCTCCTGGACGGCAGCCTGGCCCAACCTTCACTGATGACGAGGAGGAATACCCCACCATCGATCAGGAAGCACTGCAACACCTGCTAGACTCCTTCAGCACCCCACCTCCAGGAGCAGGGCAACCCAGCAGCATTGCGGCAACCCCACCCCCTGCACAAACCAACCAGCAGCAAGCACCTCCCACCACACCTGCCTCCCCGGACCTCCAGGACCCACAGCTGGCCTTCCAACGCCGAGTGCTAGAGGTCCAGCAGGAGATGGCGGAACAGGTGCGGGTGGGGTTCGAGCGCCTGGCGGACAAACTTGAGGCCATACGTGGGTGTCTGAGTCCCATCCGGGACCACATGCAGAAGATCACGGACACCCACAGCCCGCTCGCTGCCCTCCAACGGTCCATGGCTGACATTGCTGGAGTCATGATTCTGAGACAACAACAACTGTCTGCTCAGAGTGGCTCCAGCAATGTCAGCTAGGATTTGGCCAACATGTGTCGGATAATGGAGAGCATGGAGCGGATGCAGGCCCAAGATATGGCTGCCAGGGCCACACACCAGCGTGATGTTGCTGGGATCTATCATGCCCTGCACCTGCTCATCACCTCATTGCTGCGACAAGGTCTGTCGCAGATGGATGCTGCTGCTGCCTCCACATCCTCAGCTCCGCCACCTGATGTGTCAGTGCCTCACAGTGCTGCGCCCACCATACCACCACCCACATGTGAGGCACATGACACATCAGAGGACGGAGATGAGGATGAAAGTGCATATTTGCAAAGGAGGAAGCGGTAGCATCCATCTGCGCCAAAAGGCCAGTTTCCTCCTTGGTGCCAGGCTTAGTATCATGCCATGGAAAATCTTCTTGCACTGTCTTCCACTGTCCCCTGACAATCACCTTGGACCTCCACATGGACTGCCATATCACTCCTTTCTTGCCAATGCCACTGCAATCAGCCTGCGGACTGAACTATGCCTCTTCTCTTGGACCTGTTACCACCAAATGACTCTGTCTGGCCCTCCAACGGGCATCCATGCAATGTGGGCATGTATGGCCAAGCACTGGTCCAGTCTTCATACTCTGAATGTCAATAAAATTATTTAACTCACACAGATGTGTGTGGTTCTTGACCAATCAAGTATAGGAGTATGTAAAAAGTGTTAGGACACTGATTCACCCAGAAGGTACACCAAGGGAAATACGAGCAATGTACCTGTTTCACCTGATACAGATAGGCAGTGAGATGGAGGAGTATGTGTGACTAGCGGTGCCCCCATTGCTCCAAAACAATACACCAACCTAGCCCCACGTCCTTTCATGAAAAGGCATGTGTGCTAAAATGTCCAAGTCTGTTGCAGGCCACGAGTTGTGTCCTCCTTAACACTTGTAAACAAATATCTCTTGGCATATCTACTCACACACTACGTGGGTGACAAAGGCTGTTGTGATGGTGCACATTGCATGTCACATCCCAAAATACTGGACAGCATATCCACATCGATGAAGACACAGAAGGGCACATGTCCACCATACACATACGGAACCACAATGTCTGCCTCAGTGAAGTAGATTGGCAAATAGGGGCTCAGCCCAAAGTGCAAGCCGTCAGTCAGCCCCTCCCTATTGACAAACGATGTAACCTAAGATATGCCCCCTCTCATGCTGTGACCACTGCAAGCGTATCGGGCCATGTGTGTAGGGGTGTGTGTGGCACTGCACTCAGCATATAGTCAGATGCACGGACAACATTTCAAGGGCGTCATCAACATGAGCCAATGTCAGTAGTAACAGCTGGGACAAGTCTCCATGACACTGTCACTACAGGGAGCAATGCAACATTTCCCCCTTGTGTGCAGCAGAACAGTGTGCCACCCCCCAAACGTTAGCTGTGACTAAATATAAACTTGACTAGTCCAGTGAGTCACGAAAGGCATTTAGGAGATGCCAACTCTGTAAAGCAAAATGCACAACTCCCAAAATACATTGGTGAGTAACGTAAAATGTGAAGTCATCACTTACTCTCAGATTACTTTGGTAAATCAGGAACACTTCTGTTCCATGTCCTGTACACAATGCACACAGATATCTGACAAATCATGCACGGTCTGGAGAGTGAGCATACATGAACCGGTACATATCTTGCAAAGGGAGCGGACACACTGGCACTACGCAGCAAGTGTGGCTAGGTCTGTGCAATGTAGATGGACTCTGCGGCAGGAGTATCTGACATGCAGGTGTGTGACGGAATCTGTCGAACATGGCGCATACATCCATCTCCATGATGGATAACAGAAGCTAACTGTATTCACTGCCATGTCATCTTACTAGGTCATGTGCAAAATGGGCAACAATGTGCTGTCCAAATCCGTGAGTCACACAGAAGATGTAGAACGTCACAGATGACTGTCCCTAGACTAGGGCGTCAATCCAAATTGACACCCTGTCATCAATGCAAGTCCAGTGTGCTCACATCTAAGGTATCCTGACACAATACATCCTGCAAACTTACATGTCATGAGCAGACTTAGCGAATCAAATGGATAGTCCAGTGATGGCCAAAGTTGCATACAATGGAATGAGACACACTCCACAACCTCATCCCTGACATAGGTGCAAGCAGAAATCCAAAGTATCAAATTTTTATTAGAACAGTATAGATTTGCAAGGGACCTAAACTAACACTAATCACTACAACTACTACTAAAATCTAAACTAACTATGAAACAATCTTACTTACCTTAACTATCTACCCTAACTAATCCTAGACATGCAACAACACATCATAGACATCAACCCCCCTCCCACCCTTAAGGCACACCACGAGACAGGACAAAGACATCTAAGCTATACATAAACTAACTAAACATGTAACCTACACAAAGATATATTTGTTTGTAATTTTTTTCTTCATATTTTTAATGAAGAAAAAACACATCAACCCCCCACCCAAAGGAAAAGGAAACTCATCCCCAAATACGGATGACTAATTAAAATCTTATACCTACCTAACAAGCTAACACTAACTAAAATCTGCACTAAAACTACACTACCTAACAAATAAATAACTAACCTAACACTACATAATAAAAGATGTCAAACATTGGGGGAAGGGAGAAGAGAGGGATGGTGTCCAACAGGGCCACCCATCATGGTCCACCCATCATGGCAGTCCCAAGTGTTGGTGTATGTCCGCCACCTGTCTGTTGGCATCAGACAATTCACGCCTGAGCTCTGCCAGCGAAACCACAATGTCCTGAAGCAGCCTCCTGTCCCGCAATATGAACGTGATCACTTGATCCCCAGTTGTAGGTGGGACAGTGCCTTGGGGTGGGAGGAGTGCCGTAGGGGGATGTGCCACCTGTCCCGGCTGGGACACACCACTGACGCCTGAGGGGCCTGGGGGGGGCTGTGTGACATCCAGGGCATGCTCAGGCAGCGCCTTCCATGTGCCCTTCTTACGTTCCTCATGGTACCTCCTGGACATGTTGCGGTACCCCTTCGCAACCTTCTTCACATGTCGGTACCGGTCCTTCCGCACCTGGAAGGCATGTATTTGCCCAGGCATCATGTTGTCTGTAAAACATACAGAAAGTCAAATTAGAGTCCCTTAGCCAATTTCAATATCCTCCATACACATCTGTAATACAAGTTCACTTCAACATGGGAGCATACACTACGGCGTAACTATGTGAAGTCAGCAAGTGACCTGGACAACGACATGTTGAAGCATGGATCATTGACTACATGCTGGGGAGACTGACATGACAGTGCATGGCATGGTACATGCACTGTCACTAAGTAATCTGGCTGACACTACCAAAAGGTTTTGCCATTTCATACACGGGCAGAGGGTGACAAGTACAAGCAATCGGAGGAGGAAAGCATTACCCCCCTGTGTGTAGCACCACCCTCATCCTCTCCAGTGACACAGGGCTGCATGATAGGTACAAAGCCCATGTGCAGGCATGTGTGTCCCCCAGCACATGTGTGCGGTTCATCACGACTGCGCAAACACAGGCAATCTTGCACCAGAGTGAAAATGTGTCTGCGAGCAGGGATATTTGTTCATGTGTAGGGAGGACTCACTGCCGCCACATGAACAATCCAAAAATGCCATCTCGTAAATATCATGTGTGCAGCGTCGTGCAGCACAAATGGAACTTAGGAAATGGCTTGTTTGTCTACAGTTTGTTCATGTACAGGTATGGACACCTTCCTGTACATATCAAAACATGGCATTTTGCTATTTTCCATGTGTGCTGCACAAGGCAGCACACATGTACAAAGCAAACATGATGATCCAAATTCATTCCTGCTCATATGGCCAGGATACAACCGGGATGTAACTGTTGGTAAGTTGTGCACTGCCAACTATAGATGCCGCACTTGGACATCAGGGGCAGCCTCTGATACAATGGGTGTTGGCATGGAACGCCAAACACAACCCCCAATGCACGCCCCGTTCACACTCAACACTGCGTGACAGTGTACCTCATTGACAAGTAAGCGCCAATGAACGTGAAATGTTTCAACGCTGCTCAGATTATGATGCTAGGCCCCTATTGACAACATCACTTTGATGACAGTAACGTTGACTTTGCGATATGGGCTTGATGATATGCACCTCACTTACAATGTGTGTCACTGACTGGGGATGGGACAAGTCACAACTGTGAGACCAATGCATTTGTCCAGAGTCACTTGCCGATTAGTGCACACTGCTGACTCCAAATACACATCATCACACTGTAGGCAAGTTAGACGTGATACGCAGCCATACTTCATACTGTAACGGTGGTCATGTGACCCAGACATACATGCCAACGCAACATGCTAGTCATTTACGTTCCAACTCACCTGTGATGTGTGGGTCCTCGAAGCTGTCAATGTCCCCCTGTGTAATTGGCGGTCGTCCATCTGTGAGACAAGGAAAGAAATATGTGTTGGTATTAGACTTCAATTCATATGTGTCGTATACCTCATACCAATCATCACCATGACAGCAAATGCTACGTAACTGTGGTGTGGCGTTTCATGTTGACTACATGATTGGGTCAACTTTGACTGCCATTCACATCAGACCTGTGATAGCTTATTTTGGACAGACAAGACTGTGATGCCAGCTGACATGCCCATAATCGTAGTGTGAGTCATCCACAGGGCAACATTACTACATGCATCCTGATGTTCTACATGCACTTTG
Source organism: Calotriton arnoldi (assembly GCA_963921515.1). NCBI lineage: Eukaryota > Metazoa > Chordata > Amphibia > Caudata > Salamandridae > Calotriton > Calotriton arnoldi. The sequence continues at coordinate 381,793 of CAWUFW010003758.1, forward strand.
TACAATTGAGTAGCTGCAGATTGCACAAAGCAGTCACACAGAGGTTGTTGGTGTATGACAATCTGGGGATGTCCACTTCCCTTAGACCATTTGTCCCTAAACCAAAGTCTTTCACACAGCAACTATGTTCACAGGGCAGCGTAGCTGACGTAACACACATCATGAAGACAGCATTTTGTCACTACCTTTTGGCCAGCACACAGCTCACATGGACAATTCCATGGTTAGTTAATGTACAGTCACCCATGCCGTACACACACAATCATCTGCCTGCAAGCACATTTTGCGCAGGTGTGCCAGCTATGGCAGTATAGTGCTAAGTGTTGGTCCAGCACAGTGGGTGACACAGACTTGCAACATATGCTTATCAATGTGATGCTGCGTTGTGTCTCAGATGTGCCAACAATATACGCAGATGCTTTGCATCTCACACCTAAATCAGCAAACATTTCTCACTTTGTCAGCAGTGTCACACACGTCGTAATTTTCATTCCTTACAGTCCACAGAAATAAATGTGGAGTTTGTACTTACCACCCTGTAGGCCTGTCATGACTCCCACGTAGTCCAAGAGGTCTGCCTCACGTGCAAGCATGTCCTGCCATCGGTGCTTCCAGTGGCGCACGTTGCGGTCCACTCCGAAGAACTGTGACATTTGCACCCGCACACGCTCCCACCTGATCTTCCGTACAGACACATTGTACCCTTGCAGGATACGGCCTCCCCTCTCCAACATCAGTGGCAGGTGGAATTTTATGAGCCACAGGAACCCCCCCAATGTCCTCTCGGACATCCTGCCCTCCCTGCCCACACCCGGCATCTCTCTACACACCTGTGAGCCCACAGCCAGAAATAAAAGAGGCCCCTATAATATCCCCAACAACAATTTAAATGCATTACCCCAAGACAGACACCCGACAAAATTGAGGACAGGAGACAGTAAGACACAATTAATGAGTACACAACACTTCACAGACACTATACACAGGACACAGGACACAGCAACACTCTCAAAATCACTAAACTGCAGCACACACCAACAGAAACCTCCAGCACTCCACAATCACCAGCAATGTGCTCAAAAGAAAAACTGAAAGTGTAGAACACTACTCCAGTAGACAGGAAGCATGCAGACATCACTTCCTGTCTCTTTGCGGCCCGTTTTTGAGTTAGCGGCAAAAATTTGCACGCAAATAGTCACATGAGTAATCTTTTTAATGGCAAAAAGTGTCGCGCGATGTATTCTAACATCGAGCGGATGAAAAAATATATTGCTTTTTCGTGTTAGCGGCCAGATCTGCACGCTAAGGGCAAATCATTACACTGATGTACAGTCTTGTTGCAAATTTAATGTCAGAGCCCTGTAACAACATGTTGAGGTTGTTTGGCACTCAAATGACAACATGTAAATGATGTTTCACAACACATGACACCGTAACTTGCAACATTCAACACAGGTCACACCATAACTGCATATCTAACAACAGAACCATCAATCAATCATGGATTTGTTAAGTGTGCCATTCACCCGAGGGGGTCACCAGACGCAGGGGCATGACTTTCGGCACGCTTCAAGTTGTCTGTGTACGTGCATGTGTTGAAGGTGATGTTGATGTTGCATAGTGGTTTGTGTGCCATGGCAGATGTGGCACTGTGGTAGATGTGTGGGGGCCAGGGGTCTGTGTGGGCCCCCGAGTGGATGCCTTTCCTAGCAGAGGAGGTGTCTTCAACCGTGCCTGGTGTCCATTTGGAGATGGCGTTCTGGTTGTTGTCTCAGGGGTGCTGGTGGTCCGTCTGCTGCATCAAGTTAGTGGTCCACATACTTGTTGTGGGGCTTGTTGATCTGGAGGTGGTCATGGCTTCCAAGCTAATTGCTTCTGACACACAGGAAAGCATATTTTACCCCATTGCACGCCCTATTTTCATACTTTACCCCATTGCACGCCCTATTTTCATATTTTACCCCATTGCACGCCCATTTTTCATATTTTACCCCATTGCACGCCCTATTTTCAAATTTTACCCCATTGCACGCCCATTTTTCATATTTTACCCCACTGCACGCCCTATTTTCATATTTTACCCCATTGCACGCCTTTTTTCATATTTTGCCCCATTGCATGCCAATTTTTCATATTTTACACCATTGCATGCCCATTTTTCATATTTTACCCCATTGCACGCCCTATTTTCATATTTTACCCCATTACACGCCCAATTTTCATATTTTACCCCATTGCACACCCAATTTTGCATCTCTTACCCCATTGCACGCCCACAGTTTCATTGTTTTACACAACGTACACACTCCAATGAATTATTGACCGCTGGCAACAGACTACAATTGTGCATTTATTCACAGACGGCCATCTATATTGGCTGATTTGCACAAAGGACACGCAACAATTTAGAATTGGGTAGCCCAATTTGCACCATGAAGACTCTAGTCTTACACATTTGACACACTGAAAAGCATCTCTGTACTGAGGAGACATTGCCAGCATGAATGTAGTTTTGTTATTTTCTTTGCACGTATTGTGGTACGTACCCTTTTCAGAGTGATGTACCCATGCTGGACAGTAAAATGCAGACAGGGTATGTGTGTATGTTTATTTATTCCAGAAGGTCCTCAGGTAGCCTAGGCTACTTCTATTGTAAGCGCAGCGTTAATCAGATGAGGTAGTGCGATGGAGTCCAGGCGGGACTGATTACGCAATATATGCTGGGACACAAAGTTTTTAAATGACAACACATTTATTAACATCATAAATGAAATATCATTTAGTATTTCAGGTAATAGTTCTGGTGCTCACACAAGACGTGAAAGTGCGTGGAGTGAGGGGTGCATTGGTGACATTTAAAAGTTACATCGCATTGACAACCACATTGAACAAAACTCCCAATTAAATTAAATTGCAGTAGTGGAGTTTTGGTTGTAAAGGTCGATGGCGTTTCGATCTCGTTAGTATGAGATCATCATCAGGACAACATGGTGTGAGCAATTAGAATCTATTTAGGGGGGAAGAAAACAGGAGTAAAAACTAAGGTCTCTGAGCGTCAAATTAATATAATTACATACAATTGGTTAAGTGCAGCAACTGAAACAACAATTGAAAAATTAGGTAAGAGTGGCTGGTAATTTCCAGCTTCTTCTTGAAGAATCAGAAGGGGGACAAGCGTTGCACGCCCAAAATTGGGCAGGGGGTTGGTGGGAGAGGGAGGACAGATACGTCCTACCGGGATGAGCTCCTATGAGTCAGTGAGCGCAGGGAGGGAGGCAGCGCCTAAGAGAACGCTAGCGCAAGGGAATGCAACCTAATTGTGCAAGCTTACTACAGGGTGTCAAGGGGCTGAAAATAGGTTCCTAGTCTGGGAACACGGGGGGAGGATCAATTAATGCGTGCTTGGGTGCCGAACTGAACGGGAGTGAGGGGAATTAGAGATAAGTGGCTAATTGGGAAAACGTGTGGGCGCAGAGGAAAGCAGGGAACTTACTGAGAGTAGTTGAATCTGTAGTAACAATTAAGGTTGGAGGGACGGGAGGCGTGCACCGTTGACGCCGCGTGTAATAGAATTCTGCAAGTTAAGGGTTAAAAATGAGGTATTTAGGAAGGGGGAAGGAATCAAGAGTGTAATCGAGCGCGAATTAATGCGGGAGGGAAGACTTACTTGCATGGCCACAGTGGGCCACCAGGGTGCGAAGCTGTAACCCGGAGAACTCAGGCAGCAGGGGACTCCACGGCAAGTGTGGGAGTAATTTCTGCAAGTAGAGGAGTGAGTATTAGAATTAAGGGTCAACAAGGAAGGGAGGCTCAGAGCGAAGGTCCGGGAAGCAGGCTACTGGCTACTTACTAGACGGGCATGCACGCGAAGTAATTGGATCCATGGTTACTGTTCCATAAGGAGAGATATTTAACTAGTGCGCTGCGGCTGTGCGCATGGGCAGTGGGAGCACGACATTGTACTCCCTCATGACAGAGGAGGTGATCCCCAAGCCATCCTGAACAGGCTGGAATGCAAATGGATGTTTCAGTGTCGCTCAATTGAGAATGGTCTTAACACACTGGATGAATGGAACATGATTCTATAATGGACTAACTACTACCAACTGGCAATATCCTTACCGTGTATCTTGTATCACCCTTCCAGTATGAACTGTGGTTTTATTTTATTTTTGTTTGTAATTTATGTGTAAATCTTGGTTTTAATTAATTGACTTTCCCAACTTCTCGGCACAGTATAGTTAATTATGTCACTGCCTGCCTTCTCATGCCGACCCTCCTCCTCCAACATGGCTGCATTCCTTCCCCCCTCCCCCTTTTTCACGCGCAGTCTAGTTCCCAAAGCGGACGTGCTCCCACTGCCCATGCGCACAGCCCCAGAGCACTAGTTAAATATCTCTCCTCATGGAACAGTAACCATGGATCCAATCCCCGGATGTCACTGATTACTTCGCGTGCATTCCCGTCTAGTAAGTAGCCAGTAGCCTGCTTCCCGGACTTTCCCCCTGAGCCTCCCTTCCTTGTTGACCCTTAATTCTAATACTCACTCCTCTACTTGCAGAAATTACTCCCACACTTGCCGTGGAGTCCCCTGCTGCCCGAGTTCTCCGGGTTACAGCTTTGCACCCCGGTGGCCCCCTGTGGCCATGCAAGTAAGTCTTCCCTCCCGCATTAATTTGCACTCGATTACACTCTCGATTCCTTCCCCCTTCCTAAATACCTCGTTTTTAACCCTTAACTTGCAGAATTCTATTACACGCGGCGTCAACGGTGCACGCCTCCCGTCCCTCCAACCTTAATTGTTACTACGGATTCAACTACTCTCAGTAAGTTCCCTGCTTTCCTCTGCGCCCACACGTTTTCCCAATTAGCCACTTATCTCTAATTCCCCTCACTCCCGTTCAGTTCGGCACCCGAGCACGCATTAATTGATCCTCCCCCCGTGCTCCCAGACTAGGAACCTATTTTCAGCCCCTTGACACCCTGTAGTAAGCTTGCACAATTAGGTTGCATTCCCTTGCGCTAGCGTTCTCTTAGGCACTGCGCCCTCCCTGCGCTCACTGACTCATAGGAGCTCATCCCGGTAGGACGTATCTGTCCTCCCTCTCCCACCAACCCCCTGCCCAATTGTGGGCGTGCAACGCTTGTCCCCCTTCTGATTCTTCAAGAAGAAGCTGGGAATTACTAGCCACGCTTACCTAATTTTTCAATTGTTGTTTCAGTTGCTGCACTTAACCAATTGTATGTAATTATATTAATTTGACGCTCAGGGACCTTAGTTTTTACTCCTGTTTTCTTCCCCCCTAAATAGATTCTAATTGCTCACACCATGTTGTCCTGATGATGATCTCTTACTAACGAGATCGAAACGCCGTCGACCTTTACAACCAAAACTCCACTACTGCAATTTAATTTAATTAGGAGTTTTGTTCAATGTGGTTGTCAATGCGATGTAACTTTTAAATGTCACCAATGCACCCCTCACTCCACGCACTTTCACGTCTTGTGTGAGCACCAGAACTATTACCTGAAATACTAAATGATATTTCATTTATGATGTTAATAAATGTGTTGTCATTTAAAAACTTTGTGTCCCAGCATATATTGCGTAATCAGTCCCGCCTGGACTCCATCGCACTACCTCATCTGATTAACGCTGCGCTTACAATAGAAGTAGCCTAGGCTACCTGAGGACTTTCTGGCCTCCCCCTGACCCCTGTCTCTTCTACTTGCTTAACTACCCCGGGTCAAAACACTGGGCACCCTTGTTTTCCAAACATATGTTTATTTATTGGCACACACCGTGATTGCAGTCATTTTGCTATGAGGTACATTGGAGGGGGACTGTCACAATGTAATGTGCTCAGTTGAAGAAATTGTTTATTATTCTGTCCCTTTGGGCAGTTCCTGCTGCATTTACTGTGGGGTGTGCGCCACCTGCCTCATCTTCATCATCATCCTGGTCATCGTCCGGTGCAGCAGGCACTTGAATCCATGGAGCATTGGTGCGCACACATATATTGTGCAATACACAACATGCAAGGATGATTTTGTTGACCATTTCAGGGCTGTACAGCAGTCTGCCACCTGTGATGTCCAGGCAACGGAAACGTGACTTTAGCACGCCAAATGTGCGCTCCACAATGGACCGGGTGCGTCTGTGGGCCGCATTATACTGCCTCTGTGCCTGGGTGGTGGGGTTTCGGAGGGGTGTCATCATCCACGGGCATAGTGCATATCCTTGGTCACCTGTGACATATGTAAGCAAGATGTTTACATTAGTGGCTGGGCTGGCTGTGTTGTTGGTGTAGATGGTTTTGTGGAGTGTCATTTGTGTTGTGTTGGATTTCATGTTAGCCATGTGTTGCTTCTGACTGATTACAAGCATCACTGCAAATTAATTTGACTCACTGTTGATACTCCCTCCCCCACGCCTCATCAATTGTGTGCACTGCGCCGTTACATGACTGGCTCTTCTAACATCTAGCGATGGCACTCAGCCCCCCTCCTCACAGTCTATGCCATGTGAATGTTGAAATGGCAATGGGCCACACCAGACACAGTTCACGTTCAGTTGTGCTGCTGTCGCTGCTGCCAGACCTGCCCCAATGCACAGCACATGCTGTTTCCTGTCCCGAGCGGCCACATATCAACAGTCATCAGCCCCCTCACATGCAGGGCCCATTGCAGGCAGGAACGCTTCACCCACACCATCAGCATCATCAGAAGCAACACTGTCCACTCCGTGGACTACGTACTCATTCGGGAGTGTAGCCTCCAACTCACATGCCACGGCTACTCAAGATTCATTTGACTCTGGGAAATGTTAGCTGACATCAGACGGTCCCAGATCTTCACCACACTGATCCCCAAGGCAGGGCACAACTTTGACGGCTTCTTTGCATGTGTTGACTTGGTCCAGTTCATCGGCCCCACTAAACGCACATGAGTTGACCACTTACACATGCACCACCTTGTTGATGTACCCCAAGCCACCGTTGACCACATGCAGGCCCCCACAAAGTTGGTGTAGATCATTCACCAAGGAGATGCTACACACCACCATCAACTGCAAAAACCACAACACTGCAGTCGTCAATGATGGCGCAAGGCCAGATTTTCCAAACATGTATCTCCAACTGCGCATGCACCCTTGTCCCACTATGCAACTGCGACATACGGCAGGCAATGAATGCCACCTCAGTCTGCACCAACCTCTGAGTTGGCAGATGCATCTGCTGACACATGGAGTGGAGCTGGTGCAAGCTTTGGGATACCAGTAAACAGCACCACCAACACGAACGAATGCTCATATTCACCATCACCAATACGCCCACACACCAAACTGCTCTTTCATGTTGGATTGCTGTGAGTTGCAACATGTATGATCAACAGCTGGGGCATGCTATAAGCAGGGGAAACATGGGTCCTCATCCTCGTAACAGTACAATCAGCATGTGGCATCACCTGGTGGTCCAACGCCTTCGGATGCCCCCACCCCACATCTAGGTACCTAGGCCCCATTTTTGACTCTTCCATCTCCAGGTACCTACAGGTGTACGCAGTGGCCTGCGGCTGCTTCGCCAACCTATGCATCCTCCATGCAACATTCAGATGGATCTCCCCATTGTCGGGTATGACAGTGACCCACACAGTCATTGCCATCAGGCGGGGCTACAGTGACACGCTATATGCCAACATGGGCACGTCTGCGGTCAGCTTACTCCCGACTGTCCAGCACAACACCTACACACTGGGCCTTGTGTTCCTACTTTCAGTATTGATTGTGTGCCGCCATCACACATACATGGTTACCACCTCTCACCACATTTGCGTATGGGTGGCCCAGGGGCTTAGCATTTGTGGATGGTTTGTCTACATATCTAGCCACAGTTCCCACAGTTCTTGGTGTTGTTGTGTATGGTATGTGGGCATGTTGATTGACATGTATATGTGATTGAGACATGTACATTCTCACACTTCTAATTTGCATCTCTGTGAAGTTGAGGCATGTGGTGGGTCACATTAGTACTTACCGACTAGCACTGCATTTCCATATGTGCCATCCTGGAAGCACTGGAAGCGCTGGTTTATGATGGACTGTCGGAAGATGTAGGAATCATGCACACTCCCTGGAAACTTGGCTATGACATTGGTGAACAGTCCCCGGTGGTCCACTATTGCCTGCACATTCATGGAATGGGTGTGCTTTCTGTTGCGGTATATGTGTGCACTGTCCGCAGGGGGCACAAATAGGACATGTGTGCAGTCAATTGCGCCCAACACCTGTGGGAATCCGGCTATGGCGTAGAATCCTTGCTTGGTCTCAATCTGTTCCTGCACAGTGTTGGGGAAGTGGAGGTGCTGGGGTATCAGGCTGAGTATGCCATCCAAGACAGTTGGGAGGAAGTTTGAAAAGGCTGCCTGTGAGACTCCTCCGACTCTGGCCGTTGTTGGTTGAAAGGTCCCAGAGGCCAACATATGCAGCACAGCCAGCAGCTTTGTCTGCGGGGGATGTTGGTTATCCGCTGTGTTTGTGGTGTCAGCCTGTGGGCTATCCGGTTCAGGATGTTTTGGATGGATGTCCTTTTGAGCCTGTAGTGGGCAATGACATCCTCTGGCGTCAGGTCTGCGAGGCTGGTACGTCTGCGCAGGGCCCGTTGTCGTCTTTGGCGCAGCCTTGGTGGTGGTCCTGGGGGAGGTGGCAGTGGCGGTGGTGGGTGTTGCCTTCGTGGGACTCCAAGCTGAATGATTAGTACCTCCATGGCGTCTGTGGGTCTTCAGGTGAGGGTTTGGGCTAGTCTCCCTTATATGCCTCCATTTATCTCCATTTTTGCCATTTTTAGACCTGTTTTTTTCAGGTCTTATTTCCCTGCAGCTAAGGGGCCTTAGCGGGACTTTTTTTTATCGCTTCGCGGGTCTGGGACATCATTGCTAATAGTGCAATGGTGTGTTAGCGACTTTTTTCATGGAATTTTGATAGGGAACGCCTACTTAGCATATCATTCGCGAAAACTATCGCTGCCATGCACGACGATAGCAAAAACGGTAGCTATCGCCGGAAAGCTGTCGCAAACGCTTGTTAGCGACATCTTGGTAATAGGGCGATAAAAAAAAAACACGTTAGCGGCACAAAAGTGCCCCTAACGCGGCGATATCTGGCTTGATAATATGCCCCTCTGTGTTATAACATTTCTTTAGGATTGGTCCGGCCATACTTATTCTTTCAAATGCTGCATTGCATTAGATGTCTTATTATGACTATGCACAGAAAAGTTCCTTTAAATAATATATTGGCAAAATAGTCCAAGAATTTTCAATAACCCAATGCCTGTGATTTATGCCGTACTAAAATTTAAGATATGGTTCATGTTTGGCACTTATGTCAGGCATTAAATGAAGTCAGAGCCAAATATTTACTACCGTTGATAAAGAGTTATAATTTGGGCACAGACCAAGATTTAATGGAGTTGTTAAAAAACCCGCCAAATGAACTTATTTGTTTTAAAGTATGTACATTTTTTTTTTAAATTAGAATTTTTTTGAAGAAGGGTTTTTATGAGCCTATTGTTGAAATTTTGCATGATGGTGGTTTTATTATGATGGGTTGTGTTTCATAACGTTTTTAAGATGTTAGTCTTAGACCTCAGTGGAGGTCAATAACAATGAAATAAATGCATAAATTATAATTGTAATTGTAGACTGTCAGGTGTTTCTAGCTGCCGCACCACAGCAAGGTTAACAGAAGCAATGAATGTACATGATATCTCAGCACAGTTTACTCTATGATATGCACTACATAAATTATCTAATTCGCTCACTTACTACCAAGTACTATCTATAGAGGACGGTAAGGTACATCCAACCAAGAGACTTGAACACAGCTGCAAGGCAAACAGTGCATGCTCACCCAGATCAAAAGGGAAGGACGAGGGAAACAGCCAGACCTAACCACGGGCTTGTGCACATTGCACCGTGATCAAGTGCCACATAGCAGGAACAGATCCAAGACTCTTACCATGTTAATGAAAAATGTGAGTCTACCTTTAAACACTGCTGCACTTGTCACTCATGGAGTGCCCATGTCAGAAGAGTGCTTAGGACAGGGTTATGTCACTGTGCAGTTAGATACATGACTAATAATACTTTAAAACCAGAGCTTGGCCCTATTGTCTACATAATAATGCCTTGGAAAGTTGTCAAACCAATCCAAGCTGACCTAAAAGACTGCTAATGCGTTGTCCCCTCACATTCCAGAAAAGCAGCTATTCAAGGTGGCTTAAGGGCCACATTGAGAAGATTCCCCAGCAATGATCAGAAGTGCTTGGTATAGTCCAAACTGGGTTTTAAGATCATATGAGATTCTCTCTTTGAATTCAGATAGAAGAAAAGAATTAGCTAAATATTTACCTCTGAGTTCCAGGAGACTGCTCGGTGGAGACTATAAATCGGCAAAAATGAAGAGTTGTTTAGGAATGTTAGCAATCCCTTGCTCCTTTCGATGGACAACTGTGGGTTCTTAATCTTGATATGAGAAGGCAGTTGTTTTTGCCCATGTCTTTTCTGTCCTTGCGTTTAGAGAACTGAAGTCTCACCTACTATGGCTTTGGTATGGTGAGTTTCATTCCAGGGACATGTCTCCTCTTCCTCCTATATTTTGGGAACCTTCCCTTACACCTTTCATGTGGGATACCCAAGGTAACCTTTCTCCCCTTTTCATCATTTCATTACACTGGGGAGGATGGAAGAGACAGTTATCACCTTTAAAAGGCGAGACCAATTGGGTTTGCCAATGCTTATTAGAGAATGCAATAGCCTTTAAGGCATGAAATCACACATTGGAAGTTGTAAATCACCAGCATCAGTAGCTTTATACTTTTATCAGTAGTCTTTGTACTTTTTATTTAAAAATATAATGAAAGTTTTATTACGCTCAAGCAGTAGTGATAATTTATTGAAGTTGAAGTTTATTCAAGTTGCACAGGTTGTGCTCCTGTAGAGGACCTGATTCTCAAAGCCAGTTACAGCGATAAGCCTATATTTACAGAAAAAAATAATACCCCTTACAACTGACATCTATTCACTAAAGGATATCTATCAGGTGTAAATAGTTTTAGTACTGCATAATTGTATGCTACAATTGCTTACAGTTATGCAATAGTAAATCTCATGTTAAAGGGGTGGCGAGAGGGTGTTACAAGGTGAGGTTTGCATGAGAGTATATGAACCCCCACAAACCTGTGACTTTGTGGGCATTCACAAACTTCACTCAGTTTAAAAACTTTTTAAGGGTGTAAGGAAAGGCATTTCTTCTAGGGTAAATTATTTTCCCACTGTAGAACAAAAAGAAAAAAAGATGCATTTGCACTTTGGGCTTCCTTTCCTTAATGTGGAGTTATAACCTGGCTGGAAAACGTTCTGCCCCTACTGTCCTGGCAGGATGGCCCATCCTTCCTCCACTCAGTCCCCTTTGTCTCACTGTCTGGCAGGAATACACAAACCCCAATAGCAGTGCCACTCACAGTCATATGACCCAGACACTGGCAGCAGGCACTAAATAGTTAAGGAAAAAAAATGTCACGTTTCTAAAAGTAGCATTTTCAGAATTGTGACTCAAAATCTGACTTTACCATTAAAGGAGATTTTAAATTACCGTTCATTTGAGGCCAAGCATGATATTCCTAACTGTTCCCAAACAAAAGTTAGCACCGAGGAGGTATAGCCATCATCTACAGGCACACCATCTGCTGCACGAAATCCCCTGACGACCTGACACCAGTAATGGAATACCTCAACTTCCAACTCCACACAGATGGGAAAGCACCATCAGAGGTACCCTTGCCTACAGACCACCAGGACTATGCTCCACCTTCTGCAGCTCCATCCCAGAACTCATCGCTCCACTCGCAATCGACTCAGAGCACTACATCTTCGTAGGGGATCTCAACTTCCACCTTGATGACCCCTGGAACGCTAACTACACCAACCTCCTAGAAAGCATGAGCAACATTGGCCTCACACAGCTCATCACCGATCCTACCCACATTGCAGGACACACGTTCGAACCCATCTTCATCTCCAGTGACAGAGTCAGGTACACACACACCACTCACCTAGTCTGACCACCTCAGAGTACACTTCACCATCTCAGGACCCACCCACCCCGGCACCATGCCCCCCAGTTCCACACGAAGGGACTGGAAAAAGGTATCAAAAGACCAGTAGAACGATAGTCTCCGGTCCCAACTATCAGACTCTACACACAACCCTGAACAAGCAGCTAAGAGCTTATCCCAGTGGATCACAGACTGTGCCTAAGCCATCGCCCCCAACAAGACAGCCAGGATCAAAGAACAAAGCAAAAGAGCAAGCTGGTTCACTGAGGAACTGTACTCCATCAAATGCAACTTCCAACAACTTGAAAGGAAGTGGTGCATCCGCAAAAAGACAGAAGACCACATCACCTTCAGGTCTCCACTCTGAACCAGTACCACTGCCTCCTGAAAGAAACCAAGAAGAACACCCTAGCAGACCTCATCAAAAGCCAGCACAAACCACAGCAAAGGACTCTTCAACATCGTAAAAGAGTTCACCAATCCATCAGCCACCGAGAATTACATTACTCCCTCCCAGGAACTGCGCGACAACCTTGAAGACTTATTCCACGACAAGATCTCGGCCATCTACGAAAACCTTGATCACCAACCCTCCATTGCAGACAGCATCAACCAGCTCACACCCATGAACACAAACTCCGAACACCTTCTCTTTCACTGGAAAGTCCTTACCACGCAAAACACTATCTTCATCATTCGGACCCATGCCCACACTGCATCTTCAACCTTGGAAGCAAGACAATCGGTGACGAGCTCAGGAACATCCTGAACACCTTCATCACCTCAGCCGCCTTCCTTGAGGACTGAAAACACACTGAAATGAGGTCCCGCCTAAAAAAATCATCTGCCGACCCAACCAGAATGAAGATCTACCGGCCCATCTCTCTGCTTCCCTATCCAGCAAAAGTCCCTGAGAAAGCGATCAACCGGCAACTCACCCAAACCTAGAAGACCACAACCTCCTGGACCTCTCCTAATCCGGATTTTGAGCTAACCTCAGCACTGAGACAGCCCTGATTGCAGTCACAGATGACATCAGACCCATCCTGGACAGTGGGGAAACAAAAGCCCCCATCCTCCTGGTACCATATACTTAGAAAATAAGAGTAAATTAAATATGCAATTCAGGTGTAAACCAATTGTACCATGTTTTAGGGAGAGAGACAAGCACTTTAGCTCTGTTTAGCAGTTGTCAAGGGCATTGAGTCCTAATGTCAACACAAATGAATTCAGAAAACAGGAGGGGTGAAGGCAGACAGTTTTGGGGTGACCTTGCAGAGAGGGCCAAGTCCAACTCTGTGTATAACGCCACAGTGGTAAAATAGCAACCGTTCATGACATTAACCTGATTACCACACTTCTCCCTTGGTGTTCTGACAGCCCTTCTGCTACTTAGGCATAGAGTTAAGAATAATAATTATATATTTCCCCTGCAATGTAAAGGTTAGGTTGAAGTAGTGGGTATAATATGGTTGTTATATAACGAATGTGATATAATGGGGATGTGCCACACCAGCACCAATAATATCTTTCGTGTTCAACGGCTAATTATGACATAAAATGCTGCCACTCTCAGTTTCTTTTATGTTACACCTATTAATTTAAATAAATGAACAAACACATGAGCAGAGAATAAGATACTTGTTTGTATTTTCTACCGCAATCCACGTCTGCTGTAGACAGACATACCTTTAACAACTCATCTAGAGCAGTAACCATCTTAAGAGAACATTGAAGATTGGCGATGGTGTGGGTTAACAGAGGGTGGAATTCACATATATAAACTTCAACCTGCATTGAGGAAACTCATGTTGTCAAACCAGAAGCACTGTGAGACTTTACATCGCATATTTGCTGCAAAACAGTCAACATTGCAAGAAAGTTTGGAGACCCTCCAATTATTTAAATTTAAGAATGTGCATTTTTGAACAAAACCTTTCAGATCTTCCACAGGGTTTCATACCATCTGTGCTTCACATTCTTCAGAGGATCAACAGAAATGCTAGAAAGAAAATGTTTATTTTTGTAATGATGCAAGTATCCGTTCTCGTTGAAAAGGCTCGTCAACTAGAGCAAAGAAAACAACGCTATTCTTTTACAAAACAAACCCGAAGATCAAAGGTTCACGAACTGGAAGCAATATATTTAAAGTTTGCTTTCCAAGTTGGTCATTTCCAGCTTTACTTTAATATTAAGAAACAAAACAATACAGTTTGAGACGCAAAGCATAAATTTAAAGCTACTTTGTTATTGTATCTCCGAAACAAGCCTGCTTGAAAAACGAACTTACACAAACACACACATGCGTTATATCGCATAACAATAATCTTACTTCCATACTCGACAGAGACTCGCCCTATTGGCGCCCGTTCACTTTTAGGAGCCTTAGTTCTAGCACATGAGAGGTGTATGACCAGGGCCGGACTGCCCGTAGCTGGCCCCGGGTGTTTCCCTGGTGGGCCGCCAGGGTGGGGGCTTGTTTTGGACCCCGGCGGCTGTCTTTGTTACCAGGGGCCGGTTTTATCGCCCCCCTGCAACAAAAGCAGCTGCAGTGTTTTCCACGTGGTCAGTCGTACTAGCATTAGTATGCGGCATTTAGACCTCTCACAATTGTGCACATTCCGCTGAGGTTGCTAAACTTGATTTCACTTCCACTTCTTTCCTGGTTTAAACGGATTATTTGTACAGTAGCAAGAAGCCTACCATCCATTCAAAAGCTGCTTGGCTACTACTCATGTCACCAACTTTCATTTCACAGCATCTTTGGAGGGGCGGCTCCTCGTTATGGTGGAGGAGCGTCGCCTCACTGAAAAATAAAATAATAATAAAACCACTTTATTATCATTTCATTTTTCATTACTCCTAGCCGAGGTTAGGGCGGGGCCATCCTGCTGAGCGTCACGCTTCAGGGAGGAGTGTTGGCCACTTGTAAGTGTGCATGTCTGTTTGGTCGGCCGTCTCAGGCCGGCCAAACAGACATGCGCATTCATGTTTCTCCAACCCAGCTGTGTTGCAACAGCCGGGTTGGAGAAAAATCCCAGGCTCCCTGGGCCTCAGCTAGCATCAAGTCAGACCGCTCAGGCCCATTACGCTTGAGAGCAGCTCTGTGATTGCCCCCTGGGAGCCTGTGCAGTGTGACCAGCGTCGGAAGAGGAGCACTGAGGCAGCGGGCACAGAAGCAGCTACGTTTTTTGTTTATTATTTTCCCCTCATCCCGTCCTCCACCACGTTCGTGTTGCCGCACCACCCCAAAATTGGAGCAGCCCCACCTGCATCTCCACCATGTCCATGTTGCTGTGTGGATTACTCAGCATTCTCTGACTACACTACCTTTTTGGTATACATGTGCGCAGCACACTGTTAACTCTCTGGCTAGATTGGAACAGAGTAGGTGTCCACATGAGTTCTCCTGCCTCCCAAATGAACCTTCAATTACGCAGACCATCCGTGTAAATCCCTGCCTGTTTCCTGTTTTTACCTTCTCACTCTGCATGCCCTTCTCCCAGATTCACAACATTTTACAGATTATTTGACCCAGACGCGGCAGTCTGCATGAGACATAAACAGAAAGCATTATTGAAACCATGAAACATAACAAGGGACTTGTCAAGTAAATTATAACTGCCACCTAATTACAATTATAATCTGCTCACCTATCTTTCAACATATGCACTCCACCATAATGTTTTCCAAATTGGCTCACAACAAATACAACAATTTGCCAACAACACACTCCCCTACGGTGTAGTGTGCTACCCATCTGATAACGTGCTTTGGAGCTCCAGTGCTTAATTTGAGCTGGTGGTTTTCAGTGCGAGGCAGTGGCACTTAATTGCCAACACCGGAACTTATGACAGTCTGCCACACGGTGGCGCTGTTGTCTAAGCACAACAACAGTTGTTTATTAATTCACTATACATTATAAATGACTAATACCTGCCGCCAAAGCCACTTTTATAGGTTTGGGGGCCTGTAATAGAATTTTCACACTTGTACGAGTGTGACGGTTATGAGTTGGTTTTTACTGTAATTGGCAGAGCTGAGAGCGGCAATGGGCAGAGCAAGCGGAAGTGGCCTCCTGGCGAGGACCCTGGCATCTATTTTTTAACAAATTAAGCACTGACACTCCACATTGGGGTATGAAACTCTGTAAAATGTTGCAATACATAATTTTAGGAGAAGATAAGAACTGTAAATATATGCTAACTCATAATGTAAGTAAAAGTACTTCTTGTGAAGTACTGGTAGGCGATGTAGTGGATGTGATATTATTGTATATTATCTACCTCAATATAGTGACATATAAAGAATGCAATGGAGAACTATACAGTGGTCTCACCAGCTGCGGCCCATGCAGGTAAGAGCAGGGGGCAGTGGGACAGGTTTGGGGGTGATTCGACAGACGACCACAAGGGAGAATTAAATAAATAATTCATCTTCCCTCAAGGTCGCCAGTCGAAATCCCCCCACCCGGCCCCACCACTCTTACCTGCACGGGCCATGGCTGGGTCTCACATTGAGTCCAACACTGAAAAGAAGTTCATCTTGAAAGGTCTTAAAATGGGAAGGTCACCAACCACACATGATCTAGAAGACTAGCATGCATGTAAATATTGCAGAAATGTATGGGCACTTTTAACAGTAAGGGCAGCCATTCCCACATAATAGGAACATGTCAGGAGATTTTGGGGAATAACCAGAGGATAAATCATTTCTGCAGGTCATTGTGATACGAGTGCTCTTCTGGCAGCAAAAGGCTCCTGGATATATTTCTGATAGATAACAAGAGGTTTGCAGTTTTTCTGGGACTTCTCATGATATTTTTACTGCAGCTCCCAATAATTTCCGCGAATTTTTGTATTGCTTAAGTAAAGAAGAAAATTGTGGGTACTCAATTACCGGAAAATGTCCCCTCTCCTGGGCCCCAAGTTCCATATCAAGGATGAAAAGTTAGAGAATTCCTCACCTTGAAATACATGCTTGTTTGAACAACTTCTCTCTCCCCGCCCCCACATCATACGCTTATTCCAACCATTTTTCTGATTCATTTTGTGGTATAAATGAAATGGGAAAATGCACAAGAAGGTGTATAAATTTGCGACTGCGCAATTCCTTCCCTAAGGCTAGGCTACCCTACAGTCATTCCCCTCTTAAAACCCCAAGCTCCGACCCTACCCTTAAAATAGGTACTGCAAAACAATTCACAGTGCGGCAGAAAATCTCCAGTAGAAACAGAATCAACTATGTTGTAAATGGCTGCAGATGCTTATTCTTAAAATGAGTGAAGGAATAAATAAATACTTTATTGATAGTTAAATAAATGAAATCAATATAGTGCTACATAAATTGTACACTGCCAAATAAAACGTGAGGCATTTAAAAGAAGGGAATTGTGGCACTTTGAAGGGCTACGCTCTTAAAACTCTACTCAGTTCCTTTATATTACCCAGTGATTTTTGCTCACAGTTCATACGTTTTTAAAAGTCACTTATTGAAATTCCTCCAGAGCTGTTCAAACAAGCATACATTGCCGCTTTGCAAGGTCGAATATGGCAAAACAAAATGGCGCTTAAAAAAATCCGGTGTTCAGTTTAAAAGGTAAGGCAGCAGCAAATATTCATTAATATAGTTGCAGAACTGACATGTACTATTTTCTCTTTTGTACTTACACGATTGTGTTATTTCTCCCCATTAAATAGGCCAAATCGAAAATGAATATATTTAGTTGTTCGTTCCCAGTAAATAGCAAAGTCTCTGTTTAGTCGTGACTTGTTAATCTCATACTTCCCATGACCAAGAATCTGTGGGCCTTGTTTATAAAAAATCTTCATATTATTTTTCGAATTAATTATTTTTAATGTTTCTTCAAGATTTTCGTAAAACTTGTATATGAAAAAAGTTGGGCCCACTGTGGTTCCATGTTTAGCTTTTGTAATTCTGCGCTGATGATGTTGTGCCAAGGTGTATTATTGAAGTATATTGGTTAATAAAATTCCTTATTCTGGGATGCATTTAGAAGGGTTTTCATCTGCACGCTTTAGTTTGAACCAGTATCTTAATACTGATGCACGTAATGCCAACGACTAACTAGTTAATTTGAATTCCAAGTGAATTTCATCATGGCGTACTGATTGAGGTAGTTGAAAAATAGTTCTCGATAGCTTGCATTGTGTCCGGGTTAACCAAGTGTTAAATTGGCATGGAAATGCTTACAAGCTATATAGCAGAGCTGGGAAGAATGTAGGGGCATATTAGCAAGAACGGCGTTAAAATTATCGCCGCTTTAGCGGCAGGAAACTGCCGGTAAAGCGGCGATAATGGGCTTGATAATATGCCCTTGAGAATTCCAATAGAAGCCCAGGATCACAGCAGAACATGGGCTTCTATTGGTATTCTCAAGGGCATATTATCAAGCCCATTATCGCCGCTTTAGCGGCAGTTTCCTGCCGCTAAAGCGGCGATAATTTTAACGCCGTTCTTGCTAATATGCCCCTTAGTCTTTATTATCTTAAGTTCTGGTAAGACAGATTTAATATGAATTTCTCTAGATATTTTAGAATTGCCTATTTTAGTGATGCAGCTTTATTTTTAATTTTTGTAGACGCAAATTCTGAGTTTGCCTTATTTGAAATGTCACCCCTAGGTACTTTATAAGATTGTACACTCAGGATGGATTTGCCATCTAAAATCTCTGTGTGGGCAGCGCAGTGGGTGAACTCCATTACTTTTGTCTGCTTATCATGGCTGACCTCACGTTTGTTTGTTTCACTATGTGTGTTGAATTTATTCAGTCCATATTGCAATCATAATGCTCATAAGGTCAAAAAGTTACATGCCATCAGCAAATTGCATTATGAGCAGTTTATGCCCATTAAGTATGGGGCGACAAGCACTGGGGTTAATTATTGTGTGCTCAATATCTGCACATGTAGATTATATAATAGAGATGCCAGGACACAATCTTGCTTCAGTCCTTTAATGATATAGTTATCTGTTAAAGGCTGATTATCAGACAGTTCAGGTTGAATCCACTTCTAAAATCACAAGGATAATATTGCTGTAAAAGCTGCTCCAGGATCTCCCTTTTAACTAATTTTGCTCATAGAATGCCCCTGGTGATGCTATCAAAGGCTTTCCAAAATTCTATAAAACAAGCATCTAGGAACCCACCCATGTGTAATATTGTATAACCAATAAAGAGAGGGTAGCAATGTTGTAGATGGTGCCACAATCGGCCATAAACGTTCTTTGGAACCATGGAACTAGATTATATTCATTCACCCAATTTTTTAGCGCGACCACCAGTAAACAGGAATCCACATCAAGGACAGCTTCATTTGGATTTATGAGATATGTATTAGATACAAAAGAGATCCTTGCCATGATTCTGGAACAGCACTGTTTTTGTACCATGCTAAAAATAAATTGCTTACAGTTTCAAGTTAATATCTTGGTTAGGTCTTAACCACTTGGTTGCTAAGCCTTTTCCTGTTAGAATGCAAAGCCCTTTTTTGGTATTTGGCATACTTTGTGCTTACGCATTCATAATTGTTTTCCACATGAGGTATCTATGCCAAATTTGCATCTTTTTTCCCAATATCTTGGAAATTCTCAAGGGACCCAGGGTTTTTAGATTCCCCTGGAGGTAGCCAAGAAAAAAGCCAAAATGTAGTGAATTGTATTTTTTTGTGTAAAACCGTGGAAAATTGTTGTGCGTTAAACCATATGGCTCCATTGAAAGGTTTGCTGTGCGAGGATCACCATCTTCCCAGATTTCAGACACAAGCACAGCTGCATCAAAAAATCAATTTATTACTACAGTTTTTGCATTTTTATAAGAGGTAGTCATGTTCCTAATTCTTGTGATTTCATCCAACTTGCAGATTGTGGTGGAAACAGGTATGAAACCCATGGGTGATCCCATAAAGTTATACTTTCTGAAAAGTAGACAAAATTCCGAATTCAGCAAGGGGTATTTGTGTAGATCTCTCAAGGTTTTCCCAAATAAACTAACAGTTGAATTAAAAATGTAATGAAAATCAGTAGCAAAAAATAGCCATTTGTGACAACAATTTCATCTATAATTTCTTGTCACATTGGTCATTTTATGAAAACAATATTGTGTTATGTCTAACAGGTTTGCAGGTTTTCTAAAAACACATAATACCAAGAGCCAACAACTGAGCTTCACCCTACAATGATTTTTCATTGTGTATCGACTTTACAGCAATTCATATGATAAAATATAAAGAATTAAAAATTAGTATGAAGGAAAACAAACTATTTCTGAAATGTACACAAGGACTGAGTTTACAAACCATGGTTATTTGTACACCAGTGAATTTGTAGTTGCCCATAGTATAATGTGATTCAGAGGGCATTTTTCAAAATGTCTTCTTTCCTGCACACTGGCTTACATTTGGAAGGTTCAAATACAGAGAAATCCAATTGGCAATAGCAAATGTTCTACAACTCTGTGCTCCCACATGTCTCCCACACGTCTTCCAATAAAAACAGTACCCAGCTTGTGTAGCTGGGCCTAGCACCTGTGAAAGAAAACACATCAAAACATGACAAAACATGGAGACATCACTTTTCAGCAAAATCCACACTTTTTTACAATGTAGGTCCTTTTGATTTTTGGACCCTATCACAGCCACCACACCCTAATATTTCTGAAACCTAGACACCCAGGGAGTCTAGGGCAGTGTAACTTGTGTAGTTCTCACAAGGTTTTCTTACTCACTCTAGCAAACCTAAACATTTGGCTAATTTCTGTGAGGGAAAGTTCTGGAATCTGAGGGAAGCCATATATTTCCTATCACCCAGCATTCCCACATGTCTCCCAAAAACAATGGGACCTCACTTGTGTGGGTGGGTCTAGACCCCACAACAGAAAAAGGCCCACAATGCAATGTGGAGACATCAATATTTCCTGTCAAAAGATTACCTGATTTGGCAATGGAGGTAGTTGTGGATTTTGGGCCCTAGCTCAGGCGGAACTCAAGAAACCTGCCACTACCGCACATTTCTAAAAACTAGACAACCAGGGGAGTTCAGGGTGGTTTAACCTGCATGGATCCCATGAAGCTGTGTTACAGAGAAGCCCTTGCAAACATCAAACTTTGGCTAAAAATTCAAATGTTTCTCATTTTTCTTTGAGGGAAATTTCTGGAATCTGCGGGGAGCAACACATTTCTGATCACACAGTGTTCCTATGTGTCTCTCAATAAAAACAGTACGTCACTTGTGTGGGTGGGTCTAGAGCCTGCAACAGAAAAAGGCCCAAAATGCAATGTAGAGACTGCAACATTTCTTATCTAAAAATTGCCTTGGCGCCCCCCACGCCTAGGGGCGGGGCGACCTTAGCAGCATTACAGGCGTGGAACCCGCCCCCCCCCCCTTTGGGTTAGCCCAGAAGGAATCCGGGTGATTTAAACGTCATCAAGGCCGACTAAGGATTTTCAGCTGCGACGGGCGATGAGGGGTTGGGAGCGCATGGCTCCAATGGTCAAGGATAGTAGGCATCCGGTAAATATAGCAAGGTTGCATAACATCTTGGCAACTCTGCCCAAAGTCTGTTCATCGCTGTATGAGGTATGCTTATTCAGGTTAGCCTATTCACTTGCATTCTTTGGGGCTTTTAGGATGTTGGAGCTTGTCGCCTCGTCTCAAAGGGATTTAGGCTCAGGACTCAACATAACGGATGTTGTTGTTTTGGGGGATCGCGTGCATATTAAGCTTAGACGGTCCAAGACTGACCCTTTGGGTAAAGGCACATTGGTGTCGCTACCAGCGGCTCCAGGGGCTCCTTACTGTCCAGTAGCACTGACAAAGGACTTTCTGCAGATAAGACCAAGGGGGGCGGGCCTTAAGATGTTGGTGCATGCAGATGGCAAGCCCATGACTAGGTTTCAAAATACCCGATTATGCCAGCGCTCCTTGGCTCTGTTAGGTGAGAAGGCTGCGCGTTTCACATCCCACTCTTTTCGCATCGGGGCAGCCACAACAGCAGCAGCGATCGGTTTGGCACCAGAGTTGATCAAACGAGTAGGGAGGTGGAAATCCTCATGTTTTGAGCTATACGTGAGACCTCAATTGGTATAGGGCGGTGTAGTTTGGATACCGGTAACCTTCCCCTATGATATTAACAGTTCTTTGGTCAAATGTCGCAGCCAGATGTTCTAAATGCTTTCTCACCCTCCTTTCTTCTTAGCTGCTGTCGGGCCCCATTCAGATGCAGGTGTGCTGGTGCGGCCATTCCTTCGTGCATAGGGCAGCGCTTTTGTTCAAAGGATCCGTGACTGAGCAGGACCAGTTGAGGAAGGGCATCAGGCACCATTGGGTTGGCATTCCAGGCCTCCGGTTGGAGGATCTGTTCGGTCACTTGCAACGGGCTCTGGAGTCAGGAAGGGTTCCTGCCCCAGACATCCTGGTCATTCATGCGGGAGGGAATGATATGGTCCCGGCGGAGAGGAAGGGTGTGAGGGAGGAGTTATTTTCCATGCTTTCAAAGGTGAGGAGGCTTCTGCCGGCGGTATACATACTTTGGTCTGAAATGATCCCACGATTGGTCTGGCCTAGGGCGGCGCCCGCACCGGCCGTGAACAATTCGGTGAAGAAACTGAACCACTATATTTCCAAGCTCTTGGTGGGCCCCTTTATGGGTACCGTACGCCACCAGATGATCCAGCCGGCTAGTACAGACCTTTTTCACGGGGACGGGGTTCACTTGTCACACAGGGGCCAGGAGCTGTTCGTTAAGACTATACTAGGGGCTGTTGCGGAGGTCCAGTCCTGCCGATGCTAGGATGTGCGGGGGAAGGGCGAGGGCGATAGTTATCTTCTCGCCCCGTGGCGATGTCCCTCGCAGCTAAGTAGCGGGGGATACTGAGATGTGGACCTAGTTGGACTACCTGACCCCAGGATGGGGAAGCTTTTATTTGGGCTCTAGGCAGGCGGGAGGGGGGACCGACCTGCTGGTGGTCCTGGACTCTCCTGCTCCAACCTCAATGACCGGTGAAGGACTTTGGGGGTTTGCACCTGTGATCAGGCACCCCGGCGGGCCAGTGCATTATGCGGTGCCCTGGTATGATGATTACCTCCGGGATGGAGGGATTGGATTTGGGTGCAAGTTGGGGCCTGCTGGCACAATGGGGCTCTGGGGATTGAGCCCACGGCAATATACCCAGATGTACTTTGATGGTATGGCATATCCTGAGATGTAAATGCAGTCCTTATGTTATCTTATGTCACGGACAATTTTGGTCGACACTTTCTTCCTGCCTTTATCTAACGCCTGGTTCATTTTCATGAAAATATTGTGTACTGCTGAATAAAGTGTAATATGGAGTGTGAGAAAAACTATTGGAGTAACCTTTGAGAGGACTTTACATGCAATAAAGACTACCCGTGGCTGAACCAAAACTGGGCAACTGCACTGTCATAATTTTTTTTGGGGGGGGATGTTTTGGAAAAGGGGGTATTGCACGTGTATGCCTGCTATACCTGATATGCCAATGGGGGCAGCTGCAGTGTTTGGGCCCGGGCTCAGCAGCAACCAAGGGATATGTTAATATTGGTGAATGCGATGTCAATGTACGCCATGATATATGCACGCATAACAACGTCAGTGAATGCAATGTCAGTGTACGCAATAATCTAAGCACATTTAGCAATATAAATACCAGTAAAAATTATGTCAATGTATCTGATGGCTGAAGAAGGGTGACATACCCTGAAACCGGTCCCAGGATGCTTGCTTCCGGTCCAGGGAGGACCTGGCCTGGCAGTTCGGTCTGGACTGTTCCCATGGGGCACAGGGTCAAGACTGATTTGCATATGGCTGGGTCCAAACTGGGGTGGTGCAGTGGGCAAAAGAACAATGGATTTAACCCAGATCTTTTGACTGGGGGAGAATGTTTGCATTGTCAGCATTCCGTCCATCATTTGTTTGCTGTAACAATGTATCTGATGGAGCGTAAATCTCATTTCATTTGTAGGGGTGCATCATAATCATGTGTAGAATGCATCCGCATATAATCATTCACTGTATTAACATAAAGTGCTAGAAATGTGAAATGTATTAACATAAATAAGTGTCGTATTTTAGGTCATTTATAAGTGTTAAGGAGAATTAACATAGAAAATTAATGTGACTAGCAAAAAACGTTAACGTGAAGAATTCGTGTTGTGAAACTGACAAATATTCATGTATTACATGTGCTTAATAATCATGACATTTCATACGTAGGCAGATGCATTAATTGAAATTGCATAAATGTTTATATGAATTCTAAAAGCTTACATGGTGCTTTCTTATGTTAGCTGAAATTTGTAGGGCAAACACAAGGAGATGATGGACGGAGCGCTGAAACTTTTCAGACACTCACCCCCAGTCACAGATCTGGGTTGAATCCATCATCATTCTTTAGCTCACTTCGCCACCTCAGTTCAGACCCAGCTATAAGCAAATCAGTCTTGACCCTGTGCCTCATGGGAACAGTCCAGCCCGAACTGTCAAGCCAGGTCTTCCCTGAACCATAAACAAGCATCCTGGGACCGGTTTCTGGATAACACCCTTCATCAGCCAGGCTAGCTTGAATCCAGTGGCAAAGTGAGCAAGGGACCCACGCCTGGGCATACCCTGCCAACTTAGGGCGAACAAAGCAAACACAAGGAGATGATGGACGGAGCGCTGAAACCTTTCAGACACTCACCCCCAGTCACTGATCTGGGTTGAATCCATCATCATTCTTTAGCTCACTTCGCCACCTCAGTTCAGACCCAGCTATAAGCAAATCAGTCTTGACCCTGTGCCTCATGGGAACAGTCCAGACCGAACTGCCAAGCCAGGTCTTCCCTGAACCGTAAACAAGCCTCCTGGGACCAGTTTCTGGGTAACACCCTTCATCAGCCAGGCTAGCTTGAATCCAGTGGCAAAGTGAGCAAGGGACCTATGTCTGGGTATACCCTGCCAACTTAGGGCAAACAAAGCAAACACAAGGAGATGATGGATGGAGCACTGAAACTTTTCAGACACTCACCCCCAGTCACAGATCTGGGTTGAAACCATCATCATTCTTTAGCTCACTTCGCCACCTCAGTTCAGACCCAGCTATAAGCAAATCAGTCTTGACCCTGAAATTTGTAGGCCTGAAATGCAAATCCCTGGCAACCCTCGCTTTAAAAATAATAGTTGAATTTCATGTGTGCTGTGGAATTTGTACTTTCTCACGTTTTGTATTGCAGGTGAAGAAGCGCTCTTTTAGGCAGAAAAATGCCTAAAACAAAGGTTTTACTAGCTAGGCATGGAGAGAAGAAGTTGCAATCATGTGACTTGGGCCGATAAA
The DNA here is from genome assembly GCA_963921515.1 of Calotriton arnoldi. NCBI lineage: Eukaryota > Metazoa > Chordata > Amphibia > Caudata > Salamandridae > Calotriton > Calotriton arnoldi. The sequence continues at coordinate 407,261 of CAWUFW010003758.1, forward strand.
GGAATGACGTTATAATTCACACAGGAGAAGCTCTGGGAACTAAGGACAAATTGTTGCAAAGAAGGTACACGGTCGACTTCGTAGAAAAGTACATGCAGGACTGAACCCAGAGTGGATGGCGTGATCAAAGTGTATGATGGGATTTCTACCTGTGAATAATTGATTGCTGAACTAGGGAAAGAGCCTCTACTTCTTTCTTGCCTTCAAAGAGGGAGCATCTTAGAGTGAACTTTTGCAATGGTGGCTTTATGCTACTTGACCCATTGATGGTGGAGAGACTACTTAGGAAGACTCCACACACTGACACCTTTTATCGGGCTTTCTTTGGGAATGCGTATGCAGGGATGTCACCTTCGTATTAGAGTAGGGAAAGATTTAATGCTTTTCACTCACCAACCCTCGATGCAGGAAAATTTGGACTCATGCGTCCAGATTTTCTGTATTCTAATTCTTGAAATAATTGTCTTGTTTATGCTGCACTGTCTAAATTGGATGTGCAGATTTGGCTTTATGCTAATTCCTTTGTATTTCCATACCTTCGTGTTGCAGTGCGTCTATTTCCAGTTGTTTTTGGCTTTGTACTAAACTAACTAACTCAAAGTAGTTGTCCATGGGGTATTATGTATCCAAGAGAACTATTGACTAATTCATTGTTTTCCTAATTACATTTCTCCCCTTTACACTTTTATGCTGCAAAAAAGAACCATCAGAGTTTGACTCTAGAACAGGTTTAGAACTTTTGGGCCTGGCCCTTTCATACTTTATGACAAATGTAAGCATTATAATGAGAATATCAGTAAATATGATATCAATGATCGCCATGCTATACGTACACGCAATAACGAACTCGTATCACTGCTGTCAAATTCATCCGAGATTACCTCCCCATCAACCCTGAGTCAGAGATATGTGGTCAGACAGGCCCTGCAACCCAAATCCAAGCCTACGGATTGATAGGTCACAGGTGGCATTACACTTAGCCCGAAGACAAACGCGCAAACAGGAAAAACCCTGATATATCCCACAGATAGGCAGTTATACCACAAACAGGTCTGAGGAGATAGGCCCCAATAAAACACGTTTCGGTGAAAGGCGCGTGTTCCCAAAATGCCACAAAGTCAGATGCCACATGTAGTTAGGAACACTCAGCCAATCAGAACACAGCATGCACACCACATGCAGTGATCACACGCTTCCCATGCTGGACATCTGGACACATACACACTGCCCTACACTGGCTTTCTATGAGGTTGAGAGTCACCTGTGTCCCCCTTATCGGATAGTTGTATTTATAGCTCATGACTAGGCCCCGGATCTACAAGATTTACAGGAATGTGTAATCATTTTATTGTTCCTAAAGAACTGTATGCATATATTACCAGCCAAAACTTCTGTACGTTGAGACTGTCTTTAGACATGACTCTGTTGATGCTCTCCCAGCTGCTGTGTTTAATTAAACCAACTTGTTCCTGTTTTGCCAAACACCTCTTGTCTTTTAATTTTTCAAGGTAAATTCATATCCGTGCAACAGAAGCCTACCAAACCCAGACATTTCTTTAAGCTAGACACCAGTGGGAGTACAGGGTGATGTGCCTTGTGTGTATTCCATGAAATTTTCTTACTCACAATCAAGGTCAGACTGGCCATACCGGGCATTGGGCGTTTCCACGGGAGGCTGGAAGGATGGGGGGATGCTTTTATTACTGGGGGGCTGTTTTGTAGCAGGCAGCTATTTTAAAAGCACTGCTATGTTCTTTGTATATGTCACAGTTTGTGAAGCAACAATAAAAGTGCAAGATAACTCAGGTGATTAATGTACCTGCTGGAGAGAGATCTGAGTTTTGTCTCGTGGCAGATTTGGCTCATCTAAGGCAGCGCAGAGGGTTAATATGCCAGCTGCAAAGAGCATATACTATGCAGATCACAGAACAGTATTTTATGTGCATAGCTCAGTGGGTTACTGCTTTTGTCACAGAGATCCTTTTGTCACTGTGCAGTTTATTTATTTGTCTTGTTAAGCGCCCGAATCACCCCCGAAGGGGTATCTCCGCGCTACAGGAGTGCTACAGAGTCACAAGGGGGTTAGAAGAGTTCGGTTTTAAGAAACCTGCGGAGTTGCAGATAGTTGGTGCATTCGCGGAGGTGTAAGGGAAGTTGATTCCAGTAACAGGGGGCCAAATGATAGAAGGCTTTCCCACCTATGCGAGATTTCTTTCTACGAGGTACCATGAGGAGCGATTTAGAGCCAGATCAGAGGGTTCTGGAAGGCTGGTATCGTATGAGTCTGTCTGCGAGATAGCTGGGGGCGTTGCGGTGTAGTGCCTTGTGCACTATGCAGCAGGTCTTAAAACGGATCCACTTGCAGATAGGCAGCCAGTGTAGTCCCAGGAGAACCGGCAAGGAGGCGGTCCTGCAAGGAGCATTGGAAACTAGGCGGGCCGCGGTGTTTTGGACCACCTGGAGTCTGTTAAGAGAGGATTCGTTGGCTGAGATCAGAAGGGCATTGCAAGAGTCAAGACGACTTATTACCAGTGCCTGAAGGAGTGTTTTTTGGACTGTCATAGTAAGGAAAGGGAAGACCTTCCTCAGAAGACTTAATGTGTGGAAGCAGGAACTCACGGTGGTTGCGACTTGCTCTTTCATTGTGAGTTTCTGGTCTAGATGTACTCCTAAGTTTTTCACCACTGCTTTCGGGACCGGTGCAGGACCTAGGTTGGTGGGCCACCACTCTGGGGACCAGAGTAGAGGCGCATCTCCAAAAAGCATAATTTCAGTTTTACTAGCATTCAGTTGAAGGAAGTTGTTCCTCATTCAGTCCGAGATGGCTTTCATACCTTCGGAGAAGGCTGACTGGATATTGGTGGAGTTTTTGTCAAATGCCATTAGGAGCTGGGTATCATCAGCATATGAAATTGGGATGAAGCCCAGTTCCCTAAGTAGATCTGCAAGGGGAGCCACGTAAATGTTAAACAGCGTGGGACTAAGGCAGGATCCCTGGGGGGCACCTTTAGTCAGCTCTGATGTTGTAGAGCGGAAGGTGCCGAGATTGACAGTTTGGGTACGATGGGTTAGGAAGTTTGACAGCCACTGAAAGGCAAGACTTTGGATTCCAACGTTTCTTAATCTAGTTAGTAGGATGGAATGCGATATCGTGTCAAATGCTGCTGACAGATCCAGCAGCACCAATAATGCTGCCTGTCCATTGACTGCAATAAGTGCTGACTCCGTACTAAATCTGGGACGAAACCCGGACTGCGAGGGGTCGAGGCCTCTTGTTACTTCCATATAGTCTGAGAGGTATTTATTAACATGTTTCTCCAAAGGTTTGCTCAGATATGGTAGCAGGGAGATAGGACGGTCGTTTGACAGGTCTTCCGGAGGAGCATTAGGTTTCTTTCTGATAGAAATTATTTGGGCAGCCTTCCATTCGGAAGGTAATTTGCCCTTGTTCAGGGAGGAGTTGAGGATGTGGCAGATTGTGGGTGCCAGCTGTTTGTGAAGTAGCGAGGATATTTTAGCAGGTAGGATATCCTGAGGGGAGCCAGATTTTACTGTTTTCATTAGGGACGCCACCGTGTCAGTTGTAAGTGGGGGGAAGCGGTCCAAGGAATGTGCAGTGTGGGAGTGTGAGGGGTAGAGGGTGATGATATCTTTCTGAGGGTCCTTATCTTTGGTGATACTGTCGTAAATACACTCAATCTTCTGAGTAAACTGGTTAGCCAGCTTGTCACAAAGGTCTTGTGTTGGAGTTACTTCGTTATGACAGGACTTACGGTTCGTGAAAGAGTTAAGAATGCGGTAGAGTTCTTTAGAAGATTTTCCTGCCTGATTAAGTTGTGACTCAATGTGAATTTTGCGAGCCTTCTTTAGATTTTTATGGTATAGGGCCAGAAGGCTCTCGTAGGCTTCTTTATCAGTTGAATCATGGGAAAGATGCCAATGTTTTTCTAGCTTTTTGCATAGGCTTTTTTCTTTCAGTAGATCGGGAGAGAACCATGTTGCCTGTGTTCCGCCGGACTTGGTAGGGTAGGGTTATAGTGGGGCCAGTTGGTCTAATGTTATGTTAACTATATTGTTATAGTTGGCCAAGTCCTCCTCGATATTATTTAGTGTTAAGTTAATATTGGTAGGCAGGGCATTCGCGAAGCGGTCAGGCGTGATTTTATGCCATTGTCTTCGCAAGCTGTGGGAGGGTATAGTATGAGTGGAGGTGACCCTTACGTCTTTTATATGAAAGCGAAGTAGAGAGTGGTCGGACCATGTGAGTGGGCAGGGGGACTCACAGCAGATATTTCGGGAAGTAGTCAGGATAAGGTCTAAGGTATGTCCTGCCAGATGAGTAGGGCCAGTATTAATCTGCTCCAGTCCTAGAGTGGCTAAATCCATCAGGAGCATTGTAGCGTCCGCATTAGAGGAGACTTCGCTATGGACATTAAAATCTCCTAGTAGTAAAAAATGTTTGGTGGAGATAATATGAGGGGCAATTAGCTCCATAAGCTGTAGCGAGAAGTTCAAGAGGGGGCCAGGCGGCCGATAAACAAGTGCGCCTTTCCAACAGTGATGAGATTGGGAATCGATTCTGAATATCAGAATTTCTAGTTTACTGTCACTGCTATGTTCTATAGTGGTGACCTTGATAGAGTCCTTGTGTACTATAGCTATGCCTCCACCCATCTTAGATTGCCTATCACATTTTTGAATTTGGTAGCTGTCAGGGATTGCCACCGTGATTGCAGGGGTGGAGCTAGGTTTCACCCAAGTTTCCGTTAGGAAGCAGTTATCTGTAAGTCCTGATGAAAGCAGGTCCCAGATTTCGATGGCGTGTTTAGGTAGAGATCTGACATTCGCCAGGAAGCAATGCCAGTCCCGACTTGGATTGCAGGAGGGACGGTTAATGGGGAACAGGTGAGTATTGGAAACCACCTGTGGGTATTCCTTGTCAGAGGTGGCAATCGTGGGATTTGCCTGTGGCAGTGCTAGGCTATTGAATTGGCAGGTACTGCATGCGAAAGGTCCTTCCAGCACCGGAGGAGCCTTCGTAGTGCATCTGGGAGTGCTTACCCTTCTTAGTGCTGTAAGCTCTATGTTAGTATACAAGTGTTTGGAGCTTTGACTGCAGCCTGAGTTAAAAGGAGCAGGGGTCCTGGCTCCTGGCGACGGCTGGGCGCGGACGGGCGCAGACGGGCTTGCCTTTGGCGCACCTTCGGCGCACCGGCCGCGTGCCCGCTGCGTGAGTCCGCTGCGTGTAGGGCAAAGCATGGGTTTAAATAGAGCCAGGGAGCAGCTAGACTGCTGACCCTGGGCTCCCTCCCTGCCCGGAAGTGGAGAAAGCGAAGAGAGCACTACCGAAACTCCCTCCACGCAATCGGGTAAAACCCGTGGTGGACCGGGCAGGAGCGGTAGAATTCAGCCAGTGGGAGCGGGTGAGCGGGAAGGAGAGAGAAGGAGGGTCAGGTCAGTGAAAACGTTTGGCTGATAGTGATATCAGTTCCTAAATTACAATCATATTCTAGGTTAGAAAGTTATGTTTTTTTCCTAGTCTTTCATTATCCTAATTTTGCTAGAAAGGGTTTGTTTGGGTAGAAATAAATTCTTATTAGAAAAGTCAACCCTAACCGCTTTGTTACGTTCTGAATCTTGAGTTTGTGCTTCCCCAGACCAAGGACTCTTAAAAAATGCATACCAGTATGGATGGCATGTGACTCCTACACCATGTAGCCTCCTTTGTCTTATGTAATATTTTCTATACACTTATTTACACATGTAAACAGGAGGATAGTAGTCCAGGCACCTCCAGATTGGACTATGCGAACGTCCTTTACCTGGGCCTACCGGACTTCCTCCTGCAGCGCCTTCAGGTGGTGCAAAATTCAGCAGCTAGGGCGATTCTCTATTTAAAACCTAGGTCCCACATGGCCCCTCATCTCAAGGCCCTTCACTGGCTCCCGGTGAGGGAGCGGATAAAATTTAAGGCCATGGTAACTTTTTTAAAAAGCCCTCCACGGTAAGGGGGCCAGTTACCTCAGGAGACGTGTCTGCCGCTACGCACCTACAAGAGTACTCAGATCATCCTCTGCGGTTTATGCATGTGTCCCTAAGGTACGCCTGGCACGCAGGGGCGGTAAATCCTTTAGTCTCCTGGGGGCTCAAACATGGAATAAACTTCCGGTGGCCCTCAGAACCTCCACTGATCTGACTTATTTCAAGAAATTGCTGAAAACATGGCTTTTAGGAGCTAAACCGTCTCTAGGGCAGTCATGTGTGAACCTGTAGCGCCGGGACACTCCAGTTGGAGTAGCTGTGCGCTTTATAAATACCAGTCATTCATTCATGTATGATTCATTGTCTCTGTATGTGTGAAATGCCCCGACCCCCTACATTGGTATTCGAGGTACTATAAAACAAATCAAATACATGTTAAAGAGGGGCTATGGAGAGAGGAGGCACACTGTTGGAGGGTAATAGTGAGGGAATCATTGAAGAGGCCCAATAAAGATTGCCGTATCCTGATGCACTATCAGGCCATCATTTATTATGCTTTAAAAACTAACTCAATTGAATATTGTATAGTGCAAAATATTTTGTAGAATGCACCATTTTTCCCCAAACCCCCTTTAGTGGTCAGGCTCCCTCGCTGCACTCACTATGCACCGTACAGGGGCTGGTTTGACAACATTTGCCAGGGCTGCTTTGGGTTTCCAGTCCAGCCCTGCTCACAATGCCTTAGAAGCCTCAAACTTCGCCTAAAATCTTGCCTTGGTGAGAACTCCCATTGTCCCTGGTTTTATCCGTTCCTGTCACTGGTTTGTGCAGTTCTGCTACTTCACCCAAAACAGTCATTGTTAATAGGTCTGAGCACATGAGACTCTTCTGTCTAAGAATTTCAAAGCAAGCAATTATTTCACGGCACTGCTCTGCCGCTTTGAAGCATCTTACACACAAGCTGTTTGGGGTAACCTTTACGGTTAGAGCGTATTGTGCCACATGATACAGTGCATACTTTGAACAATTATTTAAATAAATGCACTCCTGTGTAGAAATTGTTGAAGTATAAATAATGGCCTTTGTGAGAAAGTGTTCTGGTAAGTTTCATACAATTGTTTTCGCTGACTTCAAAAGAGAAAAGACAACCAAAGAGGGTTGGGGGCAATTGAAGGATCCCTACCAGTGTGCACCCTGACACGACATGCAAATCTAGTGGCACTTTCACACAACATATACAGCATCATGCCATGACATGTTTTCTTGATGGGTATGCACTGTTTGAAAATCAAACAGCCCTTGAACATGACCAGAGACTCGTCCACAGCTATAGTATGACATGAGATCATCTTTGAGAAAGTTTTACTGAATGGTCAAGGACAGGCTGAATCTTTAAGAGATGGTCACAATCAGGGTGATCTTGTGGCAATGCTGTAGGATTGTCCACAAAATGCAGCATCCACTCCAGAAGCAAATACTGGTCTCTGGCTCATGGGTGCTGGAAAAATAGAAGTTGCCATCAAGGGGTTTGTAGACCAAAATATAACTTACTTAGGAATCCAATAAAAAAAACGTTAAACAGGAGAACTGCTACCTTTGTAGATTTGTGGAAGTCCTCCGTGTAGCCTTAGCATGGGTTTTAAGTATGGTACTGCTGTCCATCAAAAACTGTTCTTCGCATAAATTGGTCTGCTCAATAATAGCATCCAAAACACATCATCAACACAGAGCTGGATGAAATTGCTTTGCAAAAAGTTCGATGTCTCAACTCTACATCCATTAACACCACTAAAGGTAGGAAAAACAGGCAGCTCCATGTTAGGAAGCACTCCAAACTCTGGCTGCAATGCAGATTGTTCATGCTGCACCACAGGCACATCAATGTCCTCCACTAAATGAAGCACTTCATCTATGGTAATAGTTAATTCATTATGAGATGAAATTCACTGCCAGAATCTTGCACTTGGTTCTCTGCCTCAGATGCAGAGTCAGTCTCATAGCCATATTCGAAGGCAGAGTCAAAAAGCAATCCAACAACCTGTTAGGCTGTCAGCCTGTGGACAGTGGTAATGCATACTTAAAAAACTGTCACAGAAAACCTGACAACAACAGACAACACTGGCTCTAATTAGAACTAAACTAAATAAGACTATTGAAATATAAAGACTTGGAAAGAAATTATCAATTCAAATCACACAACACACTTTCTACTACAAAAAAGATACCTAGATACCTCTCATTTTTCACAGATAGGCTAGACTGAAGATCAACTGCACCTACCCTGCACAGACACCTCAATCACCAAAGCTATCCTACTTGAAAGGAAAAAAAAAGAAAGCAAATTACTCACAAGGCAGCACATTCAAAATCAAAACAAATTTGAAACACAATAAAACATCAGCTACATATGTTGAAAGTATCATAACAGTTAAAAAGAACATTCAAGCAGGGCAGTGATACTCATTTGCAGAAAACCTTACAAAAAAATGTTTCCTTAAAAGCACATGCAACTACACGAACTGCTGATCTACCAACACTGAAATCGCACACAGAATTTGCCACTAAACAAATCAAAAGCTTTGCACTACAATTAACAGGAAAACAAAATTAGGTTCACAAATGTAAATGATGAGAAAAAATGAAATAAACAGTTTAACATAATAAAACACAATGATGTCACATTTAACAAAAAACTTTACAAGGTAAGAGAAAAAGAAAAGCAAACGAAAATAGGAAATTACCAGTGTGAATAAATGCATGAATAGCACAAGTACGTAGGGCACCATGAAAAGAGCAATATTTGCCCTCTCTCATGCCTCAGCCAGATATTAGAAAGCAAGCTCAAAATGGCACCACTTACTACTTTCAGTGGAGCAACACAGAAACATTGAGTGATAGTGCCACCACTTGGAAAACAACATGCACAAGCCCCATAACACAAAGGAAACCATACCACTCAGCAGTGCCATCACAGAAGAAATCCATTGTGAAAAATCACTGGAAATTAAAGGGGTACAAATAAAACATCAATAAACTTGAAGGAGACGACGCAGATAATCAATATGTAAATTCAAATCTACACCATCACGAAAACTGAAAGCATTGCAGTAAGGCATGGTAGATACAAACAAAAACATCTTTCAGAATAACACAAACTCCAAAAGTTTCTCCACACATTTGCAGGAAACCAAACAGGGCAGGTAACCAAAAACACAAAGGCCTGCTTAACCAACAAGCACATTATCCAACTCCACAAAGTCATCAGAGGAAAAAAAACAATGCACAACATATCAACACTACTGTGGCACTATTCCAATAAAGCAAAACCCATAATACTAAACAAAGAAAAACAATGTGCTTGAGTAAACTAACTAGAAAAGACGAGAGACAATGAGGTACCTATCATGATTCATAGCCAGTCTAAAACAAACCAGGAGGCTGAAAGGGCACCAAACACTTCCTCCCACTTTTTGTAAAACAAAAGTGCAGCTCTTATTGGCTAAGTTCGGGTTACACATGCTCTGCCTCCAGTCTTTGTCCCTGGTCACAGGTGCCACACCTTCTCTACACTCCTCCCTTTGCATTCTGGGAATAGTAGTGCTGGCCTCACAGTCAAAATTACTACACTTCAAAAACATGCAACCAATTGAATATACCACTTTTTATCTTATACATAAATGAGCTTAGTGTAGAACTCACTAAGTGCACCCCTGATGTACCCCTAGTATGTGTTACTCCCCTTCCTCCCTTATTTTATGCAGATGACGCAGTTTTAATTGCCCGAACTCCCAAAACCTCGTGTCTTTTAACCTGTTCCTTTGTTAATTGTATGGCTAATCTTAAATGTCAACAAATTTTACTAAGTCATTTTTAGCGTCATGTGGGCCGAAGCACTCAAAATTACATTCCATTACTGTAGGCACAAGCACTTTATCCCGCACTGGCACTTTTTCCTATTTGGGGATTCATTTTAGCTACTAAGGCTCGTGGTCCCGGAATATTGCACAGTGTAGAATAAAGTTCTCAAGAGCAATTGGGACATTGCTTAGCTTGCCGTCATCAAAAGTTGGGAGGCCTTTGAAACTTTATTTAGAGTTGGGAGGTAATGGAAATCCTCTTATTTCCAGAGGAAGTACTAAATCTAGAAGAGCCTCCAACTGTAGAATTTCCTCCATCCACGTGGACGGAATGGAGGATAAAATGCCACACTTCCTACAGAAATCAGAGGATTCTCCATTGCCAGCCACCTCTAAATTGGGGCCAAGGAGTTTGATTCAACAAGTCTGTCGGGAGAGCAAGGACAATGATGAGTGTAGGTGGTATGTGAAATGTTGATAAGGCATCACATGAAGGACAGACACCAAAAATTGGCACGATGTGTGGTTTATACATTTTTGAAGAATGGCGTCTACATGTACTAATATGCTTTCTTCAAGAACATAGTAATAGAAATAATATTCAAGTTAAGACTGAGAAGCATTAGTGTGCCATTGTAGGGCAAAGTTAAACTTCCTGATACAAATAAGCTGTGAGCCTGCTTGTTGGCAGAAGCCCCCTGGTGGAGGACTGCCCACCATATCAAGAGATCACTGCTTGTGGGACTGGATACAGCAGATGCCAAAGGGAATGCAGAGCAGGTTGCCATGTTTACTTTGTAGACTCAGAATTCATCCTCTTTTGCTTTTCACAGCAAAGGAATTGTGTTCTCTTTACAGTGACACTAAGGGCTAGATGTACGATGCATTTTACTGGTCGCAAACGGCCCGATGGGCCGTTTGCAACCAGTAAAATGCATTTTCAAATGTACCAACCTTATTTTGCAAGTGGGTAACCTATTACCGACTCACAAAATAGGGTTTGCAAATAGCTATTAGGAAGGGTCATGCCAAGGGTGTCCCTTCCTAATAGCGAGTCTCACCGGTATGTAGGAATATTTCGCAACCATGAATCCGGTCAAAAAACATTTGCAGTTTACCGCCAATTTCAAATTGGTGGTAAGCTATTCGCAAACGGGAAGGGTTCCCAAAGGGATCCCTTCCCCTTTGTGATTGGGGGTGCCAACATTTTTTGAGAGCAGCCAGTGGTCCCATGGACCACTACCCAATCTGAAAAAATGAAAAGAAAACTTTTCATTTTTATTTTTGATAAGGATCCCATTTTACTTTAAGGAAAACAAGCTGCATTTTAAAAGAAAAAAACAGGTTTATTTAAAAAGCAGTCACACACATGGTGGTCTGCTGACCCCAGCAGGCCACCATCCCTGTTAGGTGAGTGTCGGACATTCCCAATGGGTCGCAAATTGTGATCTGCCTCATAAATATTAATGAGGCAGGTCCCTTGCAACCCATTTGGGAATCGCAAACAGTGTCTCAGACACTGTTGTACATCAGGTTTTACTCCTCACAAATTGCGAGTTGCTAAAAATCGCAATTTGTGAGTCGCAAACCCTGATGGTCATACATCTTGTCCTAAAAACATTGCTGTGTGTGTAAGGTGGATACATGAAGTTGCCTTACTTAAGATTAGTGCATTAGGCTTGCCCATAAACTACAAATTCTGCACACCAGTCTCTTTTTTGGTAGAGCAGCCAATATTTCCTAGGGTATTGTGAACACCAATAATTTAGAAGCAAAGTACACTGTAATTTGGTGGTGTATCTATTAAAAAGCACAACAGGTAATAAGATTTAATTGATCTATTAACATAAATGTAGTTTCTATAGATATGTCTCTGGTACCAGACACCCTCCATCATTCTGAGAATCTTGTAAATGCCGTTTTTGGTCTGAATTCATATTCCAAGATCTGCACCCTTAGGGTTTTCAATGGAGATATATTGCCAGGTAAAACTTAGTGGAATATATTTGTGGGAAACTTGCATAACGTGTGTATATGATTTCACAAACTCTGATTTCTTGCATAATTCCCCACTGCTCAAATTCTACCTTTTAATGTTTCAGTAATACCCCTGGGTGTCGTCTTTTCTGAGTGCAGTATTACCGTGATTCTAAAAACGAAAACTGGTGTGTGAAATTGCACAATTTGTTTAGCAAAATCCCAGAAATTTCAATTAAAATTTCCACTCCAAATGTATTCAAACTTCTCCTCTCAGAGTGAAATATGGTTTGCCTTATCTTGCATGACTTTTCTAAAGTGAATGCACAGCTTGTATGAAATAGTCTTGAAAATACAAGCAGGAGAGCAGTTCAACGAAACAAAGAAGTATCAAGGCAAAACCATTTTCTGTGAGAACTAGTCTCCAACTAGCACCTATCAAGATTTTTTTTCTACCCGAGGTTCGTGTTCACTTAGAGAATTATGAATCTTTTGAATTGAAAGACTTCTCTGAGAATCAGGGAAGCTGACATCTTACTGAACCACAATGTTAACATTTTCCAGAATTGACCTAGGAGAAAACCTGCCTACTGATGAACTTCTTGTATGAGAAGAAAAGTGTGGAGGTTCAAAGAAACAGTGACATCTGCATCTGCTGAGTGAAGAAAAAAAAAAAACTCTTAATATAAATAAGATTAATTTACATAAACACACACATATGCATATATGCGTGTGTGTATGTATATATATAGAGAAACAAACAAAAATTAAACAATTTACATAATTAATAAACAATGTAATAATTAATTATCAATTAAAAAATACTTAATATTTAATTATTACTTAATTAAAGGCTATTAGTGGGCCTGCGGAACTGATTATGCCATCCACTTAAGTAGCCTGTAAGCATGTCTCAGGCCTGCGGGCTGCAGAACCTATGTGTGCAGTTAAACTGCCATTTCAACTTGCCAAAATAAACCTTTCCGCAGGCCTAAACCTTCCGTTTTAATACATATAAGTCACCCCTAGGGTACGCCCTGGACAGCCCAGAGAGCAGGGTGCAATGTAATTAAAAAGTAGGACATGTACTTGTAAGTTTTACATGTCCTGGTAGTGAAAAACTGCAAGACTTATCTCTCCCATAGGATTGCAATGGAGTTGCCTTATTACATTTTAAAAGTGCTTTTTCCAAATGGGAAGACATGACTACTTCATGTTTGGTGTCCCTGGAATCACAATTTAAAATCCTAACTTATGGTGAAGTTGCATTTTAAGTTGCAATTCTGAAAATGCTACTTTTAGAAAGCTGCCATGTTCCTGCTTTAGCTATTTAGTGCATGTAACTTGTCTCTGGTTGCATGACTGGGTGTATCTGACAGTTGGGCTTTGTGTATTATTCCTAGACAGCCACACACAATAGGGAGCTTAGGTGTGCCTGGATGGGCCATCACTGGCAAGATGGGAAGAATGAGCGGGCATAGCCCCACACACACCTGAATAGGCTGTGTCCTGCCTCTACACAAAGAGTTGCATACACTCTGTAGTAAGTCTTGAGCCAGTGCAAGGGAGGCAGGATGCCTGGGGACTTCAAAGGGAAACCACTAGAAGCTTCTGCCCCAATTCAAAGGCACTACTGAGTATAAGTACTGGACCTCAGACACCACCACTTCAGTATACTTCTGGACATGTGAATACTCTGCCAGGAAGAAGGCCTGCTGTGCTGCTGAAGGACTGCCACTCTGTTGGACTGCATTCTGCTGGACTCCTGCTGGACTCGTGCTGGACTCCTGCTGTGCTATGCTGACCTGCTGCCCTCTTGCCCGGGTGACAAGAACTGGACCTGCATCTCTTGAACCCAGAACCCAGTGTGACTTCGAGGGCTAGTTGGATGGCCTCCCGATCTGAAGTCTCAAGGACATAACAGGCTTCCAACAACCTTGCATCTGCAGCTGGACTTTGCAATCTGTGAGTCCACCCTGCCAAGTGGTGCCACCCCAGTACTGGACCCTTGGTGTTTCACCAGCCTCTGTGGATCCAGCAGAACCAACACATCTTCTCTGCAGTGCAGCACAAGCCTGAGCAGAACTGACGCCTCTCTGCTGCTGCCTAGATCAGACCCATTGCAAAGACCTGCATCGCCACCACAACCCGGTACACCTTCGAAACCGCCGCTGTGCGATGCATCCTTGGTGCAAGCCGTCGCATTTATCATCAACGATGGATTCAGGCCCAGCTCTCTGTACTGGGGTGAATGTATGACATTGTTCTGCAATCTGTCCATCAATTGTTCTTTTTGCATTTGTCACCCTTAGTGGTACGGGTATGCCCAGACGTGGGTCCCGTGCTCTCCATGCGACTGGAGTCAAGCTATCCTGGCTGATGAGGGCTGAAAGCCCGAAACCGGTCCTAGGATGTTTGTTTCCAGTCCAGGGAGGACCTGGCCTGGCAGTTCGGGCTGGACTTTTCCCATTGGGTGCAGGGTCAAGACTGATTTGCATATGGCTGGGTCCAAACTGGAATGGCATGGTGAGCAAAAAAACGATGGATTTAGGCCCAGATCTCTGTACTGGGGTGAATGTATGACATTGTTCTGCATTCTGTCCATCAATTGTTCTTTTTGCATTTATCATCAACAGCAGACTCAATGATAATGCCGGACTCCGCAGCGCAGCCTTGCAGCTCTTCAGAACCAATGCATCACCTCAACTTTGTGCCACATCCTCGACACCAGACTTTGCATAACAAGTCCCGTTGACAGGATACTTGACGCCCTCACACCACAGCCTTGCCGCATTTAGGAACCAACTGATCGCTTGGCTGTGCAGCGCATCTTTGATACGGATCTGTGCAATGCTCGGCAACTCAGGATTTAAGGTACTTTTGTTCAGCGAGTCTAACTTGGTCTCGGTAGCTTGTCCATGCTCCATTGCGGTCAGCCTGAACTTGAGACTTTGTCCCGGTCCAGCGGGACCGAATATCCACAGCTGGCAATTTACTCATTTTGGTGCTATTTTCCTCTAAAAACTTTAAAATTCGATATCTCCGGTTCTACTGATGTGATTTTTTTTGTTTTGGCCTTGTTTATTACATTTTGCTCTATTTTTTCTAACCTGATTTAGGATCTTTTTTTGTGGTGTTTTCACTGTTTTACCATTTGAAGTGTTGCACAAATACTTTACACATTGCCTTTAAGTTAAGCCTGACTGCTTTGTGCCAAGCTACCCGGGAGTTGAGCACAGGTTAATTTGGGGATTGTTTGTGCCTTACTCTGACAAGAATTGTGGTTGCTCCTTGACCAGGGCTCACATCCTAGTCAACCAATAACCCAGTTTCTTACAGATATTTTAATGCTTTGCATAAGAATAGTTACTGCTTTGTAGAAGCAGTTTACAAAAGAACAGTTTCATAGGTTTCATTACATTAGAACAAGTTACAAACATATGGGCAAATTCCCAAGGAACAATAAAAATCTTTTACTAACAAGAAATGTGATGATTATCAAAATTAAAAAATTAAAAAAATTAAAGAAACAAAAGAGTAGTGGATGCCATTTTTACTTCCAACATAGCCAACATGATAATGCAAATGAATGCATGGCTATGAATGCAGAGGGTTCCCAGTCCATTTGTTGTCAAGGTGACTGAGTCACCATATGGCAGCTTCCATTAGGACAAGGGAGTTGCACAGAGGGAAACACGATGCCAGTAACACACCCCACCAGAAAATGCCATCCACGCTCTATAGTCCAATGTTGTTGGCTAAATATTATAGACGCAAGACTGGATAAATGGAACTTTTTTTTCCCTAGACTGAATGGTCCATTTCCATACTGTGCTGATGACAGCTAATATATGTGAATCAATTTTAAAATATCTACTGTAAAAAGAACAAATAATTAATATTGAGTCAAAGACATTAACTCGCGCTCAGTATCAGCACAAAGGGGGCTCGTGGACAGGATGGGCTATTCTGATAGGACAAATGCAGAGGGTCTGTACCCAGCCCCACTTACACTTTAAAGGGCTTTGCCTCCTGCACACTCAAAGGAGCCTGCCACCAGCACTGCCTTGTCTTTTTTCACCCCCAGACAATTTGGAGCCTTGATAGGGGAAGAACTTTCCAAACCAGATGTGAAGGTAGTACAGGAAGTTGTCCCCCCACATGAAGACTGACACCAGTCATAAATATTGGACCTCCAGAGCCACTCATCAGTACACTCCTTCACCTGTGGAATTTACAGAAGAAGGACTGCCCTGCGGCCAGAGGACTGCCCTGCTGCTTGAAGCACACTGCCTTCATGTCTGGGAAGGAAGATTGAACCTGCTTACCTTCATTGTGACTTCAAGGGTCAGTTGGCAGACCTCTCGTGTGAGCTAGAGGGACATAACAAGCTTCAGAGGCTTCTATGCAACTGCCCAGCTGACCTGCTGCAACACGACCTGGAACTTGACCTGCCTAAGCCCAGCCGCTGGCCTCTGCTGGAGTGAGTCCTGATCCCCAGGAGGTGCCCCAGGTCCTGGACCTTTGACTGGCATCAGTGGGAGCTCCTCCTAAGTGAAAAGTTGAAAATGTTGAAGTTTAGGCTCCTTGTGACTGTGCACAGGACTGTTCATGCCAATACTCTGCCACCTCCGACGACCTCCAATGCATTCCGGCAGCAGTCGACAGCGGCCGCCATTGATGACTGTCCACGTGAGACCTGCACGTTGTGCGCCAGAAACCACCTTTCATCCTTCTGAGGTAAAAAAAATGAGTACCATTGGGTTGGGTAATAATAAACATCTGTTATTCAGTGCCATGATACGCTTCTGGCTAAACATGCGCTTTACAAATACACGTTATGTTATGTTATGTTGAAATGAAAATTAAGTTTATAGAGTGCGCTACTACCCTGAGGTGTCTAGGCGCTTTAGCTGTGAAAATAAATCATAATCCTTCCAGGTGTGTACGTGATAGTCCTACATTTTAATGGTTGAAAAGCCAAGTTTTGAGAGGTTTTCGAAAGGAGAGCAA
The DNA here is from genome assembly GCA_963921515.1 of Calotriton arnoldi. Classification (NCBI taxonomy): domain Eukaryota; kingdom Metazoa; phylum Chordata; class Amphibia; order Caudata; family Salamandridae; genus Calotriton; species Calotriton arnoldi. The sequence continues at coordinate 424,090 of CAWUFW010003758.1, forward strand.
CTCAGTTTTTTCTTTGAGGGAGAAAAAGCATTGAGTTCCAGAATTTGGCGGTACAGGCAACAAAACTCTTCTCATCCCATTTCAATGTTTTAATTGTTCATTTCTATGTTATGTTAATTTGCTGCCTACAACAACCACCAAGATGAAGTTACAGCAATGACCGTCCATGACACTTGACAGGCTTTTCATGATACAGCAACGCTTGTCCGCGACACCAAACCTGCTCTTCGCTATAGAGTAACGCCTGTCCGCGATGCTCAGCCTCCTCCATGTGAATTCCTCCAAAGCGAGCTGAACTCTTTGTGCCTGTTTAGAAGCCAACTTCTTTGGCAGTACTAACCTGATCCCTGTATCCGACCAGCACTCCTTTGCGATCGACCAGATAACACTATTTTTCTAAACTGATTTCTCTTGTGTTGTGTTTTCACTTTATTACTGTTTGTGTGCTGTATAAATAGTTTACACATTGCCTCTAAGTTAAGCCTTACTGTGTTTGTGCAAAGTTGCCAGAGGGTTAAACACAGGTTAATTTAGTGACTTTTGGTGCTCACTCTGACAAGTATTGTGATTTTTGCCTGATTGGAGCTTCCACTCTCTTCAACCAATGGGCCAATGTTTTTTTTTTTGTTAGGTGGATCAGGAGAGAGTTCTAAAGAGTAGCTGGTGCTCCTGAAAAGGACTAATGTTGGGCATGCGTAGTTTTAAAACTGGTTGGCTCAAGAAGAGATTATTTTGCCTCTCAAAGTTTTGGAGCCACTCATATGTTTGAACAGCCGGGAGATGTAGGGTGAGGCATTGGCATGGAAAATGCTGTAGGCCAAACATCCCAGCTTGAACTTTATTTCAGCCTCAATAGGGAGCCAATTAGATGATATAGTATAATTTAGATATGCAATACATTTTTATATATATATATATATATATTCACTGAAAAAACCATAGGCTTCAGACACGTTATAGTTAGAAATTAGCATTTAAAAAACCTTTGAAATTCACTGAAAAAACCATAGGTTTTAGGGACAGTTATAGTTAGTTGGACATTTCACTCGTACAAAACCATAGAAATTCCCCCGTTATAGTTAGTTCAGCTAACTATAACTCGCGCCCGCAATGCACTGCTGATGACGTCACATATTACATCACTCATGACATGGTCAGTGACATCACTGATGACATCACTGATGACATCTCAAATGACATCACTGATGACATCACTGATGACATCATCCAGTGACTGTGTGTTACTGTAAAGTTTAAATATGTTTAATATATATATAGGGAAAGGCGTATTGAAGAATGAGTGGGTGTATAAGTGTCTGAATGGATGATTTAGTACGTGAGTGACTGACTCTACAAGTGAGTGATTAAATGTATCTTACTGAATGCATGGGTTAGTGACTAAACTGTGTGAATGTCTGTATCCGTCTGTCTGTTGGTTTGTAAGCGGCTGCATGGCTTTCTGAATAGCTACATGAGTGTCTACATGGGTTATTGATTGATTGTCTGAGTATCTGTATGGGTGCCTGAGTGTTTGTGTGGGTGGGGTGTGTGTGACTCTGTGCATAGATGTGTGAGTTGGTGATTCACTGGGTGCATGGTTTCAAGAGTGCATCTGTGATGGACTGTATGGGTGGGTGAATGTGTGTATGGGTGTGTTAGTGATTGAATGTATATCTCAGTGGTACATGTGTGAGTAACTACATATGTGAAAGGCGGTATATATGTGTGTTGGAGTATATAAATGGCTATAAGTGAGAGTGTGTGATTGTGAGAGTGGCTGTATGGATGAGTGTGTACTTGTATCAGTGATTGTATAAGAGCGTAAGAATGTGCTAGTATTTGTATGAGTAAGTGAGCTGGTGTGTGTATAACTGTATAGGTGAGTAAATGGGTGTGTGATTACGTTTTTGCATGACTGACTAGGTGTGTGAGTACCTCTATGGATGAGTGGCGGTGTGTGAGTGTTTATATAGGTGTATGAGTGCATATGATAGTCCTCTACTGAGTGACTAAGTATGAGTGACTGTACGGGTGAGTGAGTGGATGTGTGTGTAGACCTAAGAATCAGTTAGTGGGTATGTAGTTTTTGGTGTTGGAGTGTCTATGGTTTTGAGAATGGCAGTCTGTAATTTAGAGTGGGTGTATCAAAAGTTATATTAGGGTGTGAGAAGATGCATGAAATTATCACATGGATGATGTCATCAGTGATGTCATTTGAGATGTCATCAGTGATGTCATCAGTGATATCACTGACCATGTCATGAGTGATGTAATATGTGACGTCATCAGCAGTGCATTGCGGGGCGCGAGTTATAGTTAGCTGAACTAACTATAACGGGGGAATTTCTATGGTTTTGTACGAGTGAAATGTCCAACTAACTATAACTGTCCCTAAAACCTATGGTTTTTTCAGTGAATTTCAAAGGTTTTTTAAATGCTAATTTCTAACTATAACGTGTCTGAAACCTATGGTTTTTTCAGTGAATTTCAAAGGTTTTTTAAATGCTAATTTCTAACTATAACGTGCCTGAAACCTATGATTTTTTAAGTGAATTTCAAAGGTTTTTTTAAATGCTAGTTTCTAACTATGCCTACAGAGGTAGGACATGTGAAGAAAGAAGAAAAAACGCACAGAAAGAAGCAAAAGATGTGCAGAAAGAACCAACAGAGGAGCAGAAAGAGGCCTTGTTGCAAAATCATCCTGTGCCCACAACTTTTTCAGACGGGTACTGGTGGTAACTGACTCTGACTCTGACTAACCAGAGCCAGTGCTATGCTAAAAGACACTTAGAATACAGTGAAAACACCTACATACACTAGGGAACACTATGCGTTGGGGTACCCCTGTGATTAGCATGACCTCCTCTGCAAGTCCCTAGTACATAATAGGGCAGGGGATTAAAACTACCTCTTAAAACGCGCTACAGGGCGCGTTTGCACAGTGGTGAAGGGAGGGGGGGCCTGAGGTGACATGTGTGCAAACGCACCCCGTGGCGCGTTTTAAGTTGCATGATTAAGTCCCCTTGAATTCTGAGGGTCCCTGGGGCCCAACTAGCCCCCCAGGTACCTACAGTTAGGACCACAGAGCTGAGTTGCAGAGAGGCGTTCCGAAGCCACGCACCTTTTTTCACCTCTCTGCAACGCAACTCTGTTGTGCTTACTGAAGGTACCTGGTGGGCTAGTTGGCCCCCAGGGTCCCTCAGGATTCAAAGGGAATTAATTCCCCAACTTAAAATGCACCACAGGGCGTGTTTGTGCACATGTCACCTGAGGCCCCGCCCCCTCCCTTCACCACTGTGCAAACGCGCCCCGTGGTGCGTTTTAAGTTGGGGGATTAGGTCACCTTGAATCCTGAGGGTCCCTGGGGCCCAACTAACCCACTAGGTACTTCCAGTAAGCACCACAGGCCTGCGTTGCAACGCCTGTAACAAATTGTGCAGTTGTGTTTAGGTAGTGAAGAGGGTCGTGCTGGGGGTAGTGTTTTAGGGTTTAGGGTAGTGCAGTGGTGTTTGTGTAGTGTAGGGGGTCATGCTGGGGGTAGATTTAGGGTTTAGGGTAGTGCAGTGGTGTTTGGGTAGTGTAGGGAGTCGTGCTGGGGGAATGTTTTAGGGTTTAGGCTAGTGCAGTGGTGTTTGGGTAGTGTAGAGGGTCATGCTGGGGGTAGTGTTTTAGGGTTTAGGGTAGTGCAGTGGTGTTTGGGTAGTGTAGGGGGTCATGCTGGGGGTAGTGATTTAGGGTAGTGCAGTGGTGTTTGGGTAGTGTAGGGGGTCCTGCTGGGGGTAGTGTTTTAGGGTTTAGGGTAGTGCAGTGGTGTTTGGGTAGTGTAGGGGTACTGCTGGGGGTAGTTTTTAGGGTTTAGGGTAGTGCAGTGGTGGTTGGGTAGTGTAGTGGTTCGTGCTGGGGGTAGTTTTTTAGGGTTTAGGGTAGTGCAGTGGTGTTTGTGTAGTGTAGGGGTAGTGTTTTAGGGTTTAGGGTAGTGCAGTGGTGTTTGTGTAGTGTAGGAGGTCGTGTTTTAGGGTTTAGGGTAGTGCAGTGGTCTTTGGGTAGTGTAGGGAGTCGTGCAGGGGGTACTGTTTTAGGGTTTAGGGTAGTGTAGGGGGTCATGCGGGGGTGTAGTGTTTTAGGGATTAGGGTAGTGCATTGGTGTTTGGGTAGTGTAGGGGTCATGCGGGGGTAGTGTTTTAGGGTTTAGGGCAGTGCAGTGGTGTTTGGGTAGTGTAGAGGGTCGTACTGGGGGAGTGTTTTAGGGTTTAGGGCAGTGCAGTGGTGTTCGGGTAGTGTAGGGGGTCGTGCTGGGGGAGTGTTTTAGGGTTTAGGGCAGTGCAGTGGTGTTCGGGTAGTGTAGGGGGTCATGCTGGGGGAGTGTTTGAGGGTTTAGGGCAGTGCAGTGGTGTTCGGGTAGTGTAGGGGGTTGTGCTGGGGGTAGTATTTTAGGGTTTAGGGTAGTGCAGTGGGGTTCGGGTAGTGTAGGGGGTCGTGCTGGGGGTAGTGTTCTAGGGTTTAGGGCAGTGCAGTGGTGTTTGGGCAGTGTAGGGGGTAATGCTGGGGGTGGTGTTTTAGGGTTTAGGGCAGTGCAGTGGTGTTCGGGCAGTGTAGGGGGTTCTGCTGGGGGTGGTGTTTCAGGGTTTAGGGCAGTGCAGTGGTGTTCGGGCAGTGTAGGGGGTCGTGCAGGGGTTGTGTTTCAGGGTTTAGGGCAGTGGTGTTCGGGCAGTGTAGGGGGTCGTGCTGGGGGTGGTGTTTCAGGGTTTGGGGCAGTGCAGTGGTGTTTGAGCAGTAAAGGGGGTCGTGCTGGGGGTGGTGTTTCAGGGTTTAGGGCAGTGCAGTGGTGTTCGGGCTGTGTAGGGGGCGGTGCAGGGGGTGGTGTTTCAGGGTTTAGGGCAGTGCAGTGGTGTTCGGGCAGTGAAGGAGGTGGTGCAGGGGGTGGTGTTTAAGGGTTTAGGGCAGTGCAGTGGTGTTCGGGCAGTGTAGGGGGTCATGCAGGGGGTGGTGTTTCAGGGTTTAGGGCAGTGCAGTGGTGTTCGGGCAGTGTAGGGGGTCGTGCTGGGGCTGGTGTTTCAGGGTTTAGGGCAGTACAGTGGTGTTCGGGCAGTGTAGGGGGTCGTGCTGGGGCTGGTGTTTCAGGGTTTAGGGCAGTGCAGTGGTGTTCGGGCAATGTAGGGGGTTGTGCTGGGGCTGGTGTTTCAGGGTTTAGGGCAGTGCAGTGGTATTTGGGCAGTGTAGGTGGTCGTGCTGGGGCTGGTGTTTCAGGGTTTGGGGCAGTGCAGTGGTGTTCGGGCAGTGTAGGGGGTCATGCTGGGGCTGGTGTTTCAGGGTGTAGGGCAGTGCAGTGGTGTTCGGGAAGTGTAGGGGGTCTTGCTGGGGCTGGTGTTTCAGAGTCTAGGGCAGTGCAGTGGTGTTCGGGCTGTGTAGGGGGTCTTGCTGGGGCTGGTGTTTCAGGGTTTAGGGCAGTGCAGTGGTGTTCGGGCAGTGTAGGGGGTTGTGCTGGGGGTGGTGTTTCAGGGTTTAGGGCAGTGCAGTGGTGTTCGGGCAGTGTAGGGGGTCATGCTGGGGCTAGTGTTTCAGGATTTAGGGCAGAGCAAAGGTGTTCGTGCAGTGTAGGGGGTGGTGTTTCAGGGTTTAGGGCAGTGGTGTTCAGGCAGTGTAGGGGGTCTTGCTGGGGTTGATGTTTCAGGGTTTAGGGCAGTGCAGTGGTGTTCGGGCGGTGTAGGGGGTCGTGCTGGGCTGGTGTTTCAGGGTTTAGGGCAGTGCAGTGGTGTTCCGGCAGTGTAGGAGGTCGTGCAGGGGATGGTGTTTCAGGGTTTAGGGCAGTGCAGTGGTGTTCGGGCAGTGTAGGGGGTCGTGCTGGGGGTGGTGTTTCAGGGTTTAGGGCAGTGCAGTGGTGTTCGTGCAGTGTAGGGTGTCGTGCTGAGGGGTGGTGTTTCCGGGTTTAGGGCAGTGCAGTGGTGTTCGGGCAGTGTAGGGGGTCGTGCAGGGGGTGGTGTTTCAGGGTTTAGGGCAGTGCAGTGGTGTTTGGGCAGTGTAGGGGGTCGTGCAGGGGGTGGTGTTTCAGGGTTTAGGGCAGTGCAGTGGTGTTCGGCCAGTGTAGGTGGTCTTGCTGGGGGTGGTGTTTCAGGCTTTAGTGCAGTGGTGTTCGGGCAGTGTAGGGGGTCTTGCTGGGGGTGGTGTTTCAGGGTTTAGGGCAGTGCAGTGGTGTTCGGGCAGTGTAGGGGGTCTTGCTGGGGCTGGTGTTTCAGGGTTTAGGGCAGTGCAGTGGTGTTCGGGCAGTGTAGGGGGTCGTGCTGGGGCTGGTGTTTCAGGGTTTAGGGTAGTGCAGTGGTGTTAGGGCAGTGTAGGGGGTCGTGCTGGGGCTGGTGTTTCAGGGTTTAGGGCAGTGCAGTGGTTTTCCGGCAGTGTAGGCGCACGTGCAGGGGCTGGTGTTTCAGGGTTTAGGGCAGTGCAGTGGTGTTCGGGCAGTGTACGGGGTCGTGCTGGGGCTGGTGTTTCAGGGTTTAGGGCAGTGCAGTGGTGTTCGGGCAGTGTAGGGGGTCGTGCTGGGGGTGGTGTTTCAGGGATTAGGGCAGTGCAGTGGTGTTCGGGCAGTGTAGGGGGTCGTGCTGGGGCTGGTGTTTCATGGTTTAGGGCAGTGCAGTGGTGTTCGGGCAGTGTAGGGGGTCGTGCTGGGGGTGGTGTTTCAGGGTTTAGGGCAGTGCAGTGGAGTTCGGGCAGTGTAGGGGGTCATGCTGGGGGTGGTGTTTCAGGGTTTAGGGCAGTGGTGTTTGGGCAGTGTAGGGGGTCTTGCTGGGATGATGTTTCAGGGTTTAGGGCAGTGCAGTGGTGTTCGGGCAGTGTAGGGGGTCTTGCTGGGGCTAGTGTTTCAGGGTTTAGGGCAGTGCAGTGGCGTTCGGGCAGTGTAGGGGATCGTGCAGGGGGTGGTGTTTCAGGGTTTAGGGCAGTGCAGTGGTGTTCGGGCAGTGTAGGGGGTCGTGCTGGGGGTGGTCTTTCCGGGTTTAGGGCAGTGCAGTGGTGTTCGGGCAGTGTAGGGGGTCGTGCAGGGGGTGGTGTTTCAGGGTTTAGGGCAGTGCAGTGTTGTTCGTGCAGTGTAGGGGGTCGTGCTGGGGGTGGTGTTTCAGGGTTTAGGGCAGTGCAGTAGTGTTCGGGCAGTAGAGGGGATCGTGCAGGGGGTGGTGTTTCAGGGTTTAGGGCAGTGCAGTGGTGTTCGGGCAGTGTAGGGGGTCGTGCTGGGGGTGGTGTTGCAGGGTTTAGGGCAGTGCAGTAGTGTTCGGGCAGTGTAGGGGGTCGTGCAGGGGGTGGTGTTTCAGGGTTTAGGGCAGTGCAGGTGTGTTCGGGCAGTGTAGGGGTCGTGCTGGGGCTGGTGTTTCAGGGTTTAGGGCAGTGCAGTGCAGTGGTGTTCGGGCAGTGTAGGGGGTCTTGCTGGGGGTAGTGTTTCGGGGTTTAGGGCAGTGCAGTGGTGTTCGGGCAGTGTAGGGGGTCGTGCAGGGGGTGGTGTTTCAGGGTTTAGGGCAGTGCAGTGGTGTTCGGGCAGTGTAGGGGTCATGCTGGGGCTGGTGTTTCAGGGTTTAGGGCAGTGCAGTGGTGTTCGGGCAGTGTAGGGGGTCTTGCTGGTGGTGGTGTTTCAGGGTTTAAGGCAGTGGTGTTCGGGCAGTGTAGGGGGTCTTGCTGGGGGTGATGTTTCAGGGTTTAGGGCAGTGCAGTGGTGTTCGGGCAGTGTAGGGGGTTGTGCTGGGGATGGTGTTTCAGGGTTTAGGGCAGTGCAGTAGTGTTCGGGCAGTGTAGGGGTCGTCCACGGGGTGGTGTTTCAGGGTTTAGGGCAGTGCAGTGGTGTTCGGGCAGTGTAGGGGTCGTGCTGGTGTGGTGTTTCAGGGTTTAGGGCAGTGCAGTGATGTTCGGGCAGTGTAGGGGTCGTGCTGGGGGTGGTGTTTCAGGGTTTAGGGCAGTGGTGTTCGGGCAGTGTAGGGGGTCTTGCTGGGGGTGATGTTTCAGGGTTTAGGGCAGTGCAGTGGTGTTCGGGCAGTGTAGGAGGTCTTGCTGGGGGTAGTGTTTCAGGGTTTAGGGCAGTGCAGTGGTGTTCGGGCAGTGTAGGGGTCGTGAAGGGGTGGTGTTTCAGGGTTTAGGGCAGTGCAGTGGTGTTCGGGCAGTGTAGGGGTCGTGCTAGGGTTGGTGTTTCAGGGTTTAGAGCAGTGCAGTGGTGTTCGGGCAGTGTAGGGGGTCGTGCAGGGGCTGGTGTTTCAGGGTTTAGGGCAGTGCAGTGGTGTTCGGGCAGTGTAGGGGGTCGTGCTGGGGGTAGTGTTTTAGGGTTTAGGGTAGTGCAGTGGTGCTTGTGTAGTGTAGGGGGTCGTGCTGGGGGTAGTGTTTTAGGGTTTAGGGTAGTGCAGTGGTGTTTGTGTAGTGTAGGGGGTCATGTTTTAGGGTAGTGCAGTGGTGTTTGGGTAGTGTAGGGGTCGTGCTGGGGGTAGTATTTTAGGATTTAGGTTAGTGCAGTGGTGTTTGGGTAGTGTAGGGGTCGTGCTGGGGGTAGTGTTTTAGGGTTTAAGGTAGTGCAGTGGTGTTTGTGTAGTGTAGGGGGTCGTGCTGGGGGTAGTGTTTTAGGGTTTAGGGTAGTGCAGTGGTGCTTGTGTAGTGTAGGGGGTCGTGCTGGGGGTAGTGTTTTAGGGTTTAGGGTAGTGCAGTGGTGTTTGTGTTGTGTAGGGGGTAATGTTTTAGGGTAGTGCAGTGGTGTTTGGGTAGTGTAGGGGGTCGTGCAGGGGGTAGTGTTTTAGGATTTAGGTTAGCGCAGTGGTGTTGGGGTTGTATTTTAGGGTTTAGGGTAGTGCAGTGGTGCTTGTGTAGTGTAGGGGTCGTGCTGGGGGTAGTGTTTTAGGGTTTAGTGTAGTGCAGTGGTGTTTTTGTAGTGTAGGGGGTCATGTTTTAAGATGCAACGCTCCAATACCTGACCAGTCTGCACTACATAAAACTGCAAAAAAACTAAAAATAAAAAGTGTTTTGCACACTTTTGTCATTGGGCTATATGTGGGCTACATCTGGGTAATAGTTGTGCTACATTTGGGCTCTTTTTTCACTGGTGGCCATCTTGGAAGACTTCTTTGTTATGAAGTTTCCTAATTTACTCATTTACTGCAGTCTCCTCAGTAGGAAATGCTTTCAGTTTTTTACTTTGATTCCATCAAGAAGGCATTCAGATGTGTCACACATTTGCCATAAATTCAGAATGTTAGCACTCTAGTTGTTCATTAGATCACTGTAGTAAAGCTACTGCTCACCAAGGAGTTAACTGGAAGTCTACTGCTGGTATTGAAAGTGATTGTTTCAGTCTGCATGTCAGAATTTTCTAATGAAATAGAAGAGGATTTGAGATCTCACTTAAAACATGCACTAAATTTTCTTTTTGCAGCACTAACCATAATTTTTATGGCAAAATGAACCCCCTCATTTTGTTCCTTTTTAAATTAAATGTTTTAAGTGTTACTAGTTTATTCCAATCAAGATGGCTTCAGGTGTGCCATACTTTTGTCATAAGTAAGGCTGTTAGCACTCTAGTTGTTCTTTAGAACACTCTGGGAAGCTGAGGAGAACACAAAGGCATCAACTGACAGGCTGCTCCTGTTGAAATATAACAGGAAGATATTTGAGATCTCACTTAAAACATGTCCTAATTTTTCTTTCTACAGCACTAACCATAATTTTTATGGCAAAATGAACCCCCTCATTTTGTTCCTTTTTAAATTAAATGTTTTAAGTGTTACCAGTTTATTCCAATCAAGATGGCTTCAGGTGTGCCATACTTTTGTCATAAGTAAGACTGTTAGCGCTCTAGTTGTTCTTTAGAACACTCTGGGAAGCTGCAGTAGAACACAAAGGCATCAACTGACAGGCTGCTCCTGTTGAAATATAACAGGAAGATATTTGAGATCACACTTGAAACATGTCCTACCCTGAAAGTTTCGGGGTGATTCGTCAAGCGGGGGCAGAGAAAAAAGGTGTTTTCCCCATTCATTTTCCCATAGGAAACTTTAGCCATGGCTACAGCCCGAACTGCTGAACGGAATTACACAAAATTTGGCAAAGAGGTAGTTCTTGGTTCAGAAAGAACCCTTTTTGTTAAATGGTGTAAATCCGTTCAGTAGTTGCGGAGAAATTAAAAAAATAAGAGTCAAAAAATCAATTTCCCATAGGAAACTTTAGCCACGGCTACAGCCCGAACTGCTGAACAGGATTACACCAAATTTGGCAAAGAGGTAGTTCTTGGTTCAGAAAGAACCCTTTTTGTTAAATGGTGTAAATCCGTTCAGTAGTTGCTGAGAAAATCAAAAGTAAAATCACATATATATCTGGGCAGAGCCTAACCACACATGTCATCGTGAGATCTGATTGGCTGTCAGCACTTCCTCCTGGAATTGCTGGCAGCCATCTTGGGACCAATATAAATGATAGTACCCCATTGAAATGCATTGTAGTGAATCAAAGATTTTGAGGGTTACCAAAAGGAGAACTATAAAGGGTGATAACAGACTTTAGTTACATTAGAATTCATTTGTTGATGGTACCATACTAATTTCAGGAATTGTGGTGTTTTCTAAGGTGATTTTACCCTGTGAAAAACCTTCTGCTGGGATATCATGAATCATGTTTGAGAGAAAACTATTTTCACATGCATGTCCCATAGAGTTTAGGAAGGTGCTCCAGAAGCTAAAATGAGAGCATATTTTCTGTAAATTCACATTATCTTTCTCAGTCATGTGAGAATGAAGTCTGACATTCTCAGTAAAACATGTACATCCAACAAGGGCAGAGACTGTCAGTTGATTCCGTTGTGTTCTACTGCAGCTTCCCAGAGTGTTCTAAAGAACAACTAGAGTGCTAACAGCCTTACTTATGACAAAAGTATGGCACACCTGAAGCCATCTTGATTGGAATAAACTGGTAACACTTAAAACATTTAATTTAAAAAGGAACACAATGATGGGGTTCATTTTGTCATAGAAATTATGGTTAGTGCTGTAGAAAGAAAAATTAAGACATGTTTCAAGTGTGATCTCAAATATCTTCCTGTTATATTTCAACAGGAGCAGCCTGCCAGTTGATGACTTTGTGTTCTACTGCAGCTTCCCAGAGTGTTCTAAAGAACAACTAGAGCGCTAACAGCCTTACTTATGACAAAAGTATGGCACACCTGAAGCCATCTTGATTGGAATAAACCGGTAACACTTAAAACATTTAATTTAAAAAGGAACAAAATGAGGGGGTTCTTTTTGAAATAGAAATTATGGTTAGTGCTGCAGAAAGAAAAATTAGGGCATGTTTTAAGTGATATCTCAAATCCTCTTCTATTTCATTAGAACATTCTGACATGCAGACTGAAACAATCACTTTCAATACCAGCAGCAGACTTCCAGTTAACTCCCTGGTGAGCAGTAGCTTTACCTCAGTGATCTAATGAGCAACTAGAGTGCTAACATTCAGAATTTATGGCAAATGTGAGACACATCTGAATGCCTTCTTGATGGAATCAAAGTAAAAACTGAAAGCATTTCCTACTGAGGAGACTGCAGTAAATGAGGAAATTAGGAAACTTCATAACAAAGAAGTCTTCCAAGATGGCCACCAGAGAAAAAAGAGCCCAAATGTAGCACAAATATTACCCAGATGTAGCCCACATATAGCCCAATGACAAAAGTGTGCAAAACACTTTTTATTTATAGTTTTTGCAGTTTTATGTAGTGCAGACTGGTCAGGTATTGGAGCGTTGCATCTTAAAACATGACCCCCTACACTACAAAAACACCACTGCACTACCCTAAACCCTAAAACACTACCCCCAGCACGACCCCCTACACTACACAAGCACCACTGCACTATCCTAAACCCTAAAACACTACCCCCAGCATGACCCCCTACACTACACAAACATCACTGCACTACCCTAAACCCTAAAACACTACCCCCAGCACGACCCCCTACATTACCCAAACACCACTGCACTAACCTAAATCCTAAAACACTACCCCCAGCACGACCCCTACACTACCCAAACACCACTGCACTACCCTAAAACATGACCCCCTACACTACACAAACACCACTGCACTACCCTAAACCCTAAAACACTATCCTCAGCACGACCCCCTACACTACAAAAGCACCACTGCACTACCCTAAACCCTAAAACACTACCCCCAGCACGACCCCTACACTACACAAACACGACTGCATACCCTAAACCCTAAAACACTACCCCCAGCACGACCCCCTACACTACCCAAACACCACTGCACTAACCTTACTAACCTAAATCCTAAAACACTACCCCCAGCACGACCCCCTACACTACCCAAACACCACTGCACTACCCTAAAACATGACCCCTACACTACACAAACACCACTGCACTACCCTAAACCCTAAAACACTACCCCAGCACGACCCCCTACACTACACAAGAACCAATGCACTACCCTAAACCCTAAAACACTACCCCCAGCACGAACCCCTACACTGCCCGAACACCACTGCACTGCCCTAAACCCTGAAACACCACCCCTGCACGATCCCCTCTACTGCCCGAACACTACTGCACTGCCCTAAACCCTGAAACACCACCCCCAGCACGACCCCCTACACTGCACGAACAACACTGCACTGCCCTAAACCCTGAAACACCACCCCCAGCACGACCCCCTACACTGCCCGAAGACCACTGCACTGCCCTAAACCCTGAAACACCAGCCCCAGCATGACCCCCTACACTGGCCGAACACCACTGCACTTCCCTAAACCCTGAAACACCAGCCTCAGCACGACCCCCTACACTGCCCGAACACCACTGCACTGCCCTAAACCCTGAAACACCAGCCCCAGCATGACCCCCTACACTGCCCGAATACCACTGCACTGCCCTAAACCCTGAAACACCACCCCCAGCAAGAACCCCTACACTGCCCCAACACCACTGCACTAAACCCTGAAACACCACCCCCAGCAAGACCCCCTACACTGCCCGAACACCACTGCACTAAACCCTGAAACACCACCCCCAGCAAGACCCCTAAACTGCCCGAACACCACTGCACTGCCCTAAACCCTGAAACACCAGCCCCTGCACGACCCCCTACACTGCCCGAACACCACTGCACTGCCCTAAACCCTGAAACACCAGACCCTGCACTACCCCCTACACTGCCCGAACACCACTGCACTGCCCTAAACCCTGAAACACCAGCTCCAGCATGACCCCTACACTGCCCGAACACCACTGCACTACCCTAAACCCTGAAACACCACCCCCAGCACGACCCCTTACACTGCCCGAGCACCACTGCACTGCCCTAAACCCTGAAACACCAGCCCCAGCACGACCCCTACACTGCCGAACACCACTGCACTACCCTGAAACACTAGCCCCAGCACGACCGCCTACACTGCCCGAACACCACTGCACTGCCCTAAACCCTGAAACACCAGCCCCAGCACGACCCCCTACACTGCCCGAACACCACTGCACTGCCCTAAACCGAGAAACACCAGCCCCAGCACGACCCCCTACACTGCCCAAACACCACTGCACTGCCCTAAACCCTAAAACACCAGCCCCAGCATGACCCCCTACACTGCCCGAACACCACTGCACTGCCCTAAACCCTGAAACACCACCCCGTGCACCACCCCCTACACTGCCCGAACACCACTGCACTCACTAAACCCTGAAACACCACCCCCAGCATGACCCCCTACACTGCCCGAATACCACTGCACTGCCCTAAACCCTGAAACACCACCCCCTGCACGACCCCCTACACTGCCCGAACACTACTGCACTGCCCTAAACCCTGAAACACCATCCCCAGCACGACCCCCTACACTGCACGAACACCACTGCACTGCCCTAAACCCTGAAACACTACCCCCAGCAAGACCCCCTACACTGCCCGAACACCACTGCACTGCCCTAAACCCTGAAACATCACCCCCAGCAAGACCCCCTACACTGCCCGAACACCACTGCCCTAAACCCTGAAACACCACCCCCAGCAAGACCCCGTACACTGTCCGAACACCACTGTACTGCCCTAAACCCTGAAACACCAGCCCCAGCAAGACCCCTACACTGCCCGAACACCACTGCACTGCCCTAAACCCTGAAACACCAGCCCCAGCAAGACCCCCTACACTGCCCGAACACCACTGCACTGCCCTAAACCCTGAAACACCACCCCCAGCAAGACCCCTACACTGCCCGAACACCACAGCACTAAACCCTGAAACACCACCCCCAGCAAGACCACCTACACTGGCCGAACACCACTGCACTGCCCTAAACCCTGAAACACCACCCCTGCACGACCCACTACACTGCCCAAACACCACTGCACTGCCCTATACCCTGAAACACCACCCCCTGCACGACCCCCTACACTGCCCAAACACCACTGCACTGCCCTAAACCCTGAAACACCACCCCCCAGCAAGACACCCTACACTGCCCGAACACCACTGCACTGCCCTAAACCCTGAAACACCACCCCCAGCACGACCCCCTACACTGCCCGAACACCACTGCACTGCCCTAAACCCTGAAACACCACCCCTAGCACGACCCCCTACACTGCCCGAACACCACTGCACTGCCCTAAACCCTGAAACACTACCCCCAGCAAGACCCCCTACACTGAGCGAACACCACTGCACTGCCCTAAACCCTGAAACATCACCCCCAGCAAGACCCCCTACACTGCCTGAACACCACTGCCCTAAACCCTGAAACACCACCCCCAGCAAGACCCCCTACACTGCCCGAAAACCACTGCACTGCCCTAAACCCTGAAACACCACCTCCAGCACAACCCCCTACACTGCCCGAACACCACTGCAGTGCCCTAAATCCTGAAACACCAGCCCCAGCAAGACCCCCTACACTGCCCGAACACCACTGCACTGCCCTAAACCCTGAAACACTAGCCCCAGCATGACCCCCTACACTGCCCCAACACCATTGCTCTGCCCTAAACCCTGAAACACTAGCCCCAGCACGACCCCCTACACTGACCCAACACCACTGCACTGCCCAAAACCCTGAAACACCACCCCCAGCACGACCCCCTACACTGCCCGAACACCACTGCAGTGCCCTAAACCCTGAAACTCCAGCCCCAGCAAGACCCCCTACACTGCCCAAACACCACTGCACTGCCCTAGACTCTGAAACACCAGCCCCAGCAAGACCCCCTACACTGCCCAAACACCACTGCACTGCCCTAAACCCTGAAACACCAGCCCCAGCATGACCCCTACACTGCCCGAACACCACTGCACTGCCCTAAACCCTGAAACACCAGCCCCAGCACGACCACCTACATGGCCCGAACACCACTGCACTGCCCTAAACCCTGAAACACCAGCCCCAGCAAGACCCCCTACACTGCCCAAACACCACTGCACTGCCCTAGACTCTGAAACACCAGCCCCAGCAAGACCCCCTACACTGCCCGAACACCACTGCACTGCCCTAAACCCTGAAACACCAGCCCCAGCACGACCCCCTACACTGCCCGAACACCACTGCACTGCCCTAAACCCTGAAACACCAGCCCCAGCACGACCACCTACACTGCCTGAACACCACTGCACTGCCCTAAACCCTGAAACACCAGCCCCAGCACAACCCCCTACACTGCCCGAACACCACTGCACTGCCCTAAACCCTGAAACACCAGCCTCAGCACGAACCCCTACACTGCCCGAACACCACTGCACTGCCCTAAACCCTGAAACACCAGCCCCAGCACGACCCCCTACACTGCCCGAACACAACTGCACTGCCCTAAACCCTGAAACACCAGCCCCAGCACGACCCCCTACACTGCCCGAACACCACTGCACTGCCCTAAACCCTGAAACACCAGCCCCAGCACGACCCCCTACACTGCCCGAACACCACTGCACTGCCCTAAACCCTGAAACACCACCCCTGCACCACCCCCTACACTGCCCGAACACCACTGCACTGCCCTAAACCCTGAAACACCACCCCTGCACCACCCCTGCACCACCCCCTACACTGCCCGAACACCACTGCATAGCCCTAAACCCTGAAACACCACCCCCAGCACGACCCCCTACACTGCCCGAACACCACTGCACTGCCCTAAACCCTGAAACACCACAACCCTGCACGACCCCATACACTGCCCGAACACCACTGCACTGCCCTAAACCCTGAAACACCACCACCGCACGGCCCCCTACACTGCCCGAACACCACTGCACTGCCCAAAACCCTGAAACACCACCCGCAGCACGACCCCCTTTACTGCCCGAACACCAATGCACTGCTCCAAACCCTGAAACACCACCCCCAGCACGACCCCCTACACTGCCCGAACACCACTGCCCTAACCCCTGAAACACCACCCCCTGCACGACCCCTACACTGCCCTAACACCACTGCACTGCCCTAAACCCTGAAACACCACCCCCAGCATGACCCCTTACACTGCCCGAACACCACCGCACTGCCCTAAACCCTGAAACACCACCCCCAGCATGACCCCCTATACTGCCCAAACACCACTGCACTGCCCTAAGCCCTAAAACACCACCCCAGCACTACCCCTATACTGCCCGAACACCACTGCACTGCCCTAAACCCTAAAACACTACCCCCAGCACGACCCCCTACACTACCCGAACACCACTGCACTACCCTAAACCCTCAAACACTCCCCCCAGCACGACCCCCTACACTACCCGAACACCACTGCACTGCCCTAAACCCTAAAATACTCCCCCAGCACGACCCCTACACTACCCGAACACCACTGCACTGCCCTAAACCCTAAAACACTCCCCCAGCACGACCCCTACACTACCCAAACACCACTGCACTGCCCTAAACCCTAAAATACTACCCCCGCATGACCCCTACACTACCCAACCAACAATGCACTACCCTAAACCCTAAAACACTACCCCCGCATGACCCCCTACACTACCCAAAGACCATTGCACTACCCTAAACCCTAAAACACTACCCCCCGCACGACTCCCTACACTACCCAAAGACCACTGCCCTACTCTAAACCCTAAAACACCACCTCCTACACTACACAAACACCACTGCACTACCCTAAACCCTAAAACACTACCCCCAGCATGACCCCTACACTACACAAACACCACTGCACTACCCTAAACCCTAAAAACTACCCCAGCACGAACCCCTACACTACCCAAACACCACTGCACTACCCTAAACCCTAAAACACTACCCCCAGCAGTACCCCCTACACTACCCAAACACCACTGCACTACCCTAAACCCTAAAACACTACCCCCAGCAGTACCCCTACACTACCTAAACACCATTGCACTACCCTAAACCCTAAAACACTACCCCCAGCAGTACCCCCTACACTACCCAAACACCACTGCACTACCCTAAACCACTACCCCCAGCATGACCCCCTACACTACCCAAACACCACTGCACTACCCTAAACCCTAAAACACTACCCCCAGCACGACCCCCTACACTACCCAAACACCACTGCACTACCCTAAACCCTAAAACACTCCCCCAGCACGACTCCCTACACTACCCAAACACCACTGCACTACCCTAAACCCTAAATCTACCCCCAGCATGACCCCTACACTACACAAACACCACTGCACTACCCTAAACCCTAAAACACTACCCCCAGCACGACCCCCTTCACTACCTAAACACAACTGCACAATTTGTTACAGGCGTTGTAACGCAGGCCTGTGGTGCTTACTGGAAGTACCTGGTGGGCTAGTTGGGCCCCAGGGACCCTCAGGATTCAAGGTGACCTAATCCCCCAACTTAAAACGCGCCACGGGGCACGTTTGCACAGTGGTGAAGGGAGGGGGCGGGGCCTCAGGTGACATGTGCGCAAACACGCCCTGTGGTGCGTATTAAGTTGGGGAATTAATTCCCCTTGAATCCTGAGGGACCCTGGGGGCCAACTAGCCCACCAGGTACCTTCAGTAAGCACAACAGAGTTGCATTGCAGAGAGGTGAAAAAAGGTGCGTGGCCTCGGAACGCCTCTCTGCAACTCAGCTCTGGGGTCCTAACTGTAGGTACCTTGAGGGCTAGTTGGGCCCCAGGGACCTTCAGGATTCAAGGGGACTTAATCCCGCAACTTAAAACGCGCCACGGGGCGCGTTTGCACACATGTCACCTCAGGCCCTGTAGCGCGTTTTAAGAGGTAGTTTTAATCCCCCTGCCCTATTATGTACTAGGGACTTACAGAGGAGGTCATGCTAATCACAGGGGTACCCCAACGCATAGTGTTCCCTAGTGTATGTAGGTGTTTTCACTCTATTCTAAGTGTCTTTTAGCATAGCACTGGCTCTGGTTAGTCAGAGTCAGTTACCACCAGTACCTGTCTGAAAAAGTTGTGGGCACAGGATGATTTTGCAACAAGGCCTCTTTCTGCTCCTCTGTTGGTTCTTTCTGCACATCTTTTGCTTCTTCCTGCACTTTTCTTCGTCTTTGTGGACTTCTGTTGCTTCTTTCTGCATTTCTTTTGCTTCTTTCTGTGCGTTTTTCTTCTTTCTTCACATGTCCTACCTCTGTAGGCATAGTTAGAAACTAGCATTTAAAAAACCTTTGAAATTCACTTAAAAAATCATAGGTTTCAGGCACGTTATAGTTAGAAATTAGCATTTAAAAAACCTTTGAAATTCACTGAAAAAACCATAGGTTTCAGACACGTTATAGTTAGAAATTAGCATTTAAAAAACCTTTGAAATTCACTGAAAAAACCATAGGTTTTAGGGACAGTTATAGTTAGTTGGACATTTCACTCGTACAAAACCATAGAAATTCCCCCGTTATAGTTAGTTCAGCCTACGCGTTTCGGGATACCTCCCTTCCTCTGGACTCCAAGTCCCATCATGCTACAGTTTCACTCACCTGATTCCTATCGGGGTTTATCATGCAAAATAAAGATGGGACTTCCTCATAACTTGCTGGTGTCTTTCATTTTGTGCGAATGCTGCCCAGAGGAAGGGAGGTATCCCGAAACGCGTAGGCGGCGCACATGTGGGGAGATGTCCTGAGTGAGCAGCCCTGTTTTTGGCCAGACCTCCGGCGAGTGCGTTCCACCGGAGCGGCAACCTCTTTTTGAATATGTGTGGCCAAGTCCAGGCCACGGCTTCGCACCACCACGAGACCCGAGTGGGTCCGCAGCAATGGATTACCTTGCACAGCGGAGCTGGAGGGGCCGTTGTATTGTCAGGGCGGCACTTTGAACATTGTTTGTCCCACGAGGAAATTCATTTCACAATCTGGAAGCCAGCATCCACTTGGATTTGTAAAATAGGACTCCAAGTCCCATCATGCTACAGTTTCACTCACCTGATTCCTATCGGGGTTTATCATGCAAAATAAAGATGGGACTTCCTCATAACTTGCTGGTGTCTTTCATTTTGTGCGAATGCTGCCCAGAGGAAGGGAGGTATCCCGAAACGCGTAGGCGGCGCACATGTGGGGAGATGTCCTGAGTGAGCAGCCCTGTTTTTGGCCAGACCTCCGGCGAGTGCGTTCCACCGGAGCGGCAACCTCTTTTTGAATATGTGTGGCCAAGCCCAGGCCACGGCTTCGCACCACCACGAGACCCGAGTGGGTCCGCAGCAATGGATTACCTTGCACAGCGGAGCTGGAGGGGCCGTTGTATTGTCAGGGCGGCACTTTGAACATTGTTTGTCCCACGAGGAAATTCATTTCACAATCTGGAAGCCAGCATCCACTTGGATTTGTAAAATAGGACTCCAAGTCCCATCATGCTACAGTTTCACTCACCTGATTCCTATCGGGGTTTATCATGCAAAATAAAGATGGGACTTCCTCATAACTTGCTGGTGTCTTTCATTTTGTGCGAATGCTGCCCAGAGGAAGGGAGGTATCCCGAAACGCGTAGGCGGCGCACATGTGGGGAGATGTCCTGAGTGAGCAGCCCTGTTTTTGGCCAGACCTCCGGCGAGTGCGTTCCACCGGAGCGGCAACCTCTTTTTTGAATATGTGTGGCCAAGCCCAGGCCACGGCTTCGCACCACCACGAGACCCGAGTGGGTCCGCAGCAATGGATTACCTTGCACAGCGGAGCTGGAGGGGCCGTTGTATTGTCAGGGCGGCACTTTGAACATTGTTTGTCCCACGAGGAAATTCATTTCACAATCTGGAAGCCAGCATCCACTTGGATTTGTAAAATAGGACTCCAAGTCCCATCATGCTACAGTTTCACTCACCTGATTCCTATCGGGGTTTATCATGCAAAATAAAGATGGGACTTCCTCATAACTTGCTGGTGTCTTTCATTTTGTGCGAATGCTGCCCAGAGGAAGGGAGGTATCCCGAAACGCGTAGGCGGCGCACATGTGGGGAGATGTCCTGAGTGAGCAGCCCTGTTTTTGGCCAGACCTCCGGCGAGTGCGTTCCACCGGAGCGGCAACCTCTTTTTTGAATATATATATATATATATGCTATAATTATGCTATACATATGATATAGTATATTATATAGTTGGCCTTCCAAACTCGACACAGTATTGTAGATGAGGTCTACAGAATTAAACACTATAATCCAGAAGAGGTCTCCAGAACTGAGCACAGAGTCCCAGTTTGTAATCCAAGTAATCAATACAATAGTGCTGAAGAGGGCTTTAGAACTGCACACAATATGCTAGAAATGACCTTCAGAACCAGGACAGCAACCTCGATGTCACCTCCTGAACTGGACACAATACCACAAATTAGTGCCCTACAGGTGGAGAAAAATACTCTAGCTCAGTTCTCCAGAACTGCATACCACTTCAGATGTGGTCTACATAACTGGAAAACAACACAGCATCAATAATTTAGAATCCAAAATTGTACACAATACTTCAGATGTTGGCTCTAGTGCTGAACACATTAAGACACATGTAGTCCCAGATTTACGAAAAGGCTTGTGTTGCCCTAGCTTCATGCAAAGTGACAAAAGGAAATGCACGCCTTTTAGTGGTACTAAGCCATTCAAGGCGACCTTGCATGGCTCTGTGTGGCTTAGTAAATCAAAAGTAACGCGAGGTAGCACAAATTGCTGCATTGCGTTATTCTGCATTGGGAAACCATTCCATGGATGGAGCATGGGCATTCCCATGCATTCACCCATGGATTTTGACGCAATCCCAGATTTACTAAGGTTAGTAAACCTGGAATTGCATCAAAATGTTACACCCTCCTAACAGAGGCATAAAGAGGAGCAATATCTTTATTTCTCCTTATTATTTCTTTCTAGATGGGCTGCACTCAGCAGCACACATAGAAAGAGGAAAACGCCTCACATAATTCTTTCTGGGAAGGATGGTATCCCTTCTGGCACAAACATAAACCTGACTGTAACACAGGCACCCTTGCACCATGGTGCAAGGGTGCCTGTGTTAGCGCTACGCAGCACTCCGGGCACCAACGCAGGGAGAGAGCAAGAATGTGTCATATATTAGTAGACTTGGCACTTTTCTGCTCTCTCTCCTGTCACACAATGCAGAGCAGCAAGTTGTCTTGGTGCGTTGCGTGACTTTTTGATAAATATGCCCTGTAGTCTCTAGAAGTAGAAGTAATGCTTAATGTGTGGTATTGAGAACCGGACACGATACTACTGTTGTGACTCTAGTGACTTCACAAAATTATCCTTATGACCTCTCCAGAGATGGACACAACAATCTAGATGTGAACACAATACAGCTGGCCCCTAAACTGGATACAATACTTCAGATGAGGCCTTGAGAAGTGGACACAAAACTCCGATTAACAACCCCAAACTTATACTCTAAATGCAACTTTCACTAAGTAATGCAATTGTGTAGATTAAATCTTCAGAACTGGGAACAACACCAAAGAGGTGGACTTCAGCAGTGAGGCCAAATATATAGATGAGGCCTCCAGAACTGAACCCAATTCTGCAATTGTGCATGTATCGCTTGAGTAATTTTCATGCAAGAGTCTATCTTCAGCAACAAAGTTAAGCGATATACCGGCAGGAGACTCGTCAGGCAGAAAAAATACCCTTGCAAACCATTTTCTGCTCAAATATGTCTTCGTTTAACAAAAAATGACGTGGAATTGCATAATACGAAATTTTATGAATTTTGCCTAACACTCATTTTGCCAATTTTCCAAGCGTATTTAAAATTTCCCATGGGCCTAATAAGGAAGCATTTATTGCTGACTGTCCTTTCTCTATTTTGCGTTTGAACGAAGACTCGTATATTGGCTGTGTTGGAGAACCATGCAGGTACTACAGAAAAGCTAAATTAGTGGGCCTATCAATGCTTTTTCTTCTAATCAAATGAGATGATGGAGTTCTTGTTTAGGTATTGTGGAGGCTCTTTTCAGCCTTAATACTTTGCAGCTCTACAACCACCAGAAGTATTAAATGCAAGCCATCCCTTATTTTTTGTTATCTATATGTTGTTCTCCAGTTCTCCTGTAAACAGGTTGCAGGGAATCTGTGGAGATGGCAGTAGGAATTTCTGCCCAGACAAATGTCTAGACTGTTATCAAAGTGATGCACATTAATTCTACCACTGTAAAATATCCATGGAGCGTATTCTACACATTTTCACGATCTAAAGCTATTATAGTGATTATCTTGGGTTTAGTTTCCATTCATTTTGTACCCAGAGAGGATGGTGACCAAGAGCATTTTCCATACATTGCTACACTCTCTAGCTGAACGAGTAATGTACATTAGGCAATGGTCTCACAGACGTCCCTTGTGCTTTATTCAGCAAAAAAAATGATAGATCAAAGAGCTTGAGTCAGTCTTTGCCACTGGGAAGCATTTGATTCCATTGTGTTATTTTTCTAGTCTGTGCCAACAGCGCCACTGCTCTTGCTACACGGACGATCCTGGACCATTTACATTTAGTATCAAATATCATAAGAGAGAATAAACGGAAAGAACCATTTTTTGAGTAATCACAGTTATTATAAATATTCATTCTGTAGATTTTCAGTCTTCCACCATTATAATGAAACATTATTTGGTGGCCGCAATTAAGGCACTAGTTATGAGTGGAATTTCCGTATAGAATTTCGCTCCGTCATATTCAGAGTTTGTCAGTCTAACTACACCCAGTTTTCCAGTGTGCAGCAATTTAACCCAGAAAAGTTGCATGAGGTTTTGACTGCAGCAGTATCCAACCCTCATTCCATGCTTTTTTACTGGCTGGGAGGAAGTGTATAATGCTCCCCAGTGGTTAATATGTAAAATAAAAAGTGGCGGGGCTCTCCTCAGGAGGCAGCGCTAACAAGAGAAATGTGCTGGTGCAAACTGCCTATTAACTAGAGCCCTGGCACTTATTATTCTGGAGAGGACTTAGCCTAATGGCTCGAGCTGCTGATTTCGGAGCTGGGGAACGGGGTTTGAGTCTCAGCGTGACTCAACATCCTGTTATTCTGGGGAAAATCAGGTGACTTCCAAATTAGTGTGTCCTTAATTGGTGCTATAAGCGCTGGTGCTGAGGATTAGGTGCAAACACTGATGCTCCCCCTTACGGGAATGCTTCCTCTGCCCGAATGCTCCACCTGCCAGAGCTGACCTTTCCCTTCACTCCCCTACTCCTAACATCCCCCTTTCCCTCCCCTCCACCCTGAGGCTCCGAGGAAGTGGTGAATGCATCTGTTAAAACCCACTGAACTGGGAATTCCATGTTACCTCTCGTAATATCCGGTCCTACATGTTAAATGTCTCATTCCATGGGTCTTAACTTGTAATTGCATGGTACAGGTGTGGATTTACTGCATTGTAAAGGTAAATCCAGACGCACATTTACCACTCCACCAGTACCATGCAACTCAGAATCAGGGTCGAATAAGTGTATATGGGACCAAGGAGGGCACTAGGGCAAAAAAGTTCATGAAAAAATGACGTATTATCTATTTAGAATATTTTCATCCAAGAAATCTGCCTCTGGTCTGTATACCATTGTTAAACAAAATGATAACAGAGCAATTGTTCTGGTCTTTCCTAAAGATCAACATTATGAGTCCATTGGAGTAGTATCTTGTGGGCTTCTGCGTGGGTCAGTGCACCAGGCCCCGTTTTAAAGGATGCATTTTTGCACCAGGTGGAACCACCCTTAGGCCTGCAGACTTTTCTACCTACTTAGAACAGGTGGAAAACGTCTGCAGAAATGTCTCGGAAATTGGAGTCAACATGCAGTAAACACCCCGTCTTTTGAATTACACATACTATGCTTCAATACAGGACTTAAACTTGTAATGCCTGAATTCAAGGGTGGAGATAATGACCGGAATCATTAAATCCAGCTCTGGTATATCCTGCCCTGAATTCAGTGGCGGCTCCTCCGTTATGGCGGAGGAGCATCACCCCCCCTGGTGAAAGCCAGCATAGGCAAGGACATACATAAAATGATAATCAAACTTTTTTACTATCATTTTATTTTGCGTCTTGCAGGCTCCCTGGCAGCCGAGGGAGGGGTGGGAACAGCCACAGTGACGCTGCAGCACCAGGGAGGAGGGGGGAGTGGTGGACACTGCTAAATGCGCATGATAGTTTGGCCTTCCCTAGAGGGCAGGTCAAACCGTCATGCGCATTTAGCCTTTCTCCACATAGCTGTGTTGTACAGCTGGGTGGAGAAACCAACACAGGCTCCTAGTCTATGTCTGAGTGTTGAACCAAGGTACTCTGATCAAACCCTGCGCTGCTCACATGCTGGGATATTCCCAGCATTTGAGTAGTGCTGAGATTGGGAGCTGGGAGCCTGCACAGTGTGCAGCAGGCTCCTGACAAGGATGTGAGGATTGGGAGGAAGGCGGCCGATGGAGCAGGTAGGTGCAATTTTATTTATTTTGTAATTGTCTTTTTTTGCTTTCCCCCTCCCCACACCCCACCACTTCCCAGTACGAGCGGCCGCTCCTGCCTGAATACTGGACAGCTCGTAATGTGGCCCGAAGTTAAAATTGAGTTAGGCTGAGCCGTAAAGTGGAGTGACTAATAATGTTTCGTTAAAAATATCTTCCTTCTTACTGTTATCAATGCATCAACAAAGGAACATATAAGCACTATTTATCAGGGATTTGAAGCCTTAAAACTGAAACAGTCAACAGATTAGGGGTGCGCAAAATATGATGTTCCGCTTTCGGAATCAGTGGAATTTTGCCGACTCCACATTACTCTTGTAACATGAAGTTCCGGCCAAATTCCGCCAATCTTCGCTTGTCAGAATTTTTTCTTGCATATGGCTCCAGGACTGTGAGTTGGTGAACGCGAGCAAGATTTGGCGTCGGCTAGCGTAATTTTTGGTCGCTAAGAGGGCATCGGACAAGATTTTTCTAAAGCGGGTGGTTACGTTCATTCGCGGTCAATAAATGATAGCAACTTACATTGAAGTGTAGGATAGTAACTACTTTTTTTGGTTTGAAGGTTTTATAATTGAATTAGAATTTTATGGACCATATTTATGATTTGCTCTTTCAAGCCATTGCTCACTTCAAAGCACCTATAAATCGGCCTGCCAGTAATATGTTCTGCAGTTATTTATCTCAATAAACTAAATTATAAACGTATTGATTTCTTTTTATGTGTGTCAAGAGAAATGATTTAAAAAGTAATAAAATTATAACAGCTCTTATGTTGATGAACATGTTATAAAAATGCTTATTGATTTTCCCAGACCGATGTTAATGTCAATTTCAAATTTAATGTTTTAGTTATTAAAAACCATAACAGTATATAACTATACAATAATAAAATATATGTTGGTACAATAAAATGAGCAACCATGATTAAATATCACACTAAAGTTATTGTTAAGAAAACACGTTCCAAACAGAAAGCGAAAAGGAAACATTAATATTTCTTTATGCCAGACCGATTACCTCAATAGAGACCCTTCTGCTCACTGCAAACCCCCGTGTGTGAAAGGAACCTCCTAGGCTAAAAGGCGTGAACAACAGGCAGAGCAAAGACAAAGGGGCTCATTACGGTGGCGGGCGGACTGATCATTGCGGTTCTGGGACCGCCCGCCGGTAAGGCAGCGGTCCCGCTGGGTGAATTAGGATGTGCCCGCCACTATGGCGGGCGCATCCTGGGCCTTTATCATTGCGGGCGGTGCTGCTGGCTGCAGCACCATCCGCAATGATAAAGGTGCATGCACCGCATTTCCCTGCACCACTTGGCAGGCACCACGCGGTGCCTGCCACTTGGTGCATGGAACTGCAGGGGGGTACCATGGGTACCCCCACAGTGCACCCCCCCACACAGAGGGGGCCCGCAACGGGCCCCCAAAGCCAGTCTCCACCTGTCTTTTTGCGGCAGGATATCTGCAGCAAAAAGACAGGCGGAAAGGGGTACCGTAATCCCTGGTTCCGGGTTCTGCAAGGCGGCCGGAAGAGGACCGCCTTGCGGAACCATGGCGGACAGACTTTCTGTCCGCCGCGGAACCATTGTGATTCCAGTCGCCATCCTAATTTGGTGATGGGAATTTTCCTCATGATTGCGGAAGGACCACCACCGCCGGCGGTAGCGGTCCTTCCACGATCGTAATGAGCCCCAAAGTGCTTTATATAGTGCAGGGAGATGTTATGCGCCAGGCTAACATTTTTGGCGTGTGTGCAGAAGACTGCATAACTGCGAGGACTAAAAATCCTTTATCAAATAGAACTGTTAATAAAATTGGAGTTGGCTTGCAAGGGAGGTGCAAGGAGGTGAGGGGAGGTTTAAAGAGAAAAAGATAATGAGCCATGCCAAATCAGGGTGTTTTAAAAGGAGCCAAGGAGAATTGAGGGCACAGTTAGCATATTGGGATGACAAGACTACTGTCTTACAAAACTGGCCCCACAAATGGTTATTGTGGTAGAAATTCACTGTGTCCCGACCACATAGTCCTTATTGGGCTGATGGCCACTTATCACGTATGGCTGACAAAATTCAGGTTTTCTGGGTGCAGTAATCCGTTATCAGCTTTTGGGTAGTTGTGCTGTGACGAGGTTCAGAAATCTGAGCCCTTAGTTCCTTGAAGAATTTCCCGCACCTCGATAAGGCTCTTGAACCCGATTGAGAAAAACATAATGATGACACCTCCAGACAAGTGCAAACTGCTTGGGTTAGGAAGATTGGCGTAGGCAGAAATCTCCTGGAGGTGTCTAGCTTGGGTCAGCAACACAGAAGGTGCAGACATGATTCACACCTGTAACTGCATAGACTTCACACCCCTCCCTCACCCTGATGGGCCCATGCCGGATTGAAGTCAGCCCTTGGCAGGCCTAATAGGCATATATATAAAATCTCTTTGCGCATCTGTCTATTTATGGCTTCTGATAAAAATGGTTGTGATTTCCCCACACGGGAAGTAAGATGGCAGGATATATCCTGATAATTCAAAATTAGACCCAGATGTCAATTGATTGCCTTATTCCAGACCATGTAGGAAACATCACCTGACATTAACACTGATTCTTCAATTTGATGGGACATAATGGCTTTTTGCAGTTGCTGGTACCAGGGATTGCCCGGGGTCTCAGATATACCTTTCAGACAGGCTTTTAACGAGTTGGCCGCTGCTTTCTGGACCCGAATATTGTATTTTAGTAAATCTGATTCACAGGCTATAACGTTTGTTTCAGCAACCCAAGTTCCAGTCTCAGGGCCTGATTACGAGTTTGGTGGTCATGGAGTGGGCCGCCAAACCGGAGCCCTGCTCCAGGACTGTCAAAATCACCTGCCGGCCCCCGCCAGATTACAAGTGATCTTGTGGTCTGGTGGGCGGTCTTTTGACTTTCCCACGGTGGTGCCTATTAAAAAGGCACTGCAATGGGAATGCCAAAGCACGTTCCTGCACAACATGAACTGTAAAGTCCATGCCATGCAGGAAAGGGAAGACTGTACATAGGGGGGCACAACATGTGCCTCCCTGCAGACACCCCATATCCCTGAAGCAACAGGGGGCCCTGTATGGCCCCCTTTGTTTCCTCACCGCCACAGTTTTCATGGCGGCCCTACCACCATGAAAACTGTGGTGGTGAGGAAACTCCTAATATGCTTGGTGGGGCCGCAGCAGCAAAGCCAGCATATTAGAGTCTGTCACCACCACGTCACCGCTGTGGGATAAATGATCTCCGGTGGTTGCGGCA
The DNA here is from genome assembly GCA_963921515.1 of Calotriton arnoldi. Classification (NCBI taxonomy): domain Eukaryota; kingdom Metazoa; phylum Chordata; class Amphibia; order Caudata; family Salamandridae; genus Calotriton; species Calotriton arnoldi. Next base: position 452,245 of record CAWUFW010003758.1, read on the forward strand.
GGCCTGTGGCGGTCCCACTGATGTATTCGTTATATGGCGGGGTGGACCGCCAGTGTGGTTCTCCAGGAACAGCCACCATGGGTTCAGCATCCAAACTCGTAATCAGGCCCTAAGTCTTGTCCTGCGGATGTGGGAGGGCTGTTGAAATATTTTCGTATAGCCTATGCACTGTATTTAATCTAGGCTGGAGGCGCAGGCCCCGGGAAAGGCCTGATAACTATACTGCAGCACAAGGAGGAGGGTCGCCTTCATAACCCTGAGTATGGGGGCTGCAGATGCACTTTTTAGTTTTGTGTTCTGTCGGTTGATACTGGGAATGATTGTTGCACCTTTCTTTTTCAGGGAGTTTATATGGGCGGTAGGTTTGGAAGTCTCTGAAAACCAGGAACCCAAGTAGTTATACTTCCTGGCAGTTTTGATGATCTTGGTGCCAATATGCCATGTGAGGTGTTTCTTATTTCGGTAGCGCTGAAAATCAGGAACTTGGTCTTGTCCTGATTTATTGTGAGATGGTTTTTCAAATTGTATTTGTGGAGGCTTTTCAGGGCCCGTTGTATGCCAACTTTGGTGTGGTCCATTACCACTATATAGTCTGCATATTACAGGATATGGAGTTTGGATAGGCCCAGTTTTGGGGGAACCAGACAGCTGCCCTTAATAGCTTTGCCTAGATCTGCTGTATATAAATTAAGGATGAGGGGGGTGAGGACGCAGCCCTGCTTCAGGCCGCAGCGGGTAATGATTTTGGAGGTAACAGTATGAGGTCCCGTTCTCACTCGCACCCACATTCCTGTGTTCAGGACCATTGTTGCCCCTAGAAATTTCGAGGGGATGACCCACGCATCTAGTTTTCTCCATACATGGGCCAATCTACCCTATCAAACACAGCACTGTAGTCAACAAAAGCAGCAGAAAAGTGGTGACTAATCTTTCTGTACTGGTTGGTGGCTCAAGGCTGCAAGTGCAGTGATGTTATCCATTGTTGATGCGGTGGCCTAGAAACCTGTCTCGAAGAAAGGCAAAGCATAATTTTCCGCAGCCTAGACCTCTAGCTGTTTAAGTAATGTTTTGGCGAAGGACTTTGCTTCTAGGTCTAAAAGCGCTATAAGGTGGTAATTTGCTGAATTTGTTGGATCCCCTTTCCTAAGTATTGGGCACAGTGTGGACCACCTCCATGAGTCTGGCATTTGGGCTATCAGGAAGTCATGATTGAAAAGGGGAGTTATCATATTGACCATTCCTCCGATTTACTGCAGCATTTGGTAGATCTTTAGCCCTTCCTTTTCCTCTAATGTGTTCTTTTCTTCCCATGTTGATATTTTGTGCTGCCTACACAAGCTAATAATGGCTGCTAATGTTTTTGTGGTAGGGTTGAGCTTGTAGGCACACAGGGACCTCCTTAACTCTCTTCGTGTGGAGACAATGACTTTGTTATATTGCAGTTGGAACCTCCCTTTGCCATCAATCCTTGGGTGCTGCTCCAGTTGCCAGAGGCTAGCAGGGAGGACCTTAGCTCTCCTATGATTCTGTCCAGACATGGGCTATATCCCATTGAGGATGAATGTTAACTTGAGACGTCAGCTTTCCTAGCCACTGGGTCACCTTTGAGGTGTCTTCCTGCCTCCATTTGATTCTCCTTACACGTTTTCCAGTTTCATCCCTATTTGAGGAACCCACAGTGATACATTTGTCTGCAGTAGGTGCAGCTAATTCCGAGGTGAGTGACAAGGGGCTGTGGTCACTTTCTGGTCTATTAGTGATCATGAAATTAACAAGCCGACTCACTAAGGTCTCTGACATGAAGATGTAGTCAGTAGTTGAGATTCCCTTAAAGGACTCCACCCCAAGAAGACTCTTAATGGAAATTGAAAAAGGACCAAATCACAAGAACAGGTCTAAACAGTAAACAGGTCGGCCATCTTGGACTGACGCATTTAAATGGGTGGTCTCCCTAAGATCACTTACAACATCCTCATCCCCGAACCCAACAATAGCAAAGGTGAAAGTCCCGCCCATCAGTTCTAGTGCCACCTCCTCCCCAAAGGGCAAACCACAGCATACACCCCTCCCAGATCCTCCCCCTCTTACAAGCTAAATCCCGCACTATGGAGCGCACTGGCATCCACACCTATTCCATTATCTACCCCCCCAACCTTACAAAAAAAGCAGCTAAAAGATTTAAACACAACATTCTAAAATCTCACCCAGAAACCCCAATCTCTGATCCCTACTTCTCAATTAACAAAGGGCATACTACTAATGACATTATCTTCTATACTAAAAGAAGAGCTCAATGGAGAAAAGCCTTTCTCTCTCTATTCAAGGTCACCACCACGAGGAAAACAGCACATGGACTCACGCTATCTATCCTCCCCTCCCCATTCTATAAAGCAGCAGCTACAATCACTATCTATCATAATGGAATCATCCTCATGCAATTATCGGACCGCAACCTAAACCTTCTAGATAACATCTTTCCCCTCATCAAGGAGAATGTTATAAGAACACACGCCCCCTCCCCAGCCAATCACAATCACAGCTCAATTACAAACTCCCGATCTGACCCCCCTTTAATTCATGATATCCATCCACCCAGCTCAGACCTAACTGGCACCAGGGTTGACAACACATACCTCCCTGTGCCCTATTCGCACCCTAACACTCTCACTACACACATGGCTCAATTCACTCCCCACTCCCCTATCTCCCATCACACCGCCCCACCACCCCACCTTCTCCCCGCACCAATACTCCCACCGCCCCATTCTCACCCCTTAGCCAATCCATCACACACCCGCAGGTTGCCGCTCATCTCCCCTATTCTTATTCCTCCCCCATCTACAGTAATAACCACACGGCCCCTACCACTCATTTAACCCTTACTTCCCATCATCCCATCATCCCGACACCCCAACCGTCCCTTCCATCCCTACTTCTAACGTCACAGTCCCTTACATAACCCACATCCAGACCCCCTCTCACCCGGCCTTTACACTCCCCCTCTCCATAGGTAACCACACAGAAAGAGCTCATCACAAGGATCCCGATTACGTCCCCCCCTCAAACTGCATACAAGACACAACTACACCTCCCTCACCTACAGTCTACCCATTAAATTCGGCAACTCTCACTCCAGACCCCAAACTAGATGAGATATTACTATCTCTTCAACAAGTCAAAGCTGACATCCAAACTCTACACGACCTAATTCTTCAACAACCAAAGCTTGCGTGCCCTAAAACTGAATCCAGAATATTCCCATACATCAAAAATTTGAATTGCTCCCAACAACCAGAAGTAAGCTCTAATAATCATGAGCCCCCATGTTGGAATACAGTGCTTTACCCCAACGCATCATCCCGCCCAATCAGGATGAAAAACCCCCTATCTTCTAAAGAACTATTCTCCCTTCTCCGCTCTTACGAGAGATCATACCCTCCACCTAATGCTGGACAACCAGTTAACTTACCTATAGATTCCCTAATCCAGTCTATCTCTATCAACACCCACAGAGTTACAAGACACAATCCCAGAGGCATAGTTGAAAACAACCTCGCGCGAATCCCTCTCACACACGAACCCACCACAGCACCCAACAAGACGAGACTAAAATGTATACTCCTAAACTGCAGGTCAGCATCTAGACATGCAACCGATATAGCTGACCTTTTACTTGCTAATGAACCAGACATTTTAATCCTGACTGAAACAAGGCTAAATGAATCATCTACGCCTATCCTGGACATACTAGTACCCCCTAACTATGACATCACGAGACTAGACAGAATTGATAGATTGGGCGGTGGGATTGCTTGCATACATCAGAGCAATCTAACAGTGACCAACTCCAATGCCCCTTCACTACCCTCCTGTGAATACCTTTGTGTAAATATCTCTAGTAATAACAAACAAATTTGCTCACTACACGCATTTTACCACCATCCAGGAGATAACCCCACATTCATAGAACACCTCATGGATATTCTAGCTACAAACGACGCCCAACAAAATATGCAAATATTCCTGGGTGACTTCAACTTACACTGGGATGACCAAAACGACCCAGGGGTCAATAGCCTCAAAGCTTTCCTCTCAGACCTTAACCTTAACCAAATATGTAATAGCGCTAGACATGACAAAGGCTCAACCCTCGACCTAGTAATCTCCAAAGCTTACTCCACTCAGCTCGACTCAATCCTCCCTTGTGATTGGTCTGACCATCACATCATCCCTTTCCATATCATGGAATCAGTTAAACAGCTCTCGACACAGCCCCCGAGAACAAAGGTCTGGAAGAGGAATCTAAAAAACATTGATTCCGACCTACTCGTAACCTCTAATCCTAACATCCTTCGTCCCCCGGAAGACCTAGCCGATGTACAAGGTCTGACCAACCACTATTTCCACTCCATGAACAACTTATTAGACGAAATAGCTCCCTTACAACTGAAAAGAACCACCACAAAAGACTCTCAACCATGGTATGATGATAGGCTAAATGAAGATAGGCGATCACTAAGAGCAATTGAACATCAATGGAGATCTGCACCGTCCTCTGACCACCTCAAACTATTAAGAACCACTAGAAACTCCTACTTTAGAAAGATCAGAAGATCTAAAACCGATTTCTTCAGTACTCAATTAGACCAAGCCAAGAACCGCCCCAAAAAACTATTCGATTTAATCAAAGCCCAAACCAAGAGCATACTCACCCACCCCAAGGGTACACTCGACACCCTACCCAACTGTGAGGAATTTGCCTCATATTTCATTATGAAGTCAGAAACCATAAAAACCGACCTGCTTAATGACCTTTTAACCCTTACTGATACGCAAAAGATCTCCTCACTGCCCCAGACAGGTAACCCAGTCAAAGGCTCCACAAAATTCAACCTTAAAAACAACGGAGCCTGGTCCACCTTCAACACTTACAGTGAAGACACTATACTAAAAACGCTAACCGCCTTGAATCCCTCCAGTCACTTCACAGACCCACTTCCTGCTAACTACTTAAAAGACTTCATTCCACTGTTACTACCGCTATGGACTAAAATTATAAATACCTCCCACCATCAAGGAACCATCCCAGAAATCCTGAAAACCGGCCAGGTATCCCCTATCCTAAAAAAACCAACAGCTGACCCATCAGACTTAAATAACTATCGCCCGATATCCAACATCCCCACTCTAGCCAAGCTCTTGGAAAAATGTGTTCACATGCAACTTAGCAACCACATTGAACAATTCAACCTGCTCAACCAATACCAATCAGGCTTCCGGGCAGGTCACAGTACGGAATCAGCCATGACCCACATAATAGACGACGCACTAAAAATCCTTGACCAAAACGAAGCCTGCTTAATAATCTTACTCGACCTTTCATCGGCATTTGACACCGTCAAACACGACAACCTGCTATAGCTCCTAAGTCACAGAATGGGACTAACTGGATCCGTGCTTACCTGGTTTACCTCTTTCCTCCAAAATAGATCTCAAAGATTCAAGGTCAATCAATCCTTATCCAACCCCATCCCAGTCACGCTAGGAGTACCGCAAGGCTCTTCCCTGTCACCCACACTTTTCAACCTCTTCATGGAGCCACTCACCAAACTTCTCAGTCGCTCCAAGGTCCATTTTCACATGTATGCAGATGACACCCAACTCTACATCAAGATCCATTCACTTGAGGACATCAAATCTCTCAACTCAACGCTACAAAAAACTCAAACATGGTTGGCCGAAAATCATTTGAAACTAAACTCCCTCAAAACGGAATTCCTCTTAATCGCCCCCCCAAACAAATCGTCCAATATCCTCGACTGGATGAAGCACCTAACAGCACTCAAAGGTCAGCCTCTCATTGTCGAATCAGCGAAATCACTGGGGGTAACACTGGACAGAAACCTAAAGATGCATAAACATATTAGCGCCTCCACAAAAGGTGCAAATTTCCACATGAACACCTTGAGAAGACTAAAACCCTTCCTGCCAGCAAACGACTTCAAACAAGCTGTTCAAGCCCTAGTAATCCCAAGAGTGGACTATTGGGCTGTAGCCCTATGAGGCCTCCCCAGATCGACTACAGCCCCGCTAAGAGCCGCTATCAACTCAGCCGCAAGACTCATCACAGGTTCAAAAAGAAACACTCACATCTCCCCAGACCTCAGAGCCCTCAATTGGCTACCGTTCGAAGCTAGAATTCATTTGAAAATCGCATGTATGACGCACAAGGCCTTACATCACAACACTCTGAGTTATCTAGCTCAGAAACTGGTGCTCTCTGCTGGTAATAGAGCCTCTAGGAGTTCCAAGATTCTTCTACTGAAACCACAACGATTTGCCAAGAAGAAAACTTACAACCGGACCTTCTCGGGAATGGCTCCTAGGATCTGGAATGCATTGCCTACAGAAACAAGACTGAACCCATCTACTGCCTACTTCAAAAAAGAAGTGAAAGCGATTCTCATGGCTAAATTCACTTGAATTACTTACTTATCACTGTAATATAATTATTAATCGTTATTATTGATCACCTGTTATCGATAACACCTATATTTTTATTTTTATATGCATGTACCTGTGTCCAACATCTTCCTTGTAAAGCGCTCTGATACCCGCAAGGGTCTTGTTCGCGCTATACAAAACCTTCAAATAAGGTGGGTGGAAACTGGCAGAGGAGAACTTGTGTCTCAAATAGGTGTTAGGTCGAGGTCAGTTTATAAGTTGTCAGGAGGTCTTTCATCTTTTCCCTCTCGTTGGAATTTGATACAAGGTTGCGTGAGTTCCCCTTCCCCCTGATAATAAAGTCTCCCGCTTTGTGGGTGGGAAATTCCATAAAAGCTCTCCAAAATGTCGCAGAGATCTCTAGATGTAGACAACTTCACAGTTTGTGGTGCATTATAATAACATTTTATGTGCAGCAAGGATTTATTTTTATGGATAATTTTTTTACCTGTAATTATTACTGCTTGCAGGGCTGGACAGTTAAGTTTGAATACGACAGCCTCTATCTTACACATATGCTTGATGAAGATGGACAGTCCACCTGATGGATGGCCAATGAGGTTGGTGGGAGTAGCCGGCTTAAAGATTTCTTAAAATCCATGTATCACTGAAGGAGTTAGCGCCCAACTATCTTGCCGGCAGAGGATGTTGCTTTTGTCCAGGTAAGCAAGCACTTCCTTGCTTGAGCTGGTTGTCTTAAGGCCCACCACGTTCCAGGATGTTATTGTGAGATTGAACGCTCTCTTTACCTTCCGAGGTAGGCCCCCATATAGTGGTGGACCAGCTGTCCCCAGTCGTTCTGTTTGTTACTTCTTCTGATACAACTTACCCTCTTTTGATTTTGTACATATGATGCTTTTAAGGAGGTTGCAGGTTCAAGCGCCCTTGGGAGCCAGTCATGAGTGGTGCCCAATGCCCCTTCAGTATGCTCCTGTTTATCCTTGGTTGCTCTAGTGGTAGCAACACATAAATATATTTTGGTGGATGTAGCTTCAGTAGCTCTATTCCGCAGCCTTCAGATATCCTCATTTCACCAAGAATGGCATCTCTGTGTGCATCTCTCCTCCAAGTTGTTATAGCAGCTTCCTAATTTCCACTTTCTGTCATTTGGGCAAAGTTTTTTTAAATTAAATCATCGGAGGTCAGCTCTTTCAGAGAGGGAATGTTTTCAAATAGCTTTAAGAGGTTACCTCTGTTGAGAGTACCATGGTAGCCGTTAGGAATATAGTGTGGAATAATGGCCAGCTCCAACTGTTTCAGGGCACCCTTATGGGCAACTCTCTCCAGCATGGGAGGGGAGGACTCTGGACCTTTTGGACATTTGGGAGTTGGTGGTCTAATATTGGTAGGAGATGGCTTTTATAGTCCTGGAGAGGCTTCGTTATAGTGCCATACTGTACAGAGCCGTTAGGCAGCTGATCATGATGATATCAGCTGGTGTTTGTCAGGGGCACCACTATAGTCAGATTCGATACTGACCCGCTAGACCCTTGTCCCAGTTGTGAGTTGTTTATTGAATCAAGGTGTTGAAAGTTCCCCTGTGCGGTTCCGTTGGCCATCTGACCATTTTGGCATCTGCTGGCATTGAGTAGGGGATCTGCTGTGACTGTGTTTTGGAGTTGTCGCACTGGGTTCTTGGCTAAGTAACGACCTATTGATTGAAACAATATGTGAGGAGTCTGGTTTTGTGCCTATGTCCGCTGTCTCTTTCCCGGAGGTGACTAAGACTGATAGACTGTCCACGGGTGCCCTTACCTTGAAGTTTTTTTGGCAATGGGCCTTTGGGCCCTTGTGTGAACATTGTTGTTTTGAATAGGGTGCTAGCTGGAGAACCCAGGGTATCGGCTGCCATTGGCAGTTCGGCCAAGATGAACTCTAGAGTCTCCATGTTTGACCTGGTTAGTAAGTCAAATATAGGGAAAAACTTCATAGGCCCAAGCCTAGGGTGCACTGCAGGGATATTGGCCGCTCCGAAGGCTAGGGATCTCCTTCTTAAAGTAAGCTGTTTCCTCAACTGTTTTTTTCAGTTTCTTTTTCACCCTTCTCAAGAGATTGGTGTTTATTGAAGGGGACAATAGAGCTGAGTTAGCAGATGGTGCTTGTGCTACTTAGGAGACTGGTTTGTCTCCATTGGTTGGCCTCAAGAGGAGTTTGACATCAGAAGCATGGGGGGAGTGAGCGATGTAGAGGGGAGTTGCCCTCTCTTGCTAATCCAAACAGGCCATTGTTGTCTTAGCTGGTGAAGTGGAACTGCGGCTGTCATGTGTTTTGACAAAGCCTGCCCTGTTTGGAAGTGAATCCTTTGTGTTTGTTCCAAGCCAATGTGCGTTATTCTTAGCATTTTCCACGAAAGTCCCTAGCATTTCAGGCAAAGTGCTTAGCTAGTCAATTATGCAGGAGCAAGGGCATGATTTTTTCACCCCGAGGATTCAAGTAATTTTTCCAGAGAGCTTGTTCTAAGCCCCAAGTCTGCTAAGACAGAAGCTATTGATTGTATTAAGTCTACTAGCAGCTCTATCTTTTCGGATTGTCTTAGTAGCACCCCTGTAATCATGTCCTGCATGGCACTGATGGTGATCAGGGTGATCAGGAAAGAACTGTAGGGGCTGACGAGAGGAGGTGTGTGAGCCTATGTGGGGCTGGGGACCCAGAAAGGATATTCTCTTACAAACATGGGCGTTTGAGCCAATGTTTCCTCGATTTGAGCCTCAACTGTGGAGAGAAAGTGATCTGATAGGTTTCCCAATTACGGGTCCATCATACTTTCCCTCCTGATCTTCTTGGGGGAGATGGTGTTGGTTGTGCCACTAATGCGCTTTTCTCGGCCTCCTGTTCCTTTGGATGAAGCTGAATCGGAGGCACTTTCATGACCACCGTCTGCTTGCTTTGCTTACTATGCAAGCTTTCAACTTCCAAGGTGCTTCTAAGAACTGGGCTGTCGACCGGCCATGTTGGTTTTTCAAAGGTAGTCCCCTGTATGTGCGTCTACTGGGGACTAGTAGGGGAGTTAGGTTGCACAGTGACCTGGTCCTCACAGTTCAACCCTTGGCAAGAATACGATCTGTGGGACCTTTGTCCAGCAGCAGGCATTTGCTTCAGTATAAGAGTTCATTGAGAGGTTGACTGAAGACCATGTACTCAATAGGGGAGGGGGGTGATTGTGCTACTTGGTCAGGGATTTTATAAAAGAATTCTCTAATCGCCCCTTGAGTTCCATTTAGTTCAGATGTTATTTCGATGGATGTACTGCTTTGAAAATCCTCCTTCACTCTCAGGGGGCCCACATGTTGGAGGGGGACTCAAGGTGGGCCACTTGCTGGGGTGTGGTAGTAGTTGTAGATGGAGCATCTACAAGAGCATAGGTTTTTTTCTGAGGCAGGATTTTTCTTTTGCCCATTTTGACTCAGTCATTTAGGCTCTTAGGTTGCGTGAGGTGCGTGCATTGGACACAACCCCTTCTTTTCTAATTGCCCTCAAGTTCCATCAGATGCTATGATATCTTCTTCAAAAAAGTTTGATCCCTTCCTCCATCGACGCCTCACCCTCCCTGTGTAGTGACATTCAGTAAATTGCAGGGGGACAGGAGCACGCTGCACGAACACTTTGCACAAGGTTGTTGCATGCAGTTGTTGGAGTAGAACACTCTCTCCTAATATTTATCCAAGTATAACATGGTGGATTCTAAAGTGACAAAGATGACTGGCTGGATGGGGAGTAGAAGGGTAGGGTAGTAGTGTAGCTGCTAATAAGCGATGCTCCAGGAGGAAGCGGCAGCACGGAGAGCGGAGAGAGCACCCCGAAGCTGCAAGCGGCACCCAAACCTGGTCAGGCTGCTTCCGCGAACCCTTGGCTGTACCAAGAGCAGCAGGGCCTAAGCCTGCTGCGCCCTCCTGCTGTAACCCACCACCACCACAGCCCCCCTGCTTAAGACCTTAACAAGAAAACACTCAGCCCCTGTTCGTCCTTTTATTCGGGCTCCCGAGTTGTGAGCCATACTCAGTAGGAGCACCTGTTCTGCCACTTGCCTCAGCTCCTGCATCTCGCGGCTCGTAACTGCCTCAGTGCCCCAGTCACTACCTTCTCCCACCATTTTCCTGCCAAGCCGCCTTGATGGAATTAGGCAGCAGTGACCGGCAAGCGGGTAGTAGGAGGCAGCAGTCCACAGCCACAGCAAGCCACCGGGGGACAGGGCTTGTGGAGGACAGGGTCCACGGGGGTCAGCACCCCCAGTCAGCAGCTCCTGCCTGCTCCCGCACCTCCTGGGGCTTGCAGCTCATAGCTGGCTCCTCCTCCAATGTGCTACACAGTGTGCGCTTCTCCATCCGTCCTCTCAGCCTCGGTACAGAACGATATTATGTACAGTCATATAAAATCAAATTAGCTAATATAGATATGTTTTTCTATACACAGCTAATTGGATGAAAACAAATGTTAGTAGTATTCTGGACCAATTTAACTCATGACTAACACCGTCTATGGAACAGAATGTTCAGTATAGACAGCGATAATATCCACCTCCCATGACTGACTCAACACCACTGTGATGCAACAACCAGACCTGCAGCTTAGATGAAGAATGAAGCCAAAAGTTGTGTGTATGAATGCAGATTTGACTTCTGGGTGATTAGGACATCTTGTGGTCCTGGATGGGGTCATAGTGTTGAGTGTTGGTCTATGTCTATGGCCCATTTCAAGGCATTACTATGCAACATGCACAGTATTTTCTTGCACACTACTTTAGGGGAAAACAGTAGCACTCTATTGGATCAAGACTTCTGAAGTATGATGTAAGGATGCCAAATTGCGCCTTAGTCAGAGGGTGTGTTGAGGTATACCTGTGCTGATGCACATGTGTTGAATGTGTGAAGGAGGTGAGGAGATAGAAACAAAGGCCATACACACAATCACCCGCAAAGATAGACAGGGATAAATGGATTATAGTTGCTTTCCATTCATATTCATTCACTTTTCACTCGAGCATGCATTGACAAATGGTGGACTTGACTGGTAATGCATCTTAATGCATCGTAATACCTGGTGCAAGCACTTAGGATTGTCCTCCCTGTGAGAAGTTAGCCATGGTTCAACTGTTCCTCTGGAATGATCCAGAGACCAATAGTTGAGGTGCAGTTTGTACTTTGACATGAACTTGGATGGGCAGAGATGGCATGGAAGTGGACAGTCAGTGAAGTGAGCGTCTACTCCCATCTTTCAACCATGTCCTGAATCACATATGGAGGGAAGCAGTATCTATCTACTACCTATCTCATCTCCAAACATACTGTCTGTATATCATACGTCTGTATATCCTCTCTCTCCTCCTTAAGGGGTTTTCTTTAGCACAGGGGGAAGTGCAACAAACACCAACACTGACATTGTGGAAAATCTATGCCTCTAGCTGGATTTCTGATGCTGCTGACTTGGATATGATTGGTTCATTGTTCATTGAGGCTTTTTGGGTGGAAGTGTGTGGTGCAGGTGTTGTTAGGATTTCCTCCTTACCTTTATTACACCATAGCCAGGGGCTTATCCCAAAGCACACCAGCTACCTGCGGTGTCCAGCGTATTGGCTCTTTCTGGCTGAGGCAAGGATCCCTGTGTGCTTTTTCTTTGTTTGTGCATCTCGGTTCAGCCGAAGTACATGCAGGGAATGCTTGGTCAATATCTTCCCTGCCTGCTGGTGTCTCTGTATGCTGCATGCAGGGGGAATTACATGAGCCTACGATGTCTCTGAAATGCCTTGGGTCATACAATTTATTTTTAGATCCTGATATATCTTAACTAATTTGAAATATCCTTATAGACCTTAGATGCTATACATATCTTTATATGCAGTTTCTTTTTTTCCCAATCCAAGATGGATGAGGCACTTCCTGGATTCATGTCATATCCGGTTATTGCACTATTTAAGGGGAGCCAAATTGGGCCCAATCGCATCGCGATTGTGGTTGATAGGTTGCTCGCTCACTGGACTTGTGGAATTCTGCTTTCTCAGTTCCTGCACACTTTCTTCAAAGTTCTTCACCTTTTTGCCTGGCTTTGACAGCTGGACATTTTTTTCTGGTCTCCAGTTTTCTTCACTTCCTGCTGCTAATTATTTTCTGAAGCAATTCTGGATATCCAGTGTAATCCTAGTGTCTGGTGTTGTTTCTGGAAATAGTAGGCTGTAACTATGCACCAAGAAGACTCTCCACCCATTGCCAAGAAGACTGCACTTGATAGGTACTGTCAATGAGCCTCATATCCTTGGATTGGCAGATGTGTGTATAATATGGAAATGCACCTGTTCCTGTGTGTTTATGTGTATAGATTTATTAGTGTTTGATGTGTGTAGGTGTGACAGGGTTTTCTTCTGTTTTCATTTGGTCATCTGACTGTTTATTTCTGATTGCAGCTGTGTATCCAGCGACTATGTTCTTCAGTTGTGGAAATTAGCTTTTAAATTTCATACTGTAGGTGGTTTTGATGCCACCTGTGGGTGTGTATGTAGTGTTTTTTCATTAACCCTTTACTTCACATTTTAAATTGGTACTGATTGTGTTGTTACCTGCCTTGACTTATCTCTCAGCATTGCAATTCTTCTGAGTTGTCTGGTGTGGTGTATGACTTGTGTCAAGGCTATGTTTGAGTAAATATCAGCCTAGTTCGCCTTTAATGCTACGTGAGTAGATTCTTGTATAACTATAGTAAATTGAAACAGGTTTACACTTTTTGGGTATTAAGGTAGATTCTAATGCGTCTTCCTATGCCCCTGCTTGATTTTTCGTTTGTCACTCTCTTTTCACAGCAGGTATTCCACATGTCAAGGTTGTTTCTCTTTTTCACAACCATATTTATACCTTGGTATTATTTTTTGGGTGCAGAGTATTACACACTCATGGTTGATTAATATGCATGGAGGGATTTGGATTTTCCTACAAGTATGTTTTTGAATGGGCCCTTAAGAATTGTCCTTACACATACAAGGTGGTTATATGCTTTTCATCCTGTTTTGGTGTATATGTATGGTTATGTAAACTAGGATCTAGATTTGTAGACTGATGCCTATATTTTGCAAAATGTAAACCTTTTGTCCAATATATAAAAGTTCCAGATGTACACTATTGAAATCTAAATATGTTGTATATTTCCATGCATAGGCCCATTGTTCCTAACTTTTTTTTCAATTTTTCTATGATTATTAGGGACAGCTCAGGTAGAGATTCGCCCTGCTTCTCTTTGTTCTGATCTGAAACTCCAGTGCGTCCCTTATTTCACTTTATGAAGTTTTCACTAATAAACTTGAATTCAGTTAGTTTTCACCATCAAACTTTAATTTTATTAGTTTTCACGAATAAACTTCATTTCTGGTAGTTTCACTAATACAGTTTAATTCAGTTAGCTTTCACTATCAAACTTTAAATCTAATAGTTTTCACTGATAAACTTTAATTCTATTCGTTTTCACTAACAAACTTTAATCCTGTTAGTTTTCACTATCAAACTAATTCTGAAGTCAGATAATCTCAGTCTTTAGTCCACAGTAATATTTCAAGTGAAGTAATAAGCATAGAAGATCATCTCTGCATAACTAACCTTAATAAAACACTGGAGAAGCGAATAGATGGAAGTAGGACAGCAGGACATCAACAGGATTTCTCAGAACAATGGCATCACAAGACCTAACAGGATGATTGATACATGCAAAGTAGTTTTAATGCAAGTATAATATTCCAATAATGTCAGATAAACACTGCTTTTAATGAGTGATACTTCAGATGCATCTCTACCTTTTTTTCTGGCATCATGTTCAGCAATGGCCTGCCCTTTAGGGCAGAGGGGTCACACCTCCCCCACCTTATGGCTGACATAAAGAGTATCTGTCAAGCTGGGCAAAGGTCAGCCTGACAGACACTCTTTATTTTCAGGTCAGGTAGCCAGGAGAAAGGCATGTGCTAATTGCGCAGTCGCCTGGCTGCCTGAGCTGAACTCTGCCAGGCTGAAAATGTTGCAGTCCTGTGGGTGTGACCTCTTCAGCCTGCCAAAGTGCCTAGAGCCGTCCTCTCATGACGAGGCTGTGTGTCACTGATAGCCTCGGGCTGGGGTATTTCAGTTTTAATCCCTGAAGTGTCCAGGGCTGAGTGTCCATCATTGACGCTCGTCACAGAGTAGGGTGGGGTCAGCAGCCTGTAGGCAGGTGTATGGATAGCGATTGGCATCTCATTTTAGACCCCTCTCTTAGATGACAGTGTGTAGTAATTTCTTCAGAGCCAATGTAGCTAAGTCAAAGAGCTTTATTTGTAAACTCAGATCCCACAGAGAGCGAGGCATAGGCCAGCATAACATGAACGGAAAAACCATCAACTGTCAACATCAACTGTAAAAGTCACGCAGCGTCACAGCGCGAGCCGAAGGGCAGCGTGAGCCATTACAAGACAGCGGGTCCTCGTGCAAGGGCACGAGGGCAGCCTACTACATATCTCCTTTCCTTAAAGGGGAGAACAGGAAAAGGGTGGCGAGAGAGAGAGAGAGAGAGAGCGAGAAAGAGAGAGAGAGAGAGATAAAAAGAGAGAGAGAAAGAGAGGTTACCTGAATCTGACAGGCAGTCTGATGTCCCTCTCGCTCCTTCTAGGAGTACCGACGGGGACGTTACCAGCGCCAGAGGTACTGGGTTCAGCAGTTACAGACTTTCTTTCTCCAGCGTCCAAGCTTTGTGGGGAGTTGTCAGGCACCTGGGCATGAACCCTCACAACCTTATTCATATTCCACCAGTTGCAACGATTAACACGGACAGCACTCCCACAGACTTTGTCAATGATTACAGGTTGACTGAACACCCTTTCGTACAAATCCTGATTTCTTTATCTTAACTACATCACCCACAGCAAATTTCTTGAAGGCAGCATGTTTAGTTTTGTCAAAGTATACCTTTTGCTTAGCTTGGGAAGATTCAACTTTGTTTCTTACCATCACATCTAACTCCTGGGCAGAGAGTCTGGGGCCAATTCACAGAACTAATCTGAGACAATATCCTAAACTTACTACTTTTGGTATTCACAGAAGGCATTTAGTAGTAGTAAAGTTAGGATTTTGTCTTAAGTTTGACTTAAGACAGACTTAAGACAGACTTAAGACAAACTTAAGACAAACTTAGGATAGACTTAAGACAGACTTAAGACAGATTTAAGACAGACTTAAGACAAACTTAAGACAAAATCCTAACTTTACTACTACTAAATGCCTTCTGTGAATACCAAAAGTAGTAAGTTTAGGATTTTGTCTCAGATTACTTCTGTGAATCGGGCCCTGCATTTCTAAACCATTTTGACATCCATGCCGGTCTGAATTCAGAACATGCCTTCCTCCTTTTGAGCAATTCGAAAGGTGACACACCAGTGGAGGAGTGTGGCGTGGTTCTGTAGAACCATAGCATCGTTCTGACAGCAACGGGTATGACCTTGTTGTGAGAGATAGCCCACCGTATGCAGTCACCGATCACTCTGTTGAGCCTTTCTACCAAACAGTTAGGTTGGGGGTGATAAAGAGAACACTTAAGGTGGGTAATGGAGGTTTCTCTGAGAAAATGCTCAACTTTGGACGACACAAATTGGACCCCATTGTCTGATACTAAGGTTTTTGGAAAACCCTCCCGCATGAACACCTCTTTCATGAATTCCAGAATTTCATTAGAGTCAACCTTGGCAACAAATTTTACTTCGGGCCACTTAGAGTAGTAGTCCACCAAAACTATGGCGAAGCGACACTGGAGGGGTAAGGCATGGAAAGGACCCAGAACATCAATACCCAATTTCTCCCAGGGTTCATCAGGAAGAGGAATGGATGTGAGGGGTGGATTAGAGACCCGTAAGGTTTTGTCGCTACTAGCGCAAATGGGACAGTCATGTACCATACTGTCAATGTCTCTATCCATTTGGGGCCACCAAAAGTACTCATGCACTCTGCGTTTGGTGAGAGTGGCGCCTAGATGACCCTGATGTGCATCGGCCAAGAGAGTATCCCTGAGGGCGAAGGGAGGTATGACCTTATCTTGTCTGATGACCAGATCATCCTCAACAGACAATTCATCACATATTTTTACAAACAGTTGGATGTCCACACTTACACTTTTCTCTCTGGGCCACCCTTCTGCAATGTACTTTTTTACACAATTTAGAGTCTCATCATTTTGCATAGCCACCCTCCAATCACATTCATTTAACACACAAATGTTTTGCAATTCTATTGCAACAACTAAACAGTCTTCGAGCTCATCTTCATCATTAGGTTTCTCAAGACAAGCTGTGTTGTTACCTAGAACCGGCAATCGTGACAGAGCATCAGCTTGTACATTCTTACCCCCAGGTATGTGTTCAACATTGAATTGGAATTGGAGAAGCCTTGAGAAAAGTCTTGCTATGCGTGGTGTGCTGTTACGGAAATTGGTACTTCCTAGGATGGACACAAGGGGCTTCTGATCAGTTTGAAGTGTGAATTTCCTTCCCCAGAGATATCATTTGAATTTTCCAATTGCCCACCTGCATGCTAATAATTCTTTTTCAGTAGTGGATTTCCGTCTCTCTCAGTACCCTGGAGGCAAAACCTATGGTGTGTTCCAGTTTGCCAATAGTCTGGGTTAACACTGCCCCTAACCCATAGTTACTTGCGTCCACAGTTAATGTGCAGGGTAGCGCTGGATCATAAGGTTTCAAAGCTTTGACATGACTAAGTTGAGTCTTCAACCAGGCGAAGGCACCTTCACACTCATCGTCCCATACAAAGTCTGTCTCTTTTTTTAGCAGGTTAGAGATGGGTCGTACTTTCGTGGCATAGTCTGGGATGAAACGTGAGTAGAATTCGCTTAACCCAAGAAATGACTTGACCTCAGATTTGTCAGAAGGTGGAGGTGCCTCTACAATGGCTTGTACTAGCCCGGGTCTCGGTGTGACACCTGCACTCGAGATAATGTGGCCCAGATATTCAACCGAATCCTTGGAGAACTCACACTTTTCTCGCTTAAGCACAAAGCCTTGTTGTTGGAAAATAGATAAAACCTTGTGGAGCACTTCGTCATGTGTCATCTTGTCAGTGGCATGTATAAGTATGTTGTCTTGGAAAATTGCAACATTTTTTTGACCCTTGAAAAGGTTGACTATAAGACGCTGAAATACTGATGCTGCTGACGCTAGTCCGAAAGGCATTCAGCAGAATTGGAAAATACCAGATGGAGAATTAAAGGCAGTGAGATGACGTGACTCTTTGTCCAATTCCACTTGGTGGTACGCTGAAGCAAGATCAAGTTTGGTGAAGACCTTAGCACCTGAGACCATGGCTAACACTTCAGTGATGTTGGGAAGTGGGTGAGAGTCCACCCATATCTCTTTGTTTAAACTGCGCAAGTCTATGCAAATTCTTAGTTCATTGTTCCGTTTCCGTGCCACGACCAAAGGGGATAACCAGTCTGAAGATTCGATGGGCTCGATCACACCTCTGTTGCATAACACTGCGAGTTCTTTCTCAAGATCCTCTCTGATCGAGAAAGGAACACTCCTTAATTTGTGTTTAACAGGGACGGCTCCCTCTTTTACTTTTATCCTGTGTCTGAAACCTTTTATTTTCCCAAGGTCACCCGAGAATACTTTGGGATAATTGTTCAATAACTCCTCAACCTGTGGAACATCACGTATGGCTAACACTTGTTCTTGTGCACCTGGACAGAGCATCATTTCAAAAAGCCCCTGATGAAACCATCCTAGTATGTTTAGACCTTTGATGGCTACATAGATTTTTCCATGGATGCGTCGGCCTTTAAATTCCATTATGTCTTCAAAATATCCCAAGAGATCAATTTTACGACCTTCATAGGATACTGGCGCACGATCAGGGGGCATTAACTGCCTCTCACCCCAACATTCTATAAATAAAGTTTGGGTAATCATAGTGATGCGCGCACCTGAATCCACAAGAAGGCGTACGTTTTTAACCTACACGGATGTTGGCATAGGGATCCACACAATCTGCTGGGTCACCTGTTCTGACATCACTATCGCTGACCACTAGGACCATGTCTTTCATTTCTGACATAAGGTCTTCTGTATCACTGTCACTGTTTTCCTTGACATGACTCACCCTGACCTGCTCTTTCCTCTTCCCCTGGCATACTTTAGAGAAATGCCCCCTCTTACCGCACAAATTGCATACAGCATTTTTCGTGGGACAGGGTCTCCCATTTTTGTTGTGTGTAGGATAACCACACCGAAAACAGATGTCTGTCCTTTTGAAAAAACTATTCTGAGTGCCTTCCCTTTTTTTATTTTGAAAATTGACACGTACAGGTGTGACCGTCTCTACAGTTTTGCTCTCTAACTCTTTCACAGACACCATGGCTGTTTCAATACTCTTTGCGATGCCGATGACCTCTTCAAGGGTAGGGTTCCCTAACGACAAGAGTTTCTGCCAAATGTTTTTATCACTGCAATGACTAATAAACTGATCACGAAACAACTGTTCACTAAAGTTGTCAAATTCACAATCGGCAATTAATTTTCTTAGTGCGGTAACATACGTGTCTACATCTTCGTCACTTTTTGTATACGCTTAAAAAACTTGTGTCTAGTTACTACTAAACTTGGCTGTACATCATATCTGATTGCTAATTTCCTTAATGTTTCTTGGTACTCATCTAGCTCCTCATTTTCACCTCTCACAGGCTCGGGGAGGTGTTTAAGGGTTGCTCTCCCTTCAAAACCAAGCGAGTGCGGTAACAAAATATTTTTTCTTTCAGGCCTGAATCTATGTGCTCCTATTGCCTCCAAGTAAGTTTCAAATGCGTCAATCCAATGACGCCAACTAATGGGGGTATCTCCGGGTGAGTCCAGAAAAGGAGGCGGTGGTTGTACTGCCTGCATACTGTGAGGAGTTGATAACTGACAGGTTTTTAAACAATGAGCAAAAATGAGGAAAAGTACAATCACAAGAGTTTAGCACAAAGATACAAACACAATGTACATGTTAAAGTGAACTACAATCTATATGCTAAAATAATGGGTGTGCAAAACTGCACCCTAACTTTAATGTTAATTGCTTAACGATACTGTAAACGGGCAACCTGGTGACAGGGCACAAGATGTGAATTAGGGTGAACACTAGTCTCGTTCAACTGCCGCTGGTGTAGGGAAGGACGTGAAAAGCTCTGGAGAGAGTGGAGAGGTAAAAAAGATATGCTCTGCAGGGATGGGAGTACAACACTAAAACATTGCAGAATCCCACCCGCTAGTTGCGGTGTCCGGTGCCTAAAAGCGAGTAGAAATAGATGCGTCAGATTTCTGGCAGCTCCTTTTTTTTCCGTGGATGTAAATGCTCTCACCTCAGAAACTGACAGGATGCAGCAGCTGAGCTGTGTTACCATGCGTTGAAAGCTGGCAGCTTCCCCTGCGTCGATGAAGATTTCCCTCACCTCCATGGCAGCTGCGCTTCACCTAACGAGGCGGGTAGACAGGAACAGACTCCGCCTAATGAGGCGTGAAGTGCTGGCTGGCAACTCCCCTTGCATCGACGTAGATCTCCCTCACCTCCGTAGCAGCCTTGCTTCTCCTCATGGGGCGTGAAGACGGGAACAGACTCCGCCTAACGAGGCGTGGAGCGCTTGCCAAGAAGCTTCAGGGTTAAGTGTCAATCTTTGTTGCTGACAGGTTGACATAAAAAAAACCCTCTCCACACGGGGCGTGGATCTCGATTAATGCTCCGCCTACCCCTGTGGTTGTGTGCCAGCTCGGATGTTCCGTTCCAATGTGTCGCAGCCAGCCTTGAGACGGGAGTCGGTCATTGGGTTGCGCAACCCTTCGTTTCCTCACAACGATGACCGTGTGACCAGACTTGCTTCCTCACTTAGTATTTGCCGTCATGGACAAACCGCAGCATTGTGGTAGTCTCCTTCTCTGGACAGCCTCTGTACCTCGCCTCCGACACAAGTCGTCCACCATAGATAACTTCTTTCTTAAAGGCGGTGAGTGTCATCGTAGTCTGCGTGGGTCCTCTGTGGGATCGGCGCGTCGCCAGTAAAATGTAGTAATTTCTTCAGAGCCAATGTAGTTAAGTCAAAGAACTTTATTTGTAAACTCAGATCCCACAGAGAGCGAGGCATAGGCCAGCATAACATGAAAAGAAAAACCATCAACTGTCAACATCAACTGTAAAAGTCACGCAGCGTCATAGCGCGAGCCGAAGGGCAGCGCGAGCCATGACAAGACAGCGGGTCCTCGCGCAAGGGCTCGAGGGCAGCCTACTACACAGTGGTGCATAATAGGCTGCCAAGAGAGACTGGCCTCTCCTTTCAGACCCCTCTCCAAGATGATGGGTGTGCTTAGTAGAGTGCAAGGAGGGAGAGGCCTCTCCTTTCAGATCACTCTCTGAGATGATGGGTGTGGATAGTAGGTTGTCTGGAGGGACTGGCCTCTTCATTCAGACCCCTCATTCAGATGAAGGGTGTGCATAATGAGGTGTAGGGAGGCACTGGCCTCTCTGCTGAGACCTATCTCTGTAATGATGGGTGTGTGTAGTAGGACGTGGGGAGGGACTGGCCTCTCCTTTCAGATCTCTCTCTCAGATGATGAGTGTGCGTAGTAGGGTGTGGGAGGGACTGATTTCTCCTTACAGACCTCTCTCTCAGATGATGGGTGTGCATAGTAGGATGTGGGGAGGGACTGGCCTCTCCTTTCAGATCTCTCTCTCAGGTGACAGGTGGGCATACTAGTGTGTGAGGAGGGATTGGCCTCAAGGCTGAGACCTCTTTCCGTAATGATGGGTGTGTGTAGTAGGGCTTTGGGAAGTGCCTTAACTCTATTCAAAACTCTTCCCAATTCGAAGATCATCCACTCCTTCCTATTTTTCACGATCCCGCTAGAGCGCAATTTCTTTTAAAAAAAACCTTCTACTCATCACAGTACTTATGTCTTACACATTTCCTCCCAATAATCAGGTCTACAATATGCATTTCTACTAGTGGAGTGTACTGAGAAATCATCTACTCCTTTTTTGCAATTTTTCTTTTAAAAACAATATACAATTGTTTTCATCACATCAGTTATGCCTTAGAGACCTCAACTCCAGATCTAGGGGGACAAGATGCCTTTATATTGCCACTTATACAGCTTTTTTACTTCATTTCCACAACTCCTGCAATTTTTCACATGTATTAGCGTTTAGACCTTAGAGACCTCCTCGCTCTTTACTTGACTAAGATGTTCCAAGCCACCTTAGGCCACATTTGCTCACTTGGGCTGAATTTGCTGCATCAACAATTTTTATTTTTTTGACTTGCTCTAGTACTTGTAGGATTCGTACTTTGCCATTGATCATACAATTTATGCATGGAGAAGATATACTTCTAAGTAGTTAGTGTTGTCCTAGTTAGCGAGCTGAAAAGAGTGTGTAACGAGTAACCCTGGGCGTAGTTAGCGTAGTAGCGCTACGCGTAGCCACGCGAAGTGCACTTCGCATTACGCGAGCTACGCGTAGCACTACGAGAACTGCGTAGTGCGGTAGGAAATGCTGTTCGCGATGATTGCGCAGTGCCGGATGCTTGTCCGCACTGTGCAATCATTGCAAACGGCATCTTGCACAGTGCAAGCGGTCGTTTTCTGCCGCTCGAGTAGATTTGTACTTGAGCGGCAGCTTTCTCAACGCGGACTGGTAGTTTCTCATCGCGAGCGGTCACGAGCATACGCGACCACTCGCAATAAGAAACCTGACCTCCCCGCGTTGAGAATCTCACCGGGAGGTTTATTTTCCACGCTCGCTATCGGCAACTTGATGTTGCTGATCGTGAACGAGGAAAAAGTCTCGCCGGGATGTCATTTTGCTCGCTCGCGGTCGCCAACTTGACGTTGAGTACTGCGAGCAAGCAAAAAATGACCGCTACGCGTGTTTGCACTGTTCTACGTGCAATTCGCGTAGTGCGAAGTAGCGCAAACTTCGCAAACTACGCGAGCGTAACGTAGTACTTCGCCCAGGGTTAGTAACGAGGCCCGTTACTTACAATAATTTGAAGGTAGTGGATAAATTGTAAATGAAATTTATAACTATAACTTTAGAATTTTTTAAGTTGGTGTAGTTTAAACTTCGTTTGTATAGGGAAAATAAGTTTTCCTAACTATAACTAAGCTTTAACCTTTGTTTTTTTAATTGAATGTCAATGTTTTTAAAAAACAATTTAATAAAAATGTGATTCAACTTGAGAGCTGTTATGTGGAGTGTCGTACACTACCGTGGAGGAGAGTGTTGTAAAGTCTTTGAGGCCGATTCACAAAGGTAATCCAAGACAAAAGTCTAACTTTACGACTTTTGGCAATCACAGAGATCATTTACGAGTCATATCTTCACGCCCGCAGTCGGGCCAGAATCTCTGCACCCGAGCCGTACTCTCCATCTCGGGCCGTACTTTCCGGCTTGGGCAGTACTCTCAGGCTCGAGCCGGATGAAATGTAACCAATGGGCCAGAATGCAATTCAGTTTGGGCAGGGAAAAGGGTGTGGCCAAACACTATACTATATCCCAGAAAATTTGCTCCATTGCATCATGGCAAACGCAGTGCACACTTTGCGTTCCCCTCAGTGTTGACTGTAGTGTCAACACTACAGTTAATACTAAGGGAGAGCCTTTAGTGTTGACTGTAGTGTTAATACTACAGTCAACACTGAGGGGAGCGCAAATTGTACCATGATGCAAAGGATCAAACTTTTCTGGGATATGATGTTGGGTCTGGCCACATCCTTTTAACTGCCCAAACTGATTTTCGTGACCTCCTCTACCATTTATCACACGTTCCTAATGTTCCCTTTTGTAAAAATCGCATTCTGGCCCATTGATTACACTTCATCAGGCCTGAGCCGAAGAGTACAGCCCGAGCCAGAGAGTGCTTCCCGGGTGCAGAGATTCCGGCCCGACTGCGGATGTAAAGATATGACTCGTAAATGATCTCTGTGAATACCAAAAGTCGTAAAGTTAGTCTTTTGTCGCAGATTACCTTTGTGAATTGGCCCCTTTTATTATATACTGGAGTATTGTAGATTGGAATTGAGTGGAATAGATTAGAGTGTAGAATTGTATCGTACAGTGTAGTAAAAGTGTTATGTAGTGTACTGGCATGGTGTCTCATATAGTGGAGTCAAGTATTGCAGACTGGAGCAGCGAGTTGTACAGTGGAATAGGATTTCAAACAGTAGAGTAGGGTGTCATAGACTGTCATAGAATGGAGTAGAGTGTTTAAGATTGGAGTAGGCTGAAGCAGAGTGTCATAGAGTGGAGTATAGTCAAGGGGAGTGTCATAGAGTACACTGGAGGAGAGTGTCGTGGAGTGGAGGGTTGTGCCATATCATAGAGAGACGTTGAATAGCATGTCGTCGAGTGTCATACAGTGTAGTACAGTGGGGTAGAATGGACAGACATAGAGTGGAGTAGAGTGACATGGAGCAATACAGTGTTGTAGAGTGAAGTTGAATACAATGGAGTAGAGTGTAGGACAGTGGAACAGCGTAGAGTGGAGTATAGTACAGTGGCAGGGATTGGGATAAAGTGTAGTAGAGTGGAATATAGCGGAGCTGAGTACACTGGAGTGGTGTGGTGTAGAGTGGAGTAAAGTGCCATAGAGTGGAGTGGGGTATCATAGACTTTAGTGGCGTGGATTGCAGTAGAGTAGAGTAGCGTAGCATTAAGCCAAGTTAAATGGCATAAATTGGAGTACCCTGTTGTGCAGTAGAGTGTAGTAGGGTGTCATACAGTACAGTATTGTAAAGTGATGCACACTACAGTAGAGTACAGTAGCATACAGTCTAGTTGATTTTTGTAGAGTGGAGTGGTGTACAGTACAGTACAGTGTTGTAGAGTGGAGTACTGTGTCAGAGTAGAGTAGAG
Organism: Calotriton arnoldi; assembly: GCA_963921515.1. Taxonomy (NCBI): domain Eukaryota; kingdom Metazoa; phylum Chordata; class Amphibia; order Caudata; family Salamandridae; genus Calotriton; species Calotriton arnoldi. Next base: position 476,634 of record CAWUFW010003758.1, read on the forward strand.
TAAAGTGGGGTGCAGTGGCATACAAAGAGTTGTGTACAGTGTTGTATAGTGGACTAGAGTATCATAGAGTAGAGTGAAGTAGAGTGTTGTACAGTGGCATACAGTACAGTGCAGTGTTGTACAGTGGATTGAAGGGGTACAGACAGTAATAACGTGTAGTAGAGTATTGTAGAGTGGAGTTGCATAGAGTACAGTAGTGTGTGTTTGTTGTATAGTAGCATAGAGCGAGGCAAAGTCGTGTACAGTGGAGTAGAGACGAGTGGAGTTGTGTACCGTAGTGTGGAGTAAAGTACAATAGAGTACAGTGGCATGGAGTACAGTATACTGGAGTTATGCAGTAAACTATTATAAACTGGAGTGGGATCTCATACAGTAGAGTGGAGTGCTGTGCCGTATAGAAAAGTTTCTATCGTGGAATAGAGTGTTGTTCATTGGAGTGTTCGGGCATAGAGTGGAGTATAGAGTTGTACAGTGGAGTATACGGGGATAGAGTGGGATAGAATGTTGTAGAGTGCCATGAAGTGTGCAGACTTTTATACAGTAGAGTTATATAGCATGGAGAAGAGTGTCATACAATGGAGTGGTGTAGAGTGGAGTAGCATACACTGTAGTCGTGTACAGTGGATTACTGTAAAGTGGAGTAGCATACAGTGGAATAGCATACAGTGGAATAATGTACAGTGGAGTGTACAAGAGTGGAGTGGCATAGAGTGGAATAGTGTAGATTGGAGTGGTGTACAGTGGAGTGGCGTAAAGTGGAGTAGGGTATAGTGGATTAGTGTAGAGTTGGATGGCATACATTGAAATGGCATAACGTAGATTTGAGGAAGCTGTTATAAATTGGAGTGGTGTCTCAAACAGTAGAGTGGAGTGCTGTGTTGAAAACTGTCGTAGAGTGGAGTAGAGTGTTGGACAATAGAGTGTACAGGCATAGAGTAGGGTGCAAATTTGGAGAGTGGAGTGTTATGGGGACAGCATGAAGTAGAGTCTAGTAGAGTGGCATGGAGTGTAGTAGAGTTTTGCAGAGCAGAGTTATATAGAGTGGAGGTGAGTACACTGGAGTGGCATAAAGTAGAATAGTGTAGAGTGGAATAGCATAGATTGGAGTGGCATATAGTGGAGTGGTGTACAGTGGAATAGCGTATAGTGTAGTAGCGTACAGTGTAGTGGCATAAAGCGTAATAGAGTGTAGTGGAGTAGCATAGAGTGTAGTGGCATACAGTGAAGTGGTGTAAACTGGAGTGGCGTACACTGGAAAGGGGTAGAGTGTAATAGCATACAGTGGAGTAGCGTACCCTAGAGTGGCGTCCAATAGAATAGCGTAGAATGGAGTAGGGTAGAATGTAGTGGCATACACTGGAGGGGTGTAGAGTGGAGTAGCATACAGTGGAGTGGCATACAGTGGAATAGTATAGATTGGTGTGGCATACAACGGAATGGCATTGAGTGGAATAGCATATTCTGGAGTAGCGTATAGCAGAGTGGCATACAGTGGAGTGGCGTACACCGAAGCGGTGTAGACTGAAGTTGCATACATTGTAATAGCATAGAGTGTAATAGCGTAGAGTGGAGTGGTGTAGAACGGAGTGTTGAACAGTGGAGTGATGTAGAGTTTAATAGTGTATAGTGGAGTAGCGTACAGTGGAGTGGCATATAATGGAGTGGTGTAGACTGCAGTGACGCACAGTGCGTGGGGAAGAGTGTAATAGCATACAGTGGAGTGGCATACATTGGAGTGGGGTCCAATCGAATAGTGTAGAATGAAGTGATGTAGAGTGGAGTGCCATACACTGGAGTGGCGTAGAGTTGAGTAGTGTATAGCGGCGCACTATATAGTGGAATAGTCGGACCGGGGAGTATTGCAGAGTGGAGAGGAGTGGCATATAGGTGAATAGAGTAGAGCGGAGTGGGTACAGTAGAAAGCCGTAGAGTGGAGTAGCATACAGTGGAGTGGCATACAGTAGAACAGCGTACAGTGGAGTGCTGTAGAGTGGAGTGGCATACAGTCAAATAAAGTAGAGTGGAGTGGTGTACATTAGAATGGCATGGATTGGAATAGCTATAGTGGAGTAGCATCCACTGGGGTGTACAGTGGAGTGACGTAGACTGGAGTGGCATACAGCGGCGTTGCGTATAGTGTAATACCGTAGAGAGGAGTGGCATAGAGTGGAGCCTCATAAAGTGGAGAGGCATAAAGTGGAGTGACGTAGAGTCGAATAGGATATAGTGGAGTGGCTACAGTGGCGTGGCATATGGATGTATGTGAATTTTACAGCAATGTAGACTATGGTGTGCAGAGTAATGCAAAACAGAGAATTGCACTGCTCTGCGTTTCTCCATATTTGCCAATCAACGCAGGGCCATGAACGCTGGCCTTGCGTTCCTTTGTATATCTGACTTAAGTATGCCATTTCCAATACAACACCATGAAAGATGCAATAGTAACGCAATCCAAAAATACAGCTATATTTATATATATTTTGGACTATGGTACACCATGATAACTTTTCAGAATGCCATGGTATATGGCAATAACAAGCCGCATATAATTGGGTAATGGCTGTTTTTAGAGAATGAAAAGGCAGCCATTTTGTTTTTTCAACACTTAGGCTGTGCTCAGTGTTAGGGCCCTAGATATAGGTAAGTAGTAGGTCTCAACCTATTACCACTTTATTAAAGTTGTAATAGGTTAGGGAATGTATTTGTATTTTTTAGATATGTTTAAATAAGTCTATGGGCATGCACTGTGGTAGTTTCACAACATTTTGTGGAATTCCGTGAAAGTACAGCAGTGACATATATCATTACGTTTAAATGCTTCATAACTTAAAAATTACTTGCCCTACTTAACTGCAATACTCAAAAAGCATAATCTCTGCACCATAATGTATAATCCTGCCAAACTTCATGTAAATCTATTCAGCTGTTTTCATGCTACGTCAAATACAATAGTCTACGGAAAATGCATTGGTGGAAAAACGCGTTTTTTGGACCGCCTTTTATCTTTGCACCTCCTTAATTGTTCACTCTAAAGAATGACATCATGTCAAAATCGATAGGTCTGGAAAGTTTTTCGGTGATTCCTCAAACTGGTGGAAGGTTATTAGGGAGCTAATATCAGAGGAATCCCTATCATTGGGAAGAATAACTATAAGTACAAAGTGGCAATCAGATTTAATGTTATTTCTTTCTTTGCATGTATTGTATTTATGTATTTGTTTATTGGTTTACATAATCATGTCACCATAAATGTGTCTTTTAGTTGTTCATGTAGTAATTCTGAAACTTTACATATGCAGTCTAGTTTATTTTTTGGGCTTCCTTGCTACTATTGTAGGATTGTTCTACATATGAAGCCCAAAGTGAATGAAAGCCAATCATTTCATTTAAATATTTTTTTTTTCCTAATGACCAATTATCATGTTCTCCATATAGTAATGTGTGTAGCTCACTGCTAGGTCACTTTTCCATTTTGTTGCACAGGAGTACTTAAGATAGAGGGTTTTTGTTTGGCTTGTTGGGCTTGTTGCTGAACGGAATTACACCAAATTTGGCAAAAAGGTAGTGCTTGGTTCAGAAAGCACCCTTTTTAAAAATGGTGTAAATCCGTTCAGTAGTTGCAGAGAAAATCAAAAATAAAAGTTTCGATATTTAGAGGCACGGAGGATCCGCGGACACTCCCGACAACGAGCTTCATGCTAATTGGCTGTCAACACTCCAAACCAGGAAGTGTTGGCAGCCATCTTGTGCCTCTGTAGAACCGAGGCACAAGAAAACAGGAAAAACTAAGGCGCAAAACAAGAAAAGGGGCAGGGTAGAAACACCCTGACCCCTAGGCCTGCTCAGGGGGTCCCACAAGGACCCCCAGGGACCAAAAAGCATTTTTTAAAAACAAAATCGGCAAAATGCGCGCCGGATCCGCGGATCCGGCCGCAAAAAAAAACACGAAGCGCGGGCTCCTGCGCTTCGTTAATATTTAGCCCCTGGGTGGGCCATGTCCCGGGGCAGTGAAAAAAATAAGTGTGTGGGGGGTCCCAATACCCCCACACTGCTCCGGTGACCGCCACCCCCCGGGGCTTTGCATAAATATTTGCGGGGGGCACAAGGCCCCCCCGCAGCCCCGGGTACCGCCACCCCCGGGGCTTGTTTTTATAAAGTTGGGGGGGGCCTCAGAGGCCCCCCAAGCCCCGGGGACCGCCACCCCCCGGGGCTCCCATTAATTATATTTGCGGGGGCACACTGACCCCCCGCAACCCCGGGACCGCCACCCCACGGGGCTTCTTTTTTTTTTTTAAATGTACCTGTGTGGGGGGGCTCGAGCCCCCCCACACGCCCCGGGGACCACCACCTCCCCGGGGCACTAATATGTAAATTAGGGGGTCCGTTAAGGACCCCCAAGCCCCGGGGACCACCACCTCCCCGGGGCTATGTACAGATTGGGAGGGGGGCCGCGCGGCCCCCCTCCTGGAGCCAGTGATGACCCTGGGGACCGCAACCCCCCAGGGCCAGCTCCTGCAGTGTCCCGGGGTGCCCACCCCCAGGACACTGCAGTTTGCTATGGGAGGGCAGGAGCCTCGCGGCTCCCGCCCTGTCATAGCAAACTCTGCTTTGGTTTTTGGAAGAGAGAGCAGGGAAACCTGCTCTCTCTTCCAAAAACCAAAGCCGATTGCTTTTCCACACGGGGAGCTGCATCTTAGCAATGCAGGCTCCTGCAGGACGCGGGGAGCCGGCGGGACCGTGGGGGCATTGGGGCTCTCCCCACGGTCCCCAACGAGAGGCCATGCCCGGTGGATGGGGTCCCCGGGGCCATGATTGCCCCGGGAGGATGCCCACGCGGCCCCCCTCCCCCATGATTAAAAAAATGTTTTAAAATAAAACAAAACACAAAGGCTGGCCCCGGGGGATGGGGTCCCCGGGGCCATAAATGGCCTGAGGAGGGGGGCCACGCAGCCCCCCTCCAATAATTTTAATTTAAAAAAAACACTGGCCATGCCCCGGGGGATGGGGTCCCCGGGGCCGAATATGGCCTCTGGAGGGGGGCCACGCGGCCCTCTTCCATTATTAAAAATAAAAAAAGATAGGGGTCAGGCCCTGGGGGATGGGGTCCCCAGGGCCAATAAAATAGGAAAAGAAGGGGGGCCACACAGCTCCCCTTCTTAAAAAAATAAATTTAAAAAAAAGACTGGCATCGCGCCGGAGGCCCCGCCCCCACCTTGCAGCACTCAGCAAACGCGTCCCCTGGCGCGTTTAAAGTTGGGGAACTAATTCCCCTTGAATACTGGGGGTCCCTGGGGGCCAACTAGCCCACCAGGTACCTCCAGTATGCGCCAGGGAGCTGCGTTGCAGAGAGGTGTTCAGAGGCCCCGCCCCTTTTTACACCTCTCTGCAACGCAGCTCTGTGGCACTTACTGGAGGTACCTGGTGGGCTAGTTGGACCCCAGAGACCCTCAGGATTCAAGGGGACTTTATCCCAAAACTTAAAACGCGCCACAGGGCAGGTTTGCACAGTGGTGAAGGGAGGGGCCGGGGCCTGAGGTGACATGTGTGCAAACACGACCTGTGGCGTGTTTTAAGTTGGGGAATTAATTCCTCTTCAGTCCTGAGTGTCCCTGGGGTCCAACTAGCCCACCACGTACCTCCAGTAAGCGCCACAGAGCTGCGTTGCAGAGTGGTGTAAAAAGGGGCGTGGCCTGGGCCACCTATCTGCAACGCAGCCCTGTGGCGCTTACTGGAGTTACGTGGTGGGCTAGTTGGACCCCAGGGACCCTCAGGATTGAAGAGGAATTAATTCCCCAAATTAAAACGCGCCACAGGGCGTGTCTGCACACATGTCACATCAGGACCCCCCCTTCCTTCACCACTGTGCAAACACGCCCCGTAGGGCATTTTAAGAGGTAGTTTTAATCCCCCTGCCCTATTATGTACTAGGGCCTTACAGAGGAGGTAATGCTAATCACAGGGCTACCCCAACGCATAGTGTTCCCTAGTGTATGTAGGTGTTTTCACTGTGTTCTAAGTGTCTTTTAGCATAGCACTGGCTCTAGGCCTGGTTAGTCAGAGTCAGTTACCACCAGTACCCGTCTGAAAAAGTTGTGGGCACAGGATGATTTTGGAACAAGGCGTCTTTCTGCTTCTCTGTTGGTTCTTTCTGCACATGTCTTGCTTCTTCCTGCACTTTTCTTCAGCTTTGTGGACTTCTGTTGCTTCTTTCTGCATTTCTTTTGCTTCTTTCTGTGCGTTTTTTCTTCTTTCTTCACATGTCCTACCTCTGTAGGCATAGTTAGAGACTAGCATTTAAAAAGCCTTTGAAATTCACTGAAAAAACCATAGGTTTCAGGCACGTTATAGTTAGAAATTAGCATTTAAAAACCTTAGAAATTCACAAAAATCCATAGGTTTCAGGGGCGTTATAGTTAGTTTGACATTTCACTCGTACAAAACCCATGAAATTCCCCCGTTATAGTTAGTTCAGCTAACTATAACTCGCGCCCCAGCAATGCACTGCTGATGACGTCACATATTACATCATTCATGACATGGTCAGTGACATCACTGATGACATCTCAAATGACATTACTGATGACACCACTGATGACATCATCCATGTGAAAATTTCATGCATCTTCTCACACACTAATATAACTTTTGATACACCCACTCTAAATTACACACTACCATTCTCAAAACAATAGACACTCCAACACCAATAACTACATAACCACTCACTGATTCTTAGGTCTACACACACATCCACTCACTCACCCGTACAGTCACTAATACTTACGGTCACTCAGTACAGGACTATCATATGCACTCATACACCTATATAGACACTCACACACTGCCACTCATCCATAGAGGTACTCACACACCTAGTCAGTCATGCAAATAATTAATCACACTCCCATTTACTCAGATGTACAGTTATACACACACCAGCTCAATTACTCATACAAATACTAGCACATTCTTAAGCTCTTATACAATCAATGATACAAGCACACACTCATCCATACAGCCACTCTCACAATAAAACACTCTCATTTGTAGCCAATTATGTACTCCAACACACATATATACTACTTTTCACATATGTAGTTACTCACACATGTACCACTGAGATATACATTCACTCACTAACACACCCATATACACACTCACCCACCCATACAGTCCATCACAGATGCACTCTTGAAACCATGCACCCAGTGAATCACCCACTCACACATCTATGCTCAGAGTCACACACACCCCACCCACACAAACACTCAGGCACCCATACAGATACTCAGACAACAAATCAATAACCCATATAGACACTCGTGTAGCTATTCACAAACCCATGCAGGCGCTTACACACCAACAGACACACGGATACAGACATTCACACAGTTTAGTCACTAACCCATGCATTCAGTAAGATACATTTAATCACTCACTTATACAGTCAGTCACGCACCTACTAAATCATCCATTCAGACACTTATACACCCACTCATTCTTCAATACGCCTTTCCCTATATATATTAAACATATTTAAACTTTACAGAAACACACAGTCACTGGATGATGTCATCAGTGATGTAATTTGAGATGTCATCAGTGATGTCATCAGTGATGTCACTGACCATGTCATGAGTGATGTAATATGTAACGTCATCAGCAGTGCATTGCGGGGGCGCGAGTTATATTTAGCTGAACTAACTATAACGGGGGAATTTCACGGGTTTTGACGAGCGAAATGTCAAACTAACTATAACGCCCCTGAAACCTATGGTTTTTCAGTGAATTTCTAATGTTTGTTTAAGGCTAATTTCTAACTATAACGTCCCTGAAACCTATGGTTTTTTCAGTTATATATATATATATATTCACTGAAAAAACCATAGGTTTTAGGGACAGTTATAGTTAGTTGGACATTTCACTCGTACAAAACCATAGAAATTCCCCGTTATAGTTAGTTCAGCTAACTATAACTCGCGCCCCGCAATGCACTGCTGATGACGTCACATATTACATCACTCATGACATGGTCAGTGACATCACTGATGACATCACTGATGACATCTCAAATGACATCACTGATGACATCATCCAGTGACTGTGTGTGTCTGTAAAGTTTAAATATGTTTAATATATATAGGGAAAGGCGTATTGAAGAATGAGTGGGTGTATAAGTGTCTGAATGGATGATTTAGTACGTGAGTGACTGACTCTACAAGTGAGTGATTAAATGTATCTTACTGAATGCATGGGTTAGTGACTAAACTGTGTGAATGTCTGTATCCGTCTGTCTGATGGTTTGTAAGCAGCTGCATGGCTTTCTGAATAGCTACATGAGTGTCTACATGGGTTATTGATTGATTGTCTGAGTATCTCTATGGGTGCCTGAGTGTTTGTGTGGGTGGGGTGTGTGTGACTCTGTGCATAGATGTGTGAGTTGGTGATTCACTGGGTGCATGGTTTCAAGAATGCATCTGTGATGGACTGTATGGGTGGGTGAGTGTGTTTATGGGTGTGTTAGTGATTGAATGTATATCTCAGTGGTACATGTGTGAGTAACTACATATGTGAAAGGCAGTATATATGTGTGTTGGAGTATATAAATGGATATAAGTGAGAGTGCGTGATTGAGAGAGTGGCTGTATGGATGAGTGTATACTTGTATCAGTGATTGTATAAGAGCGTAAGAATGTGCTAGTATTTGTATGAGTAAGTGAGCTGGTGTGTGTATAACTGTATAGGTGAGTAAATGGGTGTGTGATTAAGTTTTTTGCATGACTGACTAGGTGTGTGAGTACCTCTATGGATGAGTGGCGGTGTGTGAGTGTTTATATAGGTGTATGAGTGCATATGATAGTCCTGTACTGAGTGACTAAGTATGAGTGACTGTACGGGTGAGTGAGTGGATGTGTGTGTAGACCTAAGAATCAGTGAGTGGGTATGTAGTTTTTGGTGTTGGAGTGTCTATGGTTTTGAGAATGGCAGTCTGTAATTTAGAGTGGGTGTATCAAAAGTTATATTAGGGTGTGAGAAGATGCATGAAATTATCACATGGATGATGTCATCAGTGATGTCATTTGAGATGTCATCAGTGATGTCATCAGTGATGTCACTGACCATGTCATGAGTGATGTAATATGTGACGTCATCAGCAGTGCATTGTGAGGCGCGAGTTATAGTTAGCTGAACTAACTATAACGGGGAATTTCTATGGTTTTGTACGAGTGAAATGTCCATCTAACTATAACTGTCCCTAAAACCTATGTTTTTTTCAGTGAATTTCAAAGGTTTTTTAAATGCTAATTTCTAACTATAACGTGTCTGAAACCTATGGTTTTTTCAGTGAATTTCAAAGGTTTTTTAAATGCTAATTTCTAACTATAACGTGCCTGAAACCTATGATTTTTTAAGTGAATTTCAAAGGTTTTTTAAATGCTAGTTTCTAACTATGCCTTCAGAGGTAGGACATGTGAAGAAAGAAGAAAAAACGCACAGAAAGAAGCAAAAGATGTGCAGAAAGAACCAACAGAGGAGCAGAAAGAGGCCTTGTTGCAAAATCATCCTGTGCCCACAACCTTTTCAGACGGGTACTGGTGGTAACTGACTCTGACTAACCAGAGCCAGTGCTATGCTAAAAGACACTTAGAATACAGTGAAAACACCTACATACACTAGGGAACACTATGCGTTGGGGTACCCCTGTGATTAGCATGACCTCCTCTGCAAGTCCCTAGTACATAATAGGGCAGGGGATTAAAACTACCTCTTAAAACGCGCTACAGGGCACGTTTGCACAGTGGTGAAGGGAGGGGGCCTGAGGTGACATGTGTGCAAACGCACCCCGTGGCACGTTTTAAGTTGTGGGATTAAGTCCCCTTGAATTCTGAGGGTCCCTGGGGCCCAACTAGCCCCCAGGTACCTACAGTTAGGACCACAGAGCTGAGTTGCAGAGAGGCGTTCCGAGGCCACGCACCTTTTTCACCTCTCTGCAACGCAACTCTGTTGTGCTTACTGAAGGTACCTGGTGGGCTAGTTGGCCCCCAGGGTCCCTCAGGATTCAAAGGAATTAATTCCCCAACTTAAAACGCACCACAGGGCGTGTTTGCGCACATGTCACCTGAGGCCCCGCCCCTCCCTTCACCACTGTGCAAACGCGCCCCGTGGTGCGTTTTAAGTTGGGGGATTAGGTCACCTTGAATCCTGAGGGTCCCTGGGGCCCAACTAGCCCACTAGGTACTTCCAGTAAGCACCACAGGCCTGCGTTGCAACGCCTGTAACAAATTGTGCAGTTGTGTTTAGGTAGTGAAGAGGGTCGTGCTGGGGGTAGTGTTTTAGGGTTTAGGGTAGTGCAGTGGTGTTTGTGTAGTGTAGGGGGTCATGCTGGGGGTAGATTTAGGGTTTAGGGTAGTGCAGTGGTGTTTGGGTAGTGTAGGGAGTCGTGCTGGGGGAGTGTTTTAGGGTTTAGGGTAGTGCAGTGGTGTTTGGGTAGTGTAGGGGGTCGTGCTGGGGTAGTGTTTTAGGGTTTAGGGTAGTGCAGTGGTGTTTGGGTAGTGTAGGGGTCGTGCTGGGGGTAGTGATTTAGGGTAGTGCAGTGGTGTTTGGGTAGTGTAGGGGGTACTGCTGGGGGTAGTGTTTTAGGGTTTAGGGTAGTGCAGTGGTGTTTGGGTAGTGTAGGGGTAATGCTGGGGGTAGTTTTTTAGGGTCTAGGGTAGTGCAGTGGTGTTTGGGTAGTGTAGTGGTTCGTGCTGGGGGTAGTTTTTTAGGGTTTAGGGTAGTGCAGTGGTGTTTGTGTAGTGTAGGGGGTAGTGTTTTAGGGTTTAGGGTAGTGCAGTGGTGTTTGTGTAGTGTAGGAGGTCGTGTTTTAGGGTTTAGGGTAGTGCAGTGGTCTTTGGGTAGTGTAGGGAGTCGTGCGGGGGTAGTGTTTTAGGGTTTAGGGTAGTGTAGGGGGTCATGCGGGGGTAGTGTTTTAGGGATTAGGGTAGTGCATTGGTGTCTGGGTAGTGTAGGGGGTCATGCGGGGGGTAGTATTTTAGGGTTTAGGGCAGTGCAGTGGTGTTTGGGTAGTGTAGGGGGTCGTGCTGGGGGTAGTGTTTTAGGGTTTAGGGCAGTGCAGTGGTGTTTGGCCAGTGTAGGTGGTCTTGCTGGGGGTGGTGTTTCAGGCTTTAGTGCAGTGGTGTTCGGGCAGTGTAGGGGGTCTTGCTGGGGGTGGTGTTTGAGGGTTTAGGGTAGTGCAGTGGTGTTCGGGCAGTGTAGGGGGTCATGCTGGGGTTGGTGTTTCAGGGTTTAGGGCAGTGCAGTGGTTTTCGGGCAGTGTAGGCGGTCGTGCTGGGGCTGGTGTTTCAGGGTTTAGGGCAGTGCAGTGGTTTTCGGGCAGTGTAGGCGGTCGTGCTGGGGCTGGTGTTTCAGGGTTTAGGGCAGTGCAGTGGTGTTCGGGCTGTGTACGTGGTTGTGCTGGGGCTGGTGTTTCATGGTTTAGGGCAGTGCAGTGGTGTTTGGCCAGTGTAGGTGGTCTTGCTGGGGGTGGTGTTTCAGGCTTTAGTGCAGTGGTGTTCGGGCAGTGTAGGGGGTCTTGCTGGGGGTGGTGTTTGAGGGTTTAGGGTAGTGCAGTGGTGTTCGGGCAGTGTAGGGGGTCGTGCTGGGGTTGGTGTTTCAGGGTTTAGGGCAGTGCAGTGGTTTTCGGGCAGTGTAGGCGGTCGTGCTGGGGCTGGTGTTTCAGGGTTTAGGGCAGTGCAGTGGTGTTCGGGCAGTGTAGGGGGTCGTGCTGGGGGTGGTGTTTCAGGGTTTAGGGCAGTGCAGTGGTGTTCGGGCGGTGTAGGGGGTCGTGCTGGGGCTGGTGTTTCATGGTTTAGGGCAGTGCAGTGGTGTTGGGGCAGTGTAGGGGGTCGTGCTGGGGGTGGTGTTTCAGGTTTAGGGCAGTGCAGTGGTGTTCGGGCAGTGTAGGAGGTCATGCTGGGGGTGGTGTTTCAGGGTTTAGGGCAGTGCAGTGGTGTTCGGGCAGTGTAGGGGGTCTTGCTGGGGGTGGTGTTTCAGGGTTTAGGGCAGTGGTGTTCGGGCAGTGTAGGGGGTCATGCTGGGGGTGGTGTTTCAGGGTTTAGGGCAGTGCAGTGGTTTTCGGGCAGTGTAGGCGGTCGTGCTGGGGCTGGTGTTTCAGGGTTTAGGGCAGTGCAGTTGTGTTCGGGCAGTGTACGTGGTTGTGCTGGGGCTGGTGTTTCAGGGTTTAGGGCAGTGCAGTGGTGTGCGGGCAGTGTAGGGGGTCGTGCAGGGCCTGGTGTTTCAGGGTTTAGGGCAGTGCAGTGGTGTTCAGGCAGTGTAGGGGTCGTGCTGGGCCTGGTGTTTCAGGGTTTAGGGCAGTGCAGTGGTGTTCGGGCAGTGTAGGGGGTCTTGCTGGGGGTGGTGTTTCAGGGTTTAGGGCAGTGGTGTTTGGGCAGTGTAGGGGGTCTTGCTGGGGGTGATGTTTCAGGGTTTAGGGCAGTGCAGTGGTGTTCGGGCAGTGTAGGGGGTCTTGCTGGGGGTAGTGTTTCAGGGTTTAGGGCAGTGCAGTGGTGTTCGTGCAGTGTAGGGGGTCGTGCTGGGGGTGGTGTTTCAGGGTTTAGGGCAGTGCAGTGGTGTTCGGGCAGTGTAGGGGTCGTGCTGGGGGTGGTGTTTCAGGGTTTAGGGCAGTGGTGTTCGGGCAGTGTAGGGGGTCTTGCTGGGGGTGATGTTTCAGGGTTTAGGGCAGTGCAGTGGTGTTCGGGCAGTGTAGGAGGTCTTGCTGGGGGTAGTGTTTCAGGGTTTAGGGCAGTGCAGAGGTGTTCGGGCAGTATAGGGGTCGCGCTGGGGGTGGTGTTTCAGGGTTTAGGGCAGTGCAGTGGTGTCCGGGCAGTGTAGGGGTCGTGAACGGGGTGGTGTTTCAGGGTTTAGGGCAGTGCAGTGGTGTTCGGGCAGTGTAGGAGGTCTTGCTGGGGGTAGTGTTTCAGGGTTTAGGGCAGTGCAGAGGTGTTCGGGCAGTATAGGGGGTGTGCTGGGGGTGGTGTTTCAGGGTTTAGGGCAGTGCAGTGGTGTCCGGGCAGTGTAGGGGTCGTGAACGGGGTGGTGTTTCAGGGTTTAGGGCAGTGCAGTGGTGTTCGGGCAGTGTAGGGGGTCGTGCTAGGGTTGGTGTTTCAGGGTTTAGGGCAGTGCAGTGGTGTTCGGGCAGTGTAGGGGGTCGTGCTGGGGGTGGTGTTTCAGGGTTTAGGGCAGTGCAGTGGTGTTCGGGCAGTGTAGGGGGTCTTGCTGGGGGTGGTGTTTCAGGGTTTAGGGCAGTGGTGTTCGGGCAGTGTAGGGGGTCTTCCTGGGGTGATGTTTCAGGGTTTAGGGCAGTGCAGTGGTGTTCGGGCAGTGTAGGGGGTCTTGCTGGGGGTAGTGTTTCGGGGTTTAGGGCAGTGCAGTGGTGTTCGTGCAGTGTAGGGGGTCGTGCTGGGGGTGGTGTTTCAGGGTTTAGGGCTGTACAGTAGTGTTCGGGCAGTGTAGGGGATCGTGCAGGGGTGGTGTTTCAGGGTTTAGGGCAGTGCAGTGGTGTTCGGGCAGTGTAGGGGGTCGTGCTGGGGGTGGTGTTTCAGGGTTTAGGGCAGTGCAGTGGTGTTCGGGCAGTATAGGGGGTCGTGCAGGGGGTGGTGTTTCAGGGTTTAGGGCAGTGCAGTGGTGTTCAGGCAGTGTAGGGGTCGTGCTGGGCCTGGTGTTTCAGGGTTTAGGGCAGTGCAGTGGTGTTCGGGCAGTGTGGGGGTCTTGCTGGGGGTGGTGTTTCAGGGTTTAGGGCAGTGGTGTTCGGGCAGTGTAGGGGGTCTTGCTGGGGGTGATGTTTCAGGGTTTAGGGCAGTGCAGTGGTGTTCGGGCAGTGTAGGGGTCTTGCTGGGGGTAGTGTTTCAGGGTTTAGGGCAGTGCAGTGGTGTTCGTGCAGTGTAGGGGGTCGTGCTGGGGGTGGTGTTTCAGGGTTTAGGGCAGTGCAGTGGTGTTCGGGCAGTGTAGGGGTCGTGCTGGGGGTGGTGTTTCAGGGTTTAGGGCAGTGGTGTTCGGGCAGTGTAGGGGTCTTGCTGGGGGTGATGTTTCAGGGTTTAGGGCAGTGCAGTGGTGTTCGGGCAGTGTAGGAGGTCTTGCTGGGGGTAGTGTTTCAGGGTTTAGGGCAGTGCAGAGGTGTTCGGGCAGTATAGGGGCGTGCTGGGGGTGGTGTTTCAGGGTTTAGGGCAGTGCAGTGGTGTCCGGGCAGTGTAGGGGGTCGTGAACGGGGTGGTGTTTCAGGGTTTAGGGCAATGCAGTGGTGTTCGGGCAGTGTAGGGGGTCGTGCTAGGGATGGTGTTTCAGGGTTTAGGGCAGTGCAGTCGTGTTCGGGCAGTGTAGGAGGTCGTGCAGGGGCTGATGTTTCAGGGTTTAGGGCAGTGCAGTGGTGTTCGGGCAGTGTAGGGGTTCGCGCTGGGGGTAGTGTTTTAGGGTTTAGGGTAGTGCAGTGGTGCTTGTGTAGTGTAGGGGGTCGTGCTGGGGATAGTGTTTTAGGGTTTAGGGTAGTGCAGTAGTGTTTGTGTAGTGTAGGGGGTCATGTTTTAGGGTAGTGCAGTGGTGTTTGGGTAGTGTAGGGGGTCGTGCTGGGGGTAGTGTTTTAGGGTTTAAGGTAGTGCAGTGGTGTTTGTGTAGTGTAGGGGGTTGTGCTGGGGGTAGTGTTTTAGGGTTTAGGGTAGTGCAGTGGTGTTTGTGTAGTGTAGGGGGTCATGTTTTAGGGTAGTGCAGTGGTGTTTGGGTAGTGTAGGGGGTCGTGCTGGGGGTAGTGTTTTAGGATTTAGGTTACTGCAGTGGTGTTTGGGTACTGTAGGGGGTCGTGCTGGGGGTAGTATTTTAGGGTTTAAGGTAGTGCAGTGGTGTTTGTGTAGTGTAGGGGGTCGTGCTGGGGGTAGTGTTTTAGGGTTTAGGGTATTGCAGTGGTGCTTGTGTAGTGTAGGGGGTCGTGCTGGGGGTAGTGTTTTAGGGTTTAGGGTAGTGCAGTGGTGTTTGTGTAGTGTAGGGGGTCATGTTTTAGGGTAGTGCAGTGGTGTTTGGGTAGTGTAGGGGTCGTGCTGGGGGTAGTGTTTTAGGATTTAGGTTAGTGCAGTAGTGTTGGGGTAGTGTTTTAGGGTTTAGGGTAGTGCAGTGGTGTTTGTGTAGTATAGGGGGTCATGCTGGGGGTAGTGTTTTAGGGTTTAGGATAGTGCAGTGGTGCTTGTGTAGTGTAGGGGGTCGTGCTGGGGGTAGTGTTTTAGGGTTTAGGGTAGTGCAGTGGTGTTTTTGTAGTGTAGGGGGTCATGTTTTAAGATGCAACGCTCCAATACCTGACCAGTCTGCACTACATAAAACTGCAAAAAACTAAAAATTAAAAGTGTTTTGCACACTTTTGTCATTGGGCTATATGTGGGCTACATCTGGGTAATATTTGTGCTACATTTGGGCTCTTTTTTCACTGGTGGCCATCTTGGAAGACTTCTTTGTTATGAAGTTTCCTAATTTCCTCATTTACTGCTGCCTCCTCAGTAGGAAATGCTTTCAGTTTTTTACTTTGATTCCATCAAGAAGGCATTCAGATGTGTCACACATTTGCCATAAATTCAGAATGTTAGCACTCTAGTTGTTCATTAGATCACTGTAGTAAAGCTACTGCTCACCAAGGAGTTAACTGGAAGTCTACTGCTGGTATTGAAAGTGATTGTTTCAGTCTGCATGTCAGAATTTTCTAATGAAATAGAAGAGGATTTGAGATCTCACTTAAAACATGCACTAAATTTTCTTTTTGCAGCACTAACCATAATTTCTATGGCAAAATGAACCCCCTCATTTTGTTCCTTTTTAAATTAAATGTTTTAAGTGTTACCAGTTTATTCCAATCAAGATGGCTTCAGGTGTTCCATACTTTTGTCATAAGTAAGGCTGTTAGCACTCTAGTTGTTCTTTAGAACACTCTGGGAAGCTGCAGTAGAACACAAAGGCATCAACTGACAGGCTGCTCCTGTTGAAATATAGCAGGAAGATATTTGAGATCTCACTTAAAACATGTCCTAATTTTTCTTTCTACAGCACTAACCATAATTTCTATGGCAAAATGAACCCCTCATTTTGTTCCTTTTTAAATTAAATGTTTTAAGTGTTACCAGTTTATTCCAATCAAGATGGCTTCAGGTGTGCCATACTTTTGTCATAAGTAAGACTGTTAGCGCTCTAGTTGTTCTTTAGAACACTCTGGGAAGCTGCAGTAGAACACAAAGGCATCAACTGACAGGCTGCTCCTGTTGAAATATAACAGGAAGATATTTGAGATCACACTTGAAACATGTCCTAATTTTTCTTTCTACAGCACTAACCATAATTTCTATGACAAAATGAACCCCATCATGTTGTTCCTTTTTAAATTAAATGTTTTAAGTGTTACCAGTTTATTCCAATCAAGATGGCTTCAGGTGTGCCATACTTTTGTCATAAGTAAGACTGTTAGCGCTCTAGTTGTTCTTTAGAACACTCTGGAAGCTGCAGTAGAACACAAAGGCATCAACTGACAGGCTGCTCCTGTTGAAATATAACAGGAAGATATTTGAGATCACACTTGAAACATGTCCTAATTTTTCTTTCCAGAGCACTAACCATAATTTCTATGACAAGATGAACCCCATCATTTTGTTCCTTTTTAAATTAAATGTTTTAAGTGTTACCAGTTTATTCCAATCAAGATGGCTTCAGGTGTGCCATACTTTTGTCATAAGTAAGGCTGTTAGCACTCTAGTTGTTCTTTAGAACACTCTGGGAAGCTCAGTAGAACACAAAGGAATCAACTGACAGTCTCTGCCCTTGTTGGATGTACATGTTTTATTGAGAATGTCAGACTTCATTCTCACATGACTGAGAAAGATAATGTGAATTTACAGAAAATATGCTCTCATTTTAGCTTCTGGAGCACCTTCCAAAACTGTATGGGACAAGCATGTGAAAATAGTTTTCTCTCAAACATGATTCATGATATCCCAGCAGAAGGTTTTTCACAGGGTAAAATCACCTTAGAACACACCACAATTCCTGAAATTAGTATGGTACCATCAACAAATGAATTCTAATGTAACTAAAGTCTGTTATCACCCTTTATAGTTCTCCTTTTGGTAACCCTCAAAATCTTCGATTCACTACAATGCATTTCAATGGGGTACTATCATTTATATTGGTCCCAAGATGGCTGCCAGCAATTCCAGGATGAAGTGCTGACAGCCAATCAGATCTCACGATGACATGTGTGGTTAGGCTCCGCCCAGATATATATGTGTTTTTACTTTTGATTTTCTCAGCAACTACTGAACGGATTTACACCATTTAACAAAAGGGTTCTTTCCGAACCAAGAACTACCTCTTTGCCAAATTTGGTGTAATTCCGTTCAGCAGTTCGGGCTGTAGCCTTGCATAAAGTTTCCTATGGGAAATTGATTTTTGACTCTTATTTTTTAATTTCTCCGCAACTACTGAACGTATTTACACCATTTAACAAAAGGGTTCTTTCTGAACCAAGAACTACCTCTTTGCCAAATTTTGTGTAATTCCGTTCAGAAGTTCGGGCTGTAGCCGTGGCTAAAGTTTCCAATGGGAAAATGAATGGGGAAAACACGTTTTGGGACCCCCCTTTTTTCTCGGCCTCCGCTTGACGAATCACCCTGAAACTTTCAGGGTAGGAGCGGACCAGAGCGGGCCATAAAGTTTGAAAATTTCGCGAAGATTCGTCAACCGACGCAAGAGTTATTTCAAATAGAATGTCGCGGATTTCCTATGGAAAATAGGTCCTAACTATAACTATAATATATATTATCTACTGGCGGTCGCCAGTAGATAGTTATAGTTAGGACCTATTTTCCATAGGAAATCCGCGACATTCTATTTGAAATAACTCTTGCGTCGGTTGACGAATCTTCGCGAAATTTTCAAACTTTATGGCCCGCTCCGGTCCGCTCCTACCCTGAAAGTTTCGGGGTGATTCGTCAAGCGGGGGAGGAGAAAAAACATGTTTTCCCCATTCATTTTCCCATTGGAACCTTTAGCCACGGCTACAGCCCGAACTGCTGAACGGAATTACACCAAATTTGGCAAAGAGGTAGTTCTTGGTTCAGAAAGAACCCTTTTTGTTAAATGGTGTGAATCCGTTCAGTAGTTTCTGTGAAAATCAAAAGGAAAATCACATATATATCTATGGCCGCGTCGGATTCGCGCACCCACCCGATCACGAGCTGCTTGCTAATTGGCTGTCAACACTCAAAATCAGGAAGTGTTGGCAACCATTTTGTCCCTCGGTAGAACCGAGGGACAGAAACAAGTGCGCAAAGTGCAAAAGGGGGCAGGGTAGAAACACCCTGACCCCTAGGTCTGCTCAGGGGGTCCCACAAGGACCCCTGGGCCGAAAAGCATTTTTTTTTAAATCGGCGGGATGCGCTTAGGGTGCGCGAATCCTGCCGAGAAAAAAAAAAGAAACAAGTGCGCAAAACGCACAAAGGGGGCAGGGTAGAAACAACCTGACCCCCTAGGTCTGCTCAGGGGGTCCCACAAGGACCCCCTGGGCAGAAAAAAGCATTTAAAAAAAAAAAAAATCGGCAGGATGCGCTCAGGGTGCGCGGATTCTGCCGAAAAAATAAAATTTGCCCCCGGGACTCTAAGGTCTCCAAGCCCCGGGGACCGCCACCCCGGGGCTTTTAAAAAAATGATGGCGGGAGGGCTGTGCGCCCTCCCGCTGTCCCGGGACCGCCACCCCCCGGGGCTGGTTTTTTTATTAAAAACCTGTGTGGGGGGCTCCAGCCCCACACGCCCGGGACCACCACCTCCCGGGGCACTAAAGATTTAAATATGGGGTCCGTTAACGGACCCCAGAGCCCCGGGGACCACCACCTCCCGGGGCTTTGAACAAGCTGGGAGGGGGCCGCGCGGCCCCCTCCTGGAGCCAGTGATGGCCCTGGGGACCACCACCCCCAGGGCCGGCTCCTGCAGTGTCCCGGGTGCCTACCCCGGGACACTGTAGTTTGCTATGACAGGACGGGAGTATCGCGGCTCCCGTCCTGTCATAGCAAACTTGGTTTGCATTTTGAAAGAGAGAGCAGGAAACCTGCTCTCTCTTTCAAAATGCAAACCCAATTACTTTTCCACACGGGGAGCAGCATGTTAGCTGCTCCCCATGTGGAAAAGCAATGCCGGCTCGCGCAGGAGGCAGGGAGCTGGCTGGGACTGTGGGGAGATTGGGGACCCCCCCACAGTCTCCAATGAGAGGCCAGGCCCTGGGGGATGGGGTCCCCGGGGCCATAAGTGGCCCGGGAGGGGGGCCACGCAGCCCCCCTCCCCAATTATAAAAAAAGGGCAAGGCCGGCCCCGGGGGATGGGGTCCACGGGGCCTTAAATGGCCTGAGGAGGGGGGCCACACAGCCCCCCTCCAAATATTTTTTTTTTTAAATAAATAAAAAAGAGGGCATGCCCTGGGGGATGGGGTCCCCGGGGCCAATAGAGGCCCAGGGAAGGGGGGCCACGCGGCCCCCTTCCCGTTTTTTTTTTTTTTTTTAAATAAAACAAAAGAAAATGCTCAGGCCCCGGGGATGGGGTCCCCGGGGCCAAAAGTGGCTGAGGGAAGGGGGCCACGCAGCCCCCTCCCATAAAAAAAAGGAAATGGGAAAAAAAAACGGCATTGTGCCGGAGGCCCCGCCCCCTCCCTGCAGCAGTGTGCAAACGCGCCCCTTGCGCGTTTTAAGAAGGGAAGTAATTCCCCTTGAATACTGGGGGTCCCTGGGGGCCAACTGGCCCACCAGGAACCTCCAGTATGCGCCAGGGGGCTGTGTTGCAGAGAGGTGTACAGAGGCCACGCCCCTTTATACACCTCTCTGCAACGCAGCTCTGTGGCGCTTTTTGGAGGTACATGGTGGGCTAGTTCCGACTCCAGGGACCCTCAGGATTCAAGGGGACTTAATACCCCAACTTAAAATGCGCCACGGGCGCGTTTGCACAGTGGTGAAGGGAGGGGCGGGCTTCAGGTGACATGTGTGCAAACAGGCCCCGTGGCGCATTTTAAGATGGGGAATGAAATCCCCTTCAATCCTGAGGGTCCCTGGGGCCAACTAGCCCACCAGGTACGTCCAGAAAGCACCACAGAGCTGCGTTGCAGAGAGGTGCAAAAAGGGGCGTGGCCTCTGAACACCTCTCTGCAACTCAGCTCCCTGGCGCATACTGAAGGTACAGGGTGGGCTAGTTGGACCCCAGGGACCTCATGATTCAAGGGGACTTAATCCCCAACTTAAAACGCGCCATGGGGCGCGTTTGCACAGATGTCACCTCAGGCCCCGCCCCCTCCCTTCAACATTGTGCAAATATTCCTCTAAAATCAGCCGAACTACGAATTCCGATTTACTCACCTGTTATCAGGAGAGACCTCAGTGCTGCATCTTTCAGCCCAGTACTGATCCTGAAAAGTAATTTTAACCGTACTTACCAGTAACTTGAATTTCCTTCCATAGGATATCATTGCCTGCTTTTTGCTGAAAAAGTTTCTAAGTGTTGATTTTTGAAACATACAAATATTCTTCTAAAATCAGCCGAAATCCGAATTCTGATTTACTCACCTGTTATCAGGAGAGACCTCAGTGCTGCATCTTTCAGCCCAGTACTGGTCCTGAAAAGTAATTTTAACCGTACTTACCAGTAACTTGAATTTCCTTCCATAGGCTAACATAGACTGGTTTCACTTGGAAATTCTTCTAAGTGTGGAGTTTTGGAACTTTAAAATATTCCTCTAAAATCAGCCGAAATACGAATTCCGATTTACTCACCTGTTATCAGGAGAGACCTCAGTGCTGCATCTTTCAGCCCAGTACTGATCCTGAAAAGTAATTTTAACCGTACTTACCAGTAACTTGAATTTCCTTCCATAGGCTAACATTGACTGGTTTCACTTGGAAATTCTTCTAAGTGTGGAGTTTTGGAACTTTATAATATTCCTCTAAAATCAGCTGAACTACGAATTCCGATTTACTCACCTGTTATCAGGAGAGAACCCAGTGCTGCATCTTTTAGCCCAGCACTGACCCTGAAAAGTAATTCTAACCGTACTTACCAGTAACTTGTATTTCCTTCCATTGGAATCCATTGTCTGGTTTTCAGCAGAAAAGTTTCAAAGTGTCGATTTTCACAAACTACAAATATTCCTTAAAAATCGCCTGTATGACTTAAACGCATTCTTTCAACTGTTTACAGGAGATTCACCAGTGCTGGATACAGGATCCGCGACTGAGTAAGACAAAGTAACGATAACACTACTTTCCTGCTAAGTGAATTTCCTCCCATAGGATAACATTGGTGATTCTATGTGAAAAAGTTTCTAAGTGTCAACTTTTAAAATACAATAATATTCCTTAAAAATCACTATTGTAACCAAAACGCTTTTACTCAACTGTTTACAGGAGATGTCCCAGGACTGAATCTAGGATCCAGTCCTGTGGTTAGAAAAGTAATCCATAAAGTAACTAATTGCATTTAACTAGAAATTCACATTGAGCTCAATGTTGAATTGTGTTTGAAATTGTGTTGCCCATTGCAACAACTGTAACTACTGTACTTAAAAGTGTATTGCCTATTTGCAAAGTATTTAAACTAAAGTAATTCATTCTGAGAAAGTATATTTTGTAATGTAATGTATAATGTAATTACAATGTAATTTAAAAAATAAAATATGTAAAAATAAATAGTTTAAAAAAATGTAGTAAATCAGTATCAAAAAAATAAATATAAAAATTAATACATTTAAAAATTGTCATTTACAAAACCTTTGAAATTCACTGAAAAAACCATAGGTTTTAGGGGCGTTATAGTTAGAAATTAGCATTTAAAAAACCTTTGAAATTCACTGAAAAAACCATAGGTTTCAGACAAGTTATAGTTAGAAATTAGCATTTAAAAAACCTTTGAAATTCACTGAAAAAACCATAGGTTTTAGGGACAGTTATAGTTAGTTGGACATTTCACTCATACAAAACCATAGAAATTCCCCGTTATAGTTAGTTCAGCTAACTATAACTCGCGCCCCGCAATGCACTGCTGATGACGTCACATATTACATCACTCATGACATGGTCAGTGACATCACTGATGACATCACTGATGACATCTCAAATGACATCACTGGTGACATCACTGATGACATCATCCACGTGATAATCTGATGCACCTCCTCACACCCTAATATAACCTTTGATACACCCACTCTAAATTACAGACTGCCATTCGCAAAACCATAGACACTCCAACACCAATAACTACATACCCACTCACTGATTCTTAGGTCTACACACACATCCACTCACTCACCCGTACAGTCACTCATACTTACGGTCACTCAGTACAGGACTATCATATGCACTCATACTCCTATATAGACACTCAAACACCGCCACTCATCCATAGAGGTACTCACACACCTAGTCAGTCATGCAAATAATTAAACACACTGCCATTTACTCACCTATACAGTTATACACACACCAGCTCACTTACTCATACAAATACTAGCACATTCTTACGCTCTTATACAATCACTGATACAAGCACACACTCATCCATACAGTCACTCTCACAATCACACACTCTCGCGTATAGCCTTTTAAATACTCTAACACACATATATACTTCCTTTTACATATGTAGTTACTCGCACATGTACCACTGAGATATACATTCACTCACTAACACACCCATACACACACTCACCCACCCAAGCAGTCCATCACAGACGCACTCTTCAAATCATGCACCCAGTGAATCACCCACTCACACATCTATGTACAGAGTCGCACACACCCCACCCACACAAACACTCAGGCACCCATACAGATACTCAGACAACCAATCAATAACTCATATAGACACTCATGTAGCTATTCACAAACCCATGCAGCCGCTTACACAGCAACAGACAGACGGATACAGACATTCACCCAGTTTAGTCACTAACCCATGCATTCAGTAAGATACGTTTAATCACTCACTTATACAGTTAGTCACGCACCTACTAAATCATCCATTCAGACGCTTATACACCCACTCATTCTTCAATACGCCTTTCCCTATATATATTAAACATATTTAAACTTTACAGAAACACACAGTCACTGGATGATGTCAGTGATGTCATCAGTGATGTCACTGACCATGTCATGAGTGATGTAATATGTGACGTCATCAGCAGTGCATTGCGGGGGCGCGAGTTATAGTTAGCTGAACTAACTATAACGGGGGAATTTCACGGGTTTTGTACGAGTGCAATGTCCAAGTAACTATAACTGTCCCTAAAACCTATGGTTTTTTCAGTGAATTTCAAAGGTTTTTTAAATGCTAATTTCTAACTATAACGTGCCTGAAACGTATGGTTTTTTCAGTGAATATATATATATATATATATATATTATCTACTGACGGTCGCCAGTAGATAGTTATAGTTAGGACCTAGTTTCCATAGGAAAAGCGTTTTTTCTTTTCCCAATAACTTTGGTGCCGGATGACGAATCTTCGCGCAATTTTCAAAACTAGTGGAGCGCTCCGGTCAGCACCTATCCTGAAAGATTCGGGATGATTCGTCAAGCGGGGGCCGAGAAAAAAGGGGGGTCCCAAAACGCGTTTTCCCCATGTTATTTCCCATAGGAAACTTTCGACAGGGCTACAGCCCGAACTGCTGAACAGAATTACACCAAATTTGGGTAAAAGGTAGCCCTTGGTTCAGAAAGCGCCCTTTTTTTAAATGGTGTAAATCCGTTCAGTAGTTCCTGAGAAATTCAAAAAATAGAGGTCAAAAAATCAATTTCCCATAGGAAACTTCAGACACGGCTACAGCCCGAACTGCTGAACGGAATTACACCAAATTTGGCAAAAAGGTAGTGATGGTTCAGAAAGCGCCCTTTTTTAAAATGGTGTAAATCCGTTCAGTAGTTTTTGAGATATTAAAGGAAAAATATCTTTATATATCTGGGCGGGACTTCACTACACAAGCACGAGCTTGGCTCTAATTGGCTGCCAACACTTCAATCCAGGAAGTGTTGGCAGCCATCTTGGTGCAATGCTTTTTAGGTCTCGCCTAGCGATGCACCGCATGCGCTGCCCACTACACAAACACCACTGCACTGCCCTAAACCCTAAAACACTACACCAACATGACCCCTTACACTGCACGAACACCACTACACTGCCCTAAACCCTAAAACACTACCCCAGCACAACCCCCTACACTGCCCGAACACCACTGCACTGCCCTAAACCCTAAAACACTACCCCCAGCATGACCCCCTACACTGCCCGAATACCACTGCACTGCCCTAAACCCTGAAACACCACCCCCAGAACGGCCCCCTACACTGCCCGAACACCACTGCACTGCCCTAAACCCTGAAACACCACCCCCAGCATGACCCCTACACTGCCCGAACACCACTGCACTGCCCTAAACCCTGAAACACCAACCCCAGCATGACCCCCTACACTGCCCGAACACCACTGCACTGCCCTAAACCCTGAAACACTACCCCCAGCAAGACCCCCTACACTGCCCGAACACCACTGCACTGCCCTAGACCCTGAAACACTGCCCCCAGCACAACCCCCTACACTGCCCGAACACCACTGCACTGCCCTAAACCCTGAAACACTACCCCCAGCAAGACCCCTACACTGCCCGAACACCACTGCACTGCCCTAAACCCTGAAACATCACCCCCAGCAAGATCCCCTACACTGCCTGAACACCACTGCCCTAAACCCTGAAACACCACCCCCAGCAAGACCCCCTACACTGCCCGAACACCACTGCACTGCCCTAAACCCTGAAACACCACCCCCAGCATGAACCCCTACACTGCCCGAACACCACTGCACTGCCCTAAACTCTGAAACACCAGCCCCAGCACGACCCCCTACACTGCCCGAACGTCACTGCACTGCCCTAAACCCTGAAACACCAGCCCCAGCACGACCCCCTATACTGCCCGAACACCACTGCACTGCCCTAAACCCTGAAACACCAGCCCCAGCACGACCCCCTACACTGCCCGAACACCACTGCACTCTAAACCCTGAAACACAACCCCCAGCAAGACCCCCTACACTGCCCAAACACCACTGCACTGCCCTAAACCCTGAAACATCAACCCCAGCAAGACCCCCTACACTGCCCGAACACCACTGCACTGCCCTAAACCCTGAAACAGCAGCTTCAGCATGACCCCCTACACTGCCCGAACACCACTGCATTGCCCTAAACCCTGAAACACCAGCCCCAGCATGACCCCCTACACTGCCGATCACCACTGCACTGCCCTAAACCCTGAAACACCAGCCCCAGCACGACCCCCTACACTGCCCGAACACCACTGCACTGCCCTAAACCCTGAAACACCACCCCCAGCAAGACCCCCTACACTGCCCGAACACCATTGCCCTAAACCACCACCCCCAGCAAGACCCCCTACACTGCCCGAACACCACTGCACTGCCATAAACCATGAAACACCACCCCCTGCATGACCCCCTAACCCTGAAACACCACCCCTGCATGACGCCCTACACTGCCCGAACACCACTGCACTGCCCTAAACCCTGAAACACCACCCCCAGCACGACCCCCTACACTGCCCGAACACCACTGCACTGCCCTAAACCCTGAAACACCACCCCCAGCACGACCCCCTACACTGCCCGAACACCACTGCACTGCCCTAAACCCTGAAACACCACCCCCAGCACGACCCCCTACACTGCCCGAACACCACTGCACTGCCCTAAACCCTAAAACACCAGCCCCAGCATGACCCCCTACACTGCCCGAACACCACTGCACTGCCCGAAACCCTGAAACACCAGCCCCAGCACGACCCCTACACTGCCCGAACACCACTGCACTGCCCTAAACCCTGAAACACCACCCCCAGCACTACCCGCTACACTGCCCGAACACCACTGCACTGCCCTAAACCCTGAAACACCACCCCCAGCACGACCCCCTACACTGCCCGAACACCACTGCACTGCCCTAAACCCTAAACACCACCCCCAGCATGACCCCCTACACTGCCCGAACACCACTGCACTGCCCTAAACCCTGAAACACCACCCCCAGCACGACCCCCTACACTGCCCGAACACCACTGCACTGCCCAAAACCCTGAAACACCAGCCCCAGCACGACCCGCTACACTGCCCAAACACCACTGCACTGCCCTAAACCCTGAAACACCAGCCCCAGCATGACCCCCTAGACTGCCGGAACACAACTGCACTGCCCTAAACCCTGAAACACCAGCCCCAGCACGACCCCTACACTGCCCGAACACCACTGCACTGCCCTAAACCCTGAAACACCAGCCCCAGCACGACCCCCTACATTGCCCGAACACCACTGCACTGCCCTAGACCCTGAAACACCAGCCCGCAGCACGACCCCTACACTGCCCGAACACCACTGCACTTCCCTAAACCCTGAAACACCACCCCAGCACGACCCCTACACTGCCCGAACACCACTGCACTGCCCTGAACCCTGAAACACCACCCCAGCACGACTCCCTACACTGCCCGAACAGCACTGCACTGCCCTAAACCCTGAAACACCACCCCGCACGACCTCCTACACTACCCGAACACCACTGCACTGCCCTAAACCCTGAAACACCACCCCCGCACGACCTCCTACACTGCCCGAATACCACTGCACTGCCCTAAACCCTAAAACATCACCCCCAGCACGACCACCTACACTGCCCGACCACTGCACTGCCCTAAACCCTGAAACAATACCCCCAGCAAGACCCCTACACTGCCTGAACACCACTGCACTGCCCTAAACCCTGAAACACCAGCCCCAGCACGACCCCTACACTGCCCGAACACCACTGCACTGCCCTAAACCCTGAAACACCAGCCCCAGCACGACCCCCTACACTGCCCGAACACCACTGCACTGCCCTAAACCCTGAAACACCACCCCCAGCACTACCCCCTACACTGCCCAAACACCACTGCACTGCCCTAAACCCTGAACACCACCCCCAGCATGACCCCCTACACTGCCCGAACACCACTGCCCTGCCCTAAACCGTAAACACCACCCCCAGCATGACCCCCTACACTGCCCGAACACCACTGCACTGCCCTAAACCCTGAAACACCACCCCCAGCATGACCCCCTACACTGCCCGAACACCACTGCACTGCCCTAAACCCTGAAACACCAGCCCCAGCACGACCCGCTACACTGCCCGAACACAACTGCACTGCCTTAAACCCTGAAACACCAGCCCCAGCACGACCCCCTACACTGTCCGAACACCACTGCACTGCCCTAAACCCTGAAACACCAGCCCCAGCACGAACCCCTACACTGCCTGAACACCACAGCACTGCCCTAAACCCTTAAACACCAGCCCCAGCACGACCCCCTACATTGCCCGAACACCACTGCACTGCCCTAAACCCTGAAACACCAGCCCCCGCACGACCCCCTACACTGACCGAACACCACTGCACTGCCCTAAACCCTGAAACACCACCCCCGCACGACCCCCTACACTGCCCGAACACCACTGCACTGCCCTGAACCCTGAAACACCACCCCCGCACGACCCCCTACACTGCCCGAACACCACTGCACTGCCCTAAACCCTGAAACACCACCCCCGCACGACCCCGTACACTACCCGAACACCACTGCACTGCCCTAAACCCTGAAACACCACCCCCGCACGACCCCCTACACTGCCCGAATACCACTGCACTGCCCTAAACCCTAAAACATCACCCCCAGCACGACCACCTACACTGCCCGACCACTGCACTGCCCTAAACCCTGAAACACCACCCCTAGCAAGACCCCCTGCACTGCCTGAACACCACTGCCCTAAACCCTGAAACACCACCCCCAGCACGACCCCCTACACTACCCGAACACCACTACACTGCCCTAAACCTTAAAACACTCCCCCAGCACGACCCCCTACACTACCCGAACACCACTGCACTGCCCTAAACCCTAAAAAACTCCCCCCAGCACGACCCCCTACACTACCCGAACACCACTGCACTGCCCTAAACCCTAAAACACTCCCCCAGCACGACCCCCTACACTACCAAAACACGACTGCACTGCCCTAAACCCTAAAACACTCCCCCAGCACGACCCCTATACTACCCAAACACCACTGCACTGCCCTAAACCCTAAAACACTCCCCCCAGCACGACCCCCTACACTGCCCAAACACCACTGCACTGCCTTAAACCCTAAAACACTCCCACCAGCACGACCTCCTACACTACCCAAACACCACTGCACTGCCCTAAACCCTAAAACACTATACCCAGCACGACCCCCTACACTACCCAAACACCAATGCACTACCCTAAACCTTAAAACACTACCCCAGCACGACCCCTACACTACCCAAAGACCACTGCACTACCCTAAACCCTAAAACACTACCCCCGCACGACCCCTACACTACCCAAACACCACTGCACTACCCTAAACCCTAAAACACTACCCCCGCACGACCCCTACACTACCCAAACACCACTGCACTACCCTAAACCCTAAAACACGACCCACCGCACGACCCCTACACTACCCAAAGACCACTGCACTACCCTAAACCCTAAAACACGAACCCCTACAATACACAAACACTGCTGCACTACCCTAAACCCTAAAACACTACCCCCAGCACAACCCCCTACACTACACAAACACCACTGCACTACCCTAAACCCTAAAACACTACCCCTACACTACACAAACACCACTGCACTACCCTAAATCCTAAAACACTACCCCCAGCATGACCCCCTACACTACCAAAACACCACTGCACTACCCTAAACCCTAAAACACTACCCCCAGCAGTACCCCCTACACTACCCAAACACCACTGCACTACCCTAAACCCTACAACACTACCCCCAGCAATACCCCCTACACTACCCAAACACCATTGCACTACCCTAAACCCTAAAACACTACCCCCAGCAGTATCCCCTACACTACCCAAACACCACTGAACTACCCTAAACCCTAAACCACTACCCCCAGCACGACCCCTACACTACCCAAACACCACTGCACTACCCTAAACCCTAAAACACTACCCCCAGCACGACCCCAAACACCACTGCACTACCCTAAACCCTAAAACACTCCCCCCAGCATACTCCCTACACTACCCAAACACCACTGCACTACCCTAAACCCTAAATCTACCCCCAGCACGACCCCTACACTACCCAAACACCACTGCACTACCCTAAACCCTAAATCTACCCCCAGCACGACCCCTACACTACCCAAACACCACTGCACTACCCTAAACCCTAAATCTACCCCCAGCAGGACCCCCTACACTACCCAAACACCACTGCACTACCCTAAACTCTAAATCTACCCTAAGCACGACCCCTTACACTACCCAAACACCACTGCACTACCCTAAACCCTAAAACACTACCCCCAGCAGTACCCCCTACACTACCCAAACACCACTGCACTACCCTAAACCCTACAACACTACCCCCAGCAGTACCCCCTACACAACCCAAACACCATTGCACTACCCTAAACCCTAAAACACTACCCCCAGCAGTACCCCCTACACTACCCAAACACCACTGCACTACCCTAAACCCTAAAACACTCCCCCCATCACGACTACCTACACTACCCAAACACCACTGCACTACCCTAAACCCTGAAACACCACCCCCAGCATGACCCCTACACTGCCCGAACACCACTGCACTGCCCAAAACCCTGAAACACCAACCCCAGCATGACCCCCTACACTGCCTGAACACCACTGCACTGCCCTAAACCCTGAAACACTACCCCCAGCAAGACCCCCTACACTGCCCGAACACCACTGCACTGCCCTAGACCCTGAAACACTGCCCCCAGCACAACCCCCTACACTGCCCGAACACCACTGCACTGCCCTAAACCCTGAAACACTACCCCCAGCAAGACCCCTACACTGCCCGAACACCACTGCACTGCCCTAAACCCTGAAACATCACCCCCAGCAAGATCCCCTACACTGCCTGAAACACTCACTGCCCTAAACCCTGAAACACCACCCCCAGCACGACCCCTACACTGCCCGAAACACCACTGCCCTAAACCCTGAAACACAACCCCCAGCAAGACCCCCCCCTACACTGCCCAAACACCACGGCACTGCCCTAAACCCTGAAACATCAACCCCAGCAAGACCATCTACACTGCCTGAACACCACTGCCCTAAACACTGAAACACCAGCCCCAGCACGACCCCCTACACTGCCCGAACACCACTGCACTGCCCTAAACCCTGAAACAGCAGCTTCAGCATGACCCCCTACACTGCCCGAACACCACTGCATTGCCCTAAACCCTGAAACACCAGCCCCAGCATGACCCCCTACACTGCCGATCACCACTGCACTGCCCTAAACCCTGAAACACCAGCCCCAGCACGACCCCTACACTGCCCGAACACCACTGCACTGCCCTAAACCCTGAAACACCACCCCCAGCAAGACCCCCTACACTGCCCGAACACCATTGCCCTAAACCACCACCCCCAGCAAGACCCCCTACACTGCCCGAACACCACTGCACTGCCATAAACCATGAAACACCACCCCTGCATGACCCCCTAACCCTGAAACACCACCCCTGCATGACGCCCTACACTGCCCGAACACCACTGCACTGCCCTAAACCCTGAAACACCACCCCCAGCACGACCCCCTACACTGCCCGAACACCACTGCACTGCCCTAAACCCTAAACACCACCCCCAGCACGACCCCCTAAACTGCCCGAACACCACTGCACTGCCCTAAACCCTGAAACACCACCCCCAGCACGACCCCCTACACTGCCCGAACACCACTGCACTGCCCTAAACCCTGAAACACCAGCCCCAGCATGACCCCCTACACTGCCCGAACACCACTGCACTGCCCAAAACCCTGAAACACCAGCCCCAGCACGACCCCTACACTGCCCGAACACCACTGCACTGCCCTAAACCCTGAAACACCACCCCCAGCACTACCCGCTACACTGCCCGAACACCACTGCACTGCCCTAAACCCTGAACACCACCCCCAGCACGACCCCCTACACTGCCCGAACACCACTGCCCTGCCCTAAACCCTAAACACCACCCCCAGCATGACCCCCTACACTGCCCGAACACCACTGCACTGCCCTACACCCTGAAACACCACCCCCAGCACGACCCCCTACACTGCCCGAACACCACTGCACTGCCCAAAACCCTGAAACACCAGCCCCAGCACGACCCGCTACACTGCCCAAACACCACTGCACTGCCCTAAACCCTGAAACACCAGCCCCAGCACGACCCCCTAGACTGCCGGAACACCACTGCACTGCCCTAAACCCTGAAACACCAGCCCCAGCACGACCCCTACACTGCCCGAACACCACTGCACTGCCCTAAACCCTGAAACACCAGCCCCAGCACGACCCCCTACATTGCCCGAACACCACTGCACTGCCCTAAACCCTGAAACACCAGCCCGCACACGACCCCCTACACTGCCCGAACACCACTGCACTGCCCTAAACCCTGAAACACCACCCCCGCACGACCCCCTACACTGCCCGAACACCACTGCACTGCCCTGAACCCTGAAACACCACCCCCGCACGACTCCCTACACTGCCCGAACAGCACTGCACTGCCCTAAACCCTGAAACACCACCCCCGCACGACCTCGTACACTACCCGAACACCACTGCACTGCCCTAAACCCTGAAACACCACCCCCCGCACGACCCCCTACACTGCCCGAATACCACTGCACTGCCCTAAACCCTAAAACATCACCCCCAGCACGACCACCTACACTGCCCGACCACTGCACTGCCCTAAACCCTGAAACAATACCCCCAGCAAGACCCCCTGCACTGCCTGAACACCACTGCCCTAAACCCTGAAACACCACCCCCAGCAAGACCCCCTGCACTGCCTGAACACCACTGCACTGCCCTAAACCCTGAAACACCAGCCCCAGCACGACCCCCTACACTGCCCGAACACCACTGCACTGCCCTAAACCCTGAAACACCAGCCCCAGCACGACCCCCTACACTGCCCGAACACCACTGCACTGCCCTAAACCCTGAAACACCAGCCCCAGCACGAACCCCTACACTGCCCGAACACCACTGCACTGCCCTAAACCGTGAAACACCAGCCCCAGCACGACCCCTACACTGCCCGAACACCACTGCACTGCCCTAAACCCTGAAACACCACCCCCAGCACTACCCCCTACACTGCCCGAACACCACTGCACTGCCCTAAACCCTGAAACACCACCCCCAGCATGACCCCCTACACTGCCCGAACACCACTGCCCTGCCCTAAACCGTAAACACCACCCCCAGCATGACCCCCTACACTGCCCGAACACCACTGCACTGCCCTAAACCCTGAAACACCACCCCCAGCATGACCCCCTACACTGCCCGAACACCACTGCACTGCCCAAAACCCTGAAACACCAGCCCCAGCACGACCCGCTACACTGCCCGAACACAACTGCACTGCCTTAAACCCTGAAACACCAGCCCCAGCACGACCCCCTACACTGTCCGAACACCACTGCACTGCCCTAAACCCTGAAACACCAGCCCCAGCACGACCCCCTACACTGCCCGAACACCACAGCACTGCCCTAAACCCTTAAACACCAGCCCCAGCACGACCCCCTACATTGCCCGAACACCACTGCACTGCCCTAAACCCTGAAACACCAGCCCCCGCACGACCCCCTACACTGACCGAACACCACTGCACTGCCCTAAACCCTGAAACACCACCCCCGCACGACCCCCTACACTGCCCGAACACCACTGCACTGCCCTAAACCCTGAAACACCACCCCAGCACGACCCCGTACACTACCCGAACACCACTGCACTGCCCTAAACCCTGAAACACCACCCCCGCACGACCCCTACACTGCCCGAATACCACTGCACTGCCCTAAACCCTAAAACATCACCCCCAGCACGACCACCTACACTGCCCGACCACTGCACTGCCCTAAACCCTGAAACACCACCCCCAGCAAGACCCCCTGCACTGCCTGAACACCACTGCATGCCCTAAACCCTGAAACACCACCCCCAGCACGACCCCCTACACTACCCGAACACCACTGCACTGCCCTAAACCCTAAAACACTCCCCCAGCACGACCCCTACACTACCCGAACACCACTGCACTGCCCTAAACCCTAAAACTCCCCCCAGCACGACCCCTACACTACCCGAACACCACTGCACTGCCCTAAACCCTAAAACACTCCCCCAGCACGACCCCTACACTACCAAAACACGACTGCACTGCCCTAAACCCTAAAACACTCCCCCCAGCACGACCCCCTATACTACCCAAACACCACTGCACTGCCCTAAACCCTAAAACACTCCCCCCAGCACGACCCCCTACACTGCCCAAACACCACTGCACTGCCTTAAACCCTAAAACACTCCCACCAGCACGACCTCCTACACTACCCAAACACCACTGCACTGCCCTAAACCCTAAAACACTATACCCAGCACGACCCCCTACACTACCCAAACACCAATGCACTACCCTAAACCCTAAAACACTACCCCAGCACGACCCCCTACACTACCAAAAGACCACTGCACTACCCTAAACCCTAAAACACTACCCCCGCACGACCCCCTACACTACCCAAACACCACTGCACTACCCTAAACCCTAAAACACTACCCCCCGCACGACCCCCTACACTACCCAAACACCACTGCACTACCCTAAACCCTAAAACACGACCCACCGCACGACCCCCTACACTACCCAAAGACCACTGCACTACCCTAAACCCTAAAACACGAACCCCTACACTACACAAACACTGCTGCACTACCCTAAACCCTAAAACACTACCCCCAGCACGACCCCCTACACTACACAAACACCACTGCACTACCCTAAACCCTAAAACACTACCCCTACACTACACAAACACCACTGCACTACCCTAAATCCTAAAACACTACCCCCAGCATGACCCCCTACACTACCAAAACACCACTGCACTACCCTAAACCCTAAAACACTACCCCCAGCAGTACCCCTACACTACCCAAACACCACTGCACTACCCTAAACCCTACAACACTACCCCCAGCAATACCCCTACACTACCCAAACACCATTGCACTACCCTAAACCCTAAAACACTACCCCCAGCAGTATCCCCTACACTACCCAAACACCACTGAACTACCCTAAACCCTAAACCACTACCCCAGCACGACCCCTACACTACCCAAACACCACTGCACTGCCCTAAACCCTAAAACACTACCCCCAGCACGACTCCTACAAACACCACTGCACTACCCTAAACCCTAAAACACTCCCCCAGCATGACTCCCTACACTACCCAAACACCACTGCACTACCCTAAACCCTAAATCTACCCCCAGCACGACCCCTACACTACCCAAACACCACTGCACTACCCTAAATCTACCCCCAGCACGACCCCCTACACTACCCAAACACCACTGCACTACCCTAAACCCTAAATCTACCCCCAGCACGACCCCCTACACTACCCAAACACCACTGCACTACCCTAAACTCTAAATCTACCCTAAGCACGACCCCTTGCACTACCCAAACACCACTGCACTACCCTAAACCCTAAATCTACCCCCAGCAGTACCCCCTACACTACCCAAACACCACTGCACTACCCTAAACCCTACAACACTACCCCCAGCAGTACCCCCTACACTACCCAAACACCATTGCACTACCCTAAACCCTAAAACACTACCCCCAGCAGTACCCCCTACACTACCCAAACACCACTGCACTACCCTAAACCCTAAACCACTACCCCCAGCACGACCCCTACACTACCCAAACACCACTGCACTACCCTAAACCCTAAAACACTACCCCTAGCACGACCCCCTACACTACCCAAACACCACTGCACTACCCTAAACCCTAAAACACTCCCCCAGCATGACTCCCTACACTACCCAAACACCACTGCACTACCCTAAACCCTAAATCTACCCCCAGCACGACCCCCTATACTACCCAAACACCACTGCACTACCCTAAACCCTAAATCTACCCCAGCACGACCCCCTACACTACCCAAACACCACTGCACTACCCTAAACCCTAAATCTACCCTCAGCACGACCGCTTACACTACCTAAATACCACTGTATTACCCTAAACCCTAAAACACTACCCCCAGCACGACCCCCTACACTACACCAACACCACTGCACTACCCTAAACCCTAAAACACACACCCCCTACACTACCCAAACACCACTGCACTACCCTAAACCCTAAAACACTACCCCCAGCACGACCCCTACACTACCCAAACACCACTGCACTACCCTAAACCCTAAAACACTTCCCCAGCACGACCCCTATACTACACAAACACCACTGCACTGCCCTAAACCCTAAAACACTACCCCCAGCACGACTCCCTACACTACACAAACACCACTGCACTACCCTAAACCATAAATCTACCCCAAGCATGACCCCCTACACTACACAAACATCACTGCACTACCCTAAACCCTAAAACACTACCACCAACACGACCCCCTACACTACACAAACACCACTGCACTACCCTAAACCCTAAAACACTACCCCCAGCACGACACCCTACACTACACAAACATCACTGCACTACCCTAAACCCTAAAACACTACCACCAACACGACCCCCTACACTACACAAAAACCACTGCACTACCCTAAACCCTAGAAAAGAAACCCCCATCCCATGCCCAATCCCCCTTACCTCTCTCTCCTCGTGGTTCCTGCTTCATGTCGTCTCTGAGGGGCGGTGCACGTCGTTGTGAGGAAACGGAACAGCCTCTGTTTCCTTACAACGACGTGGATCGATCTACATTTTTAGAACGCATGGTCATTTACCATACATACCTTTACAACAAAATTTGTTGTAAAGGCATGCGTGGTAAATGACCATGCGTTCTAAAAAAATGCATAGTAATGACTTCGCGATGTTCAACGCATGCGTGGTAATGCATGCGTTGTAATGGTATCGCAAATTAAAAAAGTCGTTGTAATGGCTGTTTACCGATCGAAGCTGGCCCCTGTTCTTCAGTGAGTCGTTTATTTGATAAATTAGGAGGAAGGAATTTGGTTTTTTTACCGAAAAGTGCGTTCCCGGGTGTTGTATTGTGAAAGTGTCCGCGTGGCCTGGTTTCACTTCCGGTGAGAGAGTGGAAGAGTCTGTTTGGATCTACAGGGGTTCTGCTGTTGGACGGGGCCAGCGCGACACGTCATCAGAAAACACAGCTAATGGAAAGCGGTGTCCCTGAAGTGTGGAGCAGTGCCATGAGAGGTCAACGAGTGTGCGTCCCACCGCAGTATGACCGTACCGCGTGACCCATGTGCCGCCTCCAGTGTACGGAAGGCAGAAGCAGCATCCATCGCAGGTCCTCTTGAAGACCGTTGTAGCACTAATTCTACATTTTGGAACTAGGGCATTTTAACCTTGTTGTTCCTGCCAGATACAAAGAGAAGATCCTGTGTTATTCAGTGCCCTCGTTACCTTTTCTGTGGGAAGTGGTGCTTGTCACTTCGCTGCCCCGCCAGTGCACACGTCTGGGCTCCCCACCTCGTGTGCCATCTGCAGGGCCTCTGCCCTCGGATCACTGGTTTCGGTTTCTGGAGTGGCAACATAAACAGTTGCTCCCAAAGGACTAGCCTGAACACTTAGGTGAATATCCCCTGCACCAGCATTCCACGGAAATTCTTCCCTAGCTCTCCCACGTCGACGACGATGTCATAATAGCACGGCTCCGCTCGCGACACCGTATGACGTCATAGGAGCCATAAGAGGACCTCGTCGGCGTGCTGACGTCAGTTCCACCCATTTTTTCCGTGTCACCGAGGTAAACAGGTGGACCGACACATTTTCACATGTATACATAGTATACTAAATATATATATATATATATATATTCACTGAAAAAACCATAGGTTTCAGACACGTTATAGTTACAAATTAGCATTTAAAAAACCTTTGAAATTCACTGAAAAAACCATAGGTTTTAGGGACAGTTATAGTTACTTGGACATTGCACTCGTACAAAACCCGTGAAATTCCCCGTTATAGTTAGTTCAGCTAACTATAACTCGCCCCCGCAATGCACTGCTGATGACGTCACATATTACATCACTCATGACATGGTCAGTGACATCACTGATGACATCACTGATGACATCTCAAATGACATCACTGATGACATCATCCAGTGACTGTGTGTTTCTGTAAAGTTTAAATATTTTTAAAATATATAGGAAAAGACGTATTGAAGAATGAGTGGGTGTGTAAGTGTCTGTATGGATGATTTAGTAGGTGCGTGACTGACTCTATAAGTGAGTGATTTAACGTATCTTACTGAATGCATGGGTTAGTGACTAAACTGGGTGTATGTCTGTATCCGTCTGTCTGTTGCTGTGTAAGTGGCTGCATGTGTTTGTGAATAGCTAAATGAGTGTCTATATGAGTTATTGAATGCTTGTCTGAGTATCTGTATGGGTGCCTGAGTGTTTGTGTGGGAGGGGTGTGTGCAACTCTGTGCATAGATGTGTGAGTGGGTGATTCACTGGGTGGATGGTTTCAAGAGTGCATCTGTGATAGACTGTATGGGTGGGTAAGTGTGTGTAAGAGTGTGTTAGTGAGTGAATGTATGTCCCAGTGGTACATGTGTGAGTAACTACATATGTGAAAGGCAGTATATATGTGTGTTGGAGTATATAAATAGCTATAAGCAAGAGTGAGTGATTGTGATAGTGGCTGTATGGATGATTGTGTGCTTGTATCAGTGATTGTATAAGAGCGTAACAATGTGCTACTATTTGTATGAGTAAGTGAGCTGGTGTGTGTATAACTGTATAGGTGAGTAAATGGCAGTGTGTTTAATTATTTGCATGACTGACTAGGTGTGTGAGTATCTCTATGGATGAGTGGCGTTGTTTGAGTGTCTATATAGGAGTAAGAGTGCATATGATAGTCCTGTACTGAGTGACCGTAAGTATGAGTGACTGTACGGGTGAGTGAGTGGATGTGTGTGTGTAGACCTAAGAATCAGTGAGTGGGTATGTAGTTATTGGTGTTGGAGTGTCTATGGTTTTGCGAATGGCAGTCTGTAATTTAGAGTGGGTGTATCAAAGGTTATATTAGGGTGTGAGGAGGTGCATCAGATTATCACGTGGATGATGTCATCAGTGATGTCATTTGAGATGTCATCAGTGATGTCATCAGTGATGTCACTGACCATGTCATGAGTGATGTAATATGTGACGTCATCAGCAGTGCATTGCGGGGCGCGAGTTATAGTTAGCTGAACTAACTATAACGGGGTAATTTCACGGGTTTTGTACGAGTGCAATGTCCAAGTAACTATAACTGTCCCTAAAACCTATGGTTTTTTCAGTGAATTTCAAAGGTTTTTAAATGCTAATTTGTAACTATAACGTGTCTGAAACCTATGGTTTTTTCAGTGAATTTCATAGGTTTTTTAAATGCTAATTTGTAACTATAACGTGTCTGAAACCTATGGTTTTTTCAGTGAATTTCAAAGGTTTTTTAAATGCTATTTTCTAACTATAACGTGCCTGAAACCTACGTTTTTTTAGTGAATTTCAAAGGTTTTGTAAATGACAATTTTTAAATGTATTAATTGTTATATTAATTTTTTTCATACTGATTTAGTACATTTTTAGAAACAATTTTTTTACATATTTTATTTTTAAATTACATTGTAATTACATTATACATTACATTACAAAAATACTTTCTCTTAATGAATTACTTTAGTTTAAATACTTTGCAGATAGGCAATAGACTTTTAAGTACAGTAGTTACAGTTGTTGCAATGGGCAACACATTTTCAAACACAATGCAACATTCAGCTCAATGTGAATTTCTAGTTAAATGCAATTAGTTACTTTATGGATTACTTTTCTAACCACAGGACTGGATCCTAGATTCAGTCCTGGTACATCTCCTGTAAACAGTTGAGTAAAAGCGTTTTGGTTACAGTCGTGATTTTTAAGGAATATTATTGTATTTTAAAAGTTGACACTTGGAAACTTTTTCTCATAGAATCACCAATGTTATCCTATGGAAGGAAATTCACTTAGCAGGTAAAAACTGTTATCGTTACTTTTTCTTACTCAGTGTTGGATCCTGGATCCAGCACTGGTGCATCTCCTGTAAACAGTTGAATGAATGCGTTTAAGTCACACAGGCGATTTTTAAGGAATATTTGTAGTTTGTGAAAATCGACACTTTGAAAGTTTTCTGCTGAAAACCAGACAATGGATTCCTATGGAAGAAAATATAAGTTACTGGTAAGTACGGTTAAAATTACTTTTCAGGACCAGTACTGGGCTGAAAGATGCAGCACTGAGGTCTCTCCTGATAACAGGTGAGTAAATCAGAATTCGGATTTCGGCTGATTTTAGAGGAATATTTGTATGTTTCAAAAATCAACACTTAGAAGAATTTCCAAGTGAAACCAGTCAATGTTAGCCTATGAAGGAAATTCAAGTTACCGGTAAGTACGGTTAAAATTACTTTTCAGGATCAGTACTGGGCTGAAAGATGCAGCACTGAGGTCTCTCCTGATAACAGGTGAG
This sequence comes from Calotriton arnoldi, assembly GCA_963921515.1. Classification (NCBI taxonomy): domain Eukaryota; kingdom Metazoa; phylum Chordata; class Amphibia; order Caudata; family Salamandridae; genus Calotriton; species Calotriton arnoldi. The sequence continues at coordinate 516,420 of CAWUFW010003758.1, forward strand.
TAAATCGGAATTCGTATTTCGGCTGATTTTAGAGGAATATTTTAAAGTTCCAAAACTCCACACTTAGAAGAATTTCCAAGTGAAACCAGTCAATGTTAGCCTATGAAGGAAATTCAAGTTACCGGTAAGTACGGTTAAAATTACTTTTCAGGATCAGTACTGGGCTGAAAGATGCAGCACTGAGGTCTCTCCTGATAACAGGTGAGTAAATCGGAATTCCTATTTCGGCTGATTTTAGAGGAATATTTGCACAATGGTGAAGGGAGGGGCGGGGCCTGAGGTGACATCTTTGCAAACGCGCCCCGTGGCGCGTTTTAAGTTGGGGGATTAAGTCCCCTTGAATCCTGAGGGTCCCTAGGGGCCAACTAGACCACCAGGAACCTCCAATATGCGCCAGGGGGCTGCGTTGCAGAGACGTGTAGAGAGGCCACACCCCTTTTTACACCTCTCTGCAACGCAGCTCTGTGGCGCATTCTGGGTGTACCTGGGGGGTGGCGGTCCCCGGGGCTTGGGGGGCCCTTTGAGGCCCCCCACACATTAAATTATCCCCCCACCATGCCCCCGGGACTTGGGCCACCCGGGGGCCAATTAACATCGAAGCGCGGGAGACCGCGCTTCGATTTTTTTTTTTTCGGCAGGATTCGCGCACCCTGAGCGCATCCTGCCGATTTTTAATGATGTCATCAGTGATGTCACTGACCATGTCATGAGTGATGTAATATGTGACGTCATCAGCAGTGCATTGCGGGGGCGCGAGTTATAGTTAGCTGAACTAACTATAACGGGGAATTTCTATGGTTTTGTACGAGTGAAATGTTCAACTAACTATAACTGTCCCTAAAACCTATGGTTTTTTCAGTGAATTTCAAAGGTTTTTTAAATGCTAATTTCTAACTATAACGTGTCTGAAACCTATGGTTTTTTCAGTGAATTTCAAAGGTTTTTAAATGCTAATTTCTAACTATAACGTGCCTGAAACCTATGATTTTTTAAGTGAATTTCAAAGGTTTTTTTAAATGCTAGTTTCTAACTATGCCTTCAGAGGTAGGACATGTGAAGAAAGAAGAAAAAACGCACAGAAAGAAGCAAAAGATGTGCTGAAAGAACCAACAGAGGAGCAGAAAGAGGCCTTGTTGCAAAATCATCCTGTGCCCACAACTTTTTCAGACGGGTACTGGTGGTAACTGACTCTGACTAACCAGAGCCAGTGCTATGCTAAAAGACACTTAGAATACAGTGAAAACACCTACATACACTAGGGAACACTATGCGTTGGGGTACCCCTGTGATTAGCATGACCTCCTCTGCAAGTTCCTAGTACATAATAGGGCAGGGGGATTAAAACTACCTCTTAAAACGCGCTACAGGGCACGTTTGCACAGTGGTGAAGGGAGGGGGGCCTGAGGTGACATGTGTGCAAACGCACCCCGTGGCGCGTTTTAAGTTGTGGGATTAAGTCCCCTTGAATTCTGAGGGTCCCTGGGGCCCAACTAGCCCCCAGGTACCTACAGTTAGGACCACAGAGCTGAGTTGCAGAGAGCGTTCCGAGGCCAAGCACCTTTTTCACCTCTCTGCAACGCAACTCTGTTGTGCTTACTGAAGGTACCTGGTGGGCTAGTTGGCCCCCAGGGTCCCTCAGGATTCAAAGGGAATTAATTCCCCAACTTAAACGCACCACAGGGCGTGTTTGCGCACATGTCACCTGAGGCCCCGCCCCTTCCTTCACCACTGTGCAAACGCGCCCCGTGGTGCGTTTTAAGTTGGGGGATTAGGTCACCTTGAATCCTGAGGGTCCCTGGGGCCCAACTAGCCCACTAGGTACTTCCAGTAAGCACCACAGGCCTGCGTTGCAACGCCTGTAACAAATTGTGCAGTTGTGTTTAGGTAGTGAAGAGGGTCGTGCTGGGGGTAGTGTTTTAGGGTTTAGGGTAGTGCAGTGGTGTTTGTGTAGTGTAAGGGGTCATGCTGGGGGTAGATTTAGGGTTTAGGGTAGTGCAGTGGTGTTTGGGTAGTGTAGGAGTCATGCTGGGGGAGTGTTTTAGGGTTTAGGGTAGTGCAGTGGTGTTTGGGTAGTGTAGGGGGTCGTGCTGGGGGTAGTGTTTTAGGGTTTAGGGTAGTGCAGTGGTGTTTGGGTAGTGTAGGGGGTCGTGCTGGGGGTAGTGATTTAGGGTAGTGCAGTGGTGTTTGGGTAGTGTAGGGGTACTGCTGGGGGTAGTGTTTTAGGGTTTAGGTTAGTGCAGTGGTGTTTGGGTAGTGTAGGAGTACTGCTGGGGTAGTGTTTTAGGGTTTAGGGTAGTGCAGTGGTGTTTGTGTAGTGTAGGGGGTAGTGTTTTAGGGTTTAGGGTAGTGCAGTGGTGTTTGTGTAGTGTAGGAGGTCATGTTTTAGGGTTTAGGGTAGTGCAGTGGTCTTTGGGTAGTGTAGGGAGTCGTGCGGGGTAGTGTTTTAGGGTTTAGGGTAGTGTAGGGGGTCATGCGGGGGTAGTGTTTTAGGGATTAGGGTAGTGCATTGGTGTTTGGGTAGTGTAGGGGTCATGTGGGGGTAGTGTTTTAGGGTTTAGGGCAGTGCAGTGGTGTTTGGGTAGTGTAGGGGTCAGTGCTGGGGGAGTGTTTTAGGGTTTAGGGCAGTGCAGTGGTGTTCGGGTAGTGTAGGGGGTCATGCTGGGGAGTGTTTTAGGGTTTAGGGCAGTGCAGTGGTGTTCGGGTACTGTAGGGGGTCGTGCTGGGGTAGTGTTTGAGGGTTTAGGGCAGTGCAGTCGTGTTCGGGTAGTGTAGGGGTTGTGCTGGGGGTAGTATTTTAGGGTTTGGGGCAGTGCAGTGGTGTTTGGGCAGTGTAGGGGGTAATGCTGGGGGTGGTGTTTTAGGGTTTAGGGCAGTGCAGTGGTGTTCGGGCAGTGTAGGGGTCGTGCTGGGGGTGGTGTTTCAGGGTTTAGGGCAGAGCAGTGGTGTTTGGGCAGTGTAGGGGGTGGTGTTTCAGGGTTTAGGGCAGTGCAGTGGTGTTCGGGCAGTGTAGGGGAGTCGTGCAGGGGTGGTGTTTCAGGGTGTAGGGCAGTGGTGTTCGGGCAGTGTAGGGGGTCGTGCTGGGGGTGGTGTTTCAGGGTTTGGGGCAGTGCAGTGGTGTTCGAGCAGTAAAGGGGGTCGTGCTGGGGGTGGTGTTTCAGGGTTTAGGGCAGTGCAGTGGTGTTCGGGCAGTGTAGGGGCGGTGCAGGGGGTGGTGTTTCAGGGTTTAGGGCAGTGCAGTGGTGTTCGGGCAGTGTAGGGGTGCTGCAGGGGGTGGTGTTTCAGGGTTTAGGGCAGTGCAGTGGTGTTCGGGCAGTGTAGGGGGTCATGCAGGGGGTGGTGTTTCAGGGTTTAGGGCAGTGCAGTGGTGTTCGGGCAGTGCAGTGGTGTTCGGGCAGTGTAGGGGGTCGTGCTGGGGCTGGTGTTTCAGGGTTTAGGGCAGTATAGTGGTGTTCGGGCAGTGTAGGGGTCGTGCTGGGGCTGGTGTTTCAGGGTTTAGGGCAGTGCAGTGGTGTTCGGGCAGTGTAGGGGGTCATGCTGGGGCTGGTGTTTCAGGGTTTAGGGCAGTGCAGTGGTGTTCGGGCAGTGTAGGTGGTCGTGCTGGGGCTGGTGTTTCAGGGTTTAAGGCAGTTCAGTGGTGTTTGGGAGGTGTAGGGGGTCATGCTGGGGCTGGTGTTTCAGGGTTTAGGGCAGTGCAGTGGTGTTCGGGCAGTGTAGGGGGTATTGCTGGGGCTGGTGTTTCAGCGTTTAGGGCAGTGCAGTGGTGTTCGGGCAGTGTAGGGGGTCGTGCTGGGGGTGGTGTTTCAGGGTTTAGGGCAGTGCAGTGGTGTTTGGGCAGTGTAGGGGTCATGCTGGGGCTAGTGTTTCAGGATTTAGGGCAGAGCAATGGTGTTCAGGCAGTGTAGGGGTTTTGCTGGAGGTGGTGTTTCAGGGTTTAGGGCAGTGCAGTGGTGTTCGTGCAGTGTAGGGGGTGGTGTTTCAGGGTTTAGGGCAGTGGTGTTCAGGCAGTGTAGGGGGTCTTGCTGGGGTTGATGTTTCAGGGTTTAGGGCAGTGCAGTGGTGTTCGGGCAGTGTAGGGGTCGTGCTGGGGGTGGTGTTTCAGGGTTTAGGGCAGTGCAGTGGTGTTCCGGCAGTGTAGGAGGTCGTGCAGGGGGTGGTGTTTCAGGGTTTAGGGCAGTGCAGTGGTGTTCGGGCAGTGTAGGGGGTCATGCTGGGGGTGGTGTTTCAGGGTTTAGGGCAGTGCAGTGGTGTTCGGGCAGTGTAGGGTGTCGTGCTGAGGGGTGGTGTTTCAGGGTTTAGGGCAGTGCAGTGGTGTTTGGGCAGTGTAGGGGGTCGTGCAGGGGGTGGTGTTTCAGGGTTTAGGGCAGTGCAATGGTGTTCGGCCAGTGTAGGTGGTCTTGCTGGGGGTGGTGTTTCAGGCTTTAGTGCAGTGGTGTTCGGGCAGTGTAGGGGTCTTGCTGGGGGTGGTGTTTCAGGGTTTAGGGCAGTACAGTGGTGTTCGGGCAGTGTAGGGGGTCTTGCTGGGGCTGGTGTTTCAGGGTTTAGGGCAGTGCAGTGGTGTTCGGGCAGTGTAGGGGTCGTGCTGGGGCTGGTGTTTGAGGGTTTAGGGTAGTGCAGTGGTGTTCGGGCAGTGTAGGGGGTCGTGCTGGGGCTGGTGTTTCAGGGTTTAGGGCAGTGCAGTGGTGTTCGGGCAGTGTACGGAGTTGTGCTGGGGCTGGTTTTTCAGGGTTTAGGGCAGTGCAGTGGTGTTCGGGCAGTGTAGGGGGTCGTGCTGGGGGTGGTGTTTCAGGGTTTAAGGCAGTGCAGTGGTGTTTGGGCAGTGTAGGGGGTCGTGCTGGGGCTGGTGTTTCATGGTTTAGGGCAGTGCAGTGGTGTTCGGGCAGTGTAGGGGGTCGTGCTGGGGGTGGTGTTTCAGGGTTTAGGGCAGTGCAGTGGTGTTCGTGCAGTGTAGGGGGTGGTGTTTCAGGGTTTAGGGCAGTGGTGTTCAGGCAGTGTAGGGGGTCTTGCTGGGGTTGATGTTTCAGGGTTTAGGGCAGTGCAGTGGTGTTCGGGCAGTGTAGGGGGTCGTGCTGGGGGTGGTGTTTCAGGGTTTAGGGCAGTGCAGTGGTGTTCCGGCAGTGTAGGAGGTCGTGCAGGGGTGGTGTTTCAGGGTTTAGGGCAGTGCAGTGGTGTTCGGGCAGTGTAGGGGGTCATGCTGGGGGTGGTGTTTCAGGGTTTAGGGCAGTGCAGTGGTGTTCGGGCAGTGTAGGGTGTCGTGCTGAGGGGTGGTGTTTCATGGTTTAGGGCAGTGCAGTGGTGTTTGGGCAGTGTAGTGGGTCGTGCAGGGGTGGTGTTTCAGGGTTTAGGGCAGTGCAATGGTGTTCGGCCAGTGTAGGTGGTCTTGCTGGGGGTGGTGTTTCAGGCTTTAGTGCAGTGGTGTTCGGGCAGTGTAGGGGTCTTGCTGGGGGTGGTGTTTCAGGGTTTAGGGCAGTACAGTGGTGTTCGGGCAGTGTAGGGGTCTTGCTGGGGCTGGTGTTTCAGGGTTTAGGGCAGTGCAGTGGTGTTCGGGCAGTGTAGGGGGTCGTGCTGGGGCTGGTGTTTGAGGGTTTAGGGTAGTGCAGTGGTGTTCGGGCAGTGTAGGGGGTCGTGCTGGGGCTGGTGTTTCAGGGTTTAGGGCAGTGCAGTGGTGTTCGGGCAGTGTACGGAGTTGTGCTGGGGCTGGTGTTTCAGGGTTTAGGGCAGTGCAGTGGTGTTCGGGCAGTGTAGGGGGTCGTGCTGGGGGTGGTGTTTCAGGGTTTAAGGCAGTGCAGTGGTGTTTGGGCAGTGTAGGGGGTCATGCTGGGGCTGGTGTTTCATGGTTTAGGGCAGTGCAGTGGTGTTCGGGCAGTGTAGGGGTCGTGCTGGGGGTGGTGTTTCAGGGTTTAGGGCAGTGCAGTGGTGTTCGGGCAGTGTAGGAAGTCATGCTGGGGGTGGTGTTTCAGGGTTTAGGGCAGTGCAGTGGTGTACGGGCAGTGTAGGGGGTCTTGCTGGGGGTAGTGTTTCGGGGTTTAGGGCAGTGCAGTGGTGTTCGTGCAGTGTAGGGGTCGTGCTGGGGGTGGTGTTTCAGGGTTTAGGGCAGTGCAGTAGTGTTCGGGCAGTGTAGGGGATCGTGCAGGGGTGGTGTTTCAGGGTTTAGGGCAGTGCAGTGGTGTTCGGGCAGTGTAGGGGGTCGTGCTGGGGGTGGTGTTTCAGGGTTTAGGGCAGTGCAGTGGTGTTCGGGCAGTGTAGGGGTCGTGCAGGGGTGGTGTTTCAGGGTTTAGGGCAGTGCAGTGGTGTTCGGGCAGTCTAGGGGTCGTGCTGGGGCTGGTGTTTCAGGGTTTAGGGCAGTGCAGTGGTGTTCGGGCAGTGTAGGGGTCTTGCTGGGGGTGGTGTTTCAGGGTTTAGGGCAGTGGTGTTCGGGCAGTGTAGGGGGTCTTGCTGGGGGTGGTGTTTCAGGGTTTAGGGCAGTGCAGTGGTGTTCGGGCAGTGCAGGGGTCTTGCTGGGGGTAGTGTTTCAGGGTTTAGGGCAGTGCAGTGGTGTTCGTGCAGTGTAGGGGGTCGTGCTGGGGATGGTGTTTTAGGGTTTAGGGCAGTGCAGTAGTGTTCGGGCAGTGTAGGGGGTCGTGCAGAGGGTGGTGTTTCAGGGTTTAGGGCAGTGCAGTGGTGTTCGGGCAGTGTAGGGGGTCGTGCTGGGGGTGGTGTTTCAGGGTTTAGGGCAGTGCAGTGGTGTTCGGGCAGTGTAGGGGTCGTGCTGGGGTAGTGTTTCAGGGTTTAGGGCAGTGCAGTGGTGTTCGGGCAGTGTAGGGGGTCTTGCTGGGGGTGATGTTTCAGGGTTTAGGGCAGTGCAGTGGTGTTCGGGCAGTGTAGGAGGACTTGCTGGGGGTAGTGTTTCAGGGTTTAGGGCAGTGCAGTGGTGTTCGGGCAGTGTAGGGGTCATGCTGGGGGTGGTGTTTCAGGGTTTAGGGCAGTGCAGTGGTGTTCGGGCAGTGTAGGGGGTCTTGCTGGGGGTGATGTTTCAGGGTTTAGGGCAGTGCAGTGGTGTTCGGGCAGTGTAGGAGGTCTTGCTGGGGGTAGTGTTTCAGGGTTTAGGGCAGTGCAGTGGTGTTCGGGCAGTGTAGGGGTCATGCTGGGGGTGGTGTTTCAGGGTTTAGGGCAGTGCAGTGGTGTTCGGGCAGTGTAGGGGGTCGTGAAGGGGGTGGTGTTTCAGGGTTTAGGGCTGTGCAGTGGTGTTCGGGCAGTGTAGGGGGTTGTGCTAGGGTATGTGTTTCAGGGTTTAGGGCAGTGCAGTGGTGTTCAGGCAGTGTAGGGGGTCGTGCAGGGGCTGGTGTTTCAGGGTTTAGGGCAGTGCAGTGGTGTTCGGGCAGTGTAGGGGGTCATGCTGGGGGTAGTGTTTTAGGGTTTAGGGTAGTGCAGTGGTGCTTGTGTAGTGTAGGGGGTCGTGCTGGGGGTAGTGTTTTAGAGTTTAGGGTAGTGCAGTGGTGTTTGTGTAGTGTAGGGGGTCATGTTTTAGGGTAGTGCAGTGGTGTTTGGGTAGTGTAGGGGGTCGTGCTGGGGGTAGTGTTTTAGGATTTAGGTTAGTGCAGTGGTGTTTGGGTAGTGTAGGGGGTCGTGCTGGGGGTAGTGTTTTAGGGTTTAAGGTAGTGCAGTGGTGTTTGTGTAGTGTAGGGGGTCGTGCTGGGGGTAGTGTTTTAGGGTTTAGGGTAGTGCAGTGGTGCTTGTGTAGTGTAGGGGGTCGTGCTGGGGGTAGTGTTTTAGGGTTTAGGGTAGTGCAGTGGTGTTTGTGTAGTGTAGGGGTCATGTTTTAGGGTAGTGCAGTGGTGTTTGGGTAGTGTAGGGGGTCGTGCTGGGGGTAGTGTTTTAGGATTTAGGTTAGTGCAGTGGTGTTGGGGTAGTGTTTTAGGGTTTAGGGTAGTGCAGTGGTGTTTGTGTAGTGTAGGGGGTCATGCTGGGGGTAGTGTTTTAGGGTTTAGGATAGTGCAGTGGTGCTTGTGTAGTGTAGGGGGTCGTGCTGGGGTAGTGTTTTAGGGTTTAGGGTAGTGCAGTGGTGTTTTTGTAGTGTAGGGGGTCATGTTTTAAGATGCAATGCTCCAATACCTGACCAGTCTGCACTACATAAAACTGCAACAAAAATAAAAATAAAAAGTGTTTTGCACACTTTTGTCATTGGGCTATATGTGGGCTACATCTCGGTAATATTTGTGCTACATTTGGGCTCCTTTTTCACTGGTGGCCATCTTGGAAGACTTCTTTGTTATGAAGTTTCCTAATTTCCTCATTTACTGCAGTCTCCTCAGTAGGAAATGCTTTCAGTTTTTACTTTGATTCCATCAAGAAGGCATTCAGATGTGTCACACATTTGCCATAAATTCAGAATGTTATTACTCTAGTTGTTCATTAGATCACTGTAGTAAAGCTACTGCTCACCAAGGAGTTAACTGGAAGTCTACTGCTGGTATTGAAAGTGATTGTTTCAGTCTGCATGTCAGAATTTTCTAATGAAATAGAAGAGGATTTGAGATCTCACTTAAAACATGCACTAAATTTTCTTTTTGCAGCACTAACCATAATTTCTATGGCAAAATGAACCCCCTCATTTTGTTCCTTTTCAAATTAAATGTTTTAAGTGTTACCAGTTTATTCCAATCAAGATGGCTTCAGGTATGCCATACGTTTGTCATAAGTAAGGCTGTTAGCACTCTAGTTGTTCTTTAGAACACTCTGGGAAGCTGCAGTAGAACACAAAGGCATCAACTGACAGGCTGCTCCTGTTGAAATATAACAGGAAGATATTTGAGATCTCACTTAAAACATGTCCTAATTTTTCTTTCTACAGCACTAACCATAATTTCTATGGCAAAATGAACCCCCTCATTTTGTTCCTTTTTAAATTAAATGTTTTAAGTGTTACCAGTTTATTCCAATCAAGATGGCTTCAGGTGTGCCATACTTTTGTCATAAGTAAGACTGTTAGCGCTCTAGTTGTTCTTTAGAACACTCTGGGAAGCTGCAGTAGAACACAAAGGCATCAACTGACAGGCTGCTCCTGTTGAAATATAACAGGAAGATATTTGAGATCACACTTGAAACATGTCCTAATTTTTCTTTCCAGAGCACTAACCATAATTTCTATGACAAGATGAACCCCATCATTTTGTTCCTTTTTAAATTACATGTTTTAAGTGTTACCAGTTTATTCCAATCAAGATGGCTTCAGGTGTGCCATACTTTTGTCATAAGTAAGGCTGTTAGCACTCTAGTTGTTCTTTAGAACACTCTGGGAAGCTGCAGTAGAACACAAAGGAATCAACTGACAGTCTCTGCCCTTGTTGGATGTACATGTTTTACTGAGAATGTCAGACTTCATTCTCACATGACTGAGAAAGATAATGTGAATTTACAGAAAATATGCTCTCATTTTAGCTTCTGGGGCACCTTTCAAAACTGTATGGGACAAGCATGTGAAAATTGTTTTCTCTCAAACATGATTCATGATATCCCAGCAGAAGGTTTTTCACAGGGTAAAATCACCTTAGAACACACCACAATTCCTGAAATTAGTATGGTACCATCAACAAATGAATTCTAATGTAACTAAAGTCTGTTATCACCCTTTATAGTTCTCCTTTTGGTAACCCTCAAAATCTTCGATTCACTACAATGCATTTCAAAGGGGTACTATCATTTATATTGGTCCCAAGATGGCTGCCAGCAATTCCAGGATGAAGTGCTGACAGCCAACCAGATCTCACGATGACATGTGTGGTTAGGCTCCGCCCAGATATATATGTGTTTTTACTTTTGATTTTCTCAGCAACTACTGAACGGATTTACACCATTTAACAAAAGGGTTCTTTTTGAACCAAGAACTACCTCTTTGCCAAATTTGGTGTAATTCCGTTCAGCAGTTCGGGCTGTAGCCTTGCATAAAGTTTCCTATGGGAAATTGATTTTTTGACTCTTATTTTTTAATTTCTCCGCAACTACTGAACGGATTTACACCATTTAACAAAAGGGTTCTTTCTGAACCAAGAACTACCTCTTTGCCAAATTTGGTGTAATTCCGTTCAGCAGTTCGGGCTGTAGCCGTGTCTAAAGTTTCCTATGGGAAAATGAATGGGGAAAACACGTTTTGGGACCCCCTTTTTTCTCAGCCCCCGCTTGACGAATCACCCTGAGACTTTCAGGGTAGGAGCGGACCAGAGCGGGCCATAAAGTTTGAAAATTGCGCGAAGATTCGTCAACCGACGCAAGAGTTATTTCAAATAGAATGTCGCGGATTTCCTATGGAAAATAGGTCCTAACTATAACTATCTTCTGGCGACCGCCAGTAGATAATATATAGAAAATAAAAAACCATAGGATTGAGGTACATTAGACTTACAAATTTTCATTTAAAAAACCTTTGAAATTCACTGGAAAAACCATAGGTTTCAGGCACGTTATAGTTAGAAATTAGCATTTAAAAAACCATAGAAATTCACTGAAAAAACCATAGGTTTCAGGCACGTTATAGTTAGAAATTAGCATTTAAAAAACCATAGAAATTAACTGAAAAAACCATAGGTTTCAGGAATGTTATAGTTAGTTGGACATTTCACTCGTACAAAACCATAGAAATTCCGGCGTTATAGTTAGTTCAGCTAACTATAACTCGCGCCCGCAATGCACTGCTGATGACGTCACATATTACATCATTCATGACATGGTCAGTGACATCACTGATGACATCTCAAATGACATCACTGATGACATCATCCACGTGAAAATCTGATGCATTTCCTCACACCTGAATATAACCTTTGATACACCCACTCTAAAATACAGACTACCATTTTCGAAAAAATAGACACATCCATACCAGTTACTAAATACGCACTGACTGATTCCTAGGTCTACACACACATCCACTCATTCACCCATACAGTCACTCATACATGCAGTCACTCATCAATACAATACTCTCATATGCACTCATACACCTATACAGACACTCACACACTGCCACATATCCAGAGTTACTCACACACTTAGTCAGTGATGCAAAGAATCAATCATACTTCCATTTACTCACCTATACAGTTATACAGACACAACCTCACTTATTCATACAGATACTAACACATAATTACTCTCTTATAGAATCACTGATACAAATACACACTCATCCATGAAGCCACTCTCACAATTACTGACTCTCACATATAGTTATTTATATACACCATCACTCACATATACTGCCTTTTACATATGTAGTTACTTGCACATGTACCACTGAGACATCCATTCACTCACCAACACACCCATACACACACTCACCCACCCATACAGCTGTTTCCACATGTACTCTTGAACCCATACACCCAGTGAATCAACCACTCACACATCTATGCACAGAGTCACACACCTCCCACCCACACACACACTCAGGCAGCCATACAAATACTCAGGCAAGCAATCAATAACCCATATAGACACTCATGCAGCCACTCACCAACCCATGCAGCAGCTTACACAACAACAGACAGATTGATACAGACTTTCACACAGTTTAGTCACTAACCCATGCATTCAGTAAGACACATTTAATCACTCACTTATACAGTCAGTCACGTACCTACTAAATCCTCCATACAGACACTTATACACCCACTCATTCCTCAATACAGCTTGGCATATATATAAAACAAAATTAAACTTTACAGAAACACACAGTCACTGGATGATGTCATCAGTGATGTCATCAGTGATGTCATCAGTGATGTCACTGACCATGTCATGAATGATGTAATATGTGATGTCATCAGCAGTGCATTGCGGGGGCGCGAGTTATAGTTAGCTGAACTAACGATAACGCCGGAATTTCTATGGTTTTGTACGAGTGAGATGTCCAACTAACTATAACGTTCCTGAAACCTATGGTTTTTTCAGTTAATTTCTATGCTTTTTTAAATGCTAATTTCTAACTATAACGTGCCTGAAACCTATGGTTTTTTCAGTGATTATATATATATATATTACCTACTGGTGGTCGCCAGTAGGTAGTTATAGTTAGGACCTCGTTTCTATTCAAAAAGCGTTTTTAATTTTGCCAATATCTTTGGCGCCGTTTGACGAATCTTCGCGAAATTTTCCAGAAAAAAGGTTCCCTTGAGTCGGGTCCTGTCTTGAAAGGTTCGGGGTGATTAGTTAAGTGGGGGCCAAGAAAAAAGGGGGGCCCCATAATGCGTTTTACCCATGTTAATTTCCATAGGAAAAATTGGAACAGGCTACAGCCCGAACTGCTGAACGGAATTACACCAAATTTGTCAAAAAGGTAGGTCTTGGTCCAGCAAGCGACCTTTTTTTAAATGGTTAAATCCGTTCAGTAGTTCCTGAGAAATTAAAAAAGAAAAATATCGATATCTGAGCACCGAGGAGGAGTCGCGACTCCGCCCGAGCACTAGCTTCATTCTAATTGGCTGCCAACACTCCAAACCAGGAAGTGTTGGCAGCCATCTTGTGACTCGGTTACCGAGTCACAAGAAATCAGTGAAAAAAAGGTTAAAAAACAAGAAAAGGGGGCAGGGTAGAAACACCCTGACCCCCTAGGCCTGCTCAAGGGGTCCCACAAGGACCCCCAGGGCCCAAAAAAGCATTTTTTTTAAAAAATCATCCGAATTAGTGCTGGGTGCGCGAATCCAGCCGAGAAAACAAAAAAAAAAAGCGAATGCGGTGGTCTATGGTGTTGCTAGTTGCTGAGAGCGGCGAGGTCTCTACTGCTATTAGTTACTGTTCTGCTAGTGGTTCATTGTGCAGCCGGCAGTCCAGTGTGCTGCTAGTTGCTGAGAGCGGTGGCGGGGCTGTTGCTGTTAGTTAAGGCCTTGCTTGTGGCTTTTTGTGCAGTCGATGGCTCGGTTGCCGCTAAGAGTCCGGACAGCTGCCGTGACCAAGGTATCATCACTCGGGGGCCTCTGTTAAAACCGCCAATAGAGGACGCCTCCCCCGGTTTTCGCACCTCAGCTCTAGTGAGGAGAAGGCGGGAAGGGGTGAACATACTCTCTTTTGGCCTTGAGAGTTAATAAGTGCCCTCCGTGGGACGTGCTCCGGGTCTCCCCGGGGTCACATCACTTGTGATGAAGTGGTCTTTTAACTGGCCTGTTACCAGAGGCCCTTCATCAAAAATGAATGAAGAGTGCCTGAGGTGGAAAGACCCTCCCAGCTCCTGTCCCTAGGCGCACGGTTTAGTGGATGCATTAAAGTGAGCGCACAGGAGTGGCCCACCCAGCTGAGTGTTGATGGAGGGAGGGAACCCCGCAAGCACGGTCATCGTCCTCGCTTCAGGTCTAAGTTCAGTAGAGCAACCGGAGCCCGGCGGTGTGTCCTTTCTCACTTTCAGTGTCCGCAGGTGCTCCTCTGAGGTGCTACCCCTGTGTGTGCCTGACAAACCCCTGCCACACACAGCCTGATGTTTACCACCAGCCCAGCTGCAGACGAGAACTCGAGTCCTTTCATGAGAAGAAACCCACAGCCAAAGTGACCAGAGCACGATTTGTACGGGCAATCGACAACCACATCGGCAGGCAGTGTCCAATGACACAGAGAATGTTATTGTGTCAAGGTGTACTTAGTTTGGGAAACAAGTGCACCCATCCATCCACCCACCCACTCACCCATCCGCCCACCCATCCATCCATCCATGTCATTGGTATAAGGTCATGATGACGTTATTTTATGTTGTGTATTTTGTAAGTGCGGGGTTTACTGGCACTGTGAAATGAGTGTTAAAGTCACAAGCACACGAAATGCAAATACTTATTGAAGAATGAAATTGTTTTTACGTATGAAATGATGGGTCTTTGTGCTGATCTGTGTGTGCTTGCGCGCATACCTGTGCCACATATTGATGGGAATATTTTATACATCTATATATTTATATTTTCTTTGTGTCTCTATGGTTATTTTGCCTTGTTGTAAATGGCGTGGATCTGAAAAGGCGTCGATTAACGTGTATTAAACAGATTTATGAAACACATCGGCACAGACAGGGCATTTTGTTTTTTAAATTTTTTTTTACAAACGGAAATATTACAGAGCAGGTAAATGAGCACGCTTTTTCTGTTATGAAAAAACATAGATTTTGCTGTGTTAATGGAGGGGAAGCAGTTTTTCAGCTTCACCTTCTGCCTGCTCCGTGGAAATGAAATGTCGGGTCCCGTGGGGGCCTCGTGTTGGCGCTTGTCGGTGCTTCGAGGGGGACCTCGCGGGCCCCTAACGGCATTCAACGAAAATCCATCTCCTGCAGGCTGCTCCGATGGTTACCCCTCAGTGAGGGCCTGGGGTGCGGGGGGCCAGGACTGGGTGAGAGGAGAGAGAGGGCACCTCGGTGCTGGGAGAGGGCTTTAGCCGGAGACTGCATCTGGTGTGTGACAGACTATGAGAGAGGGCTGCTTATAATACTGAGTGTGAGTGCAAGAGAGGCCGCGCGCTCCTGTGAGGGAGCTCAGTAGCAGGCATGCCATGGGCACTGGTGCAAGCGAGGAACACGGACCCTTTAACTGCTGCTTGGGGAGTAACATATAGCACTTAGCAGGGTTCAATGGACCCCCCAGGGCTCTGGGCCCGGTGCCACTGCACCTGATGCACCAATGTTTGCTAAGCCTCTGAGGGGAGACTGCTGATACATTTGTGGGTGAAAATAGGTGTGTGAGAGCTAGAGAGGCTTCCCATGTCTGTTAAGACTGCGAGGCAGTGCTACTTACATGTACCTCCTGTGTGAGAGGCTCTTCATGTGCAGAGTGCTACTTGTACCTGGTGCATGTGTGACAGAGAGCCTCCATGTGAATCTGTGTGTGTGTGTGTGTGAGAGAGAGAGGTGGTATGAGAGAGAGGTTATCCATATGAGACTGTCAGAGAGTGCTACTTGTACCTGGTGCATGTGTGACAGAGAGCCTCCATGTGAATCTGTGTGTGTGTGTGTGTGTGTGTGTGAGAGAGAGAGGTGGTGTGAGAGAGAGGTTATCTGTATGAGACTGTCAGAGAGTGCTACTTGTACCTGGTGCATGTGTGACAGAGAGCCTCCATGTGAATCTGTGTGTGTGTGTGTGTGTGTGAGAGAGAGAGAGGTGGTATGAGAGAGAGGTTATCCGTATGAGACTGTCAGAGAGTGCTACTTGTACCTGGTGCATGTGTGACAGAGAGCCTCCATGTGAATCTGTGTGTGTGTGTGTGTGTGTGAGAGAGAGAGGTGGTATGAGAGAGAGGTTATCCATATGAGACTGTCAGAGAGTGCTACTTGTACCTGGTGCATGTGTGACAGAGAGCCTCCATGTGAATCTGTGTGTGTGTGTGAGAGAGAGGTGGTATGAGAGAGAGGTTATCCATATGAGACTGTCAGAGAGTGCTACTTGTACCTGGTGCATATGTGACAGAGAGCCTCCAGGTGAATCTGTGTGTGTATGTGTGTGTGAGAGAGAGGTGGTATGAGAGAGAGGTTATCCATATGAGACTGTCAGAGAGTGCTACTTGTACCTGGTGCATGTGTGACAGAGAGCCTCCAGGTGAATCTGTGTGTGTATGTGTGTGTGAGAGAGAGGTGGTATGAGAGAGAGGTTATCCGTATGAGACTGTCAGAGAGTGCTATTTGTACCTGGTACATGTGTGACAGAGAGGCTCTGTGTGCGTATGTGAGGGCTGTGTGCATTTGAGTGTTTCTGTGTGCATGCGGTGGCTTTTTGATTGGAACGCTTCCACACCTTTGTGGCACAAGGCTGGGCCTGGTA
Organism: Calotriton arnoldi; assembly: GCA_963921515.1. NCBI lineage: Eukaryota > Metazoa > Chordata > Amphibia > Caudata > Salamandridae > Calotriton > Calotriton arnoldi. The sequence continues at coordinate 532,172 of CAWUFW010003758.1, forward strand.
CACATGCCCTCTTTGCGCGAGCTCTCGCAGGCCATCCTGGTTGAGTTCAAGAATTCTCATTTGCATTTTACAAGCGAGGGCTGCTTTGGGCACAGGAAGCAGGCACGTCGGCGGTGCCCTCTCCAGAGGTGACTGTCTGATCTTGGCGAGCAGGTCCGACCAGACAAACAGCCATTACCGGGCAACTACTCAGGTTTGGAGACTTGCATACATCGCTCCCCAACAGCTTCTTTACGGGGTCATTGTATAAAACAGTAACTTCTATTCATGCTGCCACACGACACTCAAATGTTATTTCTGTTGACAAACTACTGACTGTAACTAGCAAACATAGCTAACCTAGGTGGAATGCCTAACTGCAGGGACGCGCTTACAGCCGACAGCAGTACCATGAGGGGAACGGTCTTTTCTTTACCTTACCTGACCTTCGGACACCGCCGTGAGGTGAACGGCTCCTGTCCACACTTTGCCATTGCCATTTCTGCCGTGAGGGGAACGGCTCCTGTCCTCATACCGCCACTGTCACACCTGCCGTGAGAGCAACGTGACTACCATCCCCAGCAGGCAGTGGGAGTCACTTGCTGAGGACGTCATCGGAGTGCCTGGAGGCGCTTATCAGCTGTGCAGCGAGCGGGCGTGCCCGGGCCAAGCCGGGGCCAAGGGCGGGCCCATCCGCGCCCGTCAAAGCCCGTAAGAGGCCGGGCTGGGCCACCCCTCTAACATCTAACTATGGGTAAGCGCAAACTTTGTGGTAGCCAAGATCAGGGAGGTGCAAAACCAAAAGTACCGAGACAGTCATCATCTATAATCTCATACCTAACTTCGGCCGTGGGAGCATTGAATAACGAGATAGCTAACGCCGAAAAGGAATTGGGTTTGGGCTCAAGACATAATGAAGGAGGAGGTGTTGAGGATTTTGAGCCTCTATCTAATGCTCCCGTTCCACTGGATCCAGTTGTGCTGAATAGTGGTGTAAGATTAAACTCTGAATTTCAGGCCCGACTAGTGCTATAATTGGAGGAGTGGCCGTACCATCGCAGGTTTCTGCTATGGACGGGGAAGAATCATCTAGGGGATTAATTGCGAGGCCTCTGGGGGAACGGAGTACCTCTAGGAAAATCAATAAGAGGCAGAAGGGTCTAAAAAACTGTTCACCAAAGTTAGACTCGGTGATGGACGAGAATTCTCAATTATTACTACGGAACCTGGTGGAGGAGATTTTTAGTGCCCGGTTCGAATCCATACTGACTAATATTGCCAAAGATGTAATTGACACTATGAACTCGTGTGTCGCTGACTTGAAGAAAAAATGTGAGCGGATGGATTCTATTCTGGACTCCTACCTAAAGGTCACTCATGTCAAAATTAATTCAGGTTTGTTATCAGCTAGAATCTAGTCTAGACTTACGAGGAAAATCTTTAGGCAATCACCAATTTGTAGTTCCGAGTGAGGGGGTAAAATCGAAAAAGGTTGCTAGGCCGGATGTGTTCCAGGACAGATTGCAAGAAGGAGGGCATTTGACCCAAAGTGATAAAAGTCCTGTTGAACCTACAGATTTAAGACCTAATGTGGCAATTAACAAGAATGCCGGTTTTAAAGACAGTAATAGAAGCCCGAATGAATGTAGAATTGACCTTCCCGCAGATGCTACTCCCCTGGTTGTGATTCTTGTAGGGGTTCCCCCTTTAAGTGTTCATGCTAACGAACCAACGGAGGCACTGATGCGCAAGACAAAAATTGGTGTGATCATTATTCATCAGGTCAACCTGGGATATCAGCCCATATTATAATGACTAGACGGGTGGCCTGGGTGGGAAATGGCCCCAAATGCGTACCAGGGGACTGTATTATAGTTAATTTTAATAAACGGGATATAGCTGACAGGTTGTTCTGGGATGCCACGGTACTATATGGGGGGACATTAGGGCTTTACCTTTAGGTTACTTTTACTCCCGGTAAATGCCCTGCGACCTTTTGAGAGGGCCAGTGGGGCTACTTTCACTAGTTCCTCCCTCCCTGATCTGGGGCTGCCCCATAGTCATGGTAGTGGATCTTGCCCTAGTAAAACTAAAGTGGGAGAAGTAACACAAAAAAAAGTGGTAGCCTTGACACCAAGGCCTAGGGAGGGAGGCTTATCTATCTCAAATAGATTTTCTCCACTCGCTTTGATGGACCAGAACGACTGACTGGTGGAGCCAGTGGTTGGTAGTTTACAACCATCCCCTAAAAATCCAGGTTCAGATGATGTAGGCGCGGTAACTCTCCCAAGTTGCAGAATTATTAGTTGGAATATTGCGGGCCTCAAAGCTAAAAGGGATGATCCACTTTGGTTGAAGGTCATAAGATCTTACGATATAATTGCGCTTCAAGAAACTTGGGATAGGGGGATAGTTTTTGGGTGGATGGTTTTAGATCCTATGTTCTACCTGCTCGTCCGGCCTTAGCTGGCAGAGCAAAGGGTGGTTTGATGCTCCTCCTCTCCTATAAGCTAGCGGGCTCTTTATGTAGATTAGAGGTAGACTCATTTAATGCCCTGGTAATAGAAGTAACCCGGTCAAATATTCTTAAACTATTACTCATTAGTTTTTATAATTCTGGGGAAAATGATTTTTTAAATCAACATTTGATTAAGCTGAACTCTTTTTTAGAAGACTATAGGGTTAATCAATCCACTTTTTATCATATATTAATTATGGGTGATTTTAATATACATTTGTGCGATCGGCATTGTCTTATTGACGATCACTTAGCTCACACTCATTCGGTGATCCCTCATTTTGAGTACTCGCCCCAGGGGGAGGGTTTAGAGAACCTTTTGTCGGGGGCCAATCTTTTTGAACCAGCCTTTTTTAATCAATTTGATCGTTGTCCTACGTTTAAATCCAAGGCTAGAGACACCATTATAGATTATATATTCTTGTCCTCTACTTTACTTGACAAGGTAGTTTTTTATAACGCTATAGTTTCATCCTTTAGTGACCATAACCCTGTCATATTGGAACTGGATAATAGTTGCGGGTTTCTGGGAAACGGTGGGGCGAAATTTGGGCGTCAATAGTATGGTAACCCGTGATCAAGGGCGGAGGCTCAAGTGGTCTAATGTGGTACCAGATTCCTTTTTTAAAGATCTTTGCCTAAAAACTAGCGGACATATTGCAATATGCGCTGACCCTTTATGCCCCGAGGATGCGGTCCTCGGAGCCTTTGATGGTATTTGCAGACAGATATCAGTGGACTTGACCATTAACTCTAAAATGAAAACTAAATTAAGTGAAAAATGGTTTGATGAAAACTGCTCACGAGCTCACCGTGCCCTAATTTTAGCCTTGAAAAGTTCTCCTCGAGATAGGGACTTGATAGTGTGGTTACGGAAACAATTTAAGACTGCAGTTCATAGGCGGAAATCAGAGATTAAGGCAGAGGCTTGGAATGATCTCGTTTCTGTCGATGTGTTAAAGGATAGCTCTAGATTTTGGTCTATTGTTAATTCCCCACTTTTTACAGGTCAGGAAAACGACATTCAGGAAAGTAACATCACAGAAGCACAGTGGTTGGCTCATTTTGAGGGAATTTATGGTTCTGACGAGACGATGGAAACTTATTTTAAGGCATCAACCCACCAAGTTACAGCATCTCTTATTTTTAATGAGGAAGACGTTGAGAGAGCAATAAAAGATACATCTAGTAATAAAGCACCAGGTCCAGACCGTGTCCCAGCAGATCTTTATAAGTGTAACCCCACATTTTGGGCTAAGATACTTGCAAATGTTTTTAATGCCGTGGGAACGAGTGGGTTTCCCTCATCCTGGTCTCAGTCGATTATTATACCAGTTTTTAAAAAGGGCCAGAGAGGGGACCCGAGGTGCTATAGACCAATATCCCTAATTGACTCGATGGTTAAAATTTTGGGCAAAGTGATTTTAGAAAAGATTATAGACTGGTCCAATGATAACAAGATTGTTTCCAATCTACAGTACGGTTTTAGAAAAGGACGAAGTACTATGGACCAATGTCTTAACCTGTATTTATTAATTAGCAAATATACCATGGCAAAAGAGGGTTCGCTTAAAATGGCTTTTATGGATTTGTCCTCAGCTTTCGACCTGGTTAACAGGTCAAAGCTGTGGAGTATTTTATTAGAAATGGGATTGGATCCGGGTCTGGTTTACTTCCTAGCTGAACTTCATCGTGACCTATCTGCATCAAGTAGGCTCTCACAAGACGGCAAGTGTTCAAAGTCTTTTAAATCAAGAAGAGGCGTAAGACAGGGGTGCATATTGGCGCCCCTGCTTTTTACATTATATACTAACGCCCTGGATAGATCTCTGGTGGAGGCGAGCTTGGATATACCGCGTGTAGGAGACTGTCCAATTCCGGTTCTCCTATACGCGGACAATGCCGTTCTTTTGGCACGAACTGCAGTAGGTCTCCAGCGGCTTTTGGATGCGTTTGGAGCCTATATGCAGTCTTTAGACCTGGTAGTAAATATTGGGAAATCACATATCATGACTACGAGTCATAGAGCCCCTAAAGCAAAAACTTTTTATTGTAATGGGGGGTTGTGACTACTGTATCCTCGTTTACATATTTAGGAGTAGTGTTCGATGAAAGAGGCTCTTGGGTTCCCCAACAAAAAATCAAAAAAAATGCAGTAATTAGATCGACCTCTGCCATACTAGGATTTGCCCAGCGGTTGGGAGCCAGACCGGTGGAGGCCATTATAAAATTATATAGATCCAAGTGTTTGGCTATTGCAGCATATGGCTCATCTATTTGGGGATACAAGCAACAGGCAGGACTACAGACAGTGGAAAACAGATTTTTACGTAGTCTCCTGTCTGTTCCTCAATCTACCTCAACCTTTGCCATACACCAGGAATTGGGACTGGGTTATGTCTCAGATACTTTGAGTACAGCGCTGTTACTCTGCTGGCTCAAAGTATGGCTTAACCCAGAATTAACCTTGAATCATTTGATATTGCGGGATTGTGCCAAATTGGATAAAGCAAGTAACATTAACTAGCTTGCATATGTTAGATCCATGCTATCCAAAATAGGGCGGCCAGAACTATTTGAATCCCCGGAGAGGATTAGGAAGGAAGATCTGAAAGGGGTTAGAATGAACTTTATTAATATGTTGATGTCAGAACGGGAAGAACAGGAGTTACAGAAACCCTTAGTTAGGGCTCACTTTCTGACAAAAACGTCGTTATTAATTGAGCCATATCAGATAACTGTCACTAAACCGTTCCATCGCTGGCTCCTGACTAGGTTCCGTTTTAACTTGATTCATTTCAACCTGGGTGATTATGAGGGGTGGTGTAAACCAGAGGATGCAGGACCGTGTTCTTGCGATAATTTTTCCACACAAGATACCCTACATTTTGTAATGTTCTGCGACCTCTATTTGGATATACGTAGGAAGTTCCTAGTCCCCCTATTAAATAAAAGGGTTTCCTACAGGTTAGACCTGCACTGTTTTACCTGCAAATGTTAAGTAATACATGGGACACTTTTAATATTGCTTGTTTTCTGGTTGCTGCTCTTAGGATCAGGAAGAAATTTAAAAAAATAAGCATACTGTTACGCACTTTAATGAGCCGATTAACCTCATTTGCTGAAGCTGAGTATTTTGTGGATTATCTCAATATTACTAGTTCCATTGCTGCTATTGTATGGATTCTTATGCTATGTATTGTATTATGTTGATATTTTAATGAAATAATTTTTAACTTTTGTAATCTTTGATGCTGCTGAATTACACAAATATGATTGTGCTCAACTTTTTATTCCCAAAATGTTTGTATAGGAATGCGTGTGTCTATGTATTTTATGTCTTGTACTTTTATGATTTTAATTAATCGAATAAAGTGGATTGAAAGAAAGAAAGCCTAACTGCAGATAACATGAACAAAACCGGAAGACCAGCATCCGTGGAGGAGCCGGGCACAAGAGGCTGTAAGTTCAAATCGAAGCAAGGCACTGACAGCTTTAATGTGCCTCCTTAGCACTTCAAATACCACCCCACACTAACACCGACAACCTGGGGGCAGTAAACCCACCCGGACTGTTAACTCTCAGGCAGTACCGATCACACACATGCCCCTCACACGCTGTAGAACACTCCACACACCACAAATCACACACAGTGCAAATCACACACATTCTCCTCACGCTCTGTAGAACACTCCACACACCACAAACAGTGCTGATCAGACACACAGGCACCACACCTCACGGATCGAGTTGACAATATGTGCCACACACCATGCAAACCACTGACCTCACACGCCACCACCACGGCACAGAATGCCACTCCACAAAATAGTTAGCGCAGAAAACAAACACTATAGCTAACACACAATTCTGAAAGCGCAATCGAATTTGCGCGCACATACACAGCACAATAACGACCAGTGAGCACACACCACATACATACAATGACACACATTACAGATAACTCACAAAACATATATCGCAAGAAAGTTATACGGGCAACAGTCATCACAAAACGCACAGATCACCCACAACTCCTGCATCTCAGGTAACACGTGCCACTGAAAGTACAGCACACTAAATATCATTCATAGCCAGTGAAACCCCAGAAGTGCAGTTGAAGCGCTATATCAAACCGAGATATTATTGTTAACATCACATGCACCGCTGATAACACAGGCACTAAAGCAGAGAATACAGACAACATGAAGCTTATGGTGGGTAAAGCACAGTTCAACCACACGCATTAGACTGGGGTGGATGTTCCAGACACCATAAATTGCTCACAAAACACATTACACACACAACAAATCACTGCGCAGCTTACACTACATATGCCACACACTAATACAAATAACAAATATCATACATGCAGACGTCACCCACAGCACATATGTAATGTAGCCACGTGCTCTAAGAGCCACCATAGTGAATACTGCAGATACCACCGGTTGCACCTACCACAAATCACACATATATCAAGCAGGCTAGAACCCTCACACTTAACACAACACAGGTACAGGGATACACCTAAATAGATGTCTCGATGATACACACCTCCGATCATGCACAACAGACCAGGCAGACACTAGACACAAACAACCCCTCCGATACCATTCGAACCAGCAGCATCCCAACCCCCTGCCCTCCGCCCGGCTCACGTGCCATCTCTGGCCCTGCACACGCAGCTCGGGCTCTCGGGCACCAGAGAGCCACAGGTCTGTCGGGTTATGGAAGGCTGGGCTCTTTACCATCACGTTTATGTTAGCCCAATAAAAGTCAAGAACACAAGCCTTGTTTGCACTAAAAATAAACCCCCCTTCTACTCGCCAGAGCCTTTCCTCAGATACCCACGCCGCCAGTTACAAACCTTACTGCTCTAAGGACCGGCGGGTACTTCCGGGGACTCGGGGTACTAACAGCAGGTGCCGAGAGAGGGTCAACCTACCTTTGAGGTGCTTTCTAACTGAGTTTTTGAGTTCCACGTCAAGCAAACATCTCATAACTACAGCCATTATATGATGAATTTATTTATTACTCCACAGAATAAAGAAAATCCATTTGTTTGTATCCCTTGGAATTAACGACCAAGTGGGCAGATTTTGCCGGGTTACATGGAAAGGGGGGGGCGATTACGAAGGCGGTGTTTAGAGGGGGGGATGGACATGTTTTAGTTGGAGTATGAACAAAAATATACTCTATAAAACAGATATTTTTATTGGCAACATCGCGTACGATTTGGAAAAAACCCCACTTTTAATCGGATAGATTTCAAATAAACAGTTGTTAATAATTAGATATACGCGCCAGGACAGGGGCAATCTGTAAATGAAGACTTTAATTAAAACGAAAGTTAAGATCAAACATATTTTCTGTTCATTTACCTAAAACAGGTTTCGTGTTTTTGGGAGGGGGCTCGAGGGAAGGAGGAATGCTTGCCAGGCCATTCAGAGGACTGGCGAGAAAGTGACCTTGAGCCACCCAGGTGCAGCATGATCACAAATAGAAAGCGTGACACTTAAATTTGTGCCAATGGAGAAGGCTTGTGCGTGAATCCAGAAAAACTAACAGACGCAGCACAAGATACAAGAGTTTCTGTGACAAAGGCTTTTGGCTGATTGCTACAAGACATGATGAGGATTTGGAACATGGTGAGATACCTAGAAACTGTATGACTCTGATCATTTAAAGACCAATAGACATGTACATAATATGGGGCACAAAGCAAAATGTCTCTCGTCGCCAAAATGATATATACTAATATCACATAACGATGTTCCAATGCTCCTAAAGATGAAAGGCAGAATTGGCCCTATCCAGGTCTGCTCTTGAGACCTGAAGGTCATGCAAAGATCGCTGCAGCAGGTCCCTGTACCCACTGAGCCGTAGCGCCCAACCTCTATGCAGCCTGCCCTAAAAGATCGCTTGCTACAAATAACGGTAACTACTAGGACATTTTAGAAGAATGTACGCGTTTATGCTAACGAGTTAGGATTTATTCAGAATATTTCCACCACCCTTGTCAGACTCCAGACCTGTGGGCTTGGTCAGGGAGATGGGATATCAAGGTTATATAAAACAGAAAAAGATACCTATGACCCACTAAAAGCCACAGACCACTCACTCAAAGTGCTTTTTGATACTAGTATTTCGGTAGGGAGAGCTTGAAACAGAGAGCAAAACCAACTTGGTCTGCGTGTCAGTTAAATGTAGAAACTCCAATCTTAAGTTTTACAGAGAATCAAAAATACATGAAATGCGTTTCCGTTAGGACATGCCGTTAGATTTGGCTTAGTGTGTCTGTTTCCTTTTTGACTCAGCATATGAAGGTGTGTGTGCGTGTGCGCCTTGGTGTGTGCACTTGGGGAGAGCAGACAGGTGCGCCCATGTGCACCTGAGTGCGCGCTTGAACTGTGGGCCGCAATCTGTTCAGGTTGTGTTTGTGGGTGTCCTTGTGCGTGTGTGTGAGAGTGAAGGGAGAGCGCGGATGCTAGTGTGCACGTGCTGGTAAAACAAAGAAGAGACTAGCAGAGAGAGAGAGAGGGGTAGAGGACAGTGGGGAAGAGAGGACAAGAGAGAAGGCGCAAAAGAGAGAAAGTGAGAGATCTTAGCAAGAGAGAGAGAGAGAGGAAGTTAAAAGAGAGGGTCAGTGGGGTAGTGGATATTGATGAAAGCTTTGAAGAAGGCGGATATATATATATATATATATATATATATATATATATATATATATTCACTGAAAAAACCATAGGTTTTAGGGACAGTAATAGTTAGTTGGACATTTCACTCGTACAAAACCAGTGAAATTCCCCGTTATAGTTAGTTCAGCTAACTATAACTCGCGCCCCACAATGCACTGCTGATGACGTCACATATTACATCACTCATGACATGGTCAGTGACATCACTGATGACATCACTGATGACATCTCAAATGACATCACTGATGACATCATCCAGTGACTGTGTGTTTCTGTAAAGTTTAAATATGTTTAATATATATAGGGAAAGTCGTATTGAAGAATGAGTGGGTGTATAACTGTCTGAATGGATGATTTAGTAGGTGCGTGACTGACTCTATAAGTGAGTGATTAAACGTATCTTACTGAATGCATGGGTTAGTGACTAAACTGTGTGAATGTCTGTATCCGTCTGTCTGTTGGTGTGTAAGCGGCTGCATGGGTTTGTGAATAGCTACATGAGTGTCTATATGGGTTATTGATTGGTTGTCTGAGTATCTGTATGGGTGCCTGAGTGTTTGTGTGGGTGGGGTGTGTGTGACCCTGTGCATAGATGTGTGAGTGGGTGATTCACTGGGTGCATGGTTTCAAGAGTGCGTCTGTGATGGACTGTATGGGTGGGTGAGTGTGTGTATGGGTGTGTTAGTGAGTGAATGTATATCTCAGTGGTACATGTGTGAGTAAATACATATGTGAAAGGCAGTATATATGTGTATTAGAGTATATAAATGGCTATAAGTGAGAGTGTGTGATTGTGAGAGTGGCTGTATGGATGAGTGTGTACTTGTATCAGTGATTGTATAAGAGCGTAAGAATGTGCTAGTATTTGTATGAGTAAGTGAGCTGGTGTGTGTATAACTGTATAGGTGAGTAAATGGCAGTGTGATTAATTATTTGCATGACTGACTAGGTGTGTGAGTACCTCTATGGATGAGTGGCGGTGTGTGAGTGTCTATATAGGTGTATGAGTGGATATGATAGTCCTGTACTGAGTGACCGTAAGTATGAGTGACTGTACGGGTGAGTGAGTGGATGTGTGTGTAGACCTAAGAATCAGTGAGTGTGTATGTAGTTATTGGTGTTGGAGTGTCTATGGTTTTGAGAATGGCAGTCTGTAATTTAGAGTGAGTGTATCAAAAGTTATATTAGGGTGTGAGAAGATGCATCAAATTATCACATGGATGATGTCATCAGTGATGTCATCAGTGATGTCATTTGAGATGTCATCAGTGATGTCATCAGTGATGTCACTGACCATGTCATGAGTGATGTAATATGTGACGTCATCAGCAGTGCATTGCGGGCGCGAGTTATAGTTAGCTGAACTAACTATAAAGGGGGAATTTCACGGGTTTTGTACGAGTGAAATGTCCAACCAACTATAACACCCCTGAAACCTATGGTTTTTTCAGTGAATTTGTAAGGTTTATTAAATGCTAATTTCTAACTATAACGTCCCTGAAACCTATGGTTTTTTCAGTGAATTTCTAAGGTTTTTAAATGCTAATTTCTAACTATAACGTTCCTCAAACCTATGGTTTTTCAGTGAATTTCTAAGGTTTTTTAAATGCTAATTTCTAACTATAACGTGCCTGAAACCTATGGTTTTTTCAGTGAATTTCTAAGGTTTTTTAAATGCTAATTTCTAACTATAACGTGCCTCAAACCTATGGTTTTTTCAGTGAATTTCAAAGGTTTTTTAAATGCTAGTCTCTAACTATGCCTACAGAGGTAGGCCATGTGAAGAAAGAAGAAAAAACGCAGAGAAAAAAGCAAAGGAAATGCAGAAAGAAGCAACAGAAGTCCACAAAGACGAAGAAAAGTGCAGGAAGAAGCAAGACATGTGCAGAAAGAACCAACAGAGGAGCACAAAGAGGCCTTGTTCCAAAATCATCCGGTGCCCACAACTTTTTCAGACGGGTACTGGTGGTAACTGACTCTGACTAACCAGGCCTAGAGCCAGTGCTATGCTAAAAGACACTTAGAATACAGTGAAAACACCTACATACACTAGGGAACACTATGCGTTGGGGTACCCCTGTGATTAGCATGACCTCCTCTGTAAGGCCCTAGTACATAATAGGGCAGGGGGATTAAAAATACCTCTTAAAACGCGCCACAGGACGCGTTTGCACAGTGGTGAAGGGGGGGGCCTGAGGTGACGTGTGCAAACACGCCCTGTGGCTGTTTTAAGTTGGGAGATTAAGTCCCCTTGAATCCTGAGGGTCCCTGGGGTCCAACTAGCCCACTAGGTACCTCCAGTAAGCGCCACAGAGCTGCGTTGCAGAGAGGTGTAAAAAGGGGCGTGGCCTGGACCACCTCTCTGCAATGCAGGCCTGTGGCGCTTACTGGAGGTACCTGGTGGCCTGGTTGGCCCCCAGGGGCCCTCAGGATTGAAGGGGACTTAATTCCCCAACTTAAAATGCGCCACAGGGCGTGTTTGCACACATGTCACCTCAGGCCCCGCCCCCTCCCTTCACCACTGTGCAAACGCGCCCCTTGGCAAGTTCTAAGTTGGGAAATTAATTCCCCTTGAATACTGAGGGTCCCTTGGAGCCAAGTAGCCCACCAGGTACCTCCAGTATGCGCCAGGGAGCTGCATTGCAGAGAGGTGTTCAGAGGCGACGCCCCTTTTTACACCACTCTGCAACGCAGCTCTGGGGCGCTTACTGGAGGTACCTGGTGGGCTAGTTGGCCCCCAGGGACCCTCAGGATTGAAGAGGATTTAATTCCCCAACTTAAAACGCTCCACAGGGCGTGTTTGCACACATGTCACCTCAGGCCCTGCCCCCTCCCTTCACCAATGTGCAAACGCGCCCCGTGGCGCGTTTTAAGTTGGGGGATTAAGTCTCCTTGAATCCTGAGGGTCCCTGGGGTCCCTGGGGTCCAACTAGCCCACCAGGTAGCTCCAGTAAGCGCCACAGAGCTGCATTGCAGAGAGGTGTAAAAGGGGCGTGGCCTCTGAACACCTCTCTGCAACGCAGCTCCCTGGCGCATACTGGAGGTTCCTGGTGGGCTAGTTAGCTCCCAGAGATCCCCAGTATTCAATAGGAATTAGTTCCCCATCTTACAACGCGCCAGAGGCGCGTTTGCAGAGTGCTGCAGGGAGGGCGGGGCCTCCGGCGCGATGCCGGGTTTTTTTAAAATTTATTTTTTAAGAAGGGGGCTGTGTGGCCCCCTTCCTTTCCTATTTTATTGGCCCTGGGGACCCCATCCCCCAGGGCCTGACCCCTATTTTTTTTTTTTTTTTTTTTAAATTGGAAGGGAGCCGCGTGGCCCCCCTCCTGAGGCCATATTCGGCCCCGGGGACCTCATACCCCGGGGCATGGCCAGTTTTTAATAAAAAATTATATTATTGGAGGGGGGCTGCGTGGCCCCCCTCCTCAGGCCATTTATGGCCCCGGGGACCCCATCCCCCGGGGCCGGCCTTTCCGTTTTTTTTGTTGTTTTTTTTGTAATGGGGAGGGGGGGTTGCATGGCCCCGGGGACCCCATCCCCCGGGGCCCGCCGGCCAATCCCCCCATGGTCCCGCCGGCTCCCCACGTCCTGCGGGAGCCGGCATTGCTTTTCCACATGGGGAGCTGCTGACATGCAGCTCCCCTTGTGGAAAAGCAATTGTGCTTGCTTCATTGAAGCGAGGCAGGGAAACCTCATTCCTGCTCTCGCTTCAATGAAGCAAAGCAGTTTGCAATGACAGGGCGGGAGCCGCGAGGCTCCGCCCTGTCATTGTAAGCAGCAGTGTCCCGGGGTGGGCACCCGGGACACTGCAGGAGCTGGCCCTGGGGGTGGCGGTCCCCAGGGCCATCACAGGCTCCAGGAGGGGGCCGCGCGGCCCCCTCCCATCCAATGCACAGCCCTGGGGAGGTGGTGGTCCCCGGGGCTCGGGGTCCGTAACGGACCCCCAAATTAGAATATTAGTGCCCCGGGGAGGTGGCGGTCCCCGGGGCGTGTGGGGGGGCTCAAGCCCCCCCCCACACAGGAGTATTTTTTTTTTTTTTAAAGCCCCGGGGGGTGGCGGTCCCCGGGGCAGCGGGGGGCGTGTGCCCCCACTAATTAATTAATAAAAGCCTCAATGTCCAGGAGTGCTATATGTCTGTAACTATCTGGAAGCGAGATGGAGCCTGTTATATAAATAGGATGAAGAATCGAGCCTTGCCAGGATGGTGGCACTGTGTGCTGAACTCTGCATTTCTTGAATACATTTTCGAGTATGCCTGACCAGAAGTTGATATCATGTTTGTAAATTGATGCTGGGATGCTGGGATGCCATTGGGGCCTGGTGCATTGTCTCCTATAATTGGATATACACACGGTTGCAGGTCCTACAATTTAAAATGTGTGCAAGGTCAGTAAATGAAAAAAGGACTATTGCGGAAGTGGCTGTGAATATAGAAGCTATAGTGAGCGCCATGTTAAATGTGTTGAATGGTCGCGCAAAGCTAAACGTTTCCCAACAGGCTGTAAATCATTAAACCTAACGTACCCTTAATGGAGGGTGAATTCTTTAGCACAGTTTAGTGCTCCCGACGTGTATGTACGCATGGTTATGGGTCCTACAATTTAAAACAAGTGCGGTCAGTAAATTAAAAAAAGACTATTGCTAAAATGGTAGTGAATATCGAAACTATAGTAAGCGCCATGTTGAATGTGTTAAATATCACGCAAAGCTAAACGCTTCTCAACAGGCTATCCATCATTAAAACAGATGTATAAATGGATTCCTGAAAAATGAATGGAAAAATGATCAAGGTTGATCAACCTCAAAGCAATGGAAAAGAAAATGCGCAAAGTCGTCCAATCCCATAGAAGTTAAATCTGGTAATGAACATGACAACGATAGACAACAGAAAAAAGAATCAACAGCATGGTGAGCTCATACAGAAAAAACCCAGAGATAACAACTCAAGTCAAGTCAAGACGTTCATTTAAGCCTTTGGGGCTGCATGAGTCCAATTTTATGATTCAAAATGTTTCACTTTGAAGTAAGAATTTCTTATTATCTCTCCCTTCTTGGATCAATACAATTTCCAAAACCAGAAACCTCAGTTGACTAACGTTGTGTTTGTTATTGGTGAAATGTACAGCGACCGATGAAAATGCGAGGCATTTCTGGACAATCATAAACAGGCTCAACAGTGGCTCAACTTCCATTTCGACAAATGGGAACAACGTCACTGCAGAAACATGGAAAAAGCATGTTACCATGCTATACAAAGCCACTCCTGCAAGCCCAATGAAGTGTCAGCTTTAAGCAAACAAAACTTTGTACAGCTCCCTTCAATACTAACTGTGGCCACAAATCATCAATATGCGGTAACCTTTGACACCAGCAGAATAGCATCACTGATTCACAATGTTGTTTCTCTGCTGCTGATGGTTGTATGTAGACATTTATTAGGAATAAATTGCAAATTATGTGCTTATGTTGCCAATTTTTGATTTCCACACATTGTAGATATTTATAGCCCGTGACGTGCTCCCTGACTTTAAAATCCCAAAAGGCGGAGAAGAAAATTGAAAGGCCCTCTGTTGCGTGGCCCTTTGTATGTGCTCTGGTTGCTGGGGAATAAAGCTCACAGTATCCTTCTATTATTGTCTCCTTCTCTCACCACGATTCCTGGATGCATATAATGTCATGCAAGGTCAAAAAGGTCATTGTCTCTGGGCCGGTTAATAGGTTTTCGAGGCCTATGACATTCCAAGAGACTACAGATATTGTTGAGCTCTTCATCTAGTTTTCTAAGTTTGCATTATTTCAGGTGCACCGTGAATGTCACTGATTTTTTGAGCTGGCCAGTGTACACGCCAGCCAGTCCCAGTTCTCCTGAAGTAATTTTGCTGTTGGAATGTCTAACGTGCACTGTCTTCCCTGCTTATCGTCTTGAAGATGTATAATGATTGTTGATGCATTAGTGACATTGATCGTAGTGAGCCCGTTGCGTTTCTTAGAACTGACGCCTGTTTCTGGGTAATTTTTCTATCTTGCCATTGGTGGATATTTTCTTGTTTGCTCGACGTCATGTAGAAATCGGCGTTATGTTCCTTGTTTGAAAAGATGCTGGATAGCAAACTTTTTTTGGATGCGAGATCAAAATTCTGCATTCTTTGAGTATCTTTTGGTTTTTGCAGATGGTATGTGCTGCTGCATGGGGGCTATGTGACTGCTGTTGCTTCTTTGTTAACTAAGATGTCCGATGGGGCAAAGTGAATCGATGCAATATCTTTGGACTTCAGATGGCAGAGCTTTGAATGTGTAGCCAATAGTTTTGTTATATTGTCACAATTCAAAATATTGCCCTTTCCTTGTGAAACAAAGTCTGGCTGCCATATAGTTGTCCGTGCCTGAGCTTCTTGTTCAAATGTGTATTGAGATGTGCCAGAGGTTATCTTGTCGTTAAGAGTTGTTATGGTTATGTCTCCTTTTGATCTAGTTTGGGGATTGCGGCCTGTGGCTCTCTCTTTTTAATTTTTAATTCCTGAGTGCCAATAATGTTAGATCTTTCACTACTACTTTGCTGCCTGCAACCCGAAGGGAGGCCTGGGCCTTGCTGTAGGTAGCCGTCCCCATGCTTTTTTGGGGTGTTACAGCGCTTGTGCCCAGGCTGTTGCATGTTGTTAGTTCTGTTTTCACAGTTGTCAACCTTTCCTTGGCCGGTTTATTAGGCGATGTATTTGTTAAACTCCAAATCAGGTTATCTGTTCCATGGGTGATTTTACCAGACTGGGTGGTGGCACTGAGCTCTACGGGCGCCACAGGTAGGTTTTCATTAGAGTTTTCCCATATAGGTGTTTTCTGCTTGTTTGTGCAAAAATAAGTGTCTCTTGTCGTTGCCTGTCTTGTGTTTTTTGTTCTGTTTCTTGAGCCGCTTCTTGTTTCACTTAGATCGTTAGACTGTTGGGTGTAGACACGTAATGTCCAGGGTGGCAGGGGATTTAAGTACTGTTTTCAGATCCAAGATGTTCTTTTCTTCTTGTCTCATGAGATCGTTGCTGTTGGTATTTGTAAGTTCAATTTTTCCAGGTGGTAGATGAATCTCTGCGTTCACTAAAGCGGTATTCTTCCAGAAGGTTAAATTGTTGCAGGTGGTGTGATTTTTGGTTGATCAGGGCTTTTGTCCCTGATGGTGTTTGAGTGCCCGTGGTATGCAAAGCCCTTAGTTGTATTGTATTGGTGGAATTTTTATTCTGGGCTTGTGTCTTCCAGGTAATTTTGACTTCCTGTAGTAGATCGTCTACTATTAAGGGAAGTGCGGTCAGTTTTGCCATCAGGATGGAGCACATATAGTCTTTGTTATTTTCATTAGAAGAGGAGATGGGGCAGGTTGTGTGCGTCTGTGGCTTTTGAGCTTCTTGGAGTAGACTTCTTATGGTTGTGTTGAGCCTTTCAAAACGCAAATCTATAGTTGTGATCCGAGCTAAGGTTTCAAGCAGGGATATTTGAATGTCGATTTTATTGCATTGATATTGCAGTGCTTTAGCAGTGGAATCTAATGTATTAAACAGTTGCCCATGTGTTCCCCTGTCTAGCTGGGGGTAGGAAATCGGATATTGAGGGGACTGCTGAGGTTCAAGATCATCAGTTGATACTGAGACATTTTTGTCTGGGGACTTAGTGATCATTATAGGCGGCAGGCCAGGTGGTGTGCCCTGTTCTTGGTCGTGGTTTACGGGGTGCCCTTTTCTGACGACTTTAGAAGTACTCAATTTTGAGGTAAAGTATCCTTCTTCAAGCAAATTATTTTGTTGTGCTGTTGATTGATAATCTCGCGGTGTGCCATAGATAGAGATGTACTCACTGAAATTTGTTAAAAATATGGACCAGGCAGTCAACTGGGTCTCCTCCTCTCGTGTTGCAGAATCAATTGGTTTGGAGTTTGTATCTTGTGTCTGTGGCTGCCTCTCTATTTGCTGTTCAGATGAGGGAAATGCAGGAATGATGGTTGAATTAAGGCAGGGAAGTAGTACAGGTGAGGTGCTTTGCATGCTATGGCCCCTTTTGCCCTGGCCTGTGCAGCGCCTCTTGGGGCCAGCAGGACTGGGCATTAAGGGGGGTTGCGGTGCGGGTAAGACCCCTTTTACCTCCTCCCTTGTAGGGTACAGTGCAGCGCCTTAATCTTTCATAAAAGTGAATTTCGAAGGAAGTTTTGGAATCCTGGGCCATGTTGCAAACATATTTTTCTGAAATGGAGTTAGCGCGTGGATTAATGCACACTCTGTTTGGGCTGGGGACTTCTATCTAGGCCTCTTTGCTTGTAATTGATCTTTAAGTGACAGTTAAGATTCACCTTCTGTGGTGGCATTAGCTGTCCTATGGCCCTTTCTTTTTCTCTGCACAAGCGGTGGTTCACCTCTACTTCAACCTGAGTGCATTCTGAAGTCTTTCTTATATCTTTTCTCCTCCCTTCCTTTCCCTCCCTTCTGTTCTCCTATACTTTGCACTGAGGTCTCTCCTTGATAGTGCTCGGGCAGGGTGCGTGTAGAAATGAGTGGAGTTGTTTTCCCAAGTGTTGCCTCCTAGTTCGAACCGTGAATGCAAATGCCTGTGTCCACTGCACTTCTGTCTCTGCCTTGCAAGAGGTGTATTTATTGTACCTCCAGAGTGCACCCGGTGGCCTAAAACCTTCTCTTTGGCAGGAGAGTGTGTGTTGGTTAATGCGCTCATCCTCTTGTGGCCTTGATCCGGTGAGTTACTACTTCCTTGCACCACTGCTCTGCTTTCTCTGCTTTTTCCTTCCTCTTCTTCTTCTCCCCTTCCAGGGTATGGGATTCTAGGGGCAGGTCAGTAATTTAATAACTGGCGTGCGTATGCTTCCTGTGGTACTGATGCTCTAATACTCTCTACTGCTCCCCCACGGTCCTCCAGATTTCAAAACATTATTGCGTCCTCTTCCTGCTGGAAATTGCAGAGGGGGTGAGCAAGGGGGAGCTAAGGTGGCAGCTGGGTGGGGGGGTACATTTCTTGATTCGTTAATCCTTCCTTGTGGCCGGCAATCGGGCTATCTGTGTCATTTGTTGGAAAGATCCCCCCTTGAGTCCCTTGATCCTGATGTCCTAGAATGATTCCTCCATGGATGTTGGACTATCCAAGTGCTAAGGGTTGCCTGGAGGCTTTAAGGCAGCCACGAAACACTGGCCCGACAAACCTGGGTGGTGATGGCTGGGACTAACCGGGCCGCCTCCGCAGCACACCTGGGGCCTCCCCTCGTGGCCCACTGACTAACAGCAGCCGCACTCGCCATTGAGTTTCTGGTTGTCCAGTCTCAATTATCACTGCTTTTGGTCCACCACCCACACCAGAATAAAAGCTCACGGAGGAACCAGCCAGTCAGCTGACTCAGCCTGCAGACTCCTGCTTCCTCTGAGGGCTGAGGGTTGACGGTGGAACTGCGGTCTGCACTGGTGCTGCTGGTCACTGTGCTGGATGGGGCACCACTGCTTGATGTTCCTTTGCTTGGTTCTCGTCCGCTTTCTTATTTTCTCCTGGGATTCCGAGGCTGGCTCCGCAGTCCGTGGGTGGTCTAGAGCAGCGAACAGCAAGCTGCGAGGGGCTGGTTGCGGGTTGCTGGCTGCTGGGTTACGGGGGAGCAGTCTGCTGCTGGACCGCCGAGAACCGCCGAGAGCCAGCCGGCCTGCGCGTCTTAAGCATCCTCTACAACTCAATCGGTGCCACTGAATCACAAATGTAGAAGAGCAGGAACTAGAGCACGTTCAGCAGAGTTTGATTTAGAAAGGAAAGCAGCAGGGAATCACACATGTAGCATGGCCTGCAGTAGTGTAGCAGAGGACAGGACAGGTGGTCAAATAAAAAGGGAAGAAGATCGCACAGACTCGGGCTGTAAAAGACCTTGCACTGGTTAATCAAATTCAGCAAGAAAGGGAAACACAGTAAACGTGGCTTAGGAATACAGCACGATAGGCATCAGCAGAGCACATTCAGTCAAGAGAGCAGAGCCATGCAAGGGCAGAGCAAGGAATGTGGCACAGCCTGTCCCGTAGCATCAGGCTAAGCTTTTGCCACAGGAGCCAATGGCTCTCAAGGAATATGTTCAAGGCCCCAATACCTATTTTTATGATCCATCAATTTCTGATGAGTGAGAGTTAAAAAAAAGAATTGCATACATAAAAACTAAATTGGTTTATATATTTAAAACACAGACTGGTCACTTCTGTGGCATTTTTCTATGAACTCCACAACTTTAAGATCATACTCCCTTGTACTCCGCACATCCGTTCATCACTTGTTTCCTCATGTTGCTGAGCAAACCAGTACATCCACTCAGTTGTTCCTCCATCAACTCTTGTGTAGTCCATGTCACCCTATCCACACACCTGCCCCATAGCCATTCTTTCACAGTCTTATCCCATACTCCCTTCAATCAGTCTTGAGGCCTGCGACCCCTTTAACTATACTCCTCCAGTTTCTGTCCTATCCTACTGTACTAGTTGTTAAAAAACAAATGGGAGACACCATGTTCTGCTCAAGTAAACAAACAGATGAGATATGAGACATTAACCCCTTTACCGCGGCGAACATTCCACCGCGGTGCGGCGGTTTAAAGGAGTGGACGGGGCCGCGTCGGCCAACGGACGGGCGCAGCACTACCGAGGTAGTGCTCGCGACGGCCGTTGGCCGACGAACGCAGCGAAGGGGTTAAGAATCAATAGGCTTTAGAACTGAATGGTTAACTGCCCATGCATGTGATAGCATGGTTTTTCTTTTTAAAATGTCTTGATGAAAGATCAAAGACAAGATCAGGCCAGATGTATCTCAAGCCGAAGCTGCTTCAACATTGCAAAAGGAAAATGTTACTTACCCTGTAAGCATGTGTTTGTGTCATGTAGCGCTGTAGATTCACATGCTGTGCAAACGTCTGCCACCTAGTGTTGGGCTTGGATGATTACAAGCTGATTTTTCATCAAAGAAAGTGTTTTTAGTCAGGAGATGCACTGTGACTCTTACCTTGGTTGGTAATGCGCAAGGGCATCAAATCCATGTTAGGCTGTTTTCTGCACAGCTGTGAGCATAATATGGAGTGTTGAGTAGAGTGTTGGGTTTGGATGTGGGCAGCTTGTTTTTGTTCAAATAAGTCTTTTTGAGTCATGAGGTGTGGTGACTAAACCTATTGTTGGCAATGCTCATGGGCTTCATAGTCAAATTGTTTTTCTCGCCTCGAGGGTGAAGATGTAGATGGAGCATAGAGATACAGAAAAGATAACCATGCGAAGTAAGGAAATAAGGATGAGAGTATCTGCAAAGAACCCCAGCTGGCAGGTGTTGGAATAGAGAAATTCATGTTTACGCATTGTTTTACGTAAGTTCGCATTTGCTGCGCCAGGGGGGCACTCACGGGGTGATATAAAATGTTCATTTATTTATGCAAATTCGTTTCGGCAATCAGCCTTCCTCAATGCTTTAAATGTACATCTGTAGCGCACGACATTGAATTGCTTTAAGTAATGCAGACACCTTTCTCATTGGTGAATACCTAATGGTGGAAAACAAAGAAGAGCTGCAGTTAGATGCTGACAATTTTGGGCGCCATATTGGAAGGGCAATGTCTCTGTACTTTATAATAGTCAATATGTTCGATCTAGATGTCCCAAGAAAAGGATTCTACCACATGCACAGCCCCGGAGAGGTGGTGGTCCCCGGGGCTCGGGGGTCCGTAACGGACCCCCGCATTTGAATATTAGTGCCCCGGGGAGGTGGCGGTCCCCGGGGCGTGTGGGGGGGCTCGAGCCACCCCCCACACAGGTCTATGTTTTTTTTTTTAAAAGCCCGGGGGGTGGTGGTCCCCGGGGCAGCGGGGGGGCCATGTGCCCCCGCGATTATAATTAATAAAAGACCCAGGGGGTGGCGGTCCCCGGGGCTGTGGGGGCCTCCCTGGGCCCCCACAATTACATTATTGAATGCCCCCGGGACTTGGCCTACCCGTGGGCTAAATAATAACGAAGCGCGGGAGACCGCGCTTCGTTTTTTTAAAAACATTTTGGCCAAAATTCGCGCTGGATACACGAATCTCGCCGATTTAAAAAAAAAATGCTTTTTTGGGCCCTGGGGGCCTTGTGGGACCCCCTGAGCAGGCCTAGGGGGTCAGGGTGTTTCTACCCTGCCCCGTTTTCTTTTTTTTTCACCTTTCTTTCCCTGTTTTCTTGTGCCTCGGTTACCGAGGCACAAGATGGCTACCAACACTTCCTGGTTTGGAGTGTTGACAGCCAATTAGAATAAAGCTCGTGGTCGGGAGGGTGCGCGGATCCTCCGTGCCTCTATATATCGAAACTGTTATTTTTTGATTTTCTCAGCAACTACTGAACGGATTTACACCATTTAAAAAAAAGGGCGCTTTCTGAAGCAAGCACTACCTTTTTGCCAAATTTGGTGTAATTCCGTTCAGCAGTTCGAGCTGTAGCCGTGTCTAAAGTTTCCTATGTGAAATGCATTTTTCGACCTCTTTTTTTTAATTACTCAGGAACTACTGAACGTATTTACACCATTTAACAAAAAGGTCTCTTTCTGAAACAAGGGCTACCTTTTTGCCAAATTTGGTGTAATTCCGTTCAGCAGTTCGGTCTGTAGCCGTGTCTAAAGTTTCCTATGGAAATTAACATGGAGAAAACACGTTTTGGGACCCCCCTGTTTTCTCGGCCCCCGCTTGCTGAATCACCCCGAAACTTTCAAGACAGGAGCTGACCGGACCGGGCTACGAGTTTTGAAAATTTTGCGAAGATTCGTCAACCGGCGCCAAAGATATTGAGAAAACAAAAAACGAGTTTCCCATGGAAACTAGGTCTTAACTATAACTATCTACTGGCGACCGCCAGTAGATAATATACTTATTTTAACAATACTTACCATGCATGAGAAAGGCATGCCTGGTAAAGGCACAAAGATTACCTGTGTGGTAAAGACTGCACTGTAAAGGCCTTGCATGGTAAAGACAGTGTTGTAAAGGCTGTTTCCCATTCCATAATTGTTTGGGAATCTATTAAGTCCTTAATATCATAGCAAATTGAGCTGGTTCTAAGAACAGGACTAAGCAGGAGCTGTGCCAAACGAACAAAGAAATAAAGGGACATAATATTGTGCAGCTAGAAATTCAGTCCATGAACATTTTAATAGATTAAATAGGCTGAGGGGAGATTTTTTTTTAATTGGAATTAAGAACGGGATTCTGAACCAGGAAAAGTTCACACATGACCTTTAAAGAGGATAGCAAAGCAGGCTGGATTTAGGCAGAGTTCTAATCAATGGAGATGGATAAGAAACAAAGACACAGGAAATCTAGAAGCTGAAGTTTTCTTAAAATTGTATCAAGACTTACAAAGGGAAAATTAGATTCACTGCAGAGTGTTGGACTAAAAATGCGTCTAGCCGACTCCTTCTAGCATTATGCGAGTTAAGTTAGCATTTGCGGCACCATTTTGTATTCAGCCGCCATTTTGTGCCATGATCGATATAATATGCTCCTGCCTCATAAATCTGTGCCTTCTCAGCAGAAAAACAGCTTCAAATTGTTTCTCTTTAGTGTTCTCCAAGGTTGAGTTCCACTGTCTTAATGAATAGATCGTTCTGTCTCTTGCATACCTTTCCTTTCGAATAAGCCCTGCTCCCACCCTGGAGAGACGAGTACGGGCAAAGTAACCTTGAAGCCAAGCTAATATGTACCCGTTCTCAAGATGGTCACTGGCCCTTCTGTACTCCCTTTGTTCATTAGTGCCCAGGCTGGAAAATTCCAGTCTGGGCGGGTTTTTAGAGATGTTGGAAATGCATATTTTGTGTTACTGTGTGGACGGGGGTCAGTCCCTCTGCAGCTGTCTAAGGAGGCTGGTCAGACTGGACTCCGCTCGAGCGAATACTAATAAAAATAACTTGGTTTGTATTCTCTACTGTCTGACCGACTCTTCATTTGTGTGGAAGGCTGAGAGGTGGTCGCGAGTGACCCGGGTGGCCCTAATCGGGTCACTTCCTTCAGTTGGTGCCAGAACAGGGACCCCATAGGGCTGACCCATCCTCGCCCGTGGACGGGTGGGGAGGACGGGGCCACGTCGGGTCAGATGGGTGGGTCGGGGATCCCTGCATGATAGAGTCTTGAACTCGCAGCTGCCCCGTCTGTCTGACCGTGCGGTACCTCGGCCAGCGGTCATCCCGGCTGGGGTCCTGAACGGCGAAACCCTTGGATCTGACTGTTTGGTTCGAAGAGTCGGCAGTGGAGAATAACTTTGTTTGACCTGTGTGCACCAGGTGAGTTTGCTTTGGTTTTGTTTGTGGCTCTGAGGCCACTTTGGTTGGTGTTTGGTACGGTGTGAGGATCGTCTTTGGACAAGCGCTTGAATTTGTTTGGGTTCTTTGTGAACATGATATTGTTCTAATCTGAATTTGGTGAGGTCTGTGGACCAATTTTGGTGAGTTATTTAAAATTATCTGTTTGGCATAGGTAGAGGAAAGGTTTTGCTTCAAGATTCCATGTTTTAGTAGAGTATTTTGTGTGAGTTGCCATTGTTGTTCTAGTGATGCTCGATTGGAAGAGAGTCAACTTGCACCTCCAGAAGGCACACCGAACTTTGAAATGTACGTTAAGCATGGTCTTGCCCCTATTATGTTTAGTACATTATGGCACAAATATACGAGGGACAACGCCGAGTTGCAGTGGCCGTTGACGGGTACTATTTATGAACAAAAGCACAATTTCCTGCAGGATAAATTGTTTGCGAAGAGAAGTAGACAGTCCATGTTTGACTCCCTTAAAACGTGGCAAAAGGAAGCTAAACAGAGAAGAATGAAAGCAGAAAAGTAGGCTAGGAAGGGAAGGATGCAGACAGTGACTCAGAAAGCTGTTGCATATGATAAGGAAAAGACTAAGAAGGGGATAGAGTGTGCTGACAGGAGATTTCGATTGCAATGTGAAAAGTCTTATGTGGCTTGAGAGGGCGATGATGTGTTTGTGGAGGAGTTGTTGGAAGCTCGACCTCCGCCTCATATGCCCCACAGAGAATATACCCGCAGTGCCACAGCCCCAGTTTTCTGTTTCTCCTGCTTCTGCTGTTTCTGCCTCTTCTGTCACTGACCCCGTTGCTTTGGCTGCGGCGCTTCCTGCAGTTTCTATGGCTTCGCCTTCCACGCCTGTGATGACTGTTGGTCTCCCTGCTACGCCTATTGTGTCAGCGCCACTTCTCTCTCCAGCCCTCACCCCCACGACGCAACCATTGGGGACTTTAGTGCCTGTCCCTTCCGTCACCACTCCTTCCTTTATCCTCCATTCCCCGTCGGCATTGGGTAGCGGGACACCTTTATGGGGAGCGGGGGACAGGGACTGGGCGGCTGCTAGAGAGCAACTGGGGCGGACGTTGATACGATCAGATGTGGGAGAAGAGGAGAAAAAGGCAGTGGCCAATCAGGCAGCTCAGTGGGCTTGTAACCCCATCTACAGTGTAGAGGATGTGTGGGAAGTAATGAAAGACTATGAGCCTTTGGTCCAGCAGCATGCCCTTAAGCATATGTTGGCTACTTTGATTGGGCTTTGGGAACAATGTTTTAATGAGGCAGCGCCACAGGTTATTTATGATATTAAGGATCATGTCTATGTAGCTGACATGGCGCCGGGTCAGGTGTTTGGTAATGTTGCGGCGATCGTTGCCCTACCGTGGTAGGCTACTTGATAAGAGTCCGAAGACGGTGTCTCAGTTTCCGATGAGGGAGGTGCATCCCATATATCATCCTGAAATACCAGAGCAACGAGATCAGCATGATATTGTTATCAGACCAAAAGTGGAGGCTCGATTCCAGGAACAAGGGGTTTCCACTCCTTGGAAGAGGAGTGAGGTTTTATCTCTTAAGACTCAGTTGCCCGAACCTAGGAAAAATCCCACAGCATATTATAAGGAACTGACTGAAGCAGCTTCTTCGACCGTAATGACGCTTGCCGATATCGAAAAGTTTTTTGGTCTGCTGGTACCCGTCGACATTTGGAGACAGGTGCACACGCAAGATCACACTGTAGAATTGGGTGGTACATGGGACCAGATTAGAGCATGAGACAAGGAGAGGAAGCCTGGAGAGAAGCCAAAGGCCGAGATACTAGCTTTACCTGGCCGAATAATCAAGTATATGCACTCCCTTATTCCTCCGAGAAGGGTAGATTGGGACAAGTTAGCTGCATGTCGTCAGAAGAAACATGAGAGCGTGTCCTATTTTTTCACGCGGTTTGAGGGTGTGTTTTTGGATTTCAGTGGACAGGATTTGTCAGTAGAAGGGGGTGTTCGACTATTTGTCAATAGATTTGTTACGAACCTGCTCCCAGAGATCGCAACTCGGTTGCAGGCTTCGGAGAGCACTTGGACGACATCCTCCCCTTCAGTAATTTTGAGTATGGCACAGTATTACAAGTACAGGGAAAATGAGGAGAAGGAAAAGGTGGAGAAGAAGCATAAGGAGTTAAAAACAAAAGTGTTGTTACAGCAGGCGTCTAGGGGAAATGGAAGGGGGCGTGGTACTGGTCCGGCCCGGCAGCTTCCCCGTACCAGTAGGAATGCTACACTGGTGGGGCCGAATCAGTGCGCGTACTGCAAGGAGGAGGGGCACTGGCACAGTGAGTGTCCGGTGTTATTGCAGAAAGTAGCGGTACCCAGAGGACGGGGTTCTCGTGGACGGGCCGTGGAGCAAGTGATCAGGTTGAGGTCTGGGCGGATGGGACACAGGAGGCTCGTTCTGACCAGAACTATTTTGATGACCCTCGAGGAAGACAGTATTATCACGATGATTATGATCTGGATGAGGTGACAGGGATGTCTCATGGTTAGAAAAGGAAGGTGCAGGGTGAGGGACCAGTTCAGATACCTGTAGATCAGTGCGGTTCTTATGTCACCGCGGATTTGCAAGGCTCGGTTAAGAAATTCTTGGTGGATACAGGTGCATTGAATAGCTCTGTTTCTCGTTCGCTGGTCCCCGGGGCAGCTCTGTCTGGCCAAAATAATGTTTCGGTAGGTTTTTCAGGCGTACCGGTTGTGAGCCCCATTTCCAAACCCCTTGCCTTGACTATCGGTCCTTTTACTGTGGACTCGCAATTCTTTTTAACATCCAATTGCGGTGAAAATGTAATGGGTCTAGACTTATTGAAAAAGTTGCATGCGACAATTTTCTGTTCTCCAGAAGGTGTTTATATGACGATGGGGCCAAATGTGATCAGTTCCAAGCAGTGTCTGTCCAAAGAAGCTCCCCTTCCTCCTGAGTTTCAAGATGTGCCGCCCACTTTGTGGGCGATGGGTGATACGGATGTGGGACTCTTGCAAATTTCCCCAGTTTCCATCAAGGTTAAGGACAACGCAGTTTTGCCCCGTATTCCCCAGTACAAAATTCCTCAGGCAGGGGAGCGAGCTTTTCTAGGAATAATACAGGATCTGATTGAGTCAGGAGTAGTTGAGGAGACTGTGGCGAATGTGTGTAACAGTCCTATTCTTCCTATTCTTAAAAAGGCATCCCCAGACTCCCCCGCTGACAATGCAGATATTTATCGTTTTGTGATTGATTTGTGTGCAGTTAACAAGATAGTGGTTCCTCAGTTCCCGGTGGTCCCTGACATTACTGCCCTCCTCACAATGATTCCTTCCTCTGCCAAATTCTTCTCAGTCATTGATTTGAAAAATGCGTTCTTTAGCATACCAATTCACCAAGATAGCCGTTATCTATTGGGCTTTACGGTGGCTGGCAGAGGCATTAGATTCTGTCGCGCTCCTCAGGGCTATACTGAGAGCCCTAGTATATATAGCCAGGCTCTGAAAGCTCAACTGGATTCCCTGTCACTTTCTTCAGGTAATGTATTGCTCCAGTACGTGGATGACATACTAATCGCTTCAGACACTGAACAGGGATGCAAAGACAGTAAGGTAAAGTTGTTGCTCCATTTGGCTCTCCATGGACACAAAGTGTCCCTATCCAAATTTCAATATTGTCGACAGGAGGTCACCTATTTAGGTCACCTACAGTCGAAGGAGGGTAGGAAATTGACCCCTGAGCGCATTAGCGCCATTGTTAAAATGTCCGTTCCTAAAACCCAGAGGGATGTACGCGCCTTTATTGGCATCACTTCCTACTGTCGGCATTGGATCCCTAACTACTCATTACTACTAAAGTGTTTGTTAGCATTAACCACTAAAGATGTGCATGAGCCTTTGCCGTGGACGCATGAATGTCAGCAGTCTTTTAAGCAATTAAAAATTGCGCTTTGCTCCGCTCCTGTGCTAGGCACCCCTGACCATGCGAAGCCGTTCGTATTGTATGTACACGAGACAGCTGGTTGTGTGCTTTCTGTCTTAACACAGGCCTTTGGAGGTAAGCAATGGCTGTGTGCTTATTTCTCTGCTTTGCTTGACCCTGTCGCCAGAGCCCTCCTGAGCTGTCTAAGAGCGGTCGCGGCTGTGGCCATCTCTATAAGGCAATTGGTGGGGCTCGTACTTGATACTGACCTCACAGTCATGGTGCCCCACGCTCTGGACACTCTTTTGAATAAGACCATGACACAGCACCTTACCAGTGCACGTCTGACCGGTTACAAGCTAACTCTTTTTGCCCCACATAGTACGATTAAAAGATGTGCCACTCTGAATCCTGCCATGTTACTACTCCTCCCTTCTGATAGTGCGGAAATAGACATACATGATTGTCTTTTTCGGACAGAAGAGGAGACGAAGGGACGGGTAGACCTGACTGATGTTCCCTTATCTGACCCCCAAGGGGAACTATACGTCGATGGCTCCTGTTTCAAATTACGAGATGGCACCACCACCGCTGCATATGCCCTTACTACACTGCATACGGTAGTTGAGACATCACAAGTTCCTTATCAGTCCGCACAGGCGGCTGAGTTAGTGGCCCTTATTAGAGCTTGTGAATTGAGCGAGGGACTGGCTGTCAATATTTATACTGACATTCAGTACGCCTTTGGGGTTGCCCATAATTTTGGGTGGCTCTGGGCAGAGAGAGGGTTTCTTACATCGCATGGGACACGCATACAACATGGCCCTCTGATACATAGGCTACTGACTGCTCTGACACTCCCTAAGAAAATGGCCATTATCAAGTGCAGTGCCAACAGAGCAATTACTGACGATGTTGGAAGGGGAAATGCATTTGCAGACCAGCCAGCTAAGGAGACAGCTCGAATGAAGATGAAAAGAATGTCTGTAGCAGGTCCTGCCAGGTGGGTACCTGAGGCTGCCATGTTTGAGGATACTTTGGACAATGTGAAGGAGATTCAAAGCGAGGCAACGGTTGAGGAGCTAGCAGTATGGCAGGAGAGCACAGCACATTTAGATGAAGATGGGTGTTGGACAGACAAGTCAGGGAAGCAGAGATGGATGTTACCAGATGCATATGTCCTCCCTGTGGTCACTATGGAGCATGGGCCAGCCCACATTAGTGTGAAAGGTATCTGCAAGGTGTTAGATCCTGTATGGCAGAACGATAATATCCCGAAAGTTGCTGCTCACTTAGTGAAGTACTGTATGATGTGCATGATGTATAACCCTGGAAAAGGTACCCCTACACCCCCTGGTAACTTTGCACCACCCTCCTTCCCTTTTGAGGTTCTTCAAATGGACTTCATCGAAATGGAACGAGTTAACAATCTGAAATATGTTTTAGTAGTTGTGTGTGCATTCAGTAAATGGATTGAGGCTTATCCCACCAAAGAGAACACAGCCATGGCGACAGCGAAGGTACTCCTGAAGGAGTTCTTCCCTCGTTTTGGTTTGCCCCGTTTGATCTGGAGTGACAATGGAAGTCACTTCAATTTAAAGGTCATTCAGCTGGTGTGCGACGGTCTGCACATCAAGCAGACGTTCCATGCTACGAACCACCCCCAGTCAGCAGGTCTGGTTGAGAAGTACAAGGGTACTCTCAAATTGAAAATGGCAAAAATTAAAGAGAGCACAGGATTGCAGTGGCCAGATGCTTTACCGTTAGCCCTTTTGTCTACAAGAGCTACGGCTCACTCTGGGACAGGACTGTCACCGTACGAGGTCGTGTTTGGGCGCCCGGCGAATGTATGGGGCGTCCCCGACCTCATTGATTCTCAGAAGTAGACTACCCGTTACTTGTGGATTATTTATGCAAGTTGACTAAAAGTTTGCGTTCTATTCACCAACAGATGTATGAGGCCTTGCCACCAGCTCCCAAAGGACCAGGCCACGACATCTCGCATGGTGATTTTGTCCTAGTAAGAAATTTTCAGAGGAAGGGCAGTTTGGAGCCTCGTTGGAAGGGACCCCTGCAGGTCCTCCTCGCCACTTGGACAGCAGTGAAAGTGGACGGCCGGAAGAACTGGATCCACTCCGCCCACTGCCGGAGGGTGCCCCTCCCATTACCCTATGATCAATGGGGACTCGATGGGGTTGGCGACTCTGAAACGGAGAAGGTGCCTTGATTTGTTCCTTTCTCAGATGCCCGGCTGACGTGGGCGCCCACAGAGGAGGAGAGCGACGCAGTGTTGAACGAGGCTGTGCCACCCGAGATCAAGGCCATTCAGGAGCCCCAGCCTGTTGGCCCATCTGTGCTTGAACCACGGTCCTCCATCCCCCTGTGTTTGAGCCCCTTTTTGAAGACCCCTCTGTCCCTGGAACAGTTAGGTACGTTTGCGGCCCTGATGGAGGAACAGTGCACCAAAGGAAAAGTCAGATTAGCTGGGATGGACTTGATAAGTTAGGCCACAGTAAAATAGGGAGAGGTGACATTGGTGCATTGTTCGAACATTGAACAGGATTGCTCAAGTGTGCTCTCCCTTTTGGAAGGAAGTTCATCATCCTGTGCAGCGTGGGATTTCTTCCAAGAGCTAGGATCGCCTAGCTCCACCACTGGTGCTCAATAGTGCCAGTACTTGATGAACAATAGGAGTCTACCAGCGAGGCTCTGACGGACCCTGGGAACAATTGCCCTTTTTCTTGGTTTCTGAATTTCTGGCTCCATTACATGTCCTTTCCTCTGATTTAAAAATGTACCCATTTGGTCGTCCCATTCCCATTATGGAGGCGGAGCAGCCCTTTGCTACTCCACGTTTTAGACCAGCTGGCTCTGGATGGTCCAGCTGGTCAATGAAGAGTAAAATAGTTTTTGAAGTGATTTTCCCGATCTTTTCAATAACAGTACTTGGAATAGTGCGGTTCCTTGAAAAGAAATATCCTGTGCACTCTTTGATTGGTACAACGCTTGCTCCCCCCGAACACATGTTTATTACTTTAGGCCCTCACAAGGGTGAGCATAGAAAAACATATGTAGATAACGTCTTCCTGCAGATGCTCCATCAGGCGCATCATACCTCAAATGTCACTAATTGCTGGATTTGCGGCTTGCTCCTTTCTGTGACATATAAAAATGATATATTACTGTCCCTACCGTTTTCCTACCTGCGGAGTTGCGAAGCGTGGTTCCAACTGTTTACCATGGTGTATATCCATTTCCATACTGATGCCATGAATATGACGTATGCTGATTATGATACTGTGTTAGAATATATCCGTGTACACCAAGGGTTTACTCCAGGAGAGGGAGGGGCCCCTGATACATTGTCTCCGACAGCCTGAATGAACATCTATGAGAACGAAAAAAATGTAACATGGCTCCAAAATGAAATGTTGGACTTCCAAGGTTTTAACCTCACTGAATACTTTAGGTCCTTTCAGATGCATAATATTACTCAGGATGAAGCAATGCCAGTGCTGGTAGTTAACACGACAGCTAGTTTTTGTGTCCAAGGCATTGGGAATGTTAACGTGGGAAAGAATATTTGCAATTATACTTATAAATTGAGCACGACCAATAGCCCACCTTTACTTTGCAGCCAAGACCTGGAACGAGCTACTGGCAGACATCAGACGCGCCCCCTCCCTGAACACCTTCAGGAAGACCCTCAAGACCTGGCTCTTCGGCTAAACTAATCTGCAGACCCCCCACCCCCCCAGCGCCTTGAGACCCTCACGGGTGAGTAGCGCGCTTACAATTGCCTGATTGATTGATTGATTACTTCCGCACCATAATGTGTATTTTGTTTGTGGGTCCCAAGCTTATGTGTGGCTTCCTAGGGGGTGGTCTGGCATATGTTATGTCTCCTTCCTCCGGTGTATATAGCCCCATCCACCTATCATAAGGATCATCGATTGCAGCATAGGGATGTCCATCTATCCCGTGTTAGAAGGGTCATCAATACAGAAGACATTGATCAGACAGACACTACTTTGCAGCAGTTTACTGATGCTATGCCGGGTATTGTTCCTTTCTGGGGCCCTATGTCCAATAGTCTTAATATTTGTTGCCTCACCAGGGTGGTGGAAGGAGTAATAAATACAACGGCTGGAATATTGGCTAATATTACAGCTGAGCTCCAGGCTATGAGGCTCGTTGCCCTTCAAAACTGGATGGTGTTAGACGTCATCCTTGCTGATCGGGGTGGGGCATGCCGCGTCATCGGCAGTAGTTGCTGTGTATACATACCGGACCACGCTCCAAATGTATATGCTGCAATACAGAAGTTGCACAGACTTGCATCTGACATTCATCAAGAGAATGGTACCTGGACTCTCTCTGGTTGGCTCTGGGGTTTAATAGCATCCTGGGGATGGAAAATACTCCTTGTGCTCATAGCCATAGCAGGTATAATTTTTACATGTTGTCTATGCATACATTGTCTCCCAGCTTGCTGTGCTTATTGTGTTGGGAAAATAACTCCTACTCCTAAAGCCCCAACATCTGATGCTAAGTCCTCGTCCATGATGGCACAAGCTGTCCATGATTTGATGTCCATTGACGAGGGCATCTTTGAATATTAACAAAATGCAAATATTCCTGTTTTTGCTAATGTTTCTGTTATTATGTGGAACACTGGTACACCTTCTAGCATTAGACAAAATTGTTAGCAAATGCTAAAAGGAAAGTCTGTTGGACTGAAAATGGGTCTAGCCGACTCCTTCTAGCATTATGCGAGTTAAGTTAGCATTTGCGGCACCATTTTGTATTCAGCCGCCATTTTGTGCCATGCTCGATATAATATGCTCCTCCATCATAAATCGTGCCTTCTCAGCAGAAAAACAGCTTTGAAATGTTTCTCTTTAGTGTTATCCAAGGTTGAGTTCCACTGCCTTAATGAATAGATCGTTCTGTCTCTTGCATACCTTTCCTTTCGAATAAGCCCTGCTCCCACCCTAGAGAGACGAGTACGGGCAAAGTAACCTTGAAGCCAAGCTAATATGTACCCGTTCTCAAGATGGTAGCTGGCTCTTCTGTACTCCCTTTGTTCACTAAGGCCCTGGCTGGAAAATTCCAGTCTGGGCAGGGTTTTAGAGATGTTGGAAATGCATATTTTGTGTTACTGTGTGGACGGGGTCAGTCCCTCTGCAGCTGTCTAAGGAGGCTGGTCAGACTGGACTCCGCTCGAGCGAATACTAATAAAAATAACTTGGTTTGTATTCTCTACTGTCTGACCGACTCTTCATTTGTGTGGAAGGCTGAGAGGTGGTCGCGAGTGACCCGGGTGGCCCTAATCGGGTCACTTCCTTCAAGAGTTCTGCAGCATGGCAAGACATTGCCAGGTGGGGGGTATTTGATTCAGTGGTCCAGTGTTCTGCTAGGCTCGAGGTTGGATCATGAGTCTTACTCATCTGAAGAATCAATGGCTGCCAGAAGGTGTCCTTCCCTTGAGAAGCTCTGTACTGTGCATAGCACAGCATATATTTGTTGCTTCTGAAGTTGGTGATTGTCATATCTATGGCATACAAGGAGTGGCATTGCAGGGGTGGTTTCTTGCCCATTTTGGAGTGACTATTGACCTTCTGGGCAAACTCTCTAGATGGTAGGTGCAACCTCTACTTGGTGGCGGCAGGACTTGCAGTGTTTTTAAGAGCACCAACGGCCTCACTTCCAGCCTTTTTATATTTTGTCTTCGGTTGAAGATCAGAATGGCTTGGTTGTAGAAGATGGAGAGTTTTTTGTAGTAATATTTGTGAACTAACACAGAATATTCCAGCTTCAAGCATAAGTCGGAAAAACCTAGACCTTCTACTGAATCAGATTGGTGGTATAAAAGATTTCCATCTCATTAGCTTTGCAGACGTGGCAGTGTCAGTAAGAATCTGAAGGATACCTCTCTGCACATTTCAGCTTTACCAGGCCATATGACAACAGCAATTTAAGAGACTTATGAGGCCTACCTTTTTAAAGGTTCTAAAGGGAGATAACTTTCTAGTAAAGATCTGAAAAATGAAAAAAGGTAATTCCTTCTCTGACATAATTGGCATGTCTGACTGTGTGCTTCGTTAAGCTAAATTCTCAAATGAACAAGGGGGTATTCTTCCTCTCTTACAGCCAGGTACCAAGGGGACCTTTGTTTTCACAGAGAGAATTACAGTTGTTTTGACCTTTCTCAAATCCATATGGATTTGGGTCCGTGCCTCGTTAAGCTAAATTCTCAAATGAACAAGGGGGTATTCTTCCTCTCTTAAAGCCAGGTACCAAGGGGACCTTTGTTTTCAGAGGGAGAATTACAGTTGTTTTGACCTTTCTCAAATCCATATGGATTTGGGTCCTGAGAATCCTGGCCCAGTATAAGTGGGTCACTTTTTTAGACAATTTTGGTTGTGCTCCATCCCTATTCTATTGATTTGCTAGACAGTGAGGTGTTTCATCACCCATGAATGGGAGAATTTTGACAATGGAACATTCCCTAGTTAATGGCCAAACGTCATCCCCAGACAGAATCAAACACAGGGTTATTTCAATCTCTGTGCACTGTATATTATGCGACTTGCTGGAGAAACCAGGCTGGGATTCGAGTTGCCTCCAGCTGATCCACCAGCAAGGTAGACACTGCATTCTCTACATCTTAGGCAGGGCATAGCCTTACCTTAGCTTACCTGGTGGGAAAGTACTTGCTCCACATAAACATCTCAGTCCCTAATTAACCATTTCTTCTGGCTATAATGGAATTGCCATAGGTTTTGGAGCAAGGCTTCCAAAAAGTAACTAGGACACCATGGTCTCATTAATCAATTCAAGTCATCCATAATAATGGGGCAAAAAGACAGATACCTACCCTCTCAATGGATGAGTTACCTCCTTTTTTATATTATCACAGGACATCTGATTTTAGGTGCTTGTGTTTTAGAGTTCCTATAAACTATCAGCAGGATAACAGTGCTCTCATTGCAACCAAATTTAGAAATACTGGTGACATTTTGCCATCCAACCTGTAGAGCAGCAGGATTTTTTGTAGTGCATTCAGAATCTCCTGAGGAAGAAGATGACTGCACAATTTCTGTCATATGGGGCAATTACAGGTGGTGTACTGCCATGTTTTCCTAGACCAGATATTATTGATTTGTCCAGATTAACTGACTTACATGGCATGAAGTGTGCTTCTCTGTTGAAGTTCTTGTTGAATAGAAGATCGGTGTCCTCAAGAGAGATTGCAGAAGCAGCACTGATTCAGAACATGCAGTTTTCATGGACCACAAATTCATCATTAACACAAATCAACTCTTTAAAGTGTCATATACTAAGCTGTTCATCCTTAAGCTGCTTTATGGCAACTGTGCTTCCTACATATTTGTATTATTTAAAATCCTTTAGCATTAATCCTGTCTATGTCTTGATGGTTTCGGGTGGAATACAGAATCTGCCTTAGCCATGAGCTGGTGTTCACTGGTAAGAGGAATCACCATTACATATGAATGGTAAATGCAATTAAACTTAAAATGTGCTTAATGTATGTTGGGTTGTCCTGGTCCTTGACAGGAATGCCCCATTAGTATCTTCTGGCAGCTTTTCCTCTAATTTTGGCTCAGGCGGGCAGGGGTCAAAACCCACTACTTTAGGCTTTGGACGTTAGGTCAGGACTTTGATCTCACAGCCAAATTCTCTCTCTCATATGCTGGATAGCTGTTATCGCTCTTTAAAACAGGTATTATTTATTGGTTTTTTGATGTGACACACTCAATCTTTTTTGGGATTTATGAATTTTAGCAAATGTTGTCAAAGAGCATCAGTGCACATTGGATACCATAAATAGAAAGGTGACCTCCTGGGCAGAGTTTAAGTAGATGTCACGTAGGGATGTCTGCAGATCTTCTAGACTCTGGTGCCAATTATTTTTGTTGAAATTTATCACACCAAAATGACTAATCATACATTTTTAACCTTGGGTCTCAAGTCTTGTTGGCTTTTTTATTTGTGCAATAATTTCTGTTTTTAAATCTTGTAATGGGTGTCACATATAGCAGAAAGTTTGAGATAGGCTATTTTTTACAACGGGTCTATGAAGACTAAGCAATTGCTTAGGTATGATACCAGCCAGTGAGGTCTGGAACAAGAAAGAAGGGGTAAATGTGTTGTGGTAGTTACTAGTAGTCTAAATTCTTGGATTCCTCCTTTCTCTCCCCAACAAAAATGGTTTTCAGCTTCTTTAGGGACTCAGAGGTGGAGTTGAAACACTTTCACCACTCTAATATAGGGAGGGACTGACCTGCGAGACAAAAGATTTTTTGAGGGTTAGTGATAGGAACACAAGCTAATCGCAGTCCGACTCCTTTCGCCTTAGGCTCTGTGCTGTATGTACCCCTCTATGTGCGTCTTCAATCTCAGCTCTCCACCAGCAAGAGTGACCTATGTGGCACCTGTTTTTTAAGAGGAGATGCAAATGGAAGGCATAGCAGCCCAGACAGACACCTAAAGAAAGAACAGGAGACAGAAGGGCTTATTTACAAGCCCCTTGCGCCACTTTTGCGTCATTTTTAACATGGGAAAAGTGACGTACGGGTGGCGCAAGGGGCTTGTATATAAACCCCAGAATCTCTGGCCATAAAAATCCCCGTGCATGGACAAATAGTTGCACCACTTTGGGTTATCAAAGGACCCCCAAAAAAGGTGGCTGTAACTTCCATAATGCCCTGAAGCAAAGCAGTATGGCAAGCCTACCGCCTGATGCACAATGCACAGCTGAAGAAGATTTAAAGCAGAGAGTAGAAAACAGCTGCTAATCTTATATCATATTTGCAAACTTAATTCCCTGGTCTCACAACTGACTTAGTCAGGACTCTCCGCACCTTTCCGGCTATATATTTTTTATTCAGACTT
Organism: Calotriton arnoldi; assembly: GCA_963921515.1. Classification (NCBI taxonomy): domain Eukaryota; kingdom Metazoa; phylum Chordata; class Amphibia; order Caudata; family Salamandridae; genus Calotriton; species Calotriton arnoldi. The sequence goes on from CAWUFW010003758.1 coordinate 568,518, forward strand.
TATCAATAACTTTTGATTTATGTGACGTTGACACTGATTATGATCATTTCTGACTAATAATTCTTTACTAACAAGTCTATCATTTGTCCACTTTGCCATTGTCAATATGCCTGCTTATCAGTCCCCGCGAGTCCTTTAGGTCAAATCAGAATGGCATTTACAAGGATGAGCAAAGGTATTCCTGTAGTACTACTTCACGTACCCAGAAAGGAAAATCATGAATATATGGGCATACATCTAGGCCTAGGCTGGTCCCATCTTTTATGTCTGCTCAGAGTGCATAAACTGCTCACACGTAGCTCAATATTTCAGGTGGAAATGTGAGACCGGCAAGGGGGTGTTGCTGTAAAATCTTAGAATACAAAGTGGGATGAGAAAAGATTAAATTATGGAGGAATACAGGGAGGGAAATGCAAATACAAAAACATACCTAGGAAAGGGTATGTAGTTGCAATTCTCTACAGTTACACCCACAGCTACTTCAGTAGTACTACAGCTCTCAAACAGGCTCAAATCTATCCCACACAAGCCTTGGAGTAGGACTCACACCAGACATGGGCTAGTGCAGGTATTGTAACAGTATCACATAGAAATCAATGGAAGCGGTAAATTGAGCTACCAGCAGAAACAGCTGCACCTAAACAAAAATAAAAATTAGTATAAGAAAAAATCTGTGAAAAAACTGCACTTTGAGGATACTCACACAAAGCACATTTCTTCAATTTCCCAATTCTTTTCAATTTGTAGTTCTACCTCATATAGTGGGAGATTTCCACCTATGCTATGTAGAGCAACGTTTGGCAATTTTACATCTTAAATCTGTGCTTAAAGTTACTAGTAATAACTTTGCATTCACATTTTGAGTCGCATGTGGCCCTACCCATTCATCTAAGGAGGTGAGGAGACATATCACTACTGCTAGGTGAAAATATCCACTCGCTATTCGTGAATTACATCCAGAGGGTGAATTACACCCAGGCAGAGGCAAAAATCTATGCTTGTGGAGGTCTCCACATGTAGATTTACCTTTCTTAATTGTCCCCGTTGTGCGTTCTCTTCTCCTGTTTCCTAATTCATGGGTTGCTGTGTCTTTTTCTTCCCCTTCTAACCTGTTTCTCAGAGAAGTGTTTTAAATTTCTAGCATTTTTTCCCAAGGGAGTGTTAATCTCTCCATCTCTTTTTTTCTTCTAACGTGATGAATCAAAATGCAGAATTACATTTATAAGGTCGCCGGTCGAAAATAAATAAAGGGGCCTATTAGCAATAACCGGCGATAATTATCGCTAAGCGCAGTTAGCGCTAGGATAATTATCGCCGGCTATCGCAGGTTTCTATCGCGGAGATAGCGTGCTATCAGCAACGCTTATCTCCAAAGCGATAGAAACCCTGGAGAACAGTGTGAATATCGCTTGAAAACAAGCGATATTCACACTGTGACCAGTGTTAGCTTGGCGATAGGGCGAGGGGATTTAGCCATGTAATCCACCTCCCATTGGATTACATGGCTAAGTCAGGGTGAGACCAGGCGTTAACAAACCAGCGCTAAACGTGTTTAGCGCTGGTTCGTTAATCACCTCCCCTGCCTCGCTAATAGGCGATAGCGACCTTAGCGACTGTTTCCAGTCGCTTTGGTTGGGAACGCCTACTTTGCATGCCATTAGCGATAAATATCGCTGGCATGCAAAGCGGCACCCAACCCGGTCTCTATCGCCTAAAAGCTGTCGCTAACAGCAGTTAGCGACAGCTTGCTAATAGGGCGTTTGAATTATCGCCGCTTTAGTGGGAAAAAGTCCCGCTAAAGCGGCGATCGAGCCCTTGATAATATGCCCCACAGTTCTTTATTGAATGGTATCCACATATGTTGTCAACATAGTAGGCCATTTCTGATGTAGTGTTTTCTTTAATGCTGGAACTGTTCAAGTGCCGTAGTCCAGTAGCTCTTTCCATTTCATTACAAAATGATTCATTTCTGAACTAAAGTATTCATTATTTCACTGCTACAATTTATGCACGAACTCCACATATATGAAACCCTGAGGCTTGAAGAATATCTTCTTAATGGTAATTCGAAAGCCTTGCATTTTGAATATGATGCTATGAGCTTTACCTCTAAAAAGATGTATCCAAAATTGGTTTACATTCCAAAGGTATGCACTATTTATACCTGCACTTGTAAAGCCATATTAGATTAAACTGCTGTAGCATACCACGGAACATTTTAGCTTTTTGAGACTCTTCTTTTTAAACTATTTTACCACTGGACTAATGAACAGCTGGGCCACTTGGTCTTTTAAGTTCCACAAGTGACCCACTTCTGTGACCTAGCATCTGGCCTCGTTCACGTTCGCACTTTAGAGCAAATTTGAAGGGAATTTTTACCTACTGTATATATCAAAATGTAAATGTATCGTGCAAACAGCTAATTACCGTTTTTATACTCATTGTAATGATTTTATGATCAAACAATAAACGTATTATTGTAAAGACATATATCTCGATTAACTTACCAGTCAAAAAACTTTACTTTTGCACTTGGGCATTCAGTGCAATTGTACTTGGAAATTAAACCAGCCTTGGTGCAGCCTGTATCTTATACATCTTTATGCACTTCTATATGCAATCGAGGTCAACTTAGAGCAACTCTTTTGCCATGAATCATAACTTAACGTGAAACTCCATGTACTCTTTATAAAAAAGGATACTTTCACAGTGGAAAGGCATTGCATATGCTTGATTTTTTAATTAGAACTAGGCATTCAGATTCATGGAAGGTAGTTTTTTGGTCAGACAGGCAACAGAAAAAAATGTTTACTATTGAATAATGATTAGATAGCAAGCCTCCAAGCACGGTTTTTCGTTTTAAAGCCAGTGAGAGACACATACATCATTTCTGGTTTAGACAGCATTTTATCACCGCAGTGAGCATGACGCATTGTTTAATTTCCTTCCCGTCCACTTTAGACTTTTCTTTAAAATGTTTAGTTCGCAGTCACATGCTATGAGTACGTGTGCTGTGGTCACGCTGATTTCACTCACCCGCTATCTGTTGTTTCTGACTAGTGACCGCCCTATTCTGCTTTGCGGGTATCCCTTGTAGACGCCAGGGTCTGACGCCTTCATACAAAAGCCGGCGTTCTCACGTAAGAGCGCCAGGTAAGCTGGCACGTGGCCTGTCCCTCTGCACTTTCTATGTATCTGTGGGCAGCGCGATCCCTGGCAGCATGTCTCCTCTGCTCATTGATCTCTGTCACTGCAGGATGGTTACCACTCCTCCCCAAAGGCTCTTATCCGGCTTGATGGATAACTTAGTATTGAGCAATGTCTGCAACGAGACCTTCGCGTTCTAAGAACGCCGAAATACCTCAGTCAGCCAGTCGCCATTTCTGTGTGGGGATGTTCTGTCAGACTAAAAGTCACAGAACTGTCACATCTGAAAAGTTCAGTTAGTGGTAGGGCGAAAGAAAAATATTGAAATGTCAGAGTTTGTTTCTAATTTGCATCCACATAAGAATAAATGCAAAATTACCTTGGGAGAGGGATCACTCAATTACGCACATGTATTTTGTGGAAAAGGCAACTTTACTGGAAGAAAACAGAGCTCACACTGTTAAATGCTTGTGGCTTAGCGACACACTAAACTTCCTAACGATGTTCCAACAGTAACATTCTAAATCCGTACCTCCACCCCTAACCATAACCCACCCCTCCGTCTCTGCTACCCCTTAGGATAACTATGTCATGTTTAAACACATTTACAGAGGCAAACATATTTCACTTTTTCATCACTGTATCATTTTATTCTTCCTGCGCCTGATCGCACCAGGCCCTGGCGGCCATAACCTTCAGAATCCAATGATGTATTCATTCCTTTTCTTTCTCTTAAACTGGCTATCTTCCCCCCTGTGACAGGGCTTTAAGTGGGCCGGGTCTCACCGGTGCTGAGCACTGGCAGTTTTTTAAAGGGGGCCTCGAAACGGGTCTCTATCGGGCTCTGCTTTGTGCCCTGGCACAGGCAGTCCGTTTTTTTCTGGACTGCAGTGACAGCAGGCACATCCATGTGCACGTGCTCACACTGCTCACTTTTCACTAGTGGAGAAGTTACGGCATGACGTCATGCCAGGTGAGCGTTGCAGGGGATGGGAAATCCTTTACAGAGAGCCATTTTCTCTCTGGATTTCCCTTCTCTTTTTGAAACTCAGGAGCAGCAACATTGTCGTGGTGTCACCAGGGCTTTAAGTGGAAGCTTTTTCAATATTTTATACAAGCCATAGTTGCTGTTATTTATCTTATGCAACAAAACAACCATTGACAAAGCCAATAGTCCTGACTTGTTGTAGTTATGATGTTACTTGTTGTATCATATATCTGGATGCAATTACAGAAAAGCAAAATACAAGTCGGGCGGCCCACTATGCTAAGCACAGATTTTTAGCCTACGTGTTTTTAAGCCACGCCCTTAATTAAATTGGCCACGCCCCTTTGAGAGACCCCCCAGTCTTTTCGTCCCACTTAAAGCCCTGCCCTGCGATATCTTGAGCTCCGTGTTTTGCCTGCTTTAGTGACCATCATTATTACCTCAGCACATAAACGCATTCGCACATAATAACCAGCCCTTCCTACCTCCAACAAAATGTGAATTTTGCTTACTTTCTTATCTTACCTGCAGACTGATGTAGGGATCTGGTGGTCCTGCAACCACCTACCTAAACCGCTATCTCGAAGTCACCCCATGTCCCCTCCCACATTCACCGTTGAGAGGCCAACTCTGAGCCCTCTGGGCAGGGCCCACTTTGAGAGAGGGTCCTCTCAAGGACACACGTGTGTTCTGCAGAAAACACTACTTAATTGGAGGCAAGCAGAGTGCACACTGTTAAAAGTATTCGGATTAGCAGCACACTCTAGCTTCTTAATGATGTTCTACAGTAATATTTTAAACCCCTGGTACCCATCCCTAACCATTACCCTCCCCTTAGTCTCTCAAACCCTTTGGATAATATTGACTCATTTAAACACATTTATGGAAGCAAACTTGTTTCATTTTTTCATCCTAGCATCACCGTCTCTTCTTCTTCCACCTGCCTGCAATAGGCCCAGGGTTCCACATCTTCTGACTCCAATGACATACTTCAGATTTTATTTCCTCTTAAACTGGCCATCTCTTTCCCTGCCTTAGCCTTAGTCCTCTTTTCTGCCACCAGAAAAATCCTTCTCAGAGGTGTTATTTCTGTCCCCAATTTAAATTCAGCTTCTCCTTTCCATCTCCATCACCTTCATAATATATATTCTGATCCCCAGCACTGATAAGTGGATCCCGTTTTGGTGAAACAACAGTCAGTTTATAAACTACGTCCATATGTCTGACCACCCCATACCCTTGCTTTTCAAAACCCAGCTACCTCCCAGCTTACCTCTTTTCTCACTTTAGCAATGGCCACTGATTTTCTGACTCCTCTTCACATCCATCTCGGCAGTAACTGTGTCCACATTCTTTCTGTCTTGTCCGACCTTTCTCGCACCACCAACAAATTATTTTTCATCATCTTTAATAATTCTAGGTCTGACGGTTGCACCAGGACAATCTCTCCCAGGTACAACACCATCAAATCCAGTCCAGGTGTAGTGTACCTCAGTTCTCACAATTTGGACAACAGCTGACCCCTTCTCATACCCCCAGGCCATGTCATACTACTTTCACCTTGTTGAGGTCCACCCCCAATTGCTGCCCATAACATTGCTTCTACCATGCTGCCCCACTCGCTTCATGATGGACTGGCTGCAAACCCCCACTTCTTTCTTCCTCACCTGTGGAGGATCCATTCCTGCAGAAAAGACACAAACATTACCCGCTGCTCCTTCCTTTCCATGGCCTTTCAGTCTGACATTCCCCCAAATCTCTCCAGACTGCCACCTTCCCAGCTTCTTCAGCCTATCTTTCTGCCAACCCAATCCAAGTGCCTTTGTTACCACTTCCATCCTGAAGGAATTGGTCCCAAAGGACATTGCAGGCCAGCCTCCCAACCTGAGGCACTTAGTGTCCCCAACACCTATATGGTCAATACCTCCCCCCACATTCATGGTGGAAAATTCTACCTAGCCTAAACCCTCTCATCCTTTCAGGCCCTCATGTATTTGCAGAGGAGATCTCTTCCTTGCATGACCTATTAATCTTTACCCACATTTCTCTCTTCATCTGCTCAATCTCACTCTTGGTCACCCTGATGTGCATCTTGTTCCCTTTCAGCCTCGTATCATCCACATCCACCCCACCATACTGCTTAGCTCCCATTACCTCAGACACACTATAAATGCTTTAAAAAAATCAACAAGAATATGACCCAAAATAGCACAACTTTCCAAAATCCCCCCTGTAATTGCTTTCTGTTTATTCTTTGCCTTCCCTCTTTGCTTTGCCTTCCCTCAAAGATCCATTGCACAAACTCACCCCTTTCAGTTCTTATCCCAGAATCATTTGGTGTAAAAGGTGAGGCCTGCCAGTTTCCCATCAACGGTTAACAGGATATCTCTTTTTCCTCCACTGACATTATAAATTGCACCACAATCTCCCTTCCCTTTTCAGTCTCCTCTTTGTCACTTCCCTTGTTCTGCTAATCAACACTTTTGTCCAGGCCTGTCTATATAATGTTCCCTTCACCACTGTCAGTGAATCTTCAGGCACAGACAGTGCTCTGAGCCCCCTAGTGCCCAAAATTCCTGCAGCACCTTCACCCCAAGCTGCTCTGCCTCTGGTACCAAACCATTGAATCTCAACCACTGGAATAAAGACAGAGTTTCTGCCACTTAATCCTCCAAATTGGTTTGTGCCTTGCTCAAAAAAAACCATTCAGACGCAAGCATTGCAGCACCAACTCTCTCAGCAATCTCAAAATCAGTAATCAAACGAAATGGTTTCTCGATCTGTTACCACAATTTTCTCGGGGAGTCAGGGTTGCCATGTTCTGAGTTTGCACAATCCATCTGTTACCTTGTCAGGTTAGGGGTAAAGACGGTGCACTGTACGCTAGCAAGACTTAGGCCAACATATCCTGACGGTGTCCTCAGAATCAGTCTTGCCGTTTTGAAGTTTATGTTGTCCAACAAACCCACAGTTTCACTTGGGAAAGTATAAGCTGTACGAAATGGCACTACCAACGTTCTAGCTTTGGTTCTTATTTAATGGAACGCCTGAGTAGTTTTCTTTTGTATACCCAAAGACCCCTACTCACCTGTTAATCAGAGACATCAGTGGTGTTAGGGAAAAATCTTCCTCAGTTGAGTAGGTAAATCCTATGTATTGGCTGCAGGTTGTTCAAGCTTGACCCTTTCAAAGGATCACCCCCATAGAGGTACCCTCTCTGACCCCCACATATTCATATGGCTGAAGATGAAGCAGCAATTAATATATCAGTAAACTGTGGATGTATGGTTACCCAGATGCTGCAACAACGTGGACTGCCACTTGCGAATGGGAATGTTACCTTCGTGGTTGAGGCCCATGAAGCATTCAGGACATATGTATTCTGTTCATGGCTTACATTCCCAGCAGTAATACAACTTCAAGACTTTTTCAGACATGCACTGCAGCTGCAGTTCCTAACAACTACACAGCTTACGAAGCACTAGAAATACCACTAACATACCAAGGACATCAAAATTGATTTAAAGGTGCCCTACCAGATACAAACAACAGACTAGGTCCCCTTAGCAAGGAGGGAGAAACATGGTCAGTCTTAGTCGGTTACACACCATACCCAGACTGCACAAATCTGACAGCACCAGTACTACATATACTATACACATGTGCCCTACCACATACAAACAACAGACTAGGTCCCCTTAGCAAGGAGGGAGCAACATGGTCAGTCTTAGTCGGTTATACACCATACCCAGACTGCGCAAATCTGACAGCACCAGTACTACATATACTATACACAGATCTAGTCAGAACATATAGATGTTTGACACAATTTGTCATGAGAACAATGACATTAAATCCTGCAAGGGCTGCTCAAGCTACACAACCACAATTGGCTACACCTGGAATTAGGTCACAAATAAAGAATGCAATCATGGGTAAAATTCCCATCAGACGGGAGGAAATTCCGTTCTGCATTGCACAAAAAAAACAAATCAGCTTGAAGCAGTGTTTCCCCATACAGGGCCTTAGGAAACATAGAATTCTCACAATATGCTTGCCAATGAGGATGGCTTCCCCAGTGGAAGACTGCTCACTTGGGGTACAGTCTTTGCTGCAGTATATACCTGAACAAACAGTACACATTCATTAGCTGTTTTGCCAAAAGTGCTCAAACATATCCAAAATGAGTACAGGGCAGCCCCTGCCCCAGATTTGGAGAAGAAACTGATGGGCAATTTTGACACAGTATCCGACGTAATGTTAAGTAACAATAATGGGGAAGCAGCAGCATTGTTAGTATGGCAACGTTTCACAAATTTGGCTCCGGTAGAACAGGAGCTCGAATTGCCAAAAATGATTGAGGAAACCTATGCACAATAGGTAGAGATAATTTGGGAGCCAGACCTAGCAAACCACAAATTAAGAGTAATTCTGAAAGGGATAACTTGAAGCAAGCACCTGAATCTTCTACGAAGAAGTGGGATAATAAGAAAAATAAAGAAAAGACTAAAACACAGGGTGGATCTCCCCAACAGGAGCCCACGGGAAAATCCTATAATTTGCGAAACCGTGATAATATTAAAACACCTGACAGGTATCAGGTTACTGATAGACGTTTATCTCGTTCCTTTTAGGAGTCCCCCAAAAAACGCTCGGAGAGAGATGGACAGTTGGAGAGTAGATCAGAGGAGTACATGAAACCAAAGAAGGACTCACAGCACTCATCTGACTTCATAAATCAGGAAGACAAACCAAAACATTCCAAGCTTTAATTCAAAAAGAAGAAGGTAGCTGGCATCAAGTCCAGCACGCCCCGGATATTGAGGACACTGCTTCTGAGCGGGGAGTGGACTCTGACCTTGCTAGACAGTGCAGCAGAAGTCACAATAGTTTGCCAGAATCTAAAGGAGTGTCTGGCGGCAGTAGCAACAAATGACTGTATTCAGGTGGAAACACCGGATAGGAGAGTGAGTGTACCGCATCGCTTATACGAGATGCAACTCCAAAAGGAGGGGGATATATAATGTCCCAGAAACGTTCTCTTTTGGGAGAATTTGTCATTCAGCTATGACATTCTCTTGGCCAAAAAGGATTGGCCACCAGAATTTTCCATGAATTGCCACGACGGTGAAGATGTAATTTTACCTGCTTTTTCTGACCTCTTTCCAGATGGAGTAAAACATCATATGCCCAGGAGTGAGCCTTAGCGCAAGCTCCCGCCTTATACCACAACCATGTGGGGTGGTATGGCAGTTCCCCTTATCTCATCATACCAGTGAGGTCAATCCCATGACCTCAAAGACAATACCTCATTAAAAATGAGGCCAACAAATAAGTTAGAGAGATACTCACACACACTTAATACGAAGATGTAATAGAAAGTTATACCCTCTTCTATGAACAATCCTTTGTTTCCAGCAATGAAACCAGACCATTCATATGACCTGGTATAAGATTACAGACACATAAACACAGCTAACAAATAATGCGTATAAAGTACAAAACTACATCAGATAATTTTCAATGGATTTTTCTGCCAAAATACACCTTCTGAAAGCAGGTACTTGACCGCATTCCGTGCGCTAGGTTCTCAAAAGCAGTTCTATATAAGAACAGCCCAGGGTTGTTTTCAGCCCGGGTTACAAAACGTTTGTAAGAATTTGATGACCATGTACTGTCCTATGTCGATGGCATATACCTCACAGATGATGACCTTTCAACTCACCAGGCTAGAATAGATTGCTTAGTTTTGGGATTTGCTACCATGGGCTACAAATTAAACTTAAAGAAATCAAAAATAGCCCACCTCAATGTACTATTCCTAGGATGCAAGCTGTCAAGTGAAGGCAGAAGCCTTGCAACACATTTCTTTGGGAAGTGTGCACTTCCACAACCACCTCACATATTGAAGAGACTTTAATCTATATAGGGTTTCCTGAACTTTGGCAGAACAGATATTCCAGACTACTCAGAGCGGGTAAAACCGTTCTATGACTTGGTCCATCCAGACTTTTCAAGCACACATTGGACAAATGAACACACACACAAATACTACATTCAGTTCAAGCTGACATGCTAGCATCCAAACACTTACACACACGTGTAAACACCACCAACGTGGTCATCCGTATAGTTGCCGGTGCATCAGGATACACCTATATCACATTCAGTGAAGGAGACACTGTACCAATTACACATAAATTGCATTTATATACCAATGCAGAAATGCATTTTGCACCGACAGAGAAGATTCTGATGGCACTACAGACTGCTGTAGTGAGACAAAGATCATTGGCTCAGGGGAAACACATTATTATTGTGACTGTGGTTCCAGCCTTAGAGGCTATCACAGATGCCAGTGTTACAAGCACTATGGGCCCGATTCACAGAACTAACTTAAGACAAAATCCTAAACTTACTACCATTTTGGTATTCACAGAAGGCACTTACTCATTTTGGTATTCACAGAAGGCACTTACTTACTCATTTTGAGTAACTTACTCATTTTGTGTAACTTACTCATTTTGGTATTCATAGAAGGCACTTACTCATCAATGAGTAAGTGCCTTCTGTGAATACTAAAATGAGTAACTTACTCATTTTGAGTAACTTACTATTTTGTGTAACTTACTCATTTTGTGTAACTTACTCATTTTGGTATTTACAGAAGGCACTTACTCATTGATGAGTAAGTGCCTTCTATGAATACCAAATGAGTAAGTTACACAAAATGAGTAAGTTACACAAAATGAGTAGTTACTCATTTTAGTATTCACAGAAGGCACTTACTCATTTATGAGTAAGTGCCTTCTGTGAATACCAAAATGAGTAAGTTACTCAAAATGAGTAAGTAAGTGCCTTCTGTGAATACCAAATGAGTAAGTGCCTTCTGTGAATACCAAAATGGTAGTAAGTTTAGGATTGTGTCTTAAGTTAGTTCTGTGAATCGGCCCTAAAACAATACATCCATGATGAATACAGTGGGCCAACTCTCTAACAGCAACATATGTATGTTACAAATTTGGCTCTTCACTACAAACACAAGCATATCTGCAATATGAAAACGATTATCCTCTGCCTAATGAAGTCATGCCTCTAGATCAGTATGATTACATCAACTATACTGACGGTTCTGCACAGCCTGCCAGAGGGACAAAGCACCAATACTCTGCAGCATATGCTGCTGTGAAGAGTAGAATGGAGGATGTAGAATTCTGCTCTCACTCAGTCACTACGAGAATACACAGCGCAGCTGGCTGAACTGGAAGCTCTAATTCTGGCACTTGAGAATACGGATCCTGGATTCCCTACACTTATAATGTGTGATTTGTATTATTGTGTCCATCTTACAATGAGTACTTACACTACTGGATCCAGAATGGATTCAGAGAATCTAAGGGTACATGATAAAGCACAAGCTGCTTTGGGGACAGTTGGCAAAATTCAAACAGTGTTTGCTACTGACTCATGTAATACATACACTGAGTCATGAGTGTGTAGGAATACATGTTGCAGGGAATTCCATGGCTGATGAACCGCAAAAGCAACAGTGCAAGCTGCTGCAGTTGCTGCAATTACTCTTTCAACTACGAGGATAGATGGAGACATCATGATGGCTGTCAATGCTGCACGCGAGGGCACCCATCTGCCGAAAGGCTTTCTAACTAAATACCCCTACCAGTTAAGTGCACAAAGAATCTCATTTGCTCAGATTCTTGGAGTTGGGGATCGGGTAATACCTAATTCGGACCACAGGTTAGGTTTCATTCTAGCTGCACATGAGGGCCTAGCATCAGCACATGTGGGTGCAGTGGCTACAATTTCACTATTGCAGCAGTGCTATTGATGGCCCTGGTTTATACAAACAGGTCAAAGACTTTGTCCTTAAATGTGACATATGTCAACAGATGAATGTCTCCACCATCGCTCTCCCACCACGAAAACCTTTACTGATTTCAGACAAGCCTCTTGCTTGTGTTTATCTGGACAACTGCAACTCCTTACAATGAGATGGAGGTTACAAACACATCTTGGTAGCAGTGGGTCCCTGCTCTAGATTCCCATGGGCACAGTGATGGTCTAACACCCGAACTGTTATAAAAGACCTGCAAGTCTTTATCTGGACATGCGCAGTAGCCACATTCCATTCGGACCAGGGTCCGGTGTTTGCTTCCAGGGATTACAGAGACACCATGTGAAAATTGTGACTGTGTGGTACTCCTCCCCCTATCATTCCGAGGGAAATGCGGTAGTGAAGAGGAAGAACCAGGACATAATGCAGTCTTTAACAGCTAGGGTATTAGGTTCAGGTTGCAGTTGGGCTGACCACCTGATCCAGCAGTATACCAACAACAGATACTCCACTACCATATACTCACCTGGGCCCATAAACACACAATTGAGAAAACCGCTGGAGTAACAAAGTTTTTATTTATATATTTCATAATATTCAGGATTAGTTATTTAATATTCCTAACTAACCCTTCACAGATCAAAAAGTTCTTTCCTCTGGTCGATGGACCATTAGTTGAACTAGTTGATGGTGATAATTAACATAACTCTTAACTATTCTTTTATTTGAAGTAAATGATCACAGACTCAGGAAGGTTTAAAATCTTTATCTAAATTAAATTCATGTGAACCAATTCAAAATACAGTGCAGTCACCATCATTCATAGGAGAGAAAATGTAATTAATTAAATTCAAAGAAAACGTTTACCTCGGTCTCATACAATAATCAATGCTCAGAAAGGGAGAGGATAGAGAGAAAGAACATTCACAAATAACGAGAAATTATATTTACCAAGAATGGTGTGAAAGACCAACCCCTGGCCAAAGGGCTGGTAAAGGTCCCCGGGAAAAGTCAGGAGACAAAGACTTCAGAACAGGATTCAGGATAGGATAGTTGAGCTTCTCTGGAATACCGATGATTGCGCCACACCCCTCTCTGACACTCTCTTCCTCCTCGAGATTCTTCCGCGATCTTCTGATCTAACCCAATTAAGTTAGGATAGACATTTCTGCTTCAGATTCTGCATTCGGCTCTTCATCAGCATCTCACAGCATCTCCCCCAGCACAGCAATTCTGCAGCAATTCAGCCAATCAGCATCTCAGCAAAAATCTTCTGCAAGTCTCTCTCTCTAACTAACTAAAAACTATCTTAATTATACCTTCGTTTTCTTCATGTTCCACCCACTAAAGTTTCAATATCGTAAAAATACGAAAATATGATTGGTCAGGCAAGGGGGAAGCTCCATCACACCATGCTTACATGTCATTAAAATCAGTTCAACTATTGTTCGCAAACCCATCCCCTTAATTTTTATTCATAAATGTAGTTCTCATACGCATTCACATTTCACTTTGAAACATTATTATAACATTCTGAATAAGAGTCCTCATCGTTGAACTCTTCACCATCCGTTCCCAGGGTGTACCACTCGTGTCCTTGGCTCCCGTTCAATATCTAAGTCATCATTTCGGGTTAACTTTCAGTGGACATGCGCAGTCTTTTCATTACTCAGCTTAATTCAGTTATGCATGAGAGGCCCAAATGCGCACTAATAATAAAGTCAAAAAGACAAATATTAATTTCACAAATAAAATGGTCGCACTATATACCTCCCACCTCTACTTTATTCCCCTTTACTTATTAATACTTTTCCCGCATTAGCATTGATAGAATAGCTTATTTTCGTTTCAGTTAAGCAGATGCCATTCACGCGAATCTTCACGACTCCATTTTAGTGTCTTCTGCTCATGCGTCAGAATTTCCCTCCAAGCGTTACCTCGTCATACTATGTAGATGCAGTTGACGCATGCGCACAACAGTTTCCCCGTTTAAAGCGGTATTAGTTCGTCTTCATTGTTATCCGCATTAGTACACACATAGGCAAGCTTCACTAACCCGCGTGTTCATGTGGTGCGTATTAGTTATTCACAAAACATGATTAATATCTTGTTAATGAGTTAAACGAGTGGATCGCCTCCGAGCAAGTCTCTTTCTTACGAGACCTTGCTCCATCAATCCCTCTCTGATGGCATTTTTGAGACATCACAAAATTACCCATCCCTTCCCAGATGGCAACTTTAACAATTCTCAGTTTTCTCCTTCTTCTTTTATCATTTCGCCAGTTACTTCGTTTCCTTCTAAATCTTTCATCTTTTTGTATAGCTTTCCTTTCATTTCCTCTAACTGAATTTCTTCATATTCCCTCTTTTGTTTCTTTCCCTTTCCTTCCCTCTCTGCATGTATCCTTCTTTTTCCCTTGCTTCTGCAACACTTGCATGTGATCATTACTGTCATTACTATTGTCACTATCACAACTACTGGTAATATTATTTTACCTAGAAAACTCTTTCCAAAATTAGTAAACCATTTCCCTATTGATGTTATACTCTTTGTTAATATTCCCCATACATTGTCAACCTCCAGTTGGGTCAAGTCATTATGCATTCTTGTAATATTTCCAATATACCCTTTAATTTCCTTACTTTTGTCCAGAATGTAAGTGCAGCAATGTTGAATTTTCAACATACCACAGACTCCGCCTTCTTTTGCCAATAAAATATCATGAGCAAGACGATTTTGTAAAACCATAGACCTTATTGCAACCATCTCTGTATTAATCATTAAGAATCCTCCGGCAGTATCTGTAGAAAGACGATCAACTATTGTTGACAATTTACAAATTTTACGTGAATTTAGAATGACTCCAACTGAGGGTATCAATGCACTAAATATATCACCTACTATTTCAGAAAAACTAGCTCTTCTTCTCCGTGTTAGTCCATTCGATGTTTCATTGATTCCATTGATTCTGTCCACATGGTAGATCTTTGGAAAAACTATTCCAAAATAACAACTCCCATACCATCTTGCAGGTAACCTATAATAGGCATTATTCCCGCATACATAATAAATTCCTGGAAATACAGGATCGGCTCCCCCTTTTAGTCCCCATCCCCCTAAAATTAGGAAGTTGTGTTCACATTCACTGGAACCAATGAAATTGTTATTATAATCTGTCTTTAACCTATGGAGGCAGAATTTCCCCTTTTTCACAAAGTCTAGGGACATCGCAGCATGAGCCTCGCCCTTTGCATAAATTCCCTCTTTCTCAGCCCATGGAGGTACATGGGATTTCTGTTCAGCAGCTTTCTTTGTTAAATCCTGTCTCCTTTCTTCTACTAAATTCAAAAACTCTTTTTCTTCTTCACGTAATATACATGTTAGGTTATCCTTGTGTGCCTGTGCTATATCTATTGAACTCATTGTTAAGAAGCATTCACCCATGAACTGTGCATCTTTACTACTAAATACTGGATTCATATTCTTTTGAATAGGTAGTTCTGAAAATACTACATCTAAGTTTGAATAAAAGTACTGAAGTTTCCCGGTTACGTAAAATAAACTTGCTAAAACACTACATGATACACCATATGTTAAAGGTATATGGTGATAAGTCACCCCTTCTGACACTGATGAGGGTAACTTCATACAGACATAACAATTACTAATCTCCATTGTATTAACATACTGAAATAACAACTTAGTAAACACATTTAACGACGATTCATTGTCTGATTCATTATGATATTTTATCTCATCTTCTACCCCTATTTCTATTTTAGTTCCCTTTATTCTATTTACTTTCTCACTAGTAATTGTACTATTCTTTTTATTTGTTTCCATCAACAAAGGTACTCCCACTGTTAGAAATAACCACACTAATACTACTAGTAAAATACTACATAAGCAAAATCTTAAACATTTTCTTTTAAAACTTTGTTTCGGTCTTTCAGTGTCTTCAACTTCTGTCATTTTAATCTGAGAAAATTTCTTTTCTCTTTTACTTTCTTTATTTACATTTTCTTAAAAATCCTGTCTTTTATTTTAAGGAGCCCTTAATTTGTTTTCGTCAATCTGTGCAACATGAAGTCTCTCTTATTCTTCTCGTAAATCTAAGTTTTCAAATTCCTCTACTATAACATAGGTCCACTCAGGGGCCTTGTATTTTCTGTTCAGAATTCTCAATCTTGGGCTTCTTCGCGTAAGTTTTACTAAGGTTTGATTTACTTGCACTGGTTTCTTTTCCGATTTTCTTAGATAATATCTTTGTCTCTTCACTCCTTCAGGCCAATTGTCTCCTTTTCTAACTCTTTTGACCTGAACTGCACTTTCACCTTCTCCGTCTTTTTCTAAGGTTCTTTTATTTTCACTTAATCTGGGCACAATCTGTTCTTGTTCTTCTTCCCTTTCTAATTGTCTTTGTTCTGTATTTTCTGTATTTGGATCTTCTTCTACTTGCACCTGTTCAGGTCTTATTATAGTTTGTTCTTCTTCAGCCTGAACTTGTTCTTCTAGATCTGTCTGATCCTGTTCAGGTCTTATTTCAAAGTGTTCTTCTTCTGCCTGAACTTGTTCTTCTTCTTCTATCTTACCCTGCTCAGGTTTCTGAATAGCTTTGTTTATTTCTAACTGAGTGTGTTCTTCTTTCCCTGTCTTTTCCTCTCTACCTTCCTGTCTCTCTAATTCAGTTGTTCTTCTTGTTTCAACAACAGCATCAGGTATTTCAATCACTGGTATCCACTCTTCCTGACTTGTACTTGGCTGTTCGTCACATAGTTGTCTTTCAGAATCTATCACTCTAGATTCTTCAACTTCACAACTTTCAACTTCTGACGTCTCAGCTTGTTCAGTCAGTGGCTGCTCTTGTTGTTCAGATGGGCTCGGAACTCTTCTGGTATGACTAGCATGAATCCAATTGGGTAAACCTGCACACTTTACTGCTGTGGTAGTGACTAGTATGACTTGACGTGGTTTATCCCACCTGGGTGCTAGACACTACTTCCTTGCAAGTTTCTTCACTAACACCCAATCTCCAGGATTCAAATCATGTGCTTGGTCTGGCTGCCTTTCAACTGCGTCTTCTCCAACCTGATGAGAGACAGAACGCACCATTTCAGCCAATACTTTGCAATAGTCCAATACCAGATCATCAGTTATATTCATCAATTTATTTCCAGGAATAAATGCTGGTCTCATTGCCCTTCCCATGAGTACCTCATGTGGACTCATTCCTGTTTTTCTGTCAGGAATACTTCTGAGACCCATCAGTACAAGAGGCAATGCATCTGGCCATTTCAGCATTGTGGATGCACACACCTTCCCTAATCTTGATTTGATTGTGCCATTAAGCTGTTCAACTATTCCAGAAACCTCTGGACGATAAGCACAGTGCAGTTTTTGTTCAAAGTTAAATGCAGCACAGATTAATCGAAATATCTCATTATTAAAATGAGGTCCTCTATCTGATTCCAAAGTGACTGGAAAACCAAAACGAGGTATCAACTCCCTCAATAGTAGATTAGCAACTGTGAGACTGTCATTTCTTCTAGTGGGGTATGCCTCTACCCATCTCGAGAACAGGCACACTATGACAAGTACATACTTCAATCCATTGCACGGAGGTAAGTCAATGAAGTCTAACTGCAGTCTGGTGAAGGGTCCTTCTGCTTTTCCAATCTTTCCCCAACTAACCACTGTCTTCCTGCCTGGGTTCTGCTGCTGACAAATTAAGCATCTTTGGCAAAGGCTCTCTGCGACTACCCTAAACTTCGGATTGTACCAACTCTGTCTAAATAATCTGATCATTGAATCCCTGCCAATATGTGTTGTCCCATGGTATACTCTTGCCATTTGAGAGAGTAGACAATCTGGCATGACTGGTCTGCCATCTAAGTACCCCCACACTTCATCTTCTGTCCTTTTTGTACAACCCGATTTTATCCAGTTTTCTTTTTCTTTTTCCTTAACTTCTTCCTGTAACTGTCTGACCTCATCCCATGTTTCTGGAACTGAGAAAAACATAAGTTGGCAGCTGGTTTCACCCGTTTCAATTTTTCTGTTAATTGACATTGTATTTCTTGCACAGTATTGAGCAATTTGGTCTGCATACCTATTACCGGCCGTCACATAGTCATGTCCTGACTGATGTGCAGCGCATTTAACAACTGCTACTTCTTTTGGCAATTGTAATGCTTCCAACAAATCTTTTAAATTTTTACTATCTCTGATAGGAGATACTGAAGAAGTCAGAAATCCCCTCTGCATCCAGAGTTGGCCAAAGTCGTGCACAACCCCGAAACCATATTGACTATCCGTAAATATGGTTATTCTCCAATTTTTCCCCATTTTGCATGCCTTTGTTAAGGCCACCAATTCGGCTACTTGTGCAGACTTGACTCCCGGTAAACAGGATGCTTCAATGACCCCTGCTATTTTGCATACAGCATATGCAGCACTTAACCCTCCTCCTTCTGTTCTCAGACATGACCCATCCACGAACAATTCATGATCAGATTCCTTCAATGGAGTTTCCTTTATATCTGGACGGGGCTTAGTACACAATTCAGTCACATCCAAACAATCATGATCAATCTCATCTTTCACTTCTTCACAACATGGATCTGGTAAAAATGTGGCAGGATTCATTATTGTACATCTTATCACTGTCACATTTTCTGCTTCCAAAATCACTCTTTCATACTTAGTCAGCCGACTAGGAGTGAGATGTTGTGTTTGCGTTCTTGTCAAAAGAATCTCAACTTAGTGTGGAACGTAGACCTTTACAGGATGACCCATCACAATTGACTCACTTTGCTCCAGACTCATACAAGTAGCAGCTACTGCTTTTAAGCAGCCAGGTAAGGCTGAGGCCACTGGATCCAAGGTGGCAGAGAAATATGCCACTGGACGTCGGCTCAATCCATGTCTCTGTGTTAAAACTGAAAGTGCACAATTTTCTCTTTCACAACAAAACAGCGCAAATTCTTTTGAATAATCAGGCATGCCCAAAGCAGGGGCCTCACAAAGGCTTCCAAACATTCATCATTCCAATCAATTGGATCTTTCGCT
The DNA here is from genome assembly GCA_963921515.1 of Calotriton arnoldi. Taxonomy (NCBI): domain Eukaryota; kingdom Metazoa; phylum Chordata; class Amphibia; order Caudata; family Salamandridae; genus Calotriton; species Calotriton arnoldi. The sequence continues at coordinate 587,574 of CAWUFW010003758.1, forward strand.
CTTTTCCGAGTAATTGTATTAATGGTTTTGCTAGCAGGGAGAAGCTATTTATCCACTGCCTACAGTACCCAACCATTCCCAGAAACATTCTCATCTCCTTCTGTGTCTGTGGTAGTTGCATTTCTTTGATTATTTTTATTCTTTCCGGTGTCACTTTTCTAACTCCTCTTTCTATTTTATGCCCTAAATATCTAACTTCTTGTTGACAGAACTGCAATTTTTCTGGAGACACCTTGTGTCCTCCTTCGGCCAAATGGTTCAGTAATGCAATTGTGTCAGTGACACAATCTTCTTGTGTCTTTGATGACACCAATAGGTCATCAATGCACTGAACCAGAACTGATTTCCCGGGCATAACTAATGACTCCAGACACTTTTTCAGTATCTGATTGAAAATTGAGGGACTCTCTGTGTACCCTTGAGGAACTCGGCACCATGCCGAAATACGATCCTCAAACCGGAAGGCAAAGAGATACTGGCTGTCTGGGTGCAAAGGAATGGAAAAGAATGCTTGTCACAAATCAATTACTGTATACCAACTTGCATCCCAAGGTATTTGATAAAGGATCACTTCTGGATTTGGCACCACTGGGCAACAAGGCACTACAATTTTGTTTATTTTTCGCAAATCTTGCACTATCCTGTATTTACCACTAGGCTTTTTTAGTCCCTGATTGGCGAATTACATGGACTACTCATTATTTCTTTTAGAATTCCTTGTTTGATCATTTGATCAATTACTGGAGCAACTCCTGCTTTCACTTCTGGACTCATTTTATACTGCCGTGTATTTGGATAAACTGCACCTTCTTTTACCACTATTTTTATGGGTTCAACATTCGCCATTAGCCCTATATCTTTTCCTGAAAAGTCCCACACTTCTGGATTTACTGTGGTTCTTAATTCTTCTGGTAATTCACTTTCAGTTAGTAATGAAAACATTTCATTCTCTTCTGTACCTTGCTTAGCTAACATCATCTTATATGCAACATCCTCATCAGGTGTTTGGAAAGCAACACCATCAGGCGTACAGTAGATTGTGCAATTCATTTTGCACAATAAATCTCTCCCCAACAGATTTACCGGGCTTGAGTCACAAACTACAAACCGATGCATGTCTTTAAAGTTTCCAATATGCACTTCCATTGGTCTTGTAACTGGGGTTCTAATCTGTTTGTTTGACACTCCTACAACTTGGATAGTTTCTCCCGAGAGGGGTAGGTTTGGGATGTCTGCTGTTCTCACAGTAGACCGGGTAGCACCAGTGTCCAATAGAAAAGTGATGTCACTACCTTCAACTTTCCCTTCAATAAATGGACCTGTCTGATCTACCGGCAAGGATGCGCCAAGCACGCACTCCTCTTCCTCCCCCTCAGGCACCGTCATTGTACGTAGTCCAATTCGTCTTCATCATTCTGCAAAAAATACTGTGAAACCACAGGGTTATTCTTACCACTTTCTCCATGAAATCCGGTGTTCGCATTGTATTTTTGAATGTTCACATGGCTTGGCATAGGAGGTTGTGGCACCTGATACTGTGGGGTAGTTACCTGCTGCTGCTGTGGCTGTTTCACAACCACTTCATTCTGCATCTGCGGATTTAAATTTTGATTTGGCCCATTATTATTCTGGACATTTTTACACTCGTTCTTCGAAAGTCCATACTTTCCGCACGCATGACAAGGATATATCTTCCTTGCCTCCTCTCTACTCATTCGTCCTCGTCCTTTACCACCACTCAACACTTGTTCACTTTGATTCTGGTCTTTTATCTCATTATCATTCTGGGAAATTAATTTTGCTTCCTGCTGCTCTGCCAATTTCACTTGTGCCCACATAATTTTCTCTTTTAATTTTCTATGTTTTGCCTCAATGTCGTCATCGCAATACTTCGCATATTTCAATATTTCGTCTTTGGTTTTGCTTTGCGAGCACAACATATGTTGTTGAATCATCTGACTAATCTCTGGTTTTAAACCATACACAAACCGATATACAAAATGTCCCATATCCTTATCTCCAATGTTCTCAAATCCACTATACTGCTTGAATACCTGTAACAACCTCTCATAGTACGCGTGTACAGACTCCTTTGGCTCCTGAGTGGTTCTATCTATTTTCACCCAATCAGTCTCTTTAGGAGGTATTTTCCCTTTCAAGAAAGTAATTACTTGGTGATACTTCTTCATCACCTCCTCTGATGGCGCTCCTGTTTTGGAATCCCTTGGATAGTCCTCATTTGGCCAATCAATTGTAATCTTACATTCTGTCCATAAATCAGCTGGTACTACAATATCAAATAAACCATCCAAATCCTTCAACAAAACCTTTGAAACTTTCACAAATCTTTCCACCTGTTTATACCATTCAACTGGTTTTTCTCTCAACCTAGGGAAATCATTTGTAAATGACAAGATATCCTGTCTGCTCCAAGGAACATGAATATATCCACCACCAGGAACTTCTCTCACACCGGACACATTCTCTCAATCTTATCTGATTCTTTTACTGGAAATGCAGATGACGCTTCTCCTGCTTGTACTTCCTCTTTCTTTCTTATCCATCTAATTCTCCATTTGTCAATGTCTCCCCATTTTCACAAAATATTCATCAACTCTTTTATCTGTAGTCTCTTACCAGAAGTATTCACACTTTCTAAATCCTTTTCAGTAAACTCCACTCAATATGGTTTCTGCAATAGTTTCGATTTCCCTATATCTATTCCAATCTCTGAGGCAACTTCTGTTAATCTCTCATGAAATACTCTTGCTCTTCTGGTTATGCTCTTACATAAGAATAGCAACTCCTCATCATTGTAAACGTACAATCTTTCTGTGCTCACATTGCCAGCTATCATTTCTTCCAAATCTACTTTCAATCTACTGATATCTAAAATCTTTGTTTGTGGGTTTCGATTTTCTATTCCCTGTGCCCATCTCTCTAAATCTTCAGGAGTAACTGCTGTTGAACCTAATGTTCCTATAGGAACCAAAGATCTTTTTTCACTCAAATTTCTGGTATAACTTTCTTCGGAGTTTCGGTTAAATATTCCACATTCGGGAGATCTATTAATGAGATAACTGATTCACTTTCACTGTCCTGATCATCCGTAATTATTACTTCATTTCTGGGACTATTTAATTGAATTGTCACAGTCTGAGGTTTCTGCCAAGTCTTTTTATCTCCATATAATGGGATTACAGGACCAATAGTCACTGGTACTGTCAAAGCTTCGGCATTGAAATTCAATTGGCTTATTTTCTGAACTAATTCTTCCCTAGTTTTATTTAAAGCTTCTCTCTCATTATCCTGCAACACCCTATTAAGTGACACATCATGTAAAATTTGTGGGGTTAAAGGCATTCCTGTCACCGGTGCACTTGGGGTGACCTTACTAGGTTCTTTTTGGTACGGTGAAGGGTTTTTAATCAAAATATCCTCTAATAGTTCATCATCTGATTCGCCATATCCTGTCATATTCATGTGTTTCATTTTTTCTTTACACTTTCCTCCTAATTGTTCTTCAGCCATTAATACTGTATATAAACCCTCAGTCACCACAGCTCTTTTCCAACACTTCATTTGATCTCCACTTGATTCATACGGATATCTAGGCAAAAATCCTCTAAATCTCCGACCACTTCTAAATTTTTCACGATCAAATGCCTCAATTTTCCATTCTTCCAAAGCTTCATACTGTGTCATTCTAGGATTTGGTTCTAACATATTCATTCTACCTCTCAAATTCTGAAGTATCTTTACATTAAAAGTACCATGCTCCGGAAAAGCCAAAACACCATCACCTTTAGTAAACTCCACCCAATTCTCCAACCATACACACGTGTGATATCCCTTCTCCATCATCATAAATGAAGCAGGTGTTTTAGGTGGCGGAATAGGAATTCCCTCTCTAACATTACCGGTTTGTCTCTTTTAAAGAAATTTTTAATTTTGTTCATAAACGTCATTTTCTTTCGTTCTCCAAACATTTCAGATGGTCGATATAGGAAAGAGTCTTCCGTATATCTTCTAGCTCTATTACCTACTTTGCGTCCTATATCAGCACGACTTACACCCACAGTCAAATTAGAACTCAACATACAATTCTTTCTCGACCAATCCTAGCGCGGCTTTTATCTACCAGCCAATCAGACTCAAGCTCACGCTCGTGATCTAACCAATGTCAGCGCGGTCTTTTGTGACATCAGTATTGCTCCTCACTAATGACCCTCCCTTTACAATTTGCTTCCAGCTCACGCCCGCTGTTTCAACCAATCTCAGCGCGGCTCTTTATGACATCAGTATAACTCCTGTGACTGACCCTCCCTTCACAAGGTAATACGATAACTTATTTTCTTTTACTTTTCTAAAATAAAATCCGTTAGTAACAACATAAAACAGCGCTACTCTGTCTGCTCCACTAAATCAGGATAGATTATAACTTATTCCAGAATCCTTTTCTCTACGAGTAAAAACCTCTGTTTACCCTTCATTCAAGCTCGGAAGAACCTGCTACTCCTTCAGTGTTACCCCTTTTGGGAAATAAGACCAAAGTTTCACCAGTGAACCCTCTGCTATCACTCGCACTCTACTTTTACACAATATAATCCCTAGTATAACACTGCCAGACCTCCGTAGCTTCTCAGTATTATGACAACAGACGAGCAACCTTCTGCAGTGTGGCTTCTATCACCACCCGCTATTCAAATTCCATTCCCGGGATGCCCAGATATCCACTATATCTGTGCTTCTAGATCACATAAAATAAGACACTAACTCTTTTGTTAAACATAAATCAATAATCAATAATCAATTTTTATCACCAAACTAATCACTAATAACCATAACTCTGCTACCAGAAAACTGATCCAGCGGTATACCAACAACAGATACTCCACTACCATATACTCACCTGGGCCCATAAACACACAATTGAGTAAACCGCTGGAGTGAAAAGTTTTTATTTATATATTTCATAATATTCAGGATTAGTTATTTAATATTCCTAACTAACCCTTCACAGATCAAAAGTTCTTTCCTCTGGTCGATGGACCATTAGTTGAACTAGTTGATGGTGATAATTAACATAACTCTTAACTATTCTTTTATTTGAAGTAAATGATCACAGACTCAGGAAGGTTTAAAATCTTTATCTAAATTAAATTCATGTGAACCAATTCAAAATACAGTGCAGTCACCATCATTCATAGGAGAGAAAATGTAATTAATTAAATTCAAAGAAAACGTTTACCTCGGTCTCATACAATAATCAATGCTCAGAAAGGGAGAGGATAGAGAGAAAAGAACATTCATAAATAACGAGAAATTATATTTACCAAGAATGGTGTGAAAGACCAACCACCTGGCCAAAGGGCTGGTAAAGGTCCCCCGGGAAAAGTCAGGAGACAAAGACTTCAGAACAGGATTCAGGATAGGATAGTTGAGCTCTCTGGAATACCGATGATTGCGCCACACCCCTCTCTGACACTCTCTTCCTCCTCGAGATTCTTCCGCGATCTTCTGATCTAACCCAATTAAGTTAGGATAGAAATTTCTGCTTCAGATTCTGCATTCGGCTCTTCATCAGCATCTCACAGCATCTCCCCCAGCACAGCAATTCTGCAGCAATTCAGCCAATCAGCATCTCAGCAAAAATCTTCTGCAAGTCTCTCTCTCTAACTAACTAAAAACTATCTTAATTATACCTTCGTTTTCTTCATGTTCCACCCACTAAAGTTTCAATATCGTAAAAATACGAAAATATGATTGGTCAGGCAAGGGGGAAGCTCCATCACACCATGCTTACATGTCATTAAAATCAGTTCAACTATTGTTCGCAAACCCATCCCCTTAATTTTTATTCATAAATTTAGTTCTCATACGCATTCACATTTCACTTTGAAACATTATTATAACATTCTGAATAAGAGTCCTCATCGTTGAACTCTTCACCATCCGTTCCCAGGGTGTACCACTCGTGTCCTTGGCTCCCGTTCAATATCTAAGTCATCATTTCGGGTTAACTTTCAGTGGACATGCGCAGTCTTTTCATTACTCAGCTTAATTCAGTTATGCATGAGAGGCCCAAATGCGCACTAATAATAAAGTCAAAAAGACAAATATTAATTTCACAAATAAAATGGTCGCACTGTATACCTCCCACCTCTACTTTATTCCCCTTTACTTATTAATACTTTTCCCGCATTAGCATTGATAGAATAGCTTATTTTCGTTTCAGTTAAGCAGATGCCATTCACGCGAATCTTCACGACTCCATTTTAGTGTCTTCTGCTCATGCGTCAGAATTTCCCTCCAAGCGTTACCGCGTCATACTATGTAGATGCAGTTGACGCATGCGCACAACAGTTTCCCCGTTTAAAGCGGTATTAGTTCGTCTTCATTGTTATCCGCATTAGTACACACATAGGCAAGCTTCACTAACCCGCGTGTTCATGTGGTGCGTATTAGTTATTCACAAAACATGATTAAAAACTTGTTAATGAGTTAAACGAGTGGATCGCCTCCGAGCAAGTCTCTTTCTTACGAGACCTTGCTCCATCAATCCCCTCTCTGATGGCATTTTTGAGCCATCACAAAATTACCCATCCCTTCCCAGATGGCAACTTTAACAATTCTCAGTTTTCTCCTTCTTCTTTTATCATTTCGCCAGTTACTTCGTTTCCTTCTAAATCTTTCATCTTTTTGTATAGCTTTCCTTTCATTTCCTCTAACTGAATTTCTTCATATTCCCTCTTTGTTTCTTTCCCTTTCCTTCCCTCTCTGCATGTATCCTTCTTTTTCCCTTGCTTCTGCAACACTTGCATGTGATCATTACTGTCATTACTATTGTCACTATCACAACTACTGGTAATATTATTTTACCTAGAAAACTCTTTCCAAAATTAGTAAACCATTTCCCTATTGATGTTATACTCTTTGTTAATATTCCCCATACATTGTCAACCTCCAGTTGGGTCAAGTCATTATGCATTCTTGTAATATTTCCAATATACCCTTTAATTTCCTTACTTTTGTCCGGAATGTAAGTGCAGCAATGTTGAATTTTCAACATACCACAGACTCCGCCTTCTTTTGCCAATAAAATATCATGAGCAAGACGATTTTGTAAAACCATAGACCTTATTGCAACCATCTCTGTATTAATCATTAAGAATCCTCCGGCAGTATCTGTAGAAAGACGATCAACTATTGTTGACAATTTACAAATTTTACGTGAATTTAGAATGACTCCAACTGAGGGTATCAATGCACTAAATATATCACCTACTATTTCAGAAAAACTAGCTCTTCTTCTCCGTGTTAATCCATTAGATGTTTCATTGATTCCATTGATTCTGTCCACATGGTAGATCTTTGGAAAAACTATTCCAAAATAACAACTCCCATACCATCTTGCAGGTAACCTATAATAGGCATTATTCCCGCATACATAATAAATTCCTGGAAATACAGGATCGGCTCCCCCTTTTAGTCCCCATCCCCCTAAAATTAGGAAGTTGTGTTCACATTCACTGGAACCAATGAAATTGTTATTATAATCTGTCTTTAACCTATGGAGGCAGAATTTTCCCTTTTTCACAAAGTCTAGGGACATCGCAGCATGAGCCTCACCCTTTGCATAAATTCCCTCTTTCTCAGCCCATGGAGGTACATGGGATTTCTGTTCAGCAGCTTTCTTTGTTAAATCCTGTCTCCTTTCTTCTACTAAATTCAAAAACTCTTTTTCTTCTTCACGTAATATACATGTTAGGTTATCCTTGTGTGCCTGTGCTATATCTATTGAACTCATTGTTAAGAAGCATTCACCCATGAACTGTGCATCTTTACTACTAAATACTGGATTCATATTCTTTTGAATAGGTAGTTCTGAAAATACTACATCTAAGTTTGAATAAAAGTACTGAAGTTTCCCGGTTACGTAAAATAAACTTGCTAAAACACTACATGATACACCATATGTTAAAGGTATATGGTGATAAGTCACCCTTCTGACACTGATGAGGGTAACTTCATACAGACATAACAATTACTAATCTCCATTGTATTAACATACTGAAATAACAACTTAGTAAACACATTTAACGACGATTCATTGTCTGATTCATTTTATCTCATCTTCTACCCCTATTTCTATTTTAGTTCCCTTTATTCTATTTACTTTCTCACTAGTAATTGTACTATTCTTTTTATTTGTTTCCATCAACAAAGGTACGCCCACTGTTAGAAATAACCACACTAATACTACTAGTAAAATACTACATAAGCAAAATCTTAAACATTTTCTTTTAAAACTTTGTTTCGGTCTTTCAGTGTCTTCAACTTCTGTCATTTTAATCTGAGAAAATTTCTTTTCTCTTTTACTTTCTTTATTTACATTTTCTTAAAAATCCTGTCTTTTATTTTAAGGAGCCCTTAATTTGTTTTCGTCAATCTGTGCAACATGAAGTCTCTCTTATTCTTCTCGTAAATCTAAGTTTCCAAATTCCTCTACTATAACATAGGTCCACTCAGGGGCCTTGTATTTTCTGTTCAGAATTCTCAATCTTGGGCTTCTTCGCGTAAGTTTTACTAAGGTTTGTTTAGATTGCGTCTGACTCGTAACTTCATTTACTTGCACTGGTTTCTTTTCTGATTTTCTTAGATAATATCTTTGTCTCTTCACTCCTTCAGGCCAATTGTCTCCTTTTCTAACTCTTTTGACCTGAACTGCACTTTCACCTTCTCCGTCTTTTTCTAAGGTTCTTTTATTTTCACTTAATCTGGGCACAATCTGTTCTTGTTCTTCTTCCCTTTCTAATTGTCTTTGTTCTGTATTTTCTGTATTTGGATCTTCTTCTACTTGCACCTGTTCAGGTCTTATTATAGTTTGTTCTTCTTCAGCCTGAACTTGTTCTTCTAGATCTGTCTGATCCTGTTCAGGTCTTATTTCAAAGTGTTCTTCTTCTGCCTGAACTTGTTCTTCTTCTTCTATCTTACCATGCTCAGGTTTCTGAATAGCTTTGTTTATTTCTACCTGAGTGTGTTCTTCTTTCCCTGTCTTTTCCTCTCTACCTTCCTGTCTCTCTAATTCAGTTGTTCTTCTTGTTTCAACAACAGCATCAGGTATTTCAATCACTGGTATCCACTCTTCCTGACTTGTACTTGGCTGTTCATCACATAGTTGTCTTTCAGAATCTATCACTCTAGATTCTTCAACTTCACAACTTTCAACTTCTGACGTCTCAGCTTGTTCAGTCAGTGGCTGCTCTTGTTGTTCAGATGGGCTCGGAACTCTTCTGGTATGACTAGCATGAATCCAATTGGGTAAACCTGCACACTTTACTGCTGTGGTAGTGACTAGTATGACTTGACGTGGTTTATCCCACCTGGGTGCTAGACACTACTTCCTTGCATGTTTCTTCACTAACACCCAATCTCCAGGATTCAAATCATGTGCTTGGTCTGGCTGCCTTTCAACTGCGTCTTCTCCAACCTGATGAGAGACAGAACGCACCATTTCAGCCAATACTTTGCAATAGTCCAATACCAGATCATCAGTTATATTCATCAATTTATTTCCTGGAATAAATGCTTGTCTCATTGCCCTTCCCATGAGTACCTCATGTGGACTCAATCCTGTTTTTCTGTCAGGAATACTTCTGAGACCCATCAGTACAAGAGGCAATGAATCTGGCCATTTCAGCATTGTGGATGCACACATCTTCCCTATTCTTGATTTGATTGTGCCATTAAGCTGTTCTACTATTCCAGAAGCCTCTGGACGATAAGCACAGTGCAGTTTTTGTTCAAAATTAAATGCAGCACAGATTAATCGAAATATCTCATTATTAAAATGAGGTCCTCTATCTGATTCCAAAGTGACTGGAAAACCAAAACGAGGTATCAACTCCCTCAATAGTAGATTAGCAACTGTGAGACTGTCATTTCTTCTAGTGGGGTATGCCTCTACCCATCTCGAGAACAGGCACACTATGACAAGTACATACTTCAATCCATTGCACGGAGGTAAGTCAATGAAGTCTAACTGCAGTCTGGTGAAGGGTCCTTCTGCCTTTCCAATCTTTCCCCAACTAACCACTGTCTTCCTGCCTGGGTTCTGCTGCTGACAAATTAAGCATCTTTGGCAAAGGCTCTCTGCGACTACCCTAAACTTCGGATTGTACCAACTCTGTCTAAATAATCTGATCATTGAATCCCTGCCAATATGTGTTGTCCCATGGTATACTCTTGCCATTTGAGAGAGTAGACAATCTGGCATGACTGGTCTGCCATCTAAGTACCCCCACACTTCATCTTCTGTCCTTTTTGTACAACCCGATTTTATCCAGTTTTCTTTTTCTTTTTCCTTAACTTCTTCCTGTAACTGTCTGACCTCATCCCATGTTTCTGGAACTGAGAAAAACATAAGTTGGCAGCTGGTTTCACCCGTTTCAATTTTTCTGTTAATTGACATTGTATTTCTTGCACAGTATTGAGCAATTTGGTCTGCATACCTATTACCGGCCGTCACATAGTCATGTCCTGACTGATGTGCAGCGCATTTAACAACTGCTACTTCTTTTGGCAATTGTAATGCTTCCAACAAATCTTTTAAATTTTTACTATCTCTGATAGGAGATACTGAAGAAGTCAGAAATCCCCTCTGCATCCAGAGTTGGCCAAAGTCGTGCACTAACTCCGAAACCATATTGACTATCCGTAAATATGGTTATTCTCCAATTTTTCCCCATTTTGCATGCCTTTGTTAAGGCCACCAATTCGGCTACTTGTGCAGACTTGACTCCCGGTAAACAGGATGCTTCAATGACCCCTGCAATTTTGCATACAGCATATGCAGCACTTAACCCTCCTCCTTCTGTTCTCAGACATGATCCATCCACGAACAATTCATGATCAGATTCCTTCAATGGAGTTTCCTTTATATCTGGACGGGGCTTAGTACACAATTCAGTCACATCCAAACAATCATGATCAATCTCATCTTTCACTTCTTCACAACATGGATCTGGTAAAAATGTGGCAGGATTCATTATTGTACATCTTATCACTGTCACATTTTCTGCTTCCAAAATCACTCTTTCATACTTAGTCAGCCGACTAGGAGTGAGATGTTGTGTTTGCGTTCTTGTCAAAAGAATCTCAACTGAGTGTGGAACGTAGACCTTTACAGGATGTCCCGTCACAATTGACTCACTTTGCTCCAGACTCATACAAGTAGCAGCTACTGCTTTTAAGCAGCCAGGTAAGGCTGAGGCCACTGGATCCAAGGTGGCAGAGAAATATGCCACTGGACGTCGGCTCAATCCATGTCTCTGTGTTAAAACTGAAAGTGCACAATTTTCTCTTTCACAACAAAACAGCGCAAATTCTTTTGAATAATCAGGCATGCCCAAAGCAGGGGCCTCACAAAGGCTTCCAAACATTCATCATTCCAATCAATTGGATCTTTCGCTCTTTTCCGAGTAATTGTATTAATGGTTTTGCTAGCAGGGAGAAGCTATTTATCCACTGCCTACAGTACCCAACCATTCCCAGAAACATTCTCATCTCCTTCTGTGTCTGTGGTAGTTGCATTTCTTTGATTATTTTTATTCTTTCCGGTGTCACTTTTCTAACTCCTCTTTCTATTTTATGCCCTAAATATCTAACTTCTTGTTGACAGAACTGCAATTTTTCTGGAGACACCTTGTGTCCTCCTTCGGCCAAATGGTTCAGTAATGCAATTGTGTCAGTGACACAATCTTCTCGTGTCTTTGATGACACCAATAGGTCATCAATGCACTGAACCAGAACTGATTTCCCGGGCATAACTAATGACTCCAGACACTTTTTCAGTATCTGATTGAAAATTGAGGGACTCTCTGTGTACCCTTGAGGAACTCGGCACCATGCCGAAATACGATCCTCAAACCGGAAGGCAAAGAGATACTGGCTGTCTGGGTGCAAAGGAATGGAAAAGAATGCTTGTCACAAATCAATTACTGTATACCAACTTGCATCCCAAGGTATTTGATAAAGGATCACTTCTGGATTTGGCACCACTGGGCAACAAGGCACTACAATTTTGTTTATTTTTCGCAAATCTTGCACTATCCTGTATTTACCACTAGGCTTTTTTAGTCCCTGATTGGCGAATTACATGGACTACTCATTATTTCTTTTAGAATTCCTTGTTTGATCATTTGATCAATTACTGGAGCAACTCCTGCTTTCACTTCTGGACTCATTTTATACTGCCGTGTATTTGGATAAACTGCACCTTCTTTTACCACTATTTTTATGGGGTCTACATTCGCCATTAGCCCTATATCTTTTCCTGAAAAGTCCCACACTTCTGGATTTACTGTGGTTCTTAATTCTTCTGGTAATTCACTTTCAGTTAGTAATGAAAACATTTCATTCTCTTCTGTACCTTGCTTAGCTAACATCATCTTATATGCAACATCCTCATCAGGTGTTTGGAAAGTAACACCATCAGGCGTACAGTAGATTGTGCAATTCATTTTGCACAATAAATCTCTCCCCAACAGATTTACCGGGCTTGAGTCACAAACTACAAACCGATGCATGTCTTTAAAGTTTCCAATATGCACTTCCATTGGTCTTGTAACTGGGGTTCTAATCTGTTTGTTTGACACTCCTACAACTTGGATAGTTTCTCCCGAGAGGGGTAGGTTTGGGATGTCTGCTGTTCTCACAGTAGACCGGGTAGCACCAGTGTCCAATAGAAAAGTGATGTCACTACCTTCAACTTTCCCTTCAATAAATGGACCTGTCTGATCTACCGGCAAGGATGCGCCAAGCACGCACTCCTCTTCCTCCCCCTCAGGCACCGTCATTGTACGTAGTCCAATTCGTCTTCATCATTCTGCAAAAAATACTGTGAAACCACAGGGTTATTCTTACCACTTTCTCCATGAAATCCGGTGTTCGCATTGTATTTTTGAATGTTTACATGGCTTGGCATAGGAGGTTGTGGCACCTGATACTGTGGGGTAGTTACCTGCTGCTGCTGTGGCTGTTTCACAACCACTTCATTCTGCATCTGCGGATTTAAATTTTGATTTGGCCCATTATTATTCTGGACATTTTTACACTCGTTCTTCGAAAGTCCATACTTTCCGCACGCATGACAAGGATATATCTTCCTTGCCTCCTCTCTACTCATTCGTCCTCGTCCTTTACCACCACTCAACACTTGTTCACTTTGATTCTGGTCTTTTATCTCATTATCATTCTGGGAAATTAATTTTGCTTCCTGCTGCTCTGCCAATTTCACTTGTGCCCACATAATTTTCTCTTTTAATTTTCTATGTTTTGCCTCAATGTCGTCATCGCAATACTTCGCATATTTCAATATTTCTTCTTTGGTTTTGCTTTGTGAGCACAACATATGTTGTTGAATCATCTGACTAATCTCTGGTTTTAAACCATACACAAACCGATATACAAAATGTCCCATATCCTTATCTCCAATGTTCTCAAATCCACTATACTGCTTGAATACCTGTAACAACCTCTCATAGTACGCGTGTACAGACTCCTTTGGCTCCTGAGTGGTTCTATCTATTTTCACCCAATCAGTCTCTTTAGGAGGTATTTTCCCTTTCAAGAAAGTAATTACTTGGTAATACTTCTTCATCACCTCCTCTGATGGCGCTCCTGTTTTGGAATCCCTTGGATAGTCCTCATTTGGCCAATCAATTGTAATCTTACATTCTGTCCATAAATCAGCTGGTACTACAATATCAAATAAACCATCCAAATCCTTCAACAAAACCTTTGAAACTTTCACAAATCTTTCCACCTGTTTATACCATTCAACTGGTTTTTCTCTCAACCTAGGGAAATCATTTGTAAATGACAAGATATCCTGTCTGCTCCAAGGAACATGAATATATCCACCACCAGGAACTTCTCTCACACCGGACACATTCTCTCAATCTTATCTGATTCTTTTACTGGAAATGCAGATGACGCTTCTCCTGCTTGTACTTCCTCTTTCTTTCTTATCCATCTAATTCTCCATTTGTCAATGTCTCCCCATTTTCACAAAATATTCATCAACTCTTTTATCTGTAGTCTCTTACCAGAAGTATTCACACTTTCTAAATCCTTTTCAGTAAACTCCACTCAATATGGTTTCTGCAATAGTTTCGATTTCCCTATATCTATTCCAATCTCTGAGGCAACTTCTGTTAATCTCTCATGAAATACTCTTGCTCTTCTGGTTATGCTCTTACATAAGAATAGCAACTCCTCATCATTGTAAACGTACAATCTTTCTGTGCTCACATTGCCAGCTATCATTTCTTCCAAATCTACTTTCAATCTACTGATATCTAAAATCTTTGTTTGTGGGTTTCGATTTTCTATTCCCTGTGCCAATCTCTCTAAATCTTCAGGAGTAACTGCTGTTGAACCTAATGTTCCTATAGGAACCAAAGATCTTTTTTCACTCAAATTTCTGGTATAACTTTCTTCGGAGTTTCGGTTAAATATTCCACATTCGGGAGATCTATTAATGAGATAACTGATTCACTTTCACTGGCCTGATCATCCGTAATTATTACTTCATTTCTGGGACTATTTAATTTAATTGTCACAGTCTGAGGTTTCTGCCAAGTCTTTTTATCTCCATTTAATGGGATTACAGGACCAATAGTCACTGGTACTGTCAAAGCTTCGGCATTGAAATTCAATTGGCTTATTTTCTGAACTAATTCTTCCCTAGTTTTATTTAAAGCTTCTCTCTCATTATCCTGCAACACCCTATTAAGTGACACATCATGTAAAATTTGTGGGGTTAAAGGTATTCCTGTCACCGGTGCACTTGGGGTGACCTTACTAGGTTCTTTTGGTACGGTGAAGGGTTTTTAATCAAAATATCCTCTAATAGTTCATCATCTGATTCGCCATATCCTGTCATATTCATGTGTTTCATTTTTTCTTTACACTTTCCTCCTAATTGTTCTTCAGCCATTAATACTGTATATAAACCCTCAGTCACCACAGCTCTTTTCCAACGCTTCATTTGATCTCCACTTGATTCATACGGATATCTAGGCAAAAATCCTCTAAATCTCCGACCACTTCTAAATTTTTCACGATCAAATGCCTCAATTTTCCATTCTTCCAAAGCTTCATACTGTGTCATTCTAGGATTTGGTTCTAACATATTCATTCTACCTCTCAAATTCTGAAGTATCTTTACATTAAAAGTACCATGCTCCGGAAAAGCCAAAACACCATCACCTTTAGTATACTCCACCCAATTCTCCAACCATACACACGTGTGATATCCCTTCTCCATCATCATAAATGAAGCAGGTGTTTTAGGTGGCGGAATAGGAATTCCCTCTCTAACATTACCGGTTTGTCTCTTTTAAAGAAATTTTAAATTTTGTTCATTAACGTCATTTTCTTTCGTTCTCCAAACATTTCAGATGGTCGATATAGGAAAGAGTCTTCCGTATATCTTCTAGCTCTATTACCTACTTTGCGTCCTATATCAGCACGACTTACACCCACAGTCAAATTAGAACTCAACATACAATTCTTTCTCGACCAATCCTAGCGCGGCTTTTATCTACCAACCAATCAGACTCAAGCTCACGCTCGTGATCTAACCAATGTCAGCGCGGTCTTTTGTGACATCAGTATTGCTCCTCACTAATGACCCTCCCTTTACAATTTGCTTCCAGCTCACGCCCGCTGTTTCAACCAATCTCAGCGCGGCTCTTTATGACATCAGTATAACTCCTGTGACTGACCCTCCCTTCACAAGGTAATACGATAACTTATTTTCTTTTACTTTTCTAAAATAAAATCCGTTAGTAACAACATAAAACAGCGCTACTCTGTCTGCTCCACTAAATCAGGATAGATTATAACTTATTCCAGAATCCTTTTCTCTACGAGTAAAAACCTCTGTTTACCCTTCATTCAAGCTCGGAAGAACCTGCTACTCCTTCAGTGTTACCCCTTTTGGGAAATAAGACCAAAGTTTCACCAGTGAACCCTCTGCTATCACTCGCACTCTACTTTTACACAATATAATCCCTAGTATAACACTGCCAGCCCTCCGTAGCTTCTCAGTATTATGACAACAGATGAGCAACCTTCTGCAGTGTGGCTTCTATCACCACCCGCTATTCAAATTCCATTCCCGGGATGCCCAGATATCCACTATATCTGTGCTTCTAGATCACATAAAATAAGACACTAACTCTTTTGTTAAACATAAATCAATAATCAATAATCAATTTTTATCACCAAACTAATCACTAATAACCATAACTCTGCTACCAGAAAACTGATCCAGCGGTATACTAACAACAGATACTCCACTACCATATACTCACCTGGGCCCATAAAAACACAATTGAGTAAACCGCTGGAGTGAAAAGTTTTTATTTATATATTTCATAATATTCAGGATTAGTTATTTAATATTCCTAACTAACCCTTCACAGATCAAAAGTTCTTTCCTCTGGTCGATGGACCATTAGTTGAACTAGTTGATGGTGATAATTAACATAACTCTTAACTATTCTTTTATTTGAAGTAAATGATCACAGACTCAGGAAGGTTTAAAATCTTTATCTAAATTAAATTCATGTGAACCAATTCAAAATACAGTGCAGTCACCATCATTCATAGGAGAGAAAATGTAATTAATTAAATTCAAAGAAAACGTTTACCTCGGTCTCATACAATAATCAATGCTCAGAAAGGGAGAGGATAGAGAGAAAATAACATTCACAAATAACGAGAAATTATATTTACCAAGAATGGTGTGAAAGACCAACCCCCTGGCCAAAGTGCTGGTAAAGGTCCCCCGGGAAAAGTCAGGAGACAAAGACTTCAGAACAGGATTCAGGATAGGATAGTTGAGCTCTCTGGAATACCGATGATTGCGCCACACCCCTCTCTGACACTCTCTTCCTCCTCGAGATTCTTCCGCGATCTTCTGATCTAACCCAATTAAGTTAGGATAGAAATTTCTGCTTCAGATTCTGCATTCGGCTCTTCATCAGCATCTCACAGCATCTCCCCCAGCACAGCAATTCTGCAGCAATTCAGCCCATCAGCATCTCAGCATCTCAGCAAAAATCTTCTGTCTCTCTCTCTCTAACTAACTAAAAACTATCTTAATTATACCTTTGTTTTCTTCATGTTCCACCCACTAAAGTTTCAATATCGTAAAAATACGAAAATATGTTTGGTCAGGCAAGGGGGAAGCTCCATCACACCATGCTTACATGTCATTAAAATCAGTTCAACTATTATTCGCAAACCCATCCCCTTAATTTTTATTCATAAATTCAGTTCTCATACGCATTCACATTTCACTTTGAAACATTATTATAACATTCTGAATAAGAGTCCTCATCGTTGAACTCTTCACCATCCGTTCCCAGGGTGTATCACTCGTGTCCTTGGCTCCAGTTCAATATCTAAGTCATCATTCCGGGTTAACTTTCAGTGGACATGCGCAGTCTTTTCATTACTCAGCTTAATTCAGTTATGCATGAGAGGCCCAAATGCGCACTAATAATAGAGTCAAAAAGACAAATATTAATTTCACAAATAAAATGGTCGCACTGTATACCTCCCACCTCTACTCTATTCTCCTTTACTTATTAATACTTTTCCCGCATTAGCATTGATAGAATAGCTTATTTTCGTTTCAGTTAAGCAGATGCCATGCACGTGAATCTTCACGACTCCATTTTAGTGTCTTCTGCTCATGCGTCAGAATTTCCCTCCAAGCGTTACCTCGTCATACTACGTAGATGCAGTTGATGCATGCACACAACAGTTTCCCCATTTAAAGCGGTATTAGTCCGTCTTCATTGTTACCTGCATTAGTACACACATAGGCAAGCTTCACTAACCCGCGTGTTCATGTGGTGCGTATTAGTTATTCACAAACTTGATTAATAACTTGTTAATGAGTTAAACTAGTGGATCGCCTCTGAGCAAGTCTCTTTCTTACGAGACCTTGCTCCATCACACCTGTATAGGGTCCAGAGAGCCCTCAACAATCTGTCTGTCTTGTTGGACTACTTACGAGATTCGGTTTGGGGTTAAGATGTGGGCTCAGACCTCAACAGTCCCATGACAGTGGCAGCAGAAACACCATTTGGCATCAGAACGTTTCAATGTTTTTCTAGAACTGAATGACTTTAGAGTCATACAGAGCAACGTCCAGCAGAAACTTACCACCACTGGAGAAGTGAAGGTCGTACCAGCAACTCCTGGTTGGATTCCAAAAATTGGTTACTTAGACCAGGAGAAGACAGTGGACAATAAGGAATGCAGGCCATCCTACAGAGTGTCTTTCCCTGTCCTAGTAGTCCTAGAACTGTACTGTTTACCACCGCTTGTTGGCTGCAAAAACAAGAGATTTGTGTCACTAGATCTCATCAAATCACATCATGTGGCCAGTTATACAAAGTAGACCAAGAGGGCTCCTGGGTAGTTAGCTGCCTCCTCTCACTACCCTACAGGAAGTCCCACTGGAAGCTTTGATCAGCAATGAAGCTTCTTCTCTCCAGCTGGAGACAGCTAACACTGAAGTATCACTTCTACCTGTTACATCAACAACTACCATACAATCACCATATACTGAAACACAGATTGCACTTCTGCAAACAGAAAAAGAGGTTATCTACCACAACATAGCACCCTTGGAGTCAACTCCCAGTTTTACACAGCCTCTAGAGGTGTCTGAAATAGATTGAACAGCCTCTGACGACTTAATCAACTTTGATTTCTTCTCTTCGGATTCGTCTGACCAACCATCACTACCTCCCAGAGGTATATTGCGTGAAATTTACATTTTGCTGAAAAAGACATACTTTATCCCCCGTGGATATATATTTGGATTATAATTTTGTTACTTTTCCTCTTCCCTTGGATTGGTTTTGTGACAGTCTTTTTCTTGCTCCTGAATTGGACACTATCTCCCAGAATGCTCTCCTGTTGTACTGGTAAATTTGGTTTTAATACCCCATTGTTCATCACACAAAGTGTGACGAGACCTATACCGGGTGAACATTGTTGCTGTTCCGGTTAATGATGGAACTGTTTGGGATAAGGTATCATATGATATATTTGGACCAACTGAAATATTGCAAATTCCATATGTATTTAAAATTTTCTTACAGGGTGTCATCACTTCTAGCACTATCTCTGATGATTGGGGCATTGATAAAGTGCATGAAATGCCAGATGATTTACAGGATTCAACATTTTTTAATTCAGAAGAAATGAATGAAGGCATGGCTAATTTTGATGAATGTTCTGGTTTCACCATTATGATCGCCATTTTTTACATAAAGCAAGTACTCCACATGCAGCATTTATTTACACACAATGGGAACACTGCCCTACACCACCACGGCGTAGCTTAAACGCATTTGCACAGAAGTTTGCATATTTTTCTGGCCACAATCCAGCTGACACTGAGTCCTATTACTATAAACTCAAACCTTCAAGGGCTAAGAAAACTATGCGCAATGACACAAAGTTAATATATTCTGCATCTTTTACTTCCCAGCTGTCTGTAAAAGGATTTGACTTATGGAAAAACAATGTTGATTTAAAATCTAAATCGGGATCTAAAAATTAGCAGGGAACAAGGCTTTATTTAGAGCATGCCTTATACAATCCAAATGATTTTCCTGAATAAAACTATGCAGCAAGCATTGAGTCTTGGCCTGGCCAAGATAAAAGATCTGAACGCACCAAACAATCCTACATTTGCACGATTTGCGAATTTGCAACGGTTTACAAATTACACAGAGGGAACATTAAACAACATGCTTTGCAATAGCACATACAATTCTTCATGTACCCGTCAGGAGGGATGGTTAGTGTGGCCATTAGACACTAACAGATGTCAGGCATGTTTTCTTGACAGCACCATAGGGGTTAGGATCAGTAGGCCTGACCAGCGCTAGGTGCAGACACAACACTTGGGGTGGTAACAACCTACAGCGTTGGCAAGTTGTGCCTGGATTGGCTTAAACATTCCACATTGTCTCAGGTGAAACATCACTTGTCCCTTCTTTCTGATGACATGGGACTACAGGACTTCTTACTAGGTCATTCAAAACCACATCAAAAGCTCTTTCTGTATGCTATATAAAATAAAGTATGGAAGGTTTTCACAGTAGCAATCTGCTGAGAGACTCCGCGAAATTGACAGGGCAAATTTAGAAAGGGCTCTGGCAGTAGTTGACAATGGTATGACTACTCTATCCACTAGGATATACTCCTTGGGTAACATAGTGTCATCTGCTATTGACATCATACAGAGTGACATGTCTTCTTTACATCATGGGCAGTCACAGATTAGGGCTATCATGTTACTGAGTTTGACTCTACAGACACTTCGTGCTGGCCGCATGCCACTAGCTTGTTTTTATCTTACATTTTACAAAAGAGCAAACCAACATGGCTAAGAAGGACGCAACATACACTATGTTACACATAGAGAAGTTGGCAAAATTACCATGCACTGTTGCAAAAACATCTTCCACAGATTGGATAATCCACAGGTATATTTCTCTGACAGTTTCGACTTTTCACGTCCAATACTGTTTATAACACCATCAAGTGGGCAGATATGAAGCGCTAGGAAAAGGATATGTATATAAGTCATGGATCTTACCTTTCAAATACCGTTGTAGGAATAGTGGGACTGAGGTTTTTCTTAGTGGGACTGACTCTGTGAGTACCTTGGGACATTCCTTAGTCTGCAGGGAAGTTTCGCTTTATGGCACATGTAATGCGTGTAAGGCAAACTTGTTGTGTTTTCTGAAGGGTTCTCCAGCTGCTGTGATCTGTCTGGCATTCATATTACTCTCAAATGGGAGTTACTTGATGCTGAATGATCAGGGCTATTATGGGATGAATCCGGGTATTGCTGTAGTCATGATCTGTTGTACGCAAGTACTGTTTCCACCTGCCTGCTCAGTTAGGGATGCAATGCTTTGGCCTTCGATAAAGCTTTCGAATGTGCACTTTGATGCTGAAAGCCTTATTGCTCCAGAAGGATGCAGCCTTAACATCTGCAAAGGAGGCATTTGATCTTTAAGCTGCAAGGTCTTGTTCTGGGATGCAGTCGCTACTCTGCACTAATTTCCCACATCATTTCAGGTAGCATGTGCACCACATTTTTAACATGTCTATGGGGTAGCACACTTTTTTAAGTCTTTTGGCTGTGTGTTGGTTAGTACCTTCCAAACGGTCTTCGGAGTTATTCCAACATTCATACAGTCTGTGCTTTGAACCATTTTTGGAGGCTTACTGCTAGTCCTGTTTCTAACTGTAGGGGTTGTGCTTTCATTTTTCCTGCTCCACAATGGATGTCCCATCACAAGGCTAAATTGGGATGGCACTACCACATGTGCTCCTGTGTCGTGTATGAATGATCCCTTCATGAGTCCTTTGGTGCACCCTTAGGAACTAAATGACCACTGGTTCTTGTCCTTCCGGCCTGACTGGCTACACTGTGTTTAGCCCATTATCCGCTGTCGGTGGACTTTTTTGAGTGTGACTTGGACATTTGCCTAGGAAAGCAACTCCGAACATTGACCTACCGGTGGGTCTGTAAACGGCTCACTAGTACCGTTAATCTTCGTGCTTGCCGTTGCTTCTAAATGCATACTATGACCCCTTCTGGGATGTTTCGGCTCCTGGTGCTTTGGATCCTGGCTCTTTTTTTTGCAGACTTGACACTGGCTGTTCATCCCTTGTCAGATGCTGTGGGGGATGGACTGGGGCATATTTGCTCTATGGATCTATTGCATTGAATGCCCCTGGAAACATCATCTGCAGTTGCTGGGAACAGCTTTGTTTCGTCTACTCCTCAGAACACATAAACAATCTGGCAGTTTGATTTCTGGGAACTTTTAATTTGGCCATGCTTTTTAACATTCTAGTTTTTTTTAAAATTGCATTGCTTTTAATGATTTGGCTTTCTGAATGCTTTTATTCTTTTTTATATTTATAGAATTTTTTCAACTACAAACAAGGATCAAGAGAAAGGGGGAAGGGGAAACATAGAAACATACATGGGTATCAAAAATGTCACAATAGAGCATCAGCATTTGCGCCATCAATAACCCAAGTTACAATATGTTCAGTGAAGGCCAATTCTACACATACAGAAAGAAAAAAAGTCTGACAGTGCCTGTTGCTGTAAAAATAAAAAACGTGGGGGAAGATGAAGAAGGGCCAGGAGATACAAGCTATGGGGAAGTGTTTTCCATAGTAAGGTTATTACATCATAAAGATAAGCGTAGTATTATACATATTAAAAAAGACTCATGGTTGCCTTATGTATGCATATGTAATCCAGCGGAGCCAGGCTTAAGCACTACACAATCACTCCTTCTCCTCAGTATGAAGTAATAAATAAGACCGCAGTGGCTTTGAAATATTTTTGGGTCTGGAGGTAGGTGGCTGCAGTGTAGCATAAGTGTCACTAGTAGTGTCACAGTACATTAAGTCCTGCATCCAAGCTTTCACCGCTAGGAGTGTGGATCCCCCCAGTCTAGAGAGACCTGTCTCTTAGCAAGGAGCAGAGCAATGGCAGCGAATCGCCAAACTCCCGCAGCTAGTGGCTTAACATATCTCAAAAGTGCCATCAGTGGGAACGGGAGGATAAGGACGTGGGGAGACCCAATATACCCTTGGAGGCTTGGGCAGATAGATCAATTATAATAAAAATGCCTGCAAGGGATTTCGTTTAAAAAATATAACTTTTGATGTACTATACATCAAATGACTTAGTGGTTCAGTCCAATCAGATCCTGAGCCTTTGAAAAATCAATGCATACGTCAAAATTGAGAAAACCTAAACGTTCAATGAATGTAAAAACAAAGAAACACGGGATATCTTTTTGAAAAATACAATTTTTTTAATATAAACCAGGTTGAAGAGGGTACAATCAAGAGAAATTAATCCAGCAAAACATCATGAAAGAGGGTATACAAATTGTCCTGCAAAGCATGAATATGTACATCCATTCCAAAATAACTAAAGAAGTAACATGTCTGGGGATACAGATCACAGTCACTTAAATACAATAAACATTTGGGAAATAGATGATGAAGTTGACGTTTCGGTCTTTCGTGGCGTATGTCCGTCAGACCATCTTCAGGACGTTGAATATTGCATATAACAAAGACCCCTAAGTAAACATAATGCATACAATTACATTTATGGAAACTAAAATTTATGTAATCAGTTCAAACAGTAAAACAATTTAATAAGATAGCCCGTGTAAAAAAGAAGAAGAAAAGCAAAAGTGGCAACCCAATTGAACCAACATTTCATTTATTGGTACTTATATTGTCCCAAAAGGTATCCAAAAATAGAGACTCAATCGTTTGTGCATGTAAAAAAGGCCATAGTGATTTCAATGCCTCTCATCCCAACAATGTTGCAACCAAGTTGTTTACCAATGTTCCTATGCTTACTTTGTGAAGGTCCGGTAAATGAATTGGACCCAGGAAGATTATAGTAATTTTCAAAGGAGTCAAATTAGCCCCGAGATTTGAATGTCGGAACGGTCACTGTGAAACAAAACAGTGAAGATAATGACAAAATAAAAAAAAAACGACAAACCAATAAATGTACTGCTGATACAGCTCAGAAGCTGCAATTCAACACACTTAGGGCATTGCTAATACAAATGTCAGGTCTTAACGAATGGTAAACTGTCTATGGAAATGAGAATCCTTTCTTATTTTTAAAAAGGGGCATATGATAATATGTCTGCTTCTGGTAACAGTAATACCAATATGCAAAATAAGATTGTAAAGCATGCAGCATTAAGTCGCAGTATACCAATTTAAAACTGCTTTACTTAAACGTAAGAGGTGACTACCGTCATTTATAAAGATGTCTCAGAGTGACAATATAGTTGTTTCACATAGCTTATATATTCCTGATCATATTGATTTAGAACTAAAAATAATACTTTTACTTTTTGTTATAAATGTCTCAGGGCTCATCAGATGAAAGATAAATGAAAGTGCAAACACAGACCTAGAATTAGCTCTGAATGCTCCGCTCACTAAACTCTAATGAATCGTTAGGTGCCGACATGCTGTTAATAACTTGAGAGCGTTAACGTATATATGAAATCGTGACAATCCAATCTGATTATAAGATTACGGCGGCTAATTGATCTGGCAGAAAAGGAGATAAATGGTCCTGAAAATAAGTTAACCATTCTTCTCATTGCAACAAGTGAATGGCAAAAATCAAAGCCTCGATCGCCCCCCAGTTAACTTACTTGGACTCAAGATAGCTCATACACGGGCGTCAGTCCTGTGAAAGCAGAGTAAATTCAAAACAGCTGAACTGGCACGTATTATACCCATTGACCCCGGAAGTTAAATCGATGACCTTAGACCCGAAAGTATTACGGCCTCTAGCCTCTACAGTCGGAATAAGGCGGCCATCTTAGCCTGTCTACAGATAAAGGAAAACGAACAGCGTTCGTACCTTTATCGGTTAATTTTGAATATACAATAAGCAATAAGGGTCAATCGCTTGAATCTTATCATATGTGTCCGACATACTCTTATTGTCGAAACAAAAAACTGATTCAACATTCGCTTAGATGTACTACAAAGTAATGGGACTGCCTCTCGAGATCAGAAAATGAAAAATGGTGGATACATCACAAAGCATAAGTATACAAAATTTGTATACCAAAATTACTACTAATACATAACATGGTAGTCACTGTCAATCACTGTTATACAGTTTGGTATCAAATCATGGTGTTACATAATTCCTTCTACAGATAAAAATAGAAAAGTAAAAGAATCCTGGCAATGTTGCAACACTATATTAGAAGAATCACATGATGTGTGCAACAACGCTTACAATCTAAGTCAAACAGGAAGCTGACCATGTAGACATCAGTTGTTTTTTTTAAAAACAACACACAGTATAGCAAGGTGTTGTTTCTATTTATCTGTCTTCATGCAATACACGCTAAAGCATGCCATTCAGTGGCTGAATTAAGGCCCTGTTTGATACTATCTGCACGACAAATCCAACGATTTTCCTTCAGTGTGAGAATCCGGTCCACATTTGCCTGTCTAATGGTTGGCTTTACCAACTCTATTACCCACCAAACCATATCTTTCTCAGTGTGTTTGGCCTGACCGAAGTGTTCTACAAGCGGTGCATTCTCTACTTTACAACGAATCCTCGATTGATGCTGTAGGATGCGTTTTTTTACCACTTGTGTCGTTTTACCTATATAGATCAGGCCACATGGGCACTGAATACAGTAAACCTCTCCTCTCGGACCCCACACCTACCACCTGCGGAGTCCCTCAGGGCTCCTCCCTCAGCCCGACGCTCTTCAACGTCTACATGGCTCCACTTGCCCCCATCGTCAGAACCTACGGACTCAACATCGTGTCTTACGCAGACGACACCCAGCTCATCCTCTCCCTATCCAACGAGCCCAACACCGCCAGACGCAACTTTCGAGAAGGCATGGAAGCCGTCGCCAAATGGATGAAAAACAGCTGCCTACAACTAAACACCAACAAAACAGAAGTACTCATCATGGGCCCAAACCCCGACGCCTGGAGCGACACCTGGTGGCCCCCTGCCCTCGGAAACCCGCCAACCCCCACAGACCACGCACGCAACCTGGTAATCATCCTGGACTCCGAGCTCAAAATGGACCGCCAGATCAACTCTGTCTCGTCTTCCTGCTTCCACACCCTCCGCCTCCTTCGTAAGACCTTCAAATGGATCCCCCTCGAACACCGAAAGACAGTCACCCACGCCCTGGTCACCAGCAGACTCGACTACGGCAACGCACTCTACGCCGGAATAAACAAAAACCTCATCCGCAAGCTACAGAACATCCAGAACGCCGCCGCAAGACTGGTCCTCAACCTGCCAAAACTCTGCCACATCTCCCAGCACCTGCGCACACTCCACTGGCTCCCCGTCGAGGCCAGAATCACCTTTATGATGCTCACCCACGCACAAAAGGCCCTCCACGGCACCGGACCAGCATACCTGAACAGCCGACTCAAATTCCACGCACCACAAAGGAACCTACGATCAGCCCAGCTCTCCTACGCCGTGGTCCCCCGCACCAGAAAGACCAGATCGGGAGACCGCTCCTTCTCCTTCCTCGCAGCCAAAGCATGGAACGCCCTTCCGCTCCACCTCAGACAGACAACATCGCTCCCCATCTTCGCAAGAAACCTCAAAACCTGGCTCTTCGACAGACCCCCTCCTTGATGGAATGGAACCTGCACCCCCCCACCCCTAGCGCCTTGAGACCCTTACGGGTGAGTAGTCGTGCTTTAACAAACTCCTGATTGATTGATTGAACATTATTGGTGTTGCAGTTGGAAAAGTGTTTGATGATAATCCTTTGTCCATTTAGTTCAAAGGATTTGGTGTTGTTAGTGGTGCTACACGCTGCACAACTATTACATTTATAATGCCCTGTTACGGGAGTCAGTTGTCTCATGTTATCCACTACATTGATATCAGGCATTTTATATGCATGGACAAGACGGTCTTTCAAGTTTGAGCCCCTTTCAAAGGAGAACAACGGTTTCTCAGTCAGTTCTGGAAGTGAAGCAAGTAAAGTCCAGTGCTTGTTCACTATTTTCTTAATATTATTGGTGGCTGTACCAAAAGTGGTCACGCAGACCAATTGGGGTTGGACTGTTTTGTTCTTAACCTCCAATAGCGCGTCACAGTTGTTATACCATGCGCGCTTAAGTGACCTTTTTAAAAGTTTGTTTGGGTAACCTCGTACATGTAATTTTTCTTTCAACTTTTTCGCCTCCAGAAAGTAGTTCTCCCTTCTGGAACAATTCCTCAGTAAACGTAGGAACTGTCCGAACGGGAGCCCATCTTTAAGTGCTTGTGGATGATGGCTGCTGTATTTCAGCAAGGTGTTTCGTGCTGTGGGTTTGGTAAATAGAGTAGTGTAAAGGGTGTTCTCAATGACTTCTTTTATTGGAATGTCCAAGAAGTTCATACTCTGATTGTCAAATTTTAGTGTAAATTTCAAGTTGGGATTTCTGGAATTAATCCAGTCATGAAATTGAGATAGCAAATCCTTGCTACCTCTCCAAATCAAGAATACATCATCTATGTATCTTAGCCAACATGTTATGTTGGACTAAAATGGATTTAAGACATCATAGATATGTTTCTGCTCAAAGTCGGAGACATAAATGTTTGCTATATCGGGGGCATAAACAGCCCCCATTGCAACACCTTTCTGTTGTTGATAAAATGTCTTCTCAAACAAAAAGAAGTTTTCACATAAGGAGATCTTTATGCAATCAGTGATAAAATCAGTTGGAACATTATGTGGTCTGGGCCTACTGTTAAGTAACTGTTCAATGATGTTGAGAACTTCCAGTTATGGAATGTTGGTGTACAGGCTCTCTATGTCAATGGACACCAACAATTCACAAGTGGGATCAAAGTAGTGATTCTCTACCACATTGATGACTGCTGTGGTGTCCCTGATATATGTCACAGCTTCAGTTGCAAAAGGACGGATGAAAAAGTCGGCATACTGAGCTAGTGGTTTAAGGATGGAATTACACCCTGACACAATAGGTCTTCCCGGTATTGGTTGAAAGCTATGACGTATGTTGCTAATTTGGATATTTCGGATCAGGGGAAAAGGAAATATGAATTTTGGACTCCCTTTGTGTCTAGGGAAATTCCCTAATTGGAAGAATCTGGTCCTATGATTAAGCCTTTTCCTGCCTCTGCTGTGTTTTGGTTCCTTCTTCGCGTGAGTAGAAGGACATGGGGAAAGGTCTGTGGTCGAAAGAAGGAGGAGGTCTCTTTGAAAGGTGGCGTGGAAGCTGTCTTGGGAGCCTCTACCCTTTTACCCCTGTAACAGCGAATGAGGTTAGATAACCCAAGTTTGGCATCGATAGAAAGTTGAAGGGTGTAAAAAGGGCAAATGAGGACAAAAAAAAAAAAAAAAATGGGTCTTCCCGGGGGTACCCTTGCGTTCTTATGTACCTTTGGTAAAATATAAATTACTGGCACAGTTGGAGATTTATTGATTAGAAAGGAGGCCTCCTTTTCACTTAACCAGCCACCTTCAAAGCCCTGACGACTAAGACTGGAGATAAGCTTTTCTAAACGGCTAGTAGGATTACTTGGCAGTTTTTTATAATGTGCCTCTACAGACAATTGTTTCAATAATTCCGTTCTGTAGGCTTCTTCATCCCAAAGCACAATTCCTCCACCCTTGTCAGCAGGTTTTATAATAGTCCCTGGCAAGGTATGAAGATGTTGGAGTGATTATTGTTCTTCCTTTGTAAGGTTGTATTTAACAAAGGAGGGTTTTTTAAAAAGATTCTCAATCTCAGTGATCGTGGCACTTTCAAAAGTGATTATTTCTTTAGCTACCATGGCATTCGTGGGAAAAAACGTTGAACGATTGTGTAGGCCAGTAGTGTCAGTCTCACGTATGGTTGTACTGTGAGCAAAAAAGTTTTGCAATCTTATGGAACGAAAAAATTTATACAGCTCTAGTTTGGTTTGAAAAAGGTCACTTTTATTTGTGGGTACAAATGAAAGGCCTGCTGAAAGAATCGCTATTTCAGACTCTAAAAGTAAATGTTGAGAGAGGTTAAAAATTGGAATGGTTTGTGTGGAATTCACCATTCGTAATATTGGTTCCGTGTCTGTCGGAACCCCGGTGTATATTGGTTCCGGAACCATCCTCTCTTCGCTGTTCGTTGCCACCTGGATGGTGCTGAGCATTGAGACAGCTCTCAAGCATATTAAAATTCTCTCCAAGGGGATTGAGAATTTGGAAAACAAAATCACTACAGATTCCAGTATTGTCAATGCGAAAATACTACTAGATAAAGTTGCATTTACAATTAAGGAAATTGAGAAATTTAATTCACATTAAAAAACTGACAAATTGCATAAGGACAATAGGAGATACAGTAAAGAAAGAACATATCCATATCTCCAAAAGGATTTTTATCAGCCTCAAGGCCCAAATCAAGGCCCAAACCAATTTCAACGGAAGAGGGCAACATTCTCAGACACAAATTCTGATACCGACAGCGATCAGACTTCTGAAAACACTTATAGACACACTTACGATCAACAACCGTCTACTTCTAGGCAGCCTTTTTTAGGGAGGACCGGAGAGGCTCCGGACAACATCGGAGGCAACGAATAGCGAAGAGAGGATGGTTCCGGAACCAATATACACCGGGGTTCCGACAGACACGGAACCAATATTACGAATGGTAAATTCCACACAAACCATTCCAATTTTTAACCTCTCTCAACATTTACTTTCAGAGTCTGAAATAGCGATTCTTTCAGCAGGATGTACCCACAAATAAAAGTGACCTTTTTCAAACCAAACTAGAGCTATATAAATTTTTTCGTTCCATAAGATTGAAAAATTTTTTTGCTCACAGTACAACCATACGTGAGACTGACACTACTGGCCTACACAATCGTTCAATGTTTTTTCCCACGAATGCCATGGTAGGTAAAGAAA
Organism: Calotriton arnoldi; assembly: GCA_963921515.1. Taxonomy (NCBI): domain Eukaryota; kingdom Metazoa; phylum Chordata; class Amphibia; order Caudata; family Salamandridae; genus Calotriton; species Calotriton arnoldi. The sequence continues at coordinate 617,180 of CAWUFW010003758.1, forward strand.
TAATCACTTTTCAAAATGCCACGATCACTGAGATTGAGAATCTTTTTAAAAAACCCTCCTTTGTTAAATACAACCTTACAAAGGAAGAACAAAAATCACTCCAACATCTTCAGACCATGCCAGGGACTATTATAAAACCTGCTGACAAGGGTGGAGGAACTGTGCTTTGGGATGAGGAAGCCTACAGAACGGAACTATTGAAACAATTGTCTGTAGAGGCACATTATAAAAAACTGCCAAGTAATCCTACTAGCCGTTTAGAAAAGCTTATCTCCAGTCTTAGTCATCAGGGCTTTGAAGGTGGCTGGTTAAGTAAAAAGGAGGCCTCCTTTCTAATCAATAAATCTCCAACTGTGCCAGTAATTTATATTTTACCAAAGGTACATAAGAACGCAAGGGTACCCCCGGGAAGACCTATTGTGTCAGGGTGTAATTCCATCCTTAAACCACTAGCTCAGTATGCCGACTTTTTCATCCGTCCTTTTGCAACTGAAGCTGTGACATATATCAGGGACACCACAGCAGTCATCAATGTGGTAGAGAATCACTACTTTGATCCCACTTGTGAATTGTTGGTGTCCATGGACATAGAGAGCCTGTACACCAACATTCCACAACTGGAAGTTCTCAACATCATTGAACAGTTACTTAACAGTAGGCCCAGACCACATAATGTTCCAACTGATTTTATCACTGATTGCATAAAGATCTCCTTATGTGAAAACTTCTTTTGTTTGAGAAGACATTTTATCAACAACTGAAAGGTGTTGCAATGGGGGCTGTTTATGCCCCCGATATAGCAAACATTTATGTCTCCGACTTTGAGCAGAAACATATCTATGATGTCTTAAATCCATTTTCGTCCAACATAACATGTTGGCTAAGATACATAGATGATGTATTCTTGATTTGGAGAGGTAGCAAGGATTTGCTATCTCAATTTCATGACTGGATTAATTCCAGAAATCCCAACTTGAAATTTACACTAGAATTTGACAATCAGAGTATGAACTTCTTGGACATTTCAATAAAAGTAGGCATTGAGAACACCCTTTACACTACTCTATTTACCAAACCCACAGCACAAAACACCTTGCTGAAATACAGCAGCCATCATCCACAAGCACTTAGAGATGGGCTCCCGTTCGGACAGTTCATACGTTTACGGAGGAATTGTTCCAGAAGGGAGGACTACTTTCTGGAGGCGAAAAAGTTGACAGAAAAATTACATGTACGAGGTTACCCAAACAAACTTTTAAAAAGGTCACTTAAGCGCGCATGGTATAACAACCGTGACGCGCTATTGGAGGTTAAGAACAAAACAGTCCAACCCCAATTGGTCTGCGTGACCACTTTTGGTACAGCCACCAATAATATTTCAGAAAATACTGAACAAGCACTGGACTTTACTTGCTTCACTTCCAGAACTGACTGAGAAACCGTTGTTCTCCTTTAAAAGGGGCTCAAACTTGAAAGACCGTCTTGTCCATGCATATAAAATGCCTGATATCAATGTAGTGGATAACATGAGACAACTGACTCCCGTAACAGGGCATTATAAATGTAATAGTTGTGCAGCGTGTAGCACCACTAACAACACTAAATCCTTTGAACTAAATGGACAAAGGATTATCATCAAACACTTTTCCAACTGCAACACCAATAATGTGGTTTACTATATTCAGTGCCCATGTTGCCTGATCTCTATAGGTAAAACGACACAAGTGGTAAAAAGACGCATCCTACAGCATCAATCGAGGACTCGTTGTAAAGTAGAGAATGCACCGCTTGTAGAACACTTCGGTCAGGCCAAACACACTGAGAAAGATATGGTTTGGTGGGTAATAGAGTTGGTAAAGCCAACCATTAGACAGGCAAATGTGGACCGGATTCTCACACTGAAGGAAAATCGTTGGATTTGTCGTGCAGATAGTATCAAACAGGGCCTCAATTCAGCCACTGAATGGCATGCTTTAGCGTGTATTGCATGAAGACAGATAAATAGAAACAACACCTCGCTATACTGTGTGTTGTTTTTAAAAAACTAAGAAACACGGGGAATCAGTTGTTTTTAAAAAAACAACTGATGTCTACATGGTCAGCTTCCTGTTTGACTTAGATTGTAAGCGTTGTTGCACACATCATGTGATTCTTGTGATATAGTGTTGCAACATTGCCAGGATTCTTTTACTTTTCTATTTTTATCTGTAGAAGGAATTATGTAACACCATGATTTGATACCAAACTGTATAACAGTGATTGACAGTGACTACCATGTAATGTATTAGTAGTAATTTTGATATACAAATTTTGTATACTTATGCTTTGTGATGTATCCACCATTTTTCATTTTCTGATCTCGAGAGGCGGTCCCATTACTTTGTAGTACATCTAAGCGAATGTTGAATCAGTTTTTTGTTTCGACAATAAAAGTATGTCGGACACATATGATAAGATTCAAGAGATTGACCCTTATTGCTTATTGTATATTCAAAATTAACCGATAAAGGTACGAACGCTGTTCGTTTTCCTTTATCTGTAGACAGGCTAAGATGGCCGCCTTATTCCGACTGTAGAGGCTAGAGGCCGTAATACTTCCGGGTTAGGGTCATTAATTTAACTTCCGGGGTCAATGGGTATGATACGTGCCAGTTCAGCTGTTTCAAATTTACTCTGCTTTCACAGGACTAACGCCCGTGTATGAGCTATCTTGAGTCCAAGTAAGTTAACTGGGGGGTGATCGAGGCTTTAATTTTTGCCATTCACTTGTTGCAATGAGAAGAATAGTTAACTTATTTTCAGGACCATTTATCTCGTTTTCTGCCAGATCAATTAGCGGCCGTAATCTTATAATCAGATTGGATTGTCACGATTTCATATATACGTTAACGCTCTCAAGTTATTAACAGCGTGTCGGCACCTAACGATTCATTAGAGTTTAGTGAGCGGAGCATTCAGAGCTAATTCTAGGTCTGTGTTTGCACGTTCATTTATCTTTCATCTGATGAGCCCTGAGACATTTAAAACAAAAAGTAAAAGTATTATTTTTAGTTCTAAATCAATATGATCAGGAATATATAAGCTATGTGAAACAACTATATTGTCACTCTGAGACATCTTTATAAATGACGGTAGTCACCTCTTACGTTTAAGTAAAGCAGTTTTAAATTGGTATACTGCGACTTAATGCTGCATGCTTTACAATCTTATTTTGCATATTGGTATTACTGTTACCAGAAGCAGACATATTATCATATGCCCCTTTTAAAAATAAGAAAGGATTCTCATTTCCATAGACAGTTTACCATTCGTTAAGACCTGACATTTGTATTAGCAATGCCCTAAGTATGTTGAATTGCAGCTTCTGAGCTGTATCAGCAGTATATTTATTGGTTTGTCGTTTTTTTATTATTTTGTCATTATCTTTACTGTTTTGTTTCACAGTGACCGTTCCGACATTCAAATCTCGGGGCTAATTTGACTCCTTTGAAAATTACTATAATCTTCCTGGGTCCAATTCATTTACCGGACCTTCACAAAGTAAGCATAGGAACATTGGTAAACAACTTGGTTGCAACATTGTTTGGATGAGAGGCATTGAAATCACTATGGCCTTTTCTTCATGCACAAACGATTGAGTCTCTATTTTTGGATACCTTTTGGAACAATATAAGTACCAATAAATGAAATGTTGGTTCAATTGGGTTGCCACTTTTGCTTTTCTTCTTCTTTTTTACACGGGCTATCTTATTAAATTGTTTTACTGTTTGAACTGATTACAGTAAATTTTAGTTTTCATAAATGTAATTGTATGCATTATGTTTACATAGGGGTCTTTGTTATATGCAATATTCAAACGTCCTGAAGATGGTCTGACAGGCATACGCCACGAAAGACCGAAACGTCGACTTCATCATCTATTTCCCAAATGTTTATTGTATTTAAGTGACTGTTATCTGTATCCCCAGACATGTTACTTCTTTAATTATTTTGGAATGGATGTACATATTCATGATTTGCAGGACAATTTGTGTACCCTCTTTCATGATGTTTTGCTGGATTAATTTCTCTTGATTGTACCCTCTTCAACCTGGTTTATATAAAAAAAATTGTATTTTTTCAAAAAGATATCCCCGTGTTTCTTTGTTTTTACATTCATTGAACGTTTAGGTTTTCTCAATTTTGACGTATGCATTGATTTTTCCAAGGCTCAGGATCTGATTGGACTGAACCACTAAGTCATTTGATGTATAGTACATCAAAAGTTATATTTTTTAAACGAAATCCCTTGTAGGCACTTTTACTTATAATTGATCAGTGGGAACGGGCATATTTCAGATTCAATCATCCGGGAGAGATGACGCAAAACTTCCCCCAATATGCCAGTATTGGTGCGCAGTTCCATGCGAAATGAGAAAAGTCAGCATGCTCTGTCGTACATCTAGAGCAGCCATGTGATTTGGTGGGGTCCATCCTCACCAGTAGATGTGGTGTGGTGTATGCTCTCTCAAAATATATAAAATACAGACGTTTATGTCGATGATTGTTGGATATGTACCGAGTTCGCTCACAGCAATAAGCCCTTGTCTCATCTGATAGGGGGTGACCCAGATCCCTCTCCCATGCCGCCCAAGCTCCCACCCTGACCGCCGGCCAAAGTGTCAGAGATAAATGATATAGTCGGGAGACCAAATGGGCACCACTAGATGACGTGATGACTAATGAGAGTATGGGAAAATCCGCCAGTTCCACTGGGGAAGACGGAAGTGTACAGTGTATGAAATTGCGTAGTCTGTGCAGAATAAACCTGTTCATGTAAGACACATCATGTCCTTCTGCTAGGGCTGCAACAGAGCGCACTTGGGCGTCGCAAATGAGGTCGACCATAGTGAGTAGTCTACACAGAGCTAGGGTTCTTTTAGTTAGTGCTTCTGTGGTTGGGATCAGCCAAGGATTATCCAAAAGCGGTATGTGTGGAGAATTGAGAAGATTGGCCTTCAAATATTGTCATAACTTAACCCACGCCCAGTATGTAGTTTGGAGTGTTTGTATCTCTGCCGGTGTCCTAGGAAGGCCGCGGTGTATGATAGTGGAGAGCAAAGTTGGGTGGGCCTGTGACCATTCTGGTTTTAGGTATTGCAGCTTTGCGTCTGGGTTGTACCAATAGTACACAAAATGTGCCTGTGCAACTAAGTAGTACAAATACAAATCCGGGACGCCAAATCCCCAATGCTGGTAGGGCATTGTCAGCGTTTTCCAACTGAGTCGCGGCTGCCTACCAGCCCAAACTAGCTGAATGAGCATACCGTAGAGAGTATCAAAAAATGTAGACGTGAGTACTATGGGAATGTTGAGAAATAGATATAAAAAACGGGGCAATACCACCATTTTAATGATAGCAATTCTGTCAGCAATCGACAGAGGGAGCAAAATTCAACAATCAATTTGTGTTGATAGTCTATCAATTATGGGTCCGTAATTAAGACGGATAACCTCCACATCATTTCGATTTAAAAAAATTCCTAGGTAACCGGAGGTAGAGGGTCCTCACACCAGTGCAGAGGGAAGTCCAAAGTGAAGGGAGCCGTGGCGTCTGTTAATGGAAATATTTCGGACTTGGTCCAGTTTATAACAAGTCCGGAGAACACCTCAAACCGTACAATTTCACGAAGGAGCGGAGGGAGATTAATTTCGGGGTCCCTAACAAAGCAGTATGTCATCTGCATATAGTGACGCCAACAGAGGCCCGTGGTGAAATCTTAGTCTGCGCTGTAAATGGCTTGCCTGGAGATGGTGCACAAGGGGGTCCATTACGATAATGAACAGTAGTGGCGACAGAGGACAGCCCTGTCTGGTACCCCGTAATAGCGTAAATTGATCCGTGGGATCGCCATTCACTCGGAGCCGGGCCAATGGGTTCATATACAGGAGGCAAATAAGATCAGAAAAACTTTTTGGAATTCCCAATTTCCGTAATGCGGCATACTAAAAAGACCATTTTAGCGAATCAAATGCTTTCTCAGCATCTAACAATATCGCTGCGGTGGAAAGTTCAAGATTAATTTGGTTAATAATCGCAAATACTGTGCGAAGGTTAACAGATATAGATCGATTCGGGACAAACCTAGTACAGAGTAGGGAAATTATCTTGTCTACCAGCAGGGAGAGGCAAGTTGCAAGGACCTTAGCCAGAATCTTATAGTCCTGATTTAGCAACGACATTGGTCTGTAAGAGGCACACCGGCAAGTAAGCTTGCCCGGCTTAAGTAAAAGGGAAATCACTGCTTCGCACATCTTAGGAGGAAGAGATCCACTCTCTAGAGATTCTGCATAACCTTCCAACAGATGGGGAACAAATAAAGGCTTATAGGTCTTATAAAATATGCCGGATAGCCCATAAGTGCCTTGGGCACTGGCCCCACTCAGGTCATCGATGGCCTGCGGAATTTCATCTGCAGTAATGGGTGAGGCCAAGAAATGCCACTGCCCTCCGTCCAACCAGACCATAGACACCTCGGAAAGATAGTCTGCAATTATGTCATCAGCAGGAGGGAACGATTGGTATACAAGCGAGTGCAGTAGGAGAGAAAAGCAGCAGTGATGTCTTCACTGCATGTGGGTGATGTGCCATCATGTAATTGAAGTTGTGTAATAAAGGAGGATTGGTATTGGGGGCGAAGTAGCCTAGCTAATGTCCGACCCGGTATTTTGCCCTCGCCATATACTCGCGCCCGTGCGTACTTACCGAGATAATTGACCTCGATTGCTGCAAGCTCTTGAAAGTCTGTGAGGAGCTGCGCCATTCGGTGAATCGGATGAGTGGGATTGTTGGTCAGAGCTCGTGCATCGAGTTCCTTCAGTGCATTTTCAGTAGTCTCTAGCTCCCAGCGTATAGAGCGAAGCACCCCAGACTGTTTGGCGAGACATATCCCTCTGATATAAGCTTAGAAAGCCTCCCAAAGTGTAGCATGACATGACACTGTACCAGTATTAAGGTGAAAGTACTCTACTATGGCGTCTCTCTGACCTCACTTCTAAACACATCATCCAACAGGGTGTCAGCTGGGAAGCACAGGGTGCGCGCAATAGTGCGACACTTGGGGCGGAGAAGGTCAACAGCACCTGCAAATGGTCCGATAGGGTACACGGGTGGTGCTCAATAGAAAGAACAGATAGTATAAACTTGGGGGAAAGGCACCAATGGTCTATGCGTGACCAGGACCCATGCGGGGCTCAGTAAAAAGAATATATCCTATCAAGGGAGTTCTGAGCATGCCAAGCATCCTCGAGGAGAAAGGACTGTAAAAGAGTAGTGAGCACTTTCACTCAATGGGGTTTGGTGATCTGTCCAGAGCCAGTCGTGTCTAAAGATGGGTCAAGTGAGTCGTGTCTAAAGATGGGTCAAGTGTAAGATTAAAATTGCCACCCATTAGAATAGTGTCTGCTGAAACTTGGGAGATATGTATTGATATGTTGGGGAAGAACTCTGGTGAGTCTACATTTGGGGCATAGATGTTGACCAGGAGCAGGCTTTCAGTCCCCAGAGTGCTGGCCACCAACAGATAGCAACCTTCAGGGTCCGCAACCACCTCCCACACTTGGAACGGGACTGCTGTTTGGATCAGGATACACACCCCTCTGGAGAATGTGCAATAATTTGCAAAGAATCGATTGTCTCCCCAGTTTAAGTGAACCGATTCGTGGAGTTCGGGGCGTAGTGGGTCTCTTGTAGAAACGTCACTTGGACAGCGTGTCTGGCGAGGTAGGACAACACCTGCCATTCGTGGGTTGGAGAGCCCCCTCACATTCCACGTCATACATTTCAACTCTAGCGCCCCAGCTCCCTTAAATGGCAGTGTCATCTAGACCACGGATAGATGTGTGAACATTTAGTGATGTGTAGAATAGACATATGCATAGATAACAGCATAATCAATGCCCTGTATAAAACAATCACTGAACATATAACACAAAATAACCCAAAAACCCATTCCCCCACCCACAACGGATAACAAACCAACCAGTATCCAGTGAATCGCATCATTTCCCAATCAAACAGTAGAAGAACTCCTTGGGGGGAGGCAGCACTCAATGGAGACTGCCAAAAGTCAATAACTGTTTGGAGACCATGTACAGCCAAGCCAGTTATATTGCAGTACTAGGAGGGTTTAGTGGAAGTTCCGGCGGGATACATCAGGAGAGCACTATGTTAACCAGGAGACAGTCAGCGGGAGGGGCGGTGAACAGCCAAGTGGCAAAAAAGGGGATACTGCGCCAATCAATTTTCACGGGTCTGCGGGGTTTGAATGAGAGGAGGCAGCCGCTCCCCACCAGTAGGGGAGTCAGAACTGACTCTACGCTGCCTCCAAAAATCTGCTGCCTCAACAGGCAAATCAAAGACATGGGTTTTGCCATTTAGGTGAATGCGGAGCTGCGCTGGGTATAACATGTCATACTGGACGTTCGTCTTTTGAAATGTTAATTTACTGCTTGCCTCCTGCACTAGAGGGGTAAAGTCTGGGAAGAATGCGAGTGTCATGCCCTGATGTTGGATAGTTCCCCTGTCACAGGCCAGGAGAAGAGCGACGTCCCGGTCATGGTAATTTAGGAACCTGGCAATGATCAATCGCAGAGGCGTGCAAGGAGATGACCTCGGGGCAAGCGATCTATGGACACACTCCACTGCAAATGTCGATGAAAAAGCCTGCCTGCCGAATAAATCCTCAAGGAGCCGCGCTGCATAGGTACACATGGGGCCCATGTTGGTGGATTCCGCCATGACAGCTATACGGATATTATTTTGGTATGAACGTGCCTTAAAATCTTCCACCTTAGCGGCATTCATCTTGAGAAGTCGCTCAGCTCTTTCAAGCCTTTTGGCAGTAGCAGGGTGGGCGTCCTCCAACTCAGACAATCGCTGTTTAGCAGTTTCAATGTGGGTCTCATGTTATTCAATACGGCCATGCATACCCTCCAGACGATCCATCAACGTATCAAACCGTGCATCGATGGATTTGAAGCCCACTTGCAATTCCGCCATGATGGCTGCAGCTCCATCCATATGGAGGGCTTCTGTTTCAGAAGGTCCTGGGGGGTCCCCACATGGGGGATCATCGCTCTCCTCTCATCGAGGTGTTTTGGTCACATCAAAGGAGAGCTAGCGCTGCTTAGGGTCACTGCGTCCAATCTTGTGGCAGGGAAGGTTCGTGGCATGAAGAAAGGCGAACACCAAGAAGGAGGGGGAGGCGTATCAATGCAGCGTCACTAGTGGTGGTCGGCAACCAGATCCACAATGCCCTTAGAAAGCCAGCAGTGTAGCACTTGGAGTAGCCCCTTGAGAAGGTACAGTACGTTAGAGGCCGGTGCTGCAGGAGTATAGCACTAGTGCGATGTCAAGTAATAGTCCAGGTATTTACTCGCAGGAGCTTGCAGTCTCAGGGGATCCTTAGCCTCTGACTAGTATAGTAGGCATATGAGTAGCCACACTCAGGTGAGAGTCACAATGCATCCTGAACATGTGGAGGGTGGTGTGAGTAATCCTCCGTATATGGCACAGGGAGAGGTACTCGTCACATGGCCCACTTGGCCGCTGCACCACCCATCGTCCCTCAGTGCACGTCGGGCACTGCTCCCAGCCGAGCCAAAAAGAGAGGCAGCATTATAAAGGAAAAGCGAGCACCCACCGCCGCAGCACGCTGTCAAATCCACTACAGTGCGGTAAGGACCCTGCACCCATGTAGAGTCTCAGGGCTGCAGAGAATCCCTAGCCTCAGTTCCAGTGCTGCGTGTTCACACGTCCGTGGCCTCGCCCTCAGGCTCGCCCATGACCCCTGTCATCTCGGGGCCTCCGAGGGCTGCATCAGGCCGTAGACAGTGCAGGCCTCCTCCTCTCTCCAGCAGTGCTCAGCCGACCATGCACCGGTCCAGGTCTCTCTGCGGGCCGGGGGACATCTCCTCACCCAGCAGAAGCCACAAGGTTATCTATGATGTGGTGGCTCCGGAGCTTCATGGTCGAGCGGCCATCTTGATGCTCGGCCTGGCCACGCCCCCCTGAGTGTTTTTATACTTAAAAATGCACAATGCCTTTTATCATTTTAGGGTTTTATGCCTTTACTTATATTATAATTGTTTTTCGGAAGCCTTTTAGTAGACTTGCATCCAGTAAGTGGGTGTCATGTGGTTACATTAGGCCCCAGCAGGAACACGACCATTTTACGTGCTCACGTCTTTAAGTTGCCTTCTTTTTTAAACACAATGACATTTAACACACACTACATTGTGTGCCTGTGCAGGATAATATTCTCCGAAACAGCATTGCTTACATTTCCATTTCATAGGCACATTATCACAATACCTTGAACATTCTGTACAAGGGCTAAGTTCACCACGCAAAATGTTGTGGATGGTCTGTTCAGCAACAAAGCCATCATGGTAGAATCAACAGTAGCGGCCTGTCTGACACTTTGGCATGGGAACATGGGTGATGTTTATTATATATAAACAGCATGACTTACTTGTTTAGTTAGAGGAGCATTTCGCTGGCACTGAGAGGTCACCCAGCCGAAATTCCTGCCCAGCTGTTTCCTGTTTACCTCATTTGAGGGATGCTGCCCAGCTCTCCACCAAGACGGGCACCCTGATGACATTTACCAGCAGGTAACAGGGAGTTAGGTCGCCGTACAGGGATTTGGATGATTCACCCACCCTAGGCACACTAGGTTAGGTAGCGCCAGCTAAAAATACAATATTTTACAGTACTTATAAAAATGGTTGAACTGTTTATCTTTTTCACCATTCTCATAAAGTTAATAACATTATTCTGTTTCCTTCTATTGATTATTGCAGCGCATGTATTTCACTCAAGAATCACAATGCTTCAATAAATATTGAAGCGCTTTACTGTGTATTTCTTGTGTATCTCTTTGGGTATGCATAAGTAACCAAACGAAAAGGTTTCTCAATCTGTTATCACAATTTACTTTAGGAAACATGGTTGCATTGTTCTGAGGTTGCGCAATCCACTTGTTACCTTGTCAGGTTAGGGGTACAGATGGTGCACTGTGAGCTAGCAAGACTTAGGCAAACATATCCTGATGGTGTGCTCAGAATCAGTCTTGCACAGTTTTGAAGTTTATGTTGTCCAACAAACTCACAGTTTTACTTGGGAAAGTATAAACTCTACTACATGGTGCCGCCAACACTCTCGCTTGGGTTCTTATTTAATGGAACGCCTGAGTAGTTGTCTTTTATATACCCAAAGACCCCTACTCACCTCTTAACAGGAGACGTCTGTGGTGTTAGAGAAAAATCCTCCTCCGCTGAGGAGGTAAATCCTATCTATTGGCTGTAGGTTGTTTAAGCTTGACCCTTTCAAAGGATCACCCCATAGAGGTACCCTCTCTGACTTCCACATATTCATATGGCTGAAGATGAAGCAGCAATTAACATAACAGTAAACTGCAGACATGTGGTTACCCAGATTCTGCAACAACGTGGACTGCCCCTTGTGGGTGGGGATGTTGCCTTCATGGTTGTGGGCCACGAAGCATTCAGAACAGAGATATTCTATTCATGGCTTACATTCCCAGCAGTAAATACAACTTCAAGACTTTTTAATACACATACTGCAGCTGCAGTTCTTAACAACTACACAGCTTATGAGGCACTAGAAATACCGCTAACATACCAAGAACTTCAAAATTGGTTTGAAGGTGCCCTACCACATACATACAACAAAGTTAGACTAGTTGCCCTTAACAATGAGGGAGCAACATGACCAGTCTTAGCTGGTCATACACAACTAGCAGGACTTAGGCAAGCATATCCTGACAGTGTACTCAGATTCAGTCTTGTACAGTTTTGAAGTTTATGTTGTCCACCAAATACACAGTTTTACTTGGGAAAGTATAAGCCGTACGACCAAAGCATAGAGTTCAATGAAGAGCCCTTCGGCACCCCACATGTGATAAGGTGTGTTGTGGATGCGTAAGGTTTGGACGCCACCTGGACTGAGTGATACTGCAGAAAGGAGGTGAGCCAAAGAAGAGCCTTCTCAGTTATCCCGCAGTTCTCAAGACTCCTGAGAAGAACCAGGTTGGATACCGTATCAAACGCAACACTCAAATCCAAAAATATGAGTGCAGCAGTCCCACTATATCCCAATGTCTCTTTGAGGATTTCCATGACCTAGAGGAGTATAGACATTGTGCTGTGGACCGGACGAAAACCCGACTGAGAAACATGCAGGAGACTGTAGGATTCCAGATAGTCAGATCACTGTCTTTGGATGTGTTTTTCTAAGACTTTGGCCTGAAAGGGTAAAACGGAAATGGGCCACTCACAGTCAATTTATTTATTACATTCCCCATTGTCTCATTTACAGTCATGAAACTCATCCATCTGTTAATTAGCTCATGTCCCCACAGCTCAATTGCTAGTAGTACAGGAAATAATTCAAAAAAAGCAATGCTGTGCTTATATCTCTTTATGTCTCTTCCAGTCATCTTACCACTTTTCGTCACACCACTGTCCATTCCAGAATAGCCCAACTCCCCCAGTACACGAGGCATCTGAAAAACGTCTGACATTCTACATCATCACTCTATTGTAGTTGTCAAGGAATTGCAAACAAATGTTTATGTCCTGCCACACTCCCTCAGTCATCTTTCCCCTATGAGTCATCATTTTCTGGGTGCTGCTTGTTTTTATCCCCCTCATCTCTCTTTTGTTGGAACCTTTCTAAAGATTCCTACTATTTTTTCTGGAATATCTCCAACATTGCAACATAAATATCCCACCTTTCCCTTAAATTCTCTCCTGCTGTTACTGTCTCCGCTTCGGTACTCCTCCTCCCCTTCCCATTCTGCCCATCACCTGTTCTCATGCTCTCTTCCTCAATGGACAGTGACCCAGACCGACATGGCCTCTGTTCTCTTGTATCACTCCACTTGTCTCTCTTTCCCATTGACAGTTGTCATTTTTTCTCCTTTGTGCCCTTTTATAAATCCACCTTTCTTCTCTTTCTTCCACCTGTCATAAGTATTCTGGAAACCTCTGAGCACACTGCTCCTCTCTTGCATTCTCGCCACTGATGCCATTCTCTTTCTTTACCCCTCATCCACGCCTTTGTGACTGACATCACCATGACTTCTTCCGACCTCCCCTCATCCTCCAATGAAGAGCTCAACAATTCTTCCAGAACCTCCACTTCTCTCACTATACACCCCTTGCCCTGTCCCCTGACATTCTGCCCTTCACAGGCCTCCAGAAGAGAATGTGTAGAGCACACCTCTGCGTAGGGTCTGGGCGGCCCAAACCCACAGCATGAGAGGCCTTGGCCATGGCACAGTGCAGAAGCACATGAGATGCTGCCGTAGCGACCCTGTCCTGTGTGGTCCTGGCACAGCCTGGGAAGAGAAGCCCGCACCACAACCTCTGAGTAGAAGAGGCGACCCACTCCCTCAAGCACATCCCAACCCGACAGACACCTGTCCAGCATTCAGAGAGCACATGCACAGCCTGAGACTGTCTCTACATGGGGAGAGCATTTCAGGGGCTCGAGTCACAGCGCCACCCTCCTCAGGTTAGTACCACTGCTGTGCGTAGTGGAATAATGTGCGCACACACACTTGCAGCCATGCTGATGACCAGGCAGCCTCGTCCCACCCTACAATCAGCAGAACCACTCACGTGAGACAACCCACAGCAGCACATCACATGCCCAGTAGCCACAGCGCACCACATTTGCTCTGTCAGACCATCGGCAGCCCCAGCCGGCAGCACTCCAGACAGTGGCACATCATCGGCACTTGCCAACCTCATCACATCGATCCATGCCCTAGAATCTTTTGCAATCACTGGCCCACCACTGACACATGCAGCTAGTTAGGAAGACTGGATTGTCTGTTAAGAAACCTACTTTGTGGTCATGGATATCGCCACAGAGCAGAAAAGTCCACTCCTTTTGCACCTCGCCGGGGCAGACATTCACAAGACTGCAAAGAGGTTAGTTGAAGCTGGACCTCAATACACATATGATACCCTCTAGAAGGCGATAACAGAGTACTTTGAACCGTTCACTAACCTTAACTACGAAAGGCTCCTCCTCCGCTAGGCATGACAGGAACCGTAAACTCTGGGGATGTGTTTTTTGCACGCATCTAAGAATTAGCCAGCACGTGTACCCTCCTCGATGAACACGATGAAGTATGCGTGCAGTTCATCCAAGGATGTGCTTCTTCCAAACTCAGAGAGCAGATCCTGCAAGTGCTAACATGCCATTGAATGACAACTAGCGCTGGGAAGGTCCAAGGAGCTGTCAAAGGTACATGTTGCACACCGTGCATTCCTGCTGATGGTGTGGAGGACTGTACCCGCATGCAGGTGACTGCCCAGCAAAAGTCAAGAAGTGCACCATGTGTGGCAAACCAAACAAATTCAAGAAGGTGTGTCGCTCTACTCCAAATATGTTGAAACATCGCCCCATGCGGGTACACATAGTAGACAAAGCACGAAAGATCCTAGAAGGGAGTGACATGGATGACGAAGGCCCAGAGACTATCCATACCATCCATACAATAAAGTCGAACAGCTGCCAGGCATGGGTGCCACCACATGGCCTACTGCACATTCTGAACTCCCCCATCACAGCCCTCATCGACACAAGTGTTCCATCAACCTGAGGGCATCTGAACTGTATCATTCCATACCAACACAGCCCCACAACTGTGAAAGTCAGTGCCTATGGAAACACCACACCCCTGCAACTGGCAGAGGTGCTTCAGGCACAGCTCATCCAACACAACACAACAGAGACAACCAAGGTGTACTTCTCCAAAGAAGGTACTGGATTTCTCCTCGGATGCCAGACTGCTCAAGATCTCGGCCTTATCCACTTTGCCTTCCCAGTCCATGCGTCAAGAGTTCACTGCAGTATTCGAAGGGATCGGATGCCTCAAGAATTGAGAGGTGTGTTTACAAATTAACAGATCGATAGGACCTGTAGCATTCAGACACCATCGAATTGCATTCCCTCTGTGCCCCAAATTTGAGCAAGAGCTGAGCAATTATAAGGTACAGGAATCATCAAGAAAGTAGCCGGACCCACCAGATGGGCTTCCCCATGTAGTAGCCAAGAAACCAAAACAACCTGAGGCGGTCAGAATCAGTGTCGACATGAGAATCCCGAACCTTGTGATCAAGAAAACAGGAGAGGCATCTGATGCCCTCTGTGGATGATATCATAGGGGGCTCGCTGAGTCAAAGTGGTAATCCACACATGTGGGGTACGCCACCACAAAAGACTGAACTTTAACATTTTGAATGAAGCTGAGGTTTTCCAAAACATCATAAGAGGAGTATTAGCAGAAAATGTCAGTGAAGATATTTTGTACACGCCTCCACCTTAGAGAGTCATCTGGCCAGGTTGCAATCTGTTTTCCAGTGGCTACAAAACCACAGCCTCATGCTCCACTGCAAGAAGTGTGAGTTTCTCTGCACAAAAATAATCTTCTTTTTTTACCACTTCTTGAAAGACGGGGTGGCTCCCAACCCAGAGAAAGTGAGGACATGCAAGAGGCACCAGACCCCACCTCGGGGTTAGGAGTGAGAAGCTTTCTAGGTATCGTTATTTACTGTGGCCAGTTTATTAAAAACCTAGCAGACCTTACAGTGCCCCTCCAGGAACTAACGAAAACAGCAACCCATGGACATGGAGTCAAGCCCAAGAACAGGTGATCCGCTAGACCATAGCGCCATTGTCAGCAGAAACCACACTGGCCTATTTCAACGCCAGGAGGGCGCCTGTGAAATAATGGTTGATGCTTGCCCTACCAGCATTGGACCTGTACTGTCACAATGCATGGAGAAGGGAGTATGGGCACCCATTGTCTACGCCAGCAGAGCACTAACCCCCACCAAACAGACATAATTGCAAATTGAAAAGGAAGCGATAGCTGTGCTCTGCGGGAACTTCCATTTCCATATCTACCTATACAGACACCTTTTCACGGTGCAGAGTCGAAATATCGCCGCAAAAATATCGCGGGACAGAAATATCGCCGCAAAAATATTGTGGAGAAGAAATATCGAGAACAAAAATATAGTTGACCTGAAAATCGACTGACAGGTAAGTATTATCGATTACATAAATATCTTTGTAATAAATATCTTTTACAAAAATATAGTTTACAAAAATATCGATTTATTAATAATTTTATGTATTTTAGTGTTTTTAATGAGAATTGTTTGTTATTTTATTATATGTTTTAGAGTTTTACTAGTTATTAATTTATTTTAAGTTTAATTGTGCGTTTTTAGTTCCGTAGCGGGTTGTGGGTTTATAGGGGATTAGGGTGGGAAGTAATTTAGATTTATTGAATAATTAATGTGTTAATTGATTAATTAATAATAGTTTAATAATTAGTTGTTAATTAATTTCAATTAGTCAATTAATAAATAATTAGGTTAATTGCTTAATTAATTTTAGGTGTGTTGTGGTGTTTACATGTGTAAATTGTGTGAAGGATGGTAAGTAATTAATTTTTTTTATTGATTAATTATTAAATACTTTTAAGTTAATTACCATCAATTAATTAGTAATTATTAATTGTAATTGTGTAATTAATTTTAGGTGTGTGTTTTGGTGTTAATATGTGTAAATGGTGTGAAAGGTGGTAAGTAATTAATTTTTTATTGATTAATTAATAAATAATAAATTCATTTTCATTAATTAATTAGTAATTATTAAATTTAATTGTGTAATTAATTGTAGGTGTGTGTTGTGGATTTAATAGTGTTAAATAATGGGTAATTATTTTTTTATTATCTTTGTTAATAATATATTTAAATGTATATATTAATTATGTTAATATTGGAAATTAAATTTAATAAAAATGTTGATGGTTTTATTTTTTATTGTTTTGGGATCCAGCGCTTTCCCTACTGTTGCACTCATTGGAGTGGGAATAGTAACTTTTACCCCTACGCTATCCAGCGCTTTCCCTACTGTTGCACTCACTGGAGTGGGCATAGTAATTTTACCCCTCCGCTATCCAGCGCTTTCCCTACTGTTGCACTCACTGGAGTGGGAATAGTAATTTTTACCCCTCCGCTATCCAGCGCTTTCCCTACCGTTGCACTCATTGGAGTGGGAATAGTAATTTTTACCCCTACGCTATCCAGCGCTTTCCCTACTGTTGCACTCACTGGAGTGGGAATAGTTAATTTTACCCTCCGCTATCCAGCGCTTTCCTACTGTTGCACTCACTGGAGTGGGAATAGTAATTTTTACCCCTACGCTATCCTGCGCTTTCCCTACTGTTGCACTCACTGGAGTGGGAATAGTAATTTTTACCCCTACGCTATCCAGCGCTTTCCCTACTGTTGCACTCACTGGAGTGTGGGAATAGTAAATTTTACCCCTCCGCTATCCAGCGCTTTCTCTACTGTTGCACTCATTGGAGTGGGAATAGTAATTTTTACCCCTTCGCTATCCAGTGCTTTTTCTACTAATGTTTTTATTTTGTTATTAAATGTATGTATTATTTTTTTAAATAGTTTAATATGTTAATTAAATATAGAATATTTTATTTTAAATTATTTATATATGTGTTTATTTTATTTTTATATAATTAAAAAAGTGTATAAATTAAATAAAGATAATAGTTAATAAAATGTATTTAAGTAAATATATGTATATGTAAATATTTTTTTGTGTTTATATTTAATAAATTAAGTTTATTTGTTATAATTAGTTTAAATATATATTAAATGTAATTTATTTTGTTAATAATTTTAATATTTTTTAATTTATTTATTTTAATTTATGTTATTTTTTAAAATCGATATTTTTTACATCTATATTTTTTACATCTATATTTTTGAGTCGATATTATTGTACTTACCTGTTTAAGTATAGCAATTCGATATTTTTGTAATCAATATTTTTACATCGATATTTTTGTCAACTATATTTTTGTAATCTATATTTTAACATGGAACCCTTTTCACAGTCTACAGAGACCACAAGCCACTCATCTCCCATTTCAACGGCTTGGCGTCCAAACCATTGCCACAAATTGGAAAGTGAATTGAATACAGACTAGGCACATGCAACCCAGACACCTTTTTGTTGCGACACGCCAGGGCGGCCACCCCAGCTAAAGAAGCTGCAGCTGAGGACACTGAGCAATACACATGACTCATTTTAGATAGGGCGAGGCCACTGCCCATGTCAGTCCAAGAAGTTGCAGAAGCCACAAAGATGACTATCTCTAGATGGCCATCAAATCCATACAGATGAACAACTGGAAACTCCTAAAGAGCCACTCCCATCAGTGGACCAGGAAAGCGAAGCACACATTTCAGGCCCTCCACAACTTGAGGCAAGAGTTGTCGGACACCACAGAGGGCTGTCTTCTGAGAGGCACATGGCTAGAATTACTCATCACCCTGTGACAGCGAGCTGTCCAGCTGGCACGTGGCTCCCATCAAGAAATATTGAAGATAAAGTGTGGTTCCCCCAACTAGTGGAGGAAATGGTGCAGCAGTGCCCCGCATGCCAAACAACCAGCCTACCGGATCCCCCAACCCAAGTGATCACCGAAGCAGGCCCAAATCCCCCCTGGCAGTGAGCCAATGTGGGTTTTGGCAGCCTCCCAGATAGTTCCTACATGCTCATTGTAATAGACAATTTCTCTAAATACCCTGATGTCAAACTTGTACCATAGGAGAAGGACTTTCAGTTTCCTCCCGTTCTGGTCTTGTAGATGCGTCAGATGATGGCCAGAGAGAGGTCCGCTGATCTGAGGTGTCTCTTGGGTGCGTGGAAGGCGAGGCGGTTGTTTAGGTATGCTGGTCCGATGTTGTGGAGGGCATTGTATGCGTGAGTGAGGAGCTTGAAGGTTATTCTTCTTTTGATGGGGAGCCAGTGGAGATCGCCGAGGTGTTGTTTGATGTGGTTGTGACGGGGGATGTCTAAGATCAGTCTGACTGTGGCGTTCTGGACGGTCTGGAGTTTGAGAAGTAGTTTCTTGTTGATTCCGATGTAGGAGACGATGTTGAGCTCGTGGTTTCTGACGATGGTTGCGAGAGGGGCCATGTAGATGTTGAAGAGGGTGGGGCTGAGGGAGGATCCCTGGGGCACTCCACATCTGGTCCCTGTTGGTTCTGATAGGTAGGGCTGGAGTCTGACTCGCTGAGTTCTGCCTGTGAGAAATGAGCATATGCAGTCAAGGGTCTTTCCATGGATGCCAGCCTCATGGAGTCTGGTGGCTAGTGTGCGGTGGGAGATGTTGTAGAAGGCAGCTGAGATGTCCAGGAGAATGAGGGCTGCCAATTGACCCTGGTCGAGGACGGAGCGCATGTCGTCAGTGGTGGCGAGGAGGGTGTTTTCGGTGCTGTAGTTGCTGCGGAATCCCGATTGGGAGATGTCCAGGACGTTGTTGGCTTTGATGAAGTTTGCTAGCTGGGTGTTGACAGCTTTTTCGATGACCTTGGCTGTGAATGGAAGCAGGGAGATGGGCCTGAAGTTCTTGAGGTCCGTCGGGTCTGCGGATGGTTTCTTCAGGAGGGGGTTGACTTCGGCTTGTTTCCCGTCGTTGGGGAATGTGGTGGTTTCAAGGGAGCAGGTGATCATCCGGCGTAGTTCTGGTGCGAAGGCCTTGACGGCCGTGTGGAAGATGTGGGGTGGGCAGGGTTCTTCAGAGTGGATGCTCTTCATGGTCTTTAAGGTGTTTTCTGTCATGAGCAGGGTCCAAGTGAGCAGGGTCTGTTGGGTGGCGTCGCTGAGGGTGGGAGCTGGAGTGGTGCAGAGGTCTTGGTTGTCGAAGTTGTTGTAGATCATCTTAATCTTGAGGTGAAAAAAGGTGCTGAGTCTGCTGCAGAGGTCTTTGGAGGTTGGGACGTTTGTTGTTTTGCTGCAGGGTTTGGCAAATTTCTTGATGATGGAGAAGAGTCCTTTTTTTTTTATTTAAATGTCGTCATTCATAAATAAGCAGATTGTCTTTAACTGGGTATAGGCTCTTTCCTAGCTCCTACAGAGGGAGGTCACGGCCTTGTCTGTTACTTTACCACCTCCAAGGTTCTTGGAATGGCCAGCCGCAAGCCTCCTGGGGCGGAACAGAGAAGGAACATAGCAACCTTCCCCGGGTTCAACTTCCTTCCCGTAATCTCACTTATTTCATAATCATTGGACCATTTTAAGGTGTTGTATTATCGAGCTTGTTGGCCCACTCCTCCCAAGCTACCTAAAATCTGGTTCTTTTTCTCGAGAAACAGATATGATCCAAATTATAAACTCTTTTAACTGAGGCAACACATTCCAAAAATACTGGGGGCTGAGGCGATACCCATTTTAAACACAGTTCACTCCTTGCCAGAAGAATTAAGATAAATAACAGCAAGGCTTGAAGTTTAGAAAGCTTACAACTGACACTCTCCTCTGGGAGAACTCCAAAGATAACCATAACCAAAACCAGGCTTACCTTAATTTCTTGCCCCAGAACCTCTGAGATGGTTTTACCAACGTCGTACCAGAAGCCCTGAATCTGAGGACACTGCCAAAACATATGCAGATCTTCCGCATTCACTGAGGCGCACTTCAAGCAGGCCTTCACCGCCCAGCTTTGCAAGCCTCTTAGGGGTCCAGTATGCTCTGTGAAGTGTAAACAGATGGTTTCTCCTGAGAGGGGAGCTTTAACAACACTCCATAAGGTGCGCATCGATACTTGCCATAAAAATGTTATATCGTTCGAGGGCAGGTCTCTTCTCCAGGGCTCCTCCATTGGCGTTGGTGGGGGCTCCCCTCTTACTAGTAATAGCCAGTACCATTTAGATACTTCTTTACGTTGATGAAGCGGGCCTAGGAGAGCGTTCTCATACTCTTCGTTTCCATCCCCATCCTTTCCCAGATTAGCGGCCCAGCTGGACAGTTGATAAAATTTGAATCTAGACAGCCTCTGGTTCGTAATGTTATTTAGAAATTCCCATGAGAATAGCTTGTTGTTTTGCAATAATTGACCCCATTTATCAATCCCTTCTTCTAGTAATGGGTCCAACAAACTATCTTTAAGACACGCAGGCGTGCCCGGAGAGTTCCAAATGGGGGCACCGACACTCTAGTACTGGATCTTTCTAAACTGATACCAGAGCTCACAGGCAGATCTCAACACCTTTAATTTGACTTTTCAAAAAAAATTTAGGATGCCCAAACTTGAAAAGTAAACCGTTGCCGCCCTGGGAGACATTTTTAGACATAGCTTGGAGAAAGGGAGGGAAATAAGAAGATCCAAATAAGAGAGATCTTACATTCTTTAGTTGAAAGGCCCAGCAGTAAAAATGAAAGTCGGAGAATGCTATGCCACCGTCTAACTTTGTGCTTCGTAGCTTCCTCCAGGCAATGCTCACCCTCTTATTAGACCAGAGAAAGCTGGATATGTCACCTTGTAGAGCTTTTAATGTTTTAAGATTAAAAGATAGAGGAATTGCATTGAAGATAAATGTACATTTTGGCAAAATTGACATTTTAACCAAGTTGGAGCGGCCCAGAATGGAGAGTGGGAGGCTACTCCAGGATCTTAGTAATGTTCCTGTCTAATTCAAGATTTACCTGGGCTAACCTGGTAATGTCATGTGTGATCTGTACTCCTAAGTATCTGATTTGTTGTGACCAATGGGATATTTCATTGCGGATTTCGGGACATAATTACTGTTTTTTGGCAATTAATTAAATAGCCAGAAACCCTCCCAAAATCCATTAAAAGTTGCTCTAGCCTAGGTAAGATGTTGGAGCTTTCCCTTGTGAAGATCATCAAGTCGTCCCCATAAAGGGCTACTTTGTTCACCCACCCATTCCATTCATACAGTGCAAAGATTTGACTAGCCCTGATACTACATGCCAGGGGTTCAATGTATAAGTCAAAGAGTAATGGGGAGAGGGGACAACCCTGTCTTGTTCCTCGCTCAAACTTGATTGAATTGGTTAGATTCCCATTAACCACTATCCTCGCTGTAGGGGTCTTATAGAAGTTACTAATGGCCCTGGCGAATTTATCCCCTAACCCAAAGATGTGAATCATGTAACGTAAAAAGGGCCAGCTCACCCTATCAAAGGCCTTGGGCGCATCAAACGCAAAGATGGTAAGAGGTAGTTTTTTAGCTGAGGCGATATCATTTGCGCCAATCACCTCATGAGTAAAATCATGAAGTTGTCGGCCCCTAATAAATCCCTTCTGATTGGCCTGAACCAGAGAGCCCATCACAGGATTCAACCTCCCTGCTAAAATTTGTGCATAGATTTTATAATCGCAATTCAGCAAGGAGATAGGCCTGTAGGATTCACACTTTTTAGGGTCTTTATTAGGCTTCAAAAATTAGACTGACAGCTGCCTCAGCCCAAGACTTAGGAATCGGGAGATCATCGGAGAAGATGCTGTCAAACAATTTCACCAAAACTGGGGAGATTTCCTCGGCAAGAGACATATAAAACTCGTTGGGAATACCGTCTATCCCCGTGGCGCTAACTCTTTTTAGATTTTTCATTGTAGCCTTAAGTTCTTCTGGGGTAATGTTTTGGTTCAACCGTAGTGCTTGGTCATCAGCAAGTGAGGCCCATGTTATCTTATCAACATAATCTTTCATTTGGGTGTCGGAGACTACCTGATCCTCTGTATATAGGCCTTGAAAAAAGGACTCAAAGCCTTGTTCTATTTAGTATTCTTCGACCAGACCCGCACTGATTCAGCATTGGCAATCTCCTTAATTATATTCTTTTTTGGTTGATGCAAGACTTCCAAGCAAGGAGCTTCCCACATCCTTCTCCATATTCATAATTAGCTAATTTACCAGTCTCCCATCTTCTTCTAGTAATGATGTCTAGATAATCTACTAATACCTGTCTTTTAACTATAACTTCATTTTTATCCTCCCTCTGCTCCTGGTTGCCTTGTTGAGTACCTTTTTCACTCAGAGCTCTAGAGATGTCTTCTTCCAGTTTTTTTATCATAGCTCTGGTTTCCTTATGCTTTTTTGCTGCAAGACTAATAACTCTGCCTCTTATAAATGCTTATAGGCATCCCATATTACATGTAATGGGGCAGAGGAGTCATTAATTTAAAAAAAGACTGGGTATCACTCTTCAGCTGTATTATTGCTGGTGCATCGGAGAGTAGAGATCTATCCAAAGTCCATCTTCCGATCGAAAAACTTCTCTCTATTTGTAGTTCCATCAGCACAGCAGAGTGATCTGAAAGATGCTCCGTAATATGTGCTACCGCTTTAAAGCTATTTGTCAGCCTAGCATCTACCAAGAAAAAATCAATTCTGGAAAGTGCCCATGTTTTTTATTGTGGAATGTAAAACTTGGGGGGCCACTTATTGCCTTGTTTTTTGCTCTCCAAATATCTGTAAGACCTAGATCTTCCATCAAGACTCTGATAAAAGAACCCATTTTAGTAGGTATTACTCCCACCCCTTTAGATCTATCAAGAGTGGGATTCAGGAGAATATTAAAATCACCTCCCATAATAACAGAAAAATTAGATTGAAGTAAGTGAATATAAATGGAATTTACCGGAGCTTCATCATCTATGTTTGGTCCATAGAACCCCACTAAAACAAACCATTCATTCTGAATCTTAACATCAGCAATAATCCATCGCCCCTTAACATCCACCTTAAAGGCCCCCAGGGTCGCCTTTGCCGGTTTTTAAAAAATAAGAGCTACTCCTTTCGTGCAACATGTTTGGGTTGTATGAAGAGAGCTTTCAATCCATTTCTGCTTAGCTCGAGCTGACTCCCATTCAGCAATACTTAGGTGCATTTCTTGTAAAATGATGATAATTGTTGGATTGGCTCAAATATTGGAGGATCCTCCTTTGTTTCCCCACTACTCTAAGGCCATTAACATTCCATGTTAAGATTTTAACTAGGGTAAAAACTGGCATTTGGCTTTTATCAGTTCCAAAGTCTTAACAGCAGTTGGACAACTTGGCCATGGCCTGCCCTTCTCTTATTTACAATCTCATTTATTATAGCCAAATGATGAACATTTTTTTCTTTTTTCCTAATATGCTCCCCACCATAGTGAAATGCAAAACTGAATTGCTTCTTTGTGACCCCCCACCCAAGAGAACCCTCCCTAAAGAGAACCTGGGTATGATGAAAAGATTACTCATTGGAGCTCACATCACCCTCCGGATTAAGGCAATTACATCAAAAGAAAAAATTATCCCTGAGCCTTTATTTGGTCAATGAAAATCCCTACCTCATAAGGATCCCTAAAGTTAAGCATTTTATTCTTCCACGTGACTTTAAGTAGGGCTGGAAATCTCAGTTGGACAATTGCATCTAAAGATCTTAGAGTTTGCATAAATTTCCACAGCTCCCACTGCCTATCCTGCGTGATTCTTGAGAGATACAACCTAATCCGAAATGACCACTCCCTTTAGTGAAAGTACCAGCTTTTAAAACCTCAGACAGCACTCGCTCCTTTAGTGTATATGTTTTGAAGTTGACCAAAATTCTCCTGGGGGTTTTCCTATTCAGATTTTTTGAGAAGGGATCTCTATGAATTCTCTGAATATCAGCCTCTAGGTCTTGGGAATCAATGGTGGGGAAAAACTCCTTTAGTAAGTTTATAAAGAAACTTTTAATGTTATCTCCCTCCAGACCTTCCGGGATATTGAGAGCCTTAATATTGTTACGCCAAGCATTATTTTCTAGGGACTCAATTTTGTCCAGCATGGCTTTCTCACCACTTTTTAGTATTTGTATCTCGGTTCGATTGGTCTCCACTTCCTTATTAAGGGCCTCTACTGAGGCTTCCATCACACAGATTCTCTCTGTAATTGCCAACATTTTGAGCTCTAAAGTCTCGCAGGAATCTTGAATTTTAGATTGATTCCTTTCCGAGATGGCGAACTTGTTTCCGATCTCTGAGGATAGGGCCTCTAACATATCTGCCAATTCCAGTTGTTTTGGACTATTGGAGGCTGGAGGGTCTCCAGAGGCTAACGGAGTGGAAGCTTGGTTCGTTTCGACAGGCGGGTTGACTGGGTCGCCATCGCAACCCCCTAGGACTTGGAATCTATTAGAGGTGGCAATATTCAAGTGCACTGCCCCTTCAGCTGAAATATTAGGGTTATTAGGATCCATGCTTACCACAGAAGCCTCGGCAGAAACCCCCTTATTCTGATATGATTCCACCGTCTCCGGGGAGGTTGGACCAGCCTGTTGGACTTTAGCGTGTACCTTGGAAAAGGATCAAAGGGATGGGGTTATCCTGACTTGGGGTGCTTCCTTTCGATGTCGTGTCGAAGAAGAATTTTGAGGGTTAAGAGACAGATTCCCCCTGTTTACCTGCCGGGCTTTTTAGTCACAGTTTTCCCAAAAATGATGGAAGGTGGAATCATAGTAGGGTTTGCAAGAGGCCCCGAAATGGTAAAGTTTTTATTTCAGAAAGCGTATCTCCTAGGGACCTCTACCCCCTTTTCACCAGATAAACCCCCAATCTGTAGAGGTGAGATAGTAAAGTAAGCAGTCTCTGAAAAAACATGCACATCAGATGCTACTCCCCGTCTTACTTGCTCATCTAGCAAGAATCTGGTTTAGTAGGCTTCGCTTTTCCTTGTCTCCAAGGTATCTGTTTAGGAAGGAAAGCAGTGCTTGGTTCCCTGCTATCAAGACGCTTAGCCCGTCTAGGGCTCATGGACAAAAAAAGAACCGAGGAGGCGGATGGAAGCTAAGAGGGACCATGGTGTTGTTGGTATGGTCGTGGCGGCAATCTGTCGGATGGCTCAGCCCCCCCAGAACCGCCAGTAGTAAGGCTTGCAGAGCAGGGCACCCAGCAGGGACTAATCCTACCTGGAGTGCCCCGGAAAGAGATCCTCGAGTCGGGGCGCCTATCCAGGCGAACGCCGTCTGCAGCCTGGAGAAGACACCCCCCTGCAGTGCGCGGAGCTGTGCTGTGTCCACCAGCCAGCTCCGCCGTGCTCCCGGACTCCCTGGGGCCGAGAAAGCAAAGACGTGCAGGAGCAGAGCCTCCCAGGTCGCGGAAGGCCACCGCGCCCCTCCCGTCGGCCGGAAACAAGAATGCACGAAATGTCAGTGAGGAACGGGACAGCGGGGGCAGTGGGACAGCGGGGCAGCAGGAATGCAAGGAAGCGGGAGTGGGAGTATAAAGGATTCCAAAGCTCAGATTATTTTT
Organism: Calotriton arnoldi; assembly: GCA_963921515.1. Lineage (NCBI taxonomy): Eukaryota > Metazoa > Chordata > Amphibia > Caudata > Salamandridae > Calotriton > Calotriton arnoldi. Next base: position 643,383 of record CAWUFW010003758.1, read on the forward strand.
TCAGGAAACGCTCAGGAGTTTAGCCAGATATATCCGTAGGAGATGAGACGGAGCTCGCGGCCGGACTAAACCACCGCCATGTTCTCTCCTGCAGGCACTATTCTTGCCAGGAGAAGAGTTCTTTGATGTTACAGGCGTTGGTGAGGAATCTGTCTTGGAGGAATTTCTTCTTTGTGGATTTGATGAGTTGGTGGTGTGCTGGGGTGGCTGCTCAGGGCACCAAAGACCAGGTGCCATCAGCCGAAGAGGACATAACCCCAATGCAATAAAGTGGAGGGTCACAATATTATATGAGAGCCAACCCTGCCCCGTTGCATGGGTAGAGAGACAACTTGCCTGAGTGACTGTGGACATTTTGCCCAGGAGATTGTTGGGCAGGCCTGGATGGTCTAACACCATTGACGTTTTTTGTGTTTGTATATTACCATTTTTGTTGTGTTGTTGCGTAATTTTGTGGTCAGCATCCCGGGAAAAGTAGAAGTGTAGTTTTGTGAGGGATGAGAACATCCATGCACACCTCACACAAAGGGGGATTAATGGCCACATCCTTGGATGTCTGAGCTATGGTCCAGCTGTACATAGAGATGTGGTGAGTAAATAAAGGGAACGCCCGACTCAAGGCATGGTTCTCTTGACACCCTGCAACCGGTGTGTCAATGTGTCCCTTTACTGCCCTCTAGGCCAGCAGGCACTACACTACAGCTCTCACTATACCCATGGCTGGGCCCATTGGGATCAAACAGTTCTCATTCAATTTCCCAGTCACTATCTGCCCCCTTTAGCTTCATATCCCTTTCTCATTCGGTCCGATATTGGCTCCTTCTGGCGATCAGGATTCCTGAAAACACAGATTAATAATATATCAGTGCCATTTTTTTACATTCACTCTTATTTTAGACACCGCTTCCATGTCTTATGAATAACCTTGGTGAATGTTCTTTCTTCAGTGGTATCAGAGGGTCCCCTTTTTGCACGGTTTCAAGTTGATTGAAGAATTTTTATTTTCTTTACAGCACTTCTAGGGCCAAATGTACAACCAACCAATTTGCAACTCGCAAATTGCGTCGCATTTGCGACTCAAAAATTGGGATGCACAACAGTGTCTCAAACACTGTTTGTGATTCCTAATGGGGTCGCAAATTGCATGCCTCATTAATATTAATGAGGCAGGCGCAATTTGTGACCCTATTAGGGATGGCTAGCACTCACAGGGATGGTGGCCTGCTGGGGTCAGCAGACCACCAGGTCTGTGACTGCTTATTTAATAAAGCAAACACAAGGAGATGATGGACGGAGCGCTGAAACTATTCAGACACTCACCCCCAGTCACAGATCTGGGTTGAATCCATCATCTTTCTTTAGCTCACTTCGCCACCCCAGTTCAGACGTCGCTATATGCAAATCAGTCTTGACCCTGTGCCTCATGTGAACATTCCAGCCCGAACTGCCAATCCATGTCTTCCCTGGACCGGAAACAAGCATCCTGGGACCGGCTCAGGCTAACAGCTCTCACCAGGCTAGCTTGAATCCAGTGGCAAAGTGAGCAGGGACCCACGTCTGGGCATACCCTGCCAACTTAGGCGAACAAAGCAAACACAAGGAGATGATGGACGACGCTGAAACTTTTCAGACACTCACCCCCAGTCACAGATCTGGGCTGAATCCATCATCGTTCTTTAGCTCACTTCGCCACCCCAGTTCAGACACAGCTATATGCAAATAAGTCTTGACCCTGTGCCTCATGAGAGCAGTCCAGACCGATCTGCCAAGCCATGTCTTCCCTGGACGACATGAGGGCTGTTAACCCGAAACCGGTCTCAGGATGCTTGTTTCCGGTCCAGGGAAGACATGGCTTGGCAGTTCAGTCTGGACTGTTCCCATGAGGCACAGGGTCAAGACTGATTTGCATATAGCTGTGTCTGAACTGGGGTGGCGAAGTGACATAAAGAACAATAATGGATTCAACCCAGATCTGTGACTGGGGGTGAGTGTCTGAAAAGTTTCAGCGCTCCGTCCATCATCTCCTTGTGTTTGCTTTGTTCGCCCTAAGTTGGCAGAGTATGCCCAGACGTGGATCCCTTGCTCACTTTGCCACTGGATTCAAGCTAGCCTGGCTGATGAGGGCTGTTAGCCCGAAACCGGTCCCAGGATGCTTGTTTCCGGTCCAGGGAAGACATGGCTTGGCAGTTCGGGCTGGACTGTTCCCATGAGGCACAGGGTCAAGACTGATTTGTATATAGCTATGTCTGAACTGGGGTGGTGAAGTGAGCTAAAGAACGAGTCAGGCTTTGCTTATTTAATAAAGCAGTTTTTTTTAAAAGCAGCCTGTTTTCCTTAAAGGAAAACAAGATGCATTTTTTTTTAAAAAATGAAACTTTTCAGCTTCATTTTTTTAAGGGCAGGCAGTGGTCCCTGGGACCACTGCCTGCTCTTAAAAAATATTTTCTCACATACTCACAAAAGGGAAGTGGTCCCCTGGGGACCCCTTCCCGTTTGCGAGTGGTTTACCACCTACTTGAAGTAGGTGGTAAACTGCGAGTGTTTTGCGGTCACAAAACAATTGTACATTGCATGGTGACTCGATATTAGGAAGGACGCCCCTTCCTAATAGCGGGAGTCGCAAATGCTATTTTGCGAGTCAGCGACTCGCAAAATAGCATTTGTACATGCCATTACCCTTTTTTGCGGTCGCAAACGGGAGGATCTCCCGTTTGCGGCCGCAAAAAAGGGTCGTACATCTAGCCCTTAGTCCTCTACATGCAGAGACAGGTACGCAATTTTTGACAATTTAGACTGCTGCATCATGCTTCTATGGACTGAGGGCAGCGACTAGTTTCTCTCATTGTAACGTGCCCGATTGTTATATTTCGTTGAGTACGCGTTTGTCTAACGTAGTTCCGTAAATGGTTCACACGTCATGTTTCTTCATGCTGGCATTGGTGATTGGTTCCCCTCATTGTAATATACACCCTTGTTCCAACTCTTAGAGGGATATTCTCAAGAACGTGTGATAATTATCGCAAAATTAGCTTAAGGCAACTTTGCACATCGCAGTCTATTGCATGAAAATAACGCCGTGTTAACATTGTATTCTCAACACGGCGGTACCATGCGATAGTCTCACGCTAACGTGTCAAATGACCGCGATAAAATTACAGTGACGGCAAAAAAACGCGAAACACGAATGCGAAAAAAGTTGCGATGTGGCCAACCGCAATAAAAAAAATCAGCGATAACCAGCGACAGGCCTGCAATTCCCACGCGTCATGCGGGAAAATGCACTATAAAAGCACCGAAAAACACAAACAAAATAATTCAAACTGCGTAGCACCATGGAGGAAGCCGGAGCAAGTACAGAGGACGACCAGAACCCCACAACCCTCAGGAGGACCAGCCTGGGACCTCGGGGTCACGGAAGGGCAAGGAGAAGAAGACGAGGAAGACGAGGTTCAGTCCGCAGGAAAACAGGATCATCATCACGGAGGTGATAGAACACCACCAACAACTGTTCGTCACCTCCAACGTGTCATTGGCAAATAAAAATGCAATAAGGCAGTCCATCCTGGACAAGGTGAATGCAGTTGGAGTGAGGAGGAGGACAATTGGAGAGGTCAAGAGGCGCTGGAATGATGCGAAGCGCAAAACCAAGAAGAAACTCGCTGACAACCATCAGGCAGCAATGCAGACTGGAGGTGGCAGTCCAGCGGAACACCAGGAGCTGGATGAGATGGAGGAAATGGTGGCCACAGTCATCAGTGGGGACACGGTGGCAGGAGTTGGGAGTCTGGACACTGCTCAACATGACCTGACACAACAGCACCAGGGTGAGTACCGAACAGGGACTGTGGGGACGGGGGGAGATGGGCACAAAGGCACACATGCACAATTAAGTAGAGCACACTGCACACCCACAATGACTCTGGATCATGTCCCTGATCCCCTTGGCACACTGCAGCACACATACAAACAGCAAGTAGGCCCCCGCCCACTATGGGCACAAATGGGTCCCTCCCCACACAGCACCAATCTCACAACCAACCCATGCACACGTGTCAAAACCAGCAAAGCTGCGTGTCTGTGAGCCACACTGACAATGCAAGTGACACTGGATGACGAACAGCATGGCTGTAGTCCAATCATCATGGCATGGTGCATGCCACGACACTGAGGTGGCTGAGTGTGGAACACATCCGTAAAGGAGCAGGTCACACTCTGACACATCCACGTGCACAAACAACCCCTGACGACAACAACACATCTGCGGATAAACCATGCCCAAGAGTCCAAAATCCAAACTAGAGCCAAAATTAGCCAAGTCTGCAACATCTCAGCACTGTAGAAGCACAGAAGTCAAAGGCACACTGCCTCAAAGGGATAAGGGGCAGCAAAATCACAGCTGCAGGGGCGACTCTCCCACAATGCAGCACACACACATAGCAATAACAGCACATCATCATTGACGACAATGTGGTACAAAGTGCAACACTCTCACTACAGAACAGAGGTCACAACTGGTTCCACTTGTGCGTAGAAACTGGCCAATCACATCTGGCATAGCAGGAAACTGTGAGATGATAATGTACGTGTACAACCTCACATCCGTGACGTAGTTCAAATGTCCACTGTCCCGCATCAAATAGTCAGCTCCTCCCAAACAGTAACAATGTACATTGTCATGCAGTCTGTATGGAGACTTGAACAATGCGTCAACATATATGTCAACACAATGTTAAAATGCATCTCCCCTTCACATTGCAGAGGGACAATCAACACCTCCTGCAGAGCAGACCAGACAACTCATCAGTGATGATGAAGAGGACCTCCACACCTTCGACACCGACGCCCTACAACAGCTCATGGACAGCTATGGCAACCCACCTCCAGGAGCAGGGTAGGCCAGCTGCATCGAGGAGACCCCACCCCCTGCACAGACTACACAGCAGGAAGCACCCACCACCACGGCTGGCTCCCAGCACCTCACCGAAGAACACATCGCATTCCAAGGCCATGTGTTAGACTGCCAGAAGGAGGTGGCTGAACAGGTGCGGGTGAGGTTCGACCTCATGGCAGCCAAACTAGATGACATACGTGGGTGTCTAAGCCCCATCAGGGACCACTTACACTCCCTAACGGACACCCACAGTTCGCTCCATGATGTCCAACAATACATGCACGATGTCGCTGGAGTCATGACTCTGGGAGGAGAACAACTGTCTAGTCAGAGTGGCCTCAGCGATGTCAGCCGAGAGTTGGCACAGATGCTGAGGATAATGGAGAACATGGAGCGGATGCATGCGGAAGAATGGCTGCCACGGATGCACACCAGCGAAAAGTTGTTGGGATCTTCCATGCCCTGAAGATCCTCATCATCGCATTGCTGCCACTAAGGCAGTCGCTGATGAATGCTGCTGGTACTTCTACACACACATCTCCGGCCCCTGATGTGTCAGTGGCACACAGTGCTGCAGACCAAACATCAGCACCCACATGTCAGACAGATGACATAGAGGACGAAGATGCGGGTGATTCCACCTTTGTAGTAAGAAGGAGCCAGTAGCATTCTTCTCCGCCATATGCCCTGTTTCAGCTTGGTTCTGCCCTCTGCATCATGCCCTGTAACAACACCTCCCACTGTCCCCCGAAACACTCTGTGACACTCACCTTGGACCTCGACATGGACTGCCATATTTTGTTTGCTTACCAATGACACAGCAATCAGACTGCGGACTGCACTCTTCCTCTTCCGATGTACTTGTCAATCCCTAAATGACTCTGGCTGGCCCTTCAATGGGCTACAATGTAATGTGGGGTTTGCATGGCCATGTACTGCTCCAGCTCCGACACTCCACCGAATGTGAATAAATCATTCAAATTCACACAGATGTGTCATGTCCATAATCGATCAGGTATGAAAGTATGGATGAATGTAAGGACATTGATTGCCCAAAAAGGTACACCCTGGGAAATGAAAGCAATGCGCATGTTTGACCGTGACACACATAGGAAGTGAGATGACTGGGAATGTGTGCACTAGCTGTGGCCTCATTGCTCTGAAACAACAATCACGCAATTCCTCAACATTGCCCCACGCAATGTTAGAAATAGGGCTGGGTATGAAATGTCAAAGTCGTTGGCAGGCCTAAAGTAGTCCACCATCACATTTGACAACAGAACATCTCTTTGCATACCTAGTCACACTCAACTGGGTGGACACAGCCTGTAGTGATGGATCACATTGATCCACATGGCAAGAATATAGACACCATACTCACATTGCTGAAGACACGTAAAAGCACAGGTCTATAAGCAACTATCCCAACCACTATGTCTGGCTCACAGAGGTGGAGCTGGCAATAGGGACTCACCCCTAAGTGAAATGCGTCAGTCAGTCCCTCCCTGTGTATGGACAATGCTCATTGAGGCACACAATTTGTCATTCCAATCAACACTTATCACAGTTGAACACTAGTGAAGTTGCGTAGACTTTATTGCCATGTGCGTGTCAGTATGGGCAAGACAAGGGCCACAACATGCAGACCAATGCATCAGACACTAACAGGCAGCATTCGGTCACGGTACAGTTCCACATGACAGGCGTTGTGCATGCGCCCGGGATGTTCTGCCATTGCGTTGGTGGCTCTCGTAGAACCGGCACTCTTCTGACCTGCGGCAGTTATGTGGATGATATGCCACAGCTCGGAGCAATGAGTCGTATGTGTGTGCAACGTTTGGACGTATGGGTTGTTGTGTACGTAAGTGTCAAGGGCATTCCATGCAAGAGTGTCTCGAGCAAGGACTTCTGTGTGTGGGGTGTGGATACGTTGGTCTTTCATTAGCGCTGTGCGTAGTGTGGGAGTCGTCATCATCTGCTATGGTTTCTCTCTCAGGGGGTGCCTGCCGCATGCAAGACCAAGGTCGGGGTGCAGATGTCCTTCCGCCTTATGTATTGAGACAAAGGAGCTTTCATCCCTAATGTTAGTCTGACTACTGCTTGCATTCTGGAAATGTGATGTGGCTTTCGCGCTGCAATTGAGGCTAGGCCTTAGGCTTATGGTGCACCAATAGTGATACACACACATCAGTTGGCATGCATGAGCCAAGAGCCCGAGCGGCCTTGCGCTCCTTGTACAATCCATTAGTGCACAGCCGCCTTCCGGGTGCATGCAACATTGCAACATTGTCGATTGCGGGCCGTGTGGCGCAGACACTGCAACAGAGACACACGCATCAGTTGGTTTCCTGTCCAGCCCAGAAATGAACCATGCCCAGAGCCCAGGGATAATTATTCACACCCCTACGCTGGCCTGGCGTACGCTGACCCAGCCCACTTGGCTTACGTATAAAGGGGGGGACGACGACGCTACGTGTCCCAGTTCTTCCCCACTGCCGGAGGTGACATGGCTGCGTCCACCTGGCATATCACGAGACTCAATCAGTAAGGGTCCATGACTTGCGTTGCACAGAGTTGGTGGCACCGGAAACACTGCGGCCGGCACGGGCCTACCGCCACGGGACGGTGACTTTCGGTGCACTGAGGTAGGGGCACCTTAGGTGCTGAGCGGGTGTGCATCCTGCGATGATGCGCTGTCCTGGCGGTCCGGGCTGGTAAGGGTTTGTGTGAGCCCTGCTGGACCACAGTGTAGGCCTGAGCCAGCGGGCAGCGCGGGCCTACCGCCACGTGCCGTTGCCTAGCAGTTCACAGAGTTAGTGGCACCTATAGAGCTGAGCGGGTGTGCAGCCTGCGATGATGCCGTGCGCAATGATATGATCTCTGCCATTGCGAAATCAAGACCCAGAATAACGTGTGTGACCTGGTGGCCCGTGGGGCTGCATGATGTGAAGGCTGCCAAGGTCGTGGGCCCCGGGCTTGGAGCTTTCACCGGCACGTGGTGGGCCCTCTTGGAGACACGCTGGTGGCGGAATGTGAGCAGTGAGGCCTGGGTGCGCAGGGGCGGGCAAACACCGCTGGGCGGCAGGAGGGGCTCGGGTGCAGCAGCCTTTGTGCGCAGGGGCGGCCAAGCGATGATGGCGTGTGCACTGATATGAACTCTGCCATTCATAAATCTGGACTCTGTTTCAGATGAGGGACCTGGTGGACTGCAGTGTATACCGGCACGTGGTTGGAAACACACCGGTGGCAGCAGGTGAGCAGTGAGGCCTGGGTCCGCAGTGTCGGCACTCTCTCTCCCTCTCTTCCTTTCACTGTCTCTCTCTCTTCCTTTGTTACTCTCTCTCTCCTTCTCCCTCTCTCTCCCCCTTTCTCTCTCTTTCTCTCTCTCCCTCTCTTTCACTCTCTGTCTCTCCCTTTCTTTCTTTCTCTCTCTCTCTCTTTCTCTCTCTCTCTGTCCTTTGATGAGCACATGACACACCTTCTTAACTTGAATTTTGTCTTGCAGGCTGTGTCTTACAGATTGTCCAGAGAAGACCCGCCATGACTCTTCCGAATAGTTGTTTTGAGTTAAATTTGAATTAAATAATTTGTTTGGAAATTCAAAGATGAATGAATGATTCTCCTTTTTCTGACCACACATGAATGTTAATTGTTGTACTTGTGCAACATCAGGCGAATTGTTTAGTTCATGATTTCGTAAAGTTGATGCGAAATATCTTTGTCCGGGGCAGGGCCCGGGGGGGGCGGATCCTGGGGGGGTGGCGGTGGGTGTTGTGGCCCTCTTGGGTGTCCGGCTGCATGATCAGTAGCTCCACGGCATCTGTTGTTCTTCTGGTGTGGCTGTGGGCTGGGCTCCCATTTCAGGTGCAGGTTATTGTCCGACTTAATACCAGGAAGGAGCAGGTGTTAATTCCCTGCTGCTAATGCGCCTTATCGCATGTTTTGTGATCTTATCGCCGATCTGGCTGGTCGTTGAGAATGTTGCGAAGTGGTGTTGTCGCGGGTTTTTGCATGGGCTACTCTGCATCTCATTAGCATTAGTTGCCGGTGTCATCCGTGGCGATGTTTTTTGCGGCTGCTATAGCAGGTAAACAGGCTATATCGGCTGTTAGCACCAGCTTGTGAATGGGGCGATAAATCTATCGCCACTTTGGCTGCGATAAAGTGCCGCTAACTCGCCGATAAGTCCTTGAGAATATGCCCCTTAGAGTACTTGGAGGTTAGCTAATGCCCTCCGCACTTTGAACTATTTCTCTGCTCTTAACATATCGCTGAATCCATATTGTACTTGGGTGTTACTATTATTACCATTCCAACAAGCTTACTTATGTTTTACTTATGTTTTATTTATTTGTTTATATTGATAAAATGTCTCTTTGTTTTGAAAATGTTTCAGAAACGTCTACCCCACAGGTGACTGGCTAATTATAGATCCTGACGAATGAGCTAGCCGTGGTCTGAAATGCACAGGTGGTAAATGAAATGCATTCTTGATTTCTTTACAACATATATCAGAGTATACACATTGATATGAAATACCTACTGGTTACATTGCCCAGTTCCGCAATCATTCTAGTGTGAACTAAAGCAGCATATAATAAACTAGCACCATATGGTTTTGTACTTCATCGGACTATCAGAAAGTGGAAAATATTTCAAAAGAAGAAATTGCAGCACCATCATTAAGCGCTGCGGGTCTATACCCTTCATATAGATTGTTTTAGACTTATGCTGGCATCCATGGACAGAGGATACTCTCCAGCGGCAGCGCTCAAACAGAGAAGAGTTGCCTAACGTCTGTGATTAAACATCAGAGGACTTGGAGTGCAATATACTCTCATTTTGAAACAGTTTAATTCTTGGAATGAGCTTGCAATGATGTCTCTATTTGGGGTCTTACAAAAAGATACTGTGGTCAACCCTGAAACAAGGGGGATTCACACAAGAATTACTGGTGACCGAACTTTGTTTTGAGTAAATATGACAAAACACTTACATAATTCTACTTGCGTAGCCTAATAGAGTAAACAAAAAAAAGAAATATAACTTGGCAATATATAATGCCTAAGTAGTATAGGACTCTAAATATGATTGATTTTTAGCCCCTGTGAGCTCTTTTAGTTTAAGAAATTGGTGTTGCACAGACCACATTAGGACCTTGACAAAAGGAAGACAAGTGCTACTGCTGATAAAACATTTTCATGCAGACTAAGGGGCAGATTTACAAGCCCCTTGCGCCACTTTTGCGTCACTTTTAACATGGGAAAAGTGACGCAGAAGTGGCGCAAGGGGCTTCTAAATCTGCCCCATAATATACACCAGGGGCCATATTACACAAGGTGCCCCGGGGGCGCAACCTGCGTTTAAGCCCGCTTTGCGCATCCCTGAGGCACTTTGGTATTACAGAAGGGGCCACAGATACTTCTGCGGCCCCTTCTGTAATTCTGAAAGCGCTTTCGCACATATACATACTTTCTCAAGAGGGTGTTCCCTCATTTGCATGGGCCCATGCAAATGAGGGTATCCCTTTGCCTCTGCCCCCTCGTCATATTACTGATGCAGCGCAGAGGCAAAGAAGCTCTCAGGAGGCACACTGAGAGTGCGTCACCTCATTGGTAGCGATCTGTCAGTGTGCCCCCTGATTGCAGCCCTCTGGCAGCACGAATTTCCTGAAAGGGAATCTCTAATCCCCTTTAAAAGTGTAGGCGGGTTGCCACCTGCACTGTGAAACACGGAGCGACTGCTTTGAAGACGCTCCGTATTTCACTTGAATGCGCTGCTCCCATGTCAGCACGAGTTTGCGTCTGCCCTGGGGGCAGCGCATTCTATGTAATAGGCCGCACTTTCCTTGTTTGCGCCTGGCGCACCTGTTTCAAGGTGCACCGGGTGCAAACAGGGAAAGTGCGTCCTTTACATAATAGGGCCCCAGATGTGTTAGGTTATTAGGCCTAGCATCATGTGATGCACTTTCTGGATATCAAATCGATTTCAACACTAATACACTTTTTGTAAATGTATTATCCGTGACAAAAGAGGCAGGGATTTAGGCAACATTCCCGAAAGAAGCCAGTTGTGTGTGGATGTTGTGGTGCTGTTATTTAAACGGGTTTCCAACTGTTACTTCGTTGCCTAGGTTTAGGGAACCAGCTTGACATTTATTTAAAGCTATTTTTAAAAGTTGCAGGATTTAATAAAAAACATAAGGAAGTTTTTCGGTATTTTTCTTGGTAAACAAGTAAACTTATTTTAAGATTGCGTAAAAAATATAAATTTTTCAGCAATTTGTGGTACAAGGTAATAGTTATGTCCATTGTATGTACCTGATTCATGCAAGTGGGTTTTATTAAGTTTTTAATTCCTTTATAGAGTGTAAAATTCATACTGAGAAACACGTGTACTGCCGCCACAAGCCAACACATTTTGGGGGATATTCACAAGAACGTGTGCTAAATATCACCAGAAAATGTTAATGCAACTTTACACATCGCAGCCTATCACGGGAAAATAACCCCGTGTTAACCTGGAATTCACAACACAGCGGTACCATGCGATAGTCTCCCGAAACCGCGGCCAATGTCCGTGATACAACCACCTCGACGGAGATAAAAACACAAACCCCAACACCCAAAAACATGCAGTGAGCCCATTCGCGAGAAGGAAAGCAGCGATAAGCTGCGCAAGGCCCGCGACACATATACGGCATACAGGAATAAGCACAACAAAAGCAGGAAAAAGAAAGACAAACCAAACAGAAAACAACAGCGAAGCACAATGGAGGCAGTCGGAGCCAGCACACAACCCCACAAGCACCATTGGCAACAAAACATTAGACATGACAGGCCATCGTGGACAAGGTGAATGCAGCCCGAGAGCGGAGGAGGACAATGGCAGAAAACCAGAACAGCTGGAATGATGCGAAACGCACAAACAAGCACAAACACGCAAACAACCACAAGGCAGCAATGCACACCGGAGGTGGGAGTCCAGCGCCACACCAGGAGCTGGATGACATGGAGGAAATGGTGTCCACCACATCAGTCTGGAGATGGTGGCAGGACTTGGGGCCCGGAAACTGCTTAAAATCAACAGACACAACAGCAACAGGTAGAGGAACCACCAGGGACTGGGGGGACGGGGGAGATGGCCACAATGGCACACATGCACAATTAAGCACAGCACAACTGCAGACAAACCATGCCCAAGAGGAACAACACCAACCAAGAGCACAAGTCACACAAGTAGGCAATATCACACCACTGAACAAGCACAGAAGTGAAATCCACACTGCCTGAAAGGGAGAAGGGGGAGCCAAATATGAGCTGAAGGGACATCTCACACACAATTCAGCACACACACATAGGAAGCAGAGCACCCCAACATCGAACACAATGTGGAACAAACACCAACATCTGCACAACCGAACACAGGAGACAAGTGCACCCGCTTGTGGCCGGTAAATGGCCATACGCATCTGGCAAACCACGAAACAGGGACATGATAATGCACAAGTACAAACCCACAGCCCTGATGGGGCAGCAATGCATGTAAGGCAGTGACCCAGATAGGCTGTGACACACACATTGGCATACAAATAAACACTCAACACAGTTGGAGACAAGTGAACGTGCGGAAACTTTATCAACAATTGCGTGTCAGTACGGCAAAGGGAAGTGCCACGACATGCAGACCAATGCAGCAGCATGTCTGAATGAGGAATGTTGGAAAGCGCCCATGTCCACCCCGGGGGAATCCATCACCAACACAAGTCATTGCCAACCCGCGTATGTTGTCCGCGCATGGATCAGGAGTCCAGGACAATGCAGCCATGTCCACTGTCTCCCAGGGACATGTGACCAGATCCCCAACATGCAACCAGGCGTCGGGACATGTGCAATGGGTCCCATGCAGTCCTGGCTGCAGGTACCTGGTCACTCGTCCATGAACGCGAGTGCAGCAGCGTAGGGCAACATTTCCAATGCGAGATCGTTGTCCACCACATCTGACATGTCGGCGACGTAACCCATCAGCTGTCCCGGACAGATGTGCTCACTCCAACCCCTGGCCCCAATATGCACGAAAGCCCAATCAGGGAGCGGCTCAATGTGGTCACTGCAAACGACGACTCCTGCAATCTCCCAGGTCCAGTTCCCAGCATGCATGCCAAACATCCAGGCATGCCATAAACGGGCATCACAGTGACACTGCTGGTCGTGGTCCAACAGGGGGCGCACACACACGTCGAAATCCAGGTCAGCTACCGTAACGTTGGAGAGGCAGACATCCATGGACCACTCGAATATGCACGAGCGACAGTGCAACACAGGCTGAACGCAGGTGACGTTGGCAATGCTAGAAGCTCAGTCTGTAACTGATCCGCAGCAGTGCCAATGGCAGTGCCCCCAGTACATGCAGCAGACTTGTACGGTACAGGTCCACGTGACTGGAGTAGAGCATGTGTCCGGGATGGTCTGCCATTGCGTCAGTGGCTCTGCTTGAAACGGCACTGTGAGGACCTTCGCCAGTCCTGTGGATGAAACGCCACAGCTCTGAGCAATGAGCAGTGTCTGTGTGCAATGGGTGCAGGCCTGGGGTGTGGTGGGAGTACGAGTGAAGGCCATTTCACGCACGCAAACTATGACCAACTATGACTTCTGCATGTGGGATGTGTACACGTTGGCCTCACGTCTGGCAGTGAATAGTGTGGGAGTCGCCTGGAAAAGCTATCCTATCTGTCAGGGGGTGCTTGGCACATGCAAGTCACATCTAGGAGCTGCAGATATGCTACCGCCAGATAGTGCGGACAAAGGACCATTCATCCCTACAGTAACTGCACCATCTGCATGCATTCAGGAGACGTTCAGAGGCCTGCCGTGGGTGTGGTGGGATGTCTGCAACCCTGGGAATCATGGATGATATGCCAGCACGTGGCACATGTGCGGCCTCACTGTGTCTTACGTTGCCTCACAGCTGCTCCACCCTCCCACGAGCCCCCACACTTGTGTGCCCTGCGCGGTTGTATCACGTGCACTCCTACGGCACACCATTGTAATGCCTGTCCGCGCATGTCCAGCGGCATGCCACCAACACCGTGACGCTGGCCTTTGAAGGTGTGCGGCCAAGTGAGTGTAGGCCAATGCTCCGGACAGGGCGGACACAAGTGTACAGTCCATGGCTGGCTGTGATCACGCTGCGAATGAGGCTAGGCAACTAACTCATGGACTGATACACATAACACTTGGCATGCAAGTGCCAAGACCCCGAGCAGTCTTTCGCGCCTACATTTCCCTGTCCGTGCGGGCCCGCCCTCCTGGTGCATGCTACATTGCAACATAGACTACTGTGGCCCTGGTGGCAACAACACCCCAACACAGAGACACACTTACCGCACTTCCTGCCCAAGGCCAGGTCCGATCCATGCCCTGCTCCCCCTGCCGAATCAGCACACCCCTGAGCTGCCCTGACGTACGCCGGACCAGCACACGCCGCTTGTGCATGCAGGGGGGGGCGGGCGAAGCTACATGTCCAAGGTCACTGCCAACGCTGAGGTGACATGGTATCTTCCGCTGAAGACAGCACACTGTGATGTTGCAGGGCCCGTGCCCATCATGCTGACACAATGACCACACGGACACACTTGCTCAGATGGTGTGAATGGCTAAGGGCACGTGCGCCCGGCCACATTTATTAGCAGGCACACATATCGAGTGACACCTGTGTTGGATGTGTGTGGGGTGTGTGCAAACCAGCCGGCAAGGGCTGCCTGGTGCAGTCAGAAATCGACAACAGTGTACATCGTAATGGACACAACCATTCAACCGTAAAAGACCCATGACCTGAGCTGCACAGAGTTAGTGGCCCTGGATGCACAGCGTCCTGCACGGGCCTACCGCACTGCGGTGCACTGGGGCAGGGTCACGAGAGCAGAGCAGGTTCACGCAGATGACTAGGGGGGTTGTCGCGGAGTGTCTCGGTGGACAGTGGAAGGTGTACCCCCAGGGCATGATGCCGAGGGCAGAACCACGCTGAAACAGTCAACATGATGGAGATGAGTGGAGCAAACACATGTCGGACACCAAGTCCGTCCCAGTCAGATGATGATGCAGTCAACCCCCAGGCCATGGACTCAGACGACACCAAAGTTCAACCAGAGAGTGCCCATGAGTAATTGCGCACAGAGTTAGTGACACCAGTGCTGATAGGAGATGCCGCCTGCGATGAGGCGTGTCCAATGGCGTGGACTCCTCCATATCTTACCCAGGACACAGTTCCACATGTGTGGCCTACTGGACCGCAGTGTAGGCCTGAGGCAGCGGCCAGCAGGGGCCATTCACTGAGTGTCGCAGGCTTAGGTTGGATGGTCCCACCGGCCTGCGTAGTTCAGCTTCAGTGGCACCACGGGACGCGGACTTGCATTGCACAGGGTTAGTGGCACCAGGTCAGTTGTTGCTAGTGTTCGGTCACCTCCGTAACGAGGATCCGGCTTTCATCCGGACTGAACCGCATCTTCCTCTTACTCCTCTCCGTGCGTTCACTAGTATGGACTCTGCCATCCATGAATCACGACTGGGTGCTGGATGTGGGGCCTACTGGACCGCAGTGTAGGCCGGGGGCAGCGGCCAGCACGGGCCCACAGACACCTGTCGTGTGCTTGTGATGCATTCGTTTGCTCCACTGATAGCAGGGAGTTTAGTGATATCACCCCTGCAGTAGACATCTGGTCACTGCCATTCATGACTCAGAACACAGTTCCATATGTGGGACCTACTGGAGCACAGTGTAGGCTTGAGCCCTCATCCACGTGTCGCCGGCTTGCGTTGCACGGGGTTAGTGGCACCACGTGTCGCTGGCTTGCGTTGAACAGGGTTAGTGGCACCACGTGTTGCGGGCTTGCATTGCACAGGGTTAGTGGCACCACGTGTCGCCGGCTTGCTTTGAACAGGGTTAGTGGCACCACGTGTCGCAGGCCTGTGATATGGAATTATGCCACACTGATCGAAGAGAGTCTGGTGCTGTGGCCGCTGCCACAGACTTGGGGTCACTGCCATTCATGACTCAGTACACAGTTCCACATGTGGGACCCACTGGGCCGAGGAGGACGCAGGTGGAGTATATAAATGTAAAAGGAGTAATGTGGGCCTGCGCCGTGGAGGCCAGCGATGGTCTGCGGAGGCTGCAAAGGTCGCGGGCCTGGGGCCTGGAGCTTGCACCGGCACATGGTGGGCCCTCTTTGGCACACACCGGTGTCGGCAGGTGAGCGGAGCCTCGTTGGTGCGCTGGGGCAGGCATGACGGGTCTGGGGCCCAGCGGCCCAAGGTGCAGCAGGCGCACAGGGGAGAACTCGTGGCGGGCTGAGAGGCGCCGCCCTGGCAGATGCCTTGTCCATTCCAAATGAGAACCACGCCCAGTGCGACAGGCTTTTTATTCACACCCCTATGCAGGCCTGGCGTACGCAGGTCCAACCCACTCCGCCCGCGCTTGCAGGGGGGGATGTAACATGCAACATTTCCGCGTTCTGCCCCACAGCCTGTGGGTACATAGTAGCGTCCACTGGCCACTACACTCCATGCACCAGCAGTTGATCTCCACAAGGCCATTTCCGTGATTTGCACGCTGTGGTCTGTCCGGCATCTCCACGCCACATCTGGCATTGGGTAGGTTCACATTCCTTAGTCACTTGCCGCTCTCGCACATGCCTGCTCCATGCCTCTCCTCACATTCTGCTATTGTGTGTCTGTGGTGCCATGCAGTGGCTGGGTTGTGGGCATGGCAAGGCCAAGTTCCTGATGGAGTCGTATTGTCGTGTCTGGTCGGTTGGCATGTTGTGTGTCATGTTAAATGTAGTTGTGCTGCGTGTCCATTGCCGGTGTCGTGAATTGCATGACTGTGGGCTGGAGGTGTGTGGTGTCTTCATTTTGGACTTACCAACGGGCACTGCATTTCCATGGGTGCCATCCTGGGAGCGCTGGGTGATGCTGGACTGTCCGGAGATGTGAGAATCATGCACTCGGCCTGGGGAGTTGGCCACAACATTGTTGAGGAGTCCCGGGCGGTCCACTGTTGCCTGCACATTCATGATATGCGTGTGCTTTCTGTTGTGGTAGTTTTGTGCAGTGTCAGCAGGGGGCACGAGGGGTACATGTGTGCAGTTGATTGGCCCTGGCACGTGAGGGAATCCAGCTATGGCGTAGGGGCCTTACTTGGTCTCCAGCAGCTCCTGCGCAGTGTGGGTGAAGTGGAGGTGCTGGGGTACCAGGCTGTTGTTGGCATCCAGGACGGGTGTGATGACCTTGTATGGGGCTGGCTGTGTGACTCCTCCGACTTTGGCAGTTGTGGGTTGGATGGTACCACGGGCCGACATGTGCTGCGCAGCCGGCAGCTTTGTCTGCGGAGCGATGTTGGTAGTCCGCTGGGTTGGGACAGTCAGCAGGTGGGGGATGTGGGTCAGGATGCGGGGGACGGCTGTCCTTTTGGGCCTGTAGTGGACAATGTCCTCCTCTGGCGTTGGGTCTGGGTGGCAGGTGCGTTTCAGGTGGGTCCGCTGTCTTTGTGTAAGCTGTCTCTGTGGTGTTCCCGGGGGGGGCGGGACGGGTCCTGGGGGTGGTGGCGGGCCTGGGGTGGGTGGGGGTGGGTGTTGTGTCCCTCATGGGTCTCGGAGCTGCATGATGATTGTCTCCATGGCATCTGTGGGTGTTAGATTTGGCATCTTTTGGCGTGTTTCCCCTGAGTTTTTGCTTTCTGACCTCCCGGTTTTGACTCTGTTTTGCTGGTGTAACGGTTCTGCGCGCTTTTCGCACTGCTGATCAGTGGTAAAGCGCAGGTGCTCCTATGGTAAATTGTGTTATGGATTGGTATTTCCATGATTGGATATTTGATTTACCTGTTAGCCCCTAGTAAAGCGACTGCGTGTGCCAGGGCCGGTGAATCAAATGCTACCCGGGGCCTGCAGCACTGGTTGCGCCACCCCCGTGAGTAGCCCTGAAAATGGTAACTCAGACCTGCCATTGCAGAGTCTGCGCGCAGTTTGTAACTGCCATATCGACTTGGCCAGTGCACACACTGGCCGGTCCCTAACCTTCCCTTTTCTTACATGTCAGGCACCCCTCAGGTAGGCCCAAGGTACCCCTGTGGGCAGGGTGCAATGTATGTGAAAGGTAGGACATGCCCCAGTGTGTGTGGCATGTCCTAATAGTGAATTACAGCCAATTTCGTTTTTCACTATTGCAAGGCTACCAGTTCCCCATAGGACAGAATGGGAGGTTTGTTCATAACATCTTATGAACATAACTAGCCCAGGGAATTCGGTAAGAAAATGAAGTTTCGTATGCCTGAACTCAGAATCTAAAGATGCCTCTTTTAGTGAAGGTGATTTTTACATGATGTGTTTGAAAATACCACTTTTGGAAAGTGGATATTGTCTTGCTCAGTCATCCCGTGTGCCTCTGCTGGAATGTTGATTGCCTGCCTGGGTTTTGGATGACAGAAGGCTGGGGGAGCAGGAGGGACGCCAGATGGTCTAGGTAGGTCAGCAAAGGGCTGAAGAGACCTGGGTTACAATGGGGGAAGGGGGAGGAGATTTCCTTGCACCTCAAAGGGCCTGCTCTGCCTCTGACAAATGCCGTCTCCACCTCCTGCCAGGAATTCACACCAGAGAAGGCAGAACTGGTCCTGACCGGGCACAGACCCTCTCTGCCTAAGAGATCAAAGGATTTTTGGACATAAATGCTGGGTCCCAGACCCCTGAACTTTAGAACTCATCTGGACAAGAAGACTGCCAAGAAGAAGAGCCGGAGAAGCTGCGAAAAGGAACGACTGCTTTGCTGGGTGCTTTGCTGGGCTCACCTACAGTGGCTGCTTTTGTCTTGGGTAGTGAAAGGCCTGGACTGGACTTTCTGCAACCTAAATTTGTGAGTCTCTCCAAGGGCTTGAGGTAGAGCTTGCCCCCTGTTCACGAAGTCTCAGGAACAGCAAAGACTTCAAGTTCTTCGACCCGCAGCACTGGGGACTGTGTGTTTTGTGCTGCAACCCGAAGAACACCAACTCGACGATGTCTACGACGCCACTTCCGACTCCGTGTCCTGAATGCAACGCAGAGGGCACCGCCGCAACGTCGCACCTCAACCCTGGTTTCACCGACGACGCCTTTTGATGCCGCCACGAGCTGCTGCTTGCACCGCGACCTGTGGGCACCGCACTCCACACTGCCTCGCTTCACGCCAAAGCTTTGGCACCGCAGAGGGCACTGCCGCAACGCCGCACCGCGACCCTGGTCTCACCGACGACGCCTGTTGACACCGCCACCGAGCCGCTGCTCGCACCACGACCTGTGGGCACCGCACTCCGCACTGCCTGGCTTCACGAGGATGCCTTGGCCTGCCTGACGCCGCCACCTCCCGCTGAGATTGACGCCGCTGCTTGCACCGTGATTTGGGGGCACCGCTCGTAAGTTACACGACGCACCGCCCTCATCCCACACCGCAGCCTTGGCCTACTGACGCCGGCGCCATCGACTCCAATTCGTCAGCCGACGACAGCGCTTCAGCAACGACGGCGCCGCTGCTTGCACCGTGATCTGCCAGCACCGTGACGAGCACCGCCTTCATCTCGCACCGCAACCCTGGTCTCACCGACGACACCATCTGACTCCTCCACGGAGTCGCTGCTCGCACCGCGACCTGAGGGCACTGCACGCCGCACCGCTGCACTTCGCACTGCAGCACCCGACGCCTGCCGACGCCAGCGCTCCTGACTCCATCAGAGAGGAGATCGACCTGCAACGCGCGTGACTTCGAGGGCCCCATTGCCCTGCATCTCTGAAAGGTACTGTTTGCGGTTCTTTCCGACACCGTAGCTGGCCTGCGACCCCGCGGTCAGCCAGAACTGTTTTGGATTTGTGTGTTCACGACGCCGTGGTAGCCCGGACGGCGCTATCCACACAAGGAACTCTTTTTAATCAGCGTATTTTTGAATTGTGAACTTTTAAGTATAGTACTGTGGTTCTTTATCGTTTTTGGTCTTGTTTTAATTATATAAAAATATTGGATATTTTTATAAACTGGTGTGGTGTCCTTTTGTAGTGCGTACACTGTATTACTGTTGGTTATGTGCAAATGCTTTACACACTGCCTCTAAGATAGGCCTGGCTGCTCGTGCCAAGCTACCAAGGGGTTGAGCAGGGGTTATTTTAGAAGTGTAACTCCCTTATCCTGACTAGAGTGGGGGTTTTTGCCTGGCTTTGGCCTGCACCCTAGCCTACCAAGAATCCCATTTCTAACATTGGTTGTCAGCGGTGAGGATAGGACTTGCGTTTGCACTTGACTTACAGTGATTGGTGTGCACTACTACCATATCGCAGACCATTACGTACCACATACTAACCCGTTGTCTTTTTGGCCGATTTTTGTGATCTTGCCAGGTGAACTTTGTACTTCACCATACCGGAATCAATAGCATCATCCGTTACATCCATGGACATTGCGTTTGAGGAGGATAGGTTGGAGCTCTACACTGTGAGAGAATTGAAGTCAGTTTGCAAAAACCTAAAAGTCCACATTAGAGGCCTCACTAGGAAGGACGAGCTACAAAAGGCGCTGAGGGCCTGGGTAGCAGCCAGAGACGCAAGTGGGCAATCTGGTGACCTTAGTGGAGAGGCGGGGGAGCCTAGTCCTATGGTGGATGTGCTTTTGGGAGGGGGGGACCCTTCCGACCAGGCCGCAGTGGCCTGTCCCCAGAGGAGCTGGAGGACAGGCGGGAAGCAAGGAGAGCAGCCATGGAGCTAGAAAAGATTAGATTGGCCATGGAGGAGAAGAGAATGCTATTAGAACATGAACGAGGTCTTAAAGAGCTGGAGCTGAAGAGTAGGCCCAGCTCGGATGGTGGCAGCAACTCGTCAAGGCAGACAGACCGAATCGTACACATCCCTAAGAATGTGGGCAGAGAGTTCAAGAAGGGGGATGACATACAGAGGTGGTTTCAGGGTTATGAGGCAGCGATACACATGAATGGGGTCCCTGAGGAGAATTGAGGAGCAGGATTGTGGTCTCTGTTTCCAGAGGAAGCCAGGGATACTTTGACAGCTTTGGGTAAGGGGCCTAACCTCACCTATGCTGATATGAAGGAAGCCCTTCTCACTAGGTATGGTCTCACTCCTGAAAAGTACCGGGATCAGTTTAGGTCCTGGAAGAAATCGGATGCCAACACGTGGCTGGAATGTATGGATGGGTTTTGTCGGTCGTTGGATGGCTGGGTGAAGGGCAGTAATGTGACAGATTTTCAGGGGCTCTACAATTTGATTGCGTGGGAACACTTGTCTAGTCTATGTTTTGCAGATCTGCGCCATCACCTAGTTGATAGTAAGCTAACTGACCCCAGGAAGCTTGCTATGGAGGCGGACCGCTGGGTGAGTACCAGGGTCCACAAGAAAGCGTTTGGGGGGGACTCAGTCAAAGGTGGGCAGGGTCCCCAGCAGAAAAGTGGGGGGGACAAGGGTAAAACACAGGAGTTCTCAAAAGGGCCCCAAAATAACACCCAGGGTAAAGGTTCCCATCCCCCCGGAGATAAGAAGCAAGGGGTCTCGACAGGAAAGCCTGCCGAGACTGGCCCCCGCAAGTGTTTTGCCTGTGACCAGGTGGGGCACATGAGGGGAGACCCCCGGTGCCCAAAGGGGACACAGCCACCCACCCGTGGACCGTCCAAAGTGTTGGCTAGTGTAGCGCTGGGGGAGGAGGAGGAGGAGTCCCAACAGGAGGGTGGGGACCCTGCAGAAATGGCCCTCGTCTCACTAGGGGACAGTGAGATGGTCCCAGGAGCCCAGGTGCCCCCTAATCCAAAGAAATACAGCACCTGGGTGAGCATCAACGGGAAAAGGGTAGAGGCTCTCAGGGATACTGGAGCCAGTGTGACCTCAGTTCGGTGTCACCTGGTCCCTGAGATGCAGGTAGTCCCCGGGGCATTCCACCAGGTGATTTCAGTCGACAATTCCGAGCGCCAGTGTCTGGTGGCGCAGGTTCCCTTCGAGTGGGGGGGGGTCTCAGGTCCTTTAAGGGTAATTGTGAGCCCTTCCATGCCTGTTGATTGTCTGCTCGGTAACGACCTGGAGCAGTCCTTATGGAAGGATGTTGAGCTCAGGTCCCACTTGGAGATGCTGGGGTTGCCAGAGTGGGCATGCGTGTCCACTCGGTCGATGGCGGCCAGAGAGGGTGATCAGAAGGACCCGAAGCCTGAAACAGTGGCCTAGGTCCCTGCCAAGAGGAAGGGCAAGGGGCGCGGGAAACCGGCCCCTGAAGTTCCCACGGCCCGGGAGGAGGCGGACCTCGAGGGGGACGCCCCGGTGCCTACAGGGGAACAGGTAGCCGAACTGGGGGACATCTCTGAGCTGACCCATTGGCAGCAAGAGGGGGGTCCCACCAGGGAGGAGTTCTGCCGGGAGCAGAAAGAGTGCCCTTCTCTGGAGGGTCTGCGGCAGCAGGCCGCAGCCCAGGTGACTGGTGATCAGTCCGGATCACATTGGATATATTGGGAGAATGATCTCCTGTAGAGCGAGCCTAAGGTCGCGGAACCTGGGTCAGCCCGTGTGCTGGTGGTACCCCAGTGCTTCCGGACCTTCCTACTGGGGCTGGCTCACGACGTGCCTTTGGCAGGACATTTGGGGCAGGACAAGACCTTTGACTGGCTTGTCACCCACTTCTTCTGGCCTCGAATGCGAAGGCAGTCAGATGTGCATTGTCGGTCCTGCCAAACTTGCCAGGTAAGTGGCAAGAGTGGGAGGAAGGTCAAAGCTCCTCTCCAACCGTTCCCCGTGGTGGGGACACCCTTTGAAAGGGTAGGGATAGACATCGTGGGGCCACTGGATCCCAAGACAGCCATGGGCAACAGGTACATCCTGGTCTTGGTGGACCATGCCACCCGGTACCCGGAGGCAATCCCTCTCAGGACAACGGCGGCGCCAGTGGTGGGCCGGGCGTTGATGGGGATCTTTTCCCGCGTGGGGTTCCCCAGAGAGGTGGTTTCTGACAGGGGGACCAATTTCATATCGAAGTATATGACATCCCTGTGGAAGGAGTGTGGTGTTACGTACAAGTTCACCACTCCTTACCACCCCCAAGGCAACGGTCTGGTGGAAAGGTTCAACCAGACCTTAAAAGGCATGATCAAGGGTCTTACTAAACCCATGAGGCATAAGTGGGACATCCTCTTACCGTGCCTTCTCTTTGCGTACAGGGAGGTACCCCAGAAGTCTCTTGGGTTCAGTCCCTTCGAGCTTCTGTACGGTCACCCTGTGCGGGGACCTCTAAGCTTGGTAAAGGAAGGCTGGGAGGCCGCTCCCAGGAAGACCCCCCAGGATGTGTTCAGCTACATGCTGGCCTTCCGCAACCAAACTGCCCACTTCAGGAAACTCGCTCAGGCGAACCTCGAGGCCAGCCAGGGAGAAATGAGGAAGTGGTATGACCAGAATGTCACTCTGGTCGAGTTTCAACCTGGACAGAAAGTGTGGGTCATGGCCCCTGTGGAACCTTGTGCCTTACAGGGCAAGTGGACGGGGCCCTTTGAGGTGGTGGAGCGCAAAGTGAGGTCACCTACCTGGTGGATTTGCAGGCTCCTCGGAACCCGTTACGGGTCCTCCACGTGAACCGCCTCAAACCCCACTTCGAGAGGTCCAAAGTGAGCATGCTCTTGGCGACGGACGACGGGGAGGAAGCGGAGAGTGAGCCTCTCCCGGACCTCCTGTCTGTCCAAGAGGGGGATGGGTCGGTGGATGGTGTGACCCTCTCCCCGGCCCTGACCACTGAGCAGCAGAGCGAGTGTCGCCAGTTGTTGGGGCAGTTTACCCCACTGTTCTCCTTGACCCCAGGTGTTACTCACTGGTGTACCCACGACGTGGATACCGGTGACAGCCCCCCTGTGAAACACAAGATTTACCGGTTGGCTGACCGGGTCAAGGCCAGCATCAAAGAGGAGGTCTCGAATATGTTGGCTTTGTGGGTGGTTGAGCCATCCAGTAGCCCATGGGCCAGCCCCGTGGTCTTGGTCCCGAAAGCAACGGCACCCGGGGCCGCCCCAGAACTGCGGTTCTGTGTGGACTATTGGGGGCTCAATGCCATCACGTGGACTGACGCCCACCCCATCCCCGAGCTGATGAGCTCATCGACCGGTTGGGAGCGGCCAGATTCCTGAGTACGTTCGATTTAACGTCCAGGTACTGGCAGATCGCTCTAACCGAGGGGGCCAAAGAGAGATCAGCATTCTCAACCCCGGACGGGCATTACCAGTTCCGGGTGATGCCCTTCGGATTGAAGAATGCCCCTACCACCTTTCAGAGGTTGGTCAACCAGGTGTTGGCCGGGCTGGAGTAATTCAGCGCTGCGTACCTGGACGACATTGCGGTGTTCAGTTCCAGTTGGGACGAACATCTGCAACTCCTCAGGGAAGTGTTGAGGGCGCTGCAGACGGCAGGCCTCACGATTAAGGCCAGTAAGTGCCAGATCGGGCAGGGGTCGGTGGTGTACTTGGGACACCAGGTAGGGAGCAGCCAGGTGGCGCCCCTACAGCCCAAGATCGACACCATCCTGGCTTGGGAGCCACCCAAGACCCAGACAGAGGTGAGGGCCTTCTTAGGACTCACTGGGCACTACCGGAGGTTTGTTAAGGGATATGGCACCATCGTGGCCCCCTTAACTGAGTTGACTTCCAAGAAGCAACCGAGAAAGGTGATCTGGACTGAGTCTTGCCAGAGGGCGTTTGATACCCTGAAGGCCGCCATGTGCACAGCCCCGTGCTCAAGGCCCCCGACTTCTCCAAGGAATTTGTCGTGCAGACCGACACGTCAGAGAATGGAGTGGGAGCGGTGCTCTCACAACTGAATGAAGAGGACCTAGACCAACCGGTAGTCTTCCTTAGCAGGAGACTACTCCCCAAGGAGCAGAGGCGGAGTGCCATAGAAAGGGAAGCTTTCGCTGTGGTCTGGGCACTGAAGAAGCTGAGACCATACCTGTTTGGGACTCACTTCCGAGTTCAGACCAACCACAGGCCCCTCAGATGGTTAATGGAGATGAGGGGGGAGAATCCAAAACTGCTGAGGTGGTCCATCTCCCTACAGGGAATGGACTTTATGGTGGAACACCGCCCTGAGACAGAGCACGCCAATGCAGATGGCCTGTCCAGGTTCTTCCGCCTTAGTGAAGAGAACCCCCAGGTAAATGGGTAGTTCTCACTACTTTCAGCTGGAGGGGACGTGTGTTAGACTTGGCATCTTTTGGCGTGTTTCCCATGAGTTTTTGCTTTCTGACCTCCCGGTTTTGACTCTGTTTTGCTGGTGTAACGGTTCTGCGCGCTTTTCGCACTGCTGATCAGTGGTAAAGCGCAGGTGCTCCTATGGTAAATTGTGTTATGGATTGGTGTTTCCATGATTGGATATTTGATTTACCTGTTAGCCCCTAGTAAAGTGCACTGCGTGTGTCAGGGCGGGTGAATCAAATGCTACCCGGGGGCCTGCAGCACTGGTTGTGCCACCCCCGTGAGTAGCCCTGAAAACGGTAACTCAGACCTGCCATTGCAGAGTCTGCACGCAGTTTGTAACTGCCTGTCACGGGGCGGGGTCGCAATTGGAAGGGACAGAGCCATACAGTGACTGGTGGGAGGCACAGGATATCACCGTACCTTTTCTTTTCCCACGGCAGGACGAGTGGATAGGTAAACACCAGGCGGACACCACAGAAGTACGCCAGGGCTCCTTTAACTGGGACTCCGCCCACAACGATGACGTAGGGACTACCGGTCCAACAAGAGGAACGGGATTCCGGAAGGGAGTGTGTGTCATCACCGGAGGAGGAGGAGATCGAGAGGAGAGCGGAGGAGGAGAGGAAGCCGAGGAAGACGGAGAGCAGGAAGAATCGTGTCGCCCAGCCAGGAAGGAGGAGAGACCGGAGAAAACGGGAGAGCCAGGAGGCCATCGGGGACACGCTTCGCCCAGCCACGCTCCTGGAGGAGCGTGGCTCAAACAGGTACAGGAGCGCTTAACGGGCTGGGTAGGGAGGAGGGAGAGACCTAAAGTGTAGAGGCGCCAGACTCGCTCACAACGCTACACTTTGAAAACCCCAACCCAGCACCCTCACTCCCGTTCGCTCTGTAGGCACTGTGTGGGTTGGTGTTCCTTCACTCCCTATCCCCTACAAACCCTCTACAGCACGTTCAAGCACTCACCCTTGTTTTCCCTTCTTGTTTTGTGTTACCCCTGGGACGCCCGGAGCTACACCAAGCCGCCGACGGACTCCCTCTGCCCTGGGGAAGAAGACCATACCGGGACTGAAAGCAGGAGGGACCAAGGAGGGAACGGCGAGAATAAAACAACCGGGACTCCCTATTATCATTGCCCAGTTCAAGAAGAGAATACGTGTGTTACTCACATTAAATACTGTGTTACCCCGAACCCGTGACCTGCGCAATTTGTTCAATAGTTCACAACTGGTGGAGAATGCGGGCATAGCACATCTGTATATACAAGATGGAAACCCTTATACAGCAGCTGATTGCGGGGCAGGAAAAGCTCGGGTGGGCCGTAGAGCGCCAGATGGCATCCGCACAGGCCGACCGGGACGTGTTCAAGCACACGATTGCGGCCCAGATGGACGAGGTGCAGAGAATGGCGACCGATCAACCACGTAGCACGGCAGGTGCAGGGCGGAACCCGAGCTATACCCCCTCCGGTGTCTCCCTACAGAAATACATAGCCGGGGAGGACCCGGTCCCGTTTATGTCCAACTTTGAGCGAGTGGCCAGGGCCTGTGGCTGGCCTGTGGATAAATGGCCGTTCTTTCTGGCCCCGCTGCTAACTGGGGAAGCGCAAGCAGCCTATCAAGTGGCCAACGCCACAGGGGACACCCCCTATGGGGAAATAAAGGGCATAATCCTGGACCATCTCGGCCTTGATGCTGAGGCCTACCGAGTGCGATTTCGCAAGGAACGAGAGACACCAGGGGACAACCCAAAGACCCTGTTTTTCAGACTGAAAATGGCCGCAGATAAGTGGTTGAACCCCATTACCAGCACGAAAGAAGAGATCATGGAAAAGATCTATTTGGAACAGTATTTGGAAGCCCTCCCTTATAACACTCAGAAGTGGATACGCCAACATACGCACCTGACCGCCGCCCAGGCCATAGAGATGGCTACCACTTACTCCCGCGTACAACCCAAAGTGGGGTTATGGGACCCCGAGAAAACGCGCCAGCTAAACATGAAACCAGAGAGGAGGATAAAGCCCCCACCCGACATGGGAAAACCCAGGCCTCTAAAACCCGAACCCTCCAGCATCAGAGGACCACAATGTTATGAATGTGGGGACTGGGGGCACATAGCCCGCGTATGCCCTCGGAGGAAGCCAGCGGATGAACCCATGGAAGTGGGGTATATCCCACGGTCCATAATGTATACAGCTGAGATGGGTACGGCATTCCATGTGAGTGTACAGGTGAATGGAAAACCGCTCAAGGCCCTTCTTGACTCGGTGTAAACAGTCCGTAATACAGGGGACATTCGTTAGGCAAGACCAGATAATGCCAGACACAACCATACACTTACGATGCGTGCACGGCGACGTAAAGCCCTATCCCCTAGCGTTAGTATCCCTCACGCACTCTGATGGCTTCAGGAATAGCATAAGGGTGGGGGTACTGAAGGAGCTGCTGGAAGACCTGATTATAGGTACTGATAACCCTGACTTCCTCCAACTGTTTAGAGACGTACTACAGGTAGGGGGAAAGAAGATGGAGGGAGACAGGCGACCTAACGAAACAGTCCTTGCATTGGCCTCCCTGGAACCATGGCTTTTGGACCGTAGTTTTAAGTTCGCCCAGGCCAACGATGCCACACTATACAACGCTTGGGAACAGGCCCATAGCACCCAGGACAACAGCCCTCCTGTATATCCCCGATTCCTTATCAAAGAAGACCTGGTCTATCGACAGGCATCCCCCATAGAGCCACACCAACTGTTTGTTCCCCTGTCCTTTCGCGAGCAGATTCTATTCTTCTCTCATTCTCACCTCATCGCAGGACACACGGGGGCGGAGAAAACCACCCAAAACATATTAAGACATTTCTTCTGGCCAGGGGTGTACAAGGATATAAAGGTGCACTGTCAGGCATGTGAAATATGTCAAAAGAGAAACACTCATCCACCCCCAGCCATTCCCCTCCAGCCTCTCCCCATTATCGGCACTCCATTCGAAAGGGTGGGAATGGACTTGATAGGCCCTTTACCACGCACAAGAAAAGGGAATGTATACGCCCTGGTGATAGTCGATTACGCCACCCGATTTCCAGAAGCCTTTCACTTACGGGCCCCCTCCTCCCGTAACATAGCGGAGAAGTTCCTAGAGCTATTCTCCAGGGTAGGCTTCCCGAAAGAGGTCTTGACCGACCAGGGCACACCCTTTGTCTCTCGCCTGATGAAGGAAGTATGCCGATTACTCGACGTACGTCAGATCAGGACTTCGGTGTACCACCCTCAGACCGACGGACTTGTCGAGCGATATAACGGAACACTTAAAACCACGTTAAAGAAGATGTTGGAGGTGAACGGCAAGGAGTGGGATCAGGTACTACCCTTAGCCTTATACGTGATAAGAGGCCAGGTACAAAGCAGTCTGGGCTGCTCGGCCTTTGAGATGCTTTATGGAAGACAGCCGCGCAGCCTTCTGGAGATGACAAAAGAGGCGTGGGAGAAGGAAGAAGTGCTGGAAAAGCGAGAGATGCTGGATTATACCCAAGGTTTGAAAGCAAAAATCGGAAAACTCCGGGATTTGGCGTACACCCATCTCGAGAAGAAACAGGAACGACAAACCCACTACTACAACAGAGGAAAGAAATGGCGAACCCTGCTCATAAATGACTGGGCACTGGTGCTACTACCCACCTCCACGAAAAAGTTCAGAGCTGAATGGAAAGGCCCCTATAAAGTTGTCTCAGTCATTGGGAAAACCACGTACCGACTACAAATGACCAGGGGTCGCACCCAGGCGTTTCATATAAACATGTTAAAGAAATGGGTGGGACCCCTCCCCAAAGCAGCTAACCTCACCTTGCCTGCTCTGCTCCAGCCCCAACAGTACAGTCGAGCAATTGGTGGTCAACGATGAACTAACACCCCAAGAGAAGGAGGAGCTGAGAGAGACCCTAGTCCCCTTCTTACCCATGTTCTCGGACAATCCGGGAAGAACGCATCTAGCAGAGCACCGGATCGAGACTCCCTCCGGGTAGGATGATAAAACAGCGCCCTTATAGGATCCCTGCCGCCCGGAGGAAGACGATACAAAAAGAGGTACAAGACATGTTGGAGTTGGGAGTGATCAGACCATCGAGGAGCGAGTGGTCATCCCCGATCGTGATGGTCCCCAAACCGGACGGTAGCGTTCGGTTCTGTATGGACTTCAGAGCCCTCAACGAGATATCGTCCTTCGACGCCTACCCAATCCCTCGGATCGACGAGCTCATCGAAAAACTAGGAGAGGCCAAATATATAACTACATTAGACCTGACCAAGGGGTACTGGCAGGTACCCCTAAGGAAAGAAGACCAAAAGAAGACGGCCTTTTCGACCCCGGACGGGCTGTTCGAATTTACAGTCCTCCCATTTGGATTACACGGGGCCCCCGCCACCTTTCAACGCCTCATGAACAACGTCCTACAGAACCACCACTCCTTTTCATCAGCATATCTTGATGACATCGTGATTTTTAGCCCAGACTGGACCACTCACCTGAAACACCTCCACACCATCCTCCACGCTCTGAAAGAGGCTGGGTTGCACATAAATTCCCGGAAGTCCAGAGTCGGGTACCAAAAAGTAAAATACCTAGGGTACGTCCTGGGACATGGGTTAATTTCCCCACAGGCAGAAAAAGTCAGGGCAATAGCTGACACACCATTCCCCACTACTAAACGAGATATGAGAGCCTTTCTAGGCCTGATAGGCTACTATAGGCGATTTATCCCTCATTTCTCTGATACAGCAGCCCCGTTGACAGACACCCTACAAAAAGACGCAAAACAACAGGTCCTCTTACACCCCTCAGTACCCATGACAAAGGTGTTTCAGTCACTCAAACGAGCCATAACCACGAGCCCCGTACTGACCTCACCCGACTTCACCAGGCCATTTCTTCTGCATACAGACGCATCCAATCACGGGATAGGCGCAGTACTCTCCCAACTCTCCCCTGAGGGAGTAGACCACCCCATAGTCTACATTAGCAGAAAGCTCTTTCCCAGGGAGACGAAATACCCCACCATAGAGCGGGAGTGCCTAGCAGTGAAATGGGCCATAGAAAAACTGCGATACTACCTAGAGGGCCACCATTTCACCCTGTACACGGACCATGCCCCCCTTCAATGGATGAGCCGTAACATCGCCAACAACCCCAGGGTTCTCCGCTGGTTTCTCTCCCTCCAACCTTTCTCCTTTTCCGTTCAACACCGGAGAGGAGTGGACAATGGGAGTGCGGACTATCTATCCCGAGTGTTTCCTCTCCCCGATCGGGAGAATCCTGGGGTGGAGGAGTGTCACGGGGCGGGGTCGCAATTGGAAGGGACAGAGCCATACAGTGACTGGTGGGAGGCACAGGATATCACTGTACCTTTTCTTTTCCCACGGCAGGACGAGTGGATAGGTAAACACCAGGCGGACACCACAGAAGTACGCCAGGGCTCCTTTAACTGGGACTCCGCCCACAACGATGACGTAGGGACTGTGGTACTGAAAATTCTGGACCTGTGTCATTAACATCATTGTAACATGACGATTTTGGTATCAGCAGACCGGTAATGACAGGTATGCTATATCTGAGTATTTGCGTCATATTCGAGTGGACGGATCACTCTAATATTAACGATTCCCTTGTGAACCCTCGGGTTCCATTTTGTGTACGGCAGCCATTTTGTGGTTGCCCTCACATAAGGCAATGTCTCAAGCCAAAACGCGCCTTAGGGGACACGTACACTTTCAGTGACCTGGGCAAGCTGACTCCACTGTCCAGAGCCAGAACCTGTTCGGCCAGTTTTAGTTCCCAGTGGCCGATCGAGATTAGGGGCCCAGGTGCAGCATGTCATAAACCCTTCATTGCACACATCTATATCTAAATCTTATTCACACCTGTCACTGCTCTTTCTTTATGACCTGCTTTACGAGGAGGAGGTGCCCGGTTTTATTAGGGGTCCAGATTATATCTGTTGCAGGTGTTGGGCCTCACTGGGTATTTGGTTGTGGGCTGGACAAACTGAAAATGGGCTTGTCATCATGAATCTGTTTTTTTTTTTGTAAGAAATATGTGAATGACTCACTGTAAAAATAAGGAATGTTTGCCTAAAGCATAATATTCTGTATAAAAGAGATAGCTGGTTTGCATGATAAAGGCAGTCTCCTGAGAACATACACTGTGTTGTACTTCTAGGATACCTGTTGCTGGCTGCAGCCAATAAATTGATCTTTGAAGCCACCAAGAAGACTCTGTGTTTCTGTAGTCTGAGACAGGAAGAACTCGAGGTCATTGGGTGTGTTCCCTGGCACCGCTGGGTCCAATAAAACCCAGTACTTCAATTGGCACCCAACGTGGGGCGATTTCAGCGGTACCGGTCCAAGCCAGAGGTCGTGAGGAGCTTCGTGTAAAATTCTGGAGGAAGGCCAACCACTTCATCGACCCCTGTATGTCGTTCGTGGTCCGAAAGTCTTTGCTGCGAGGTTCCCCGCGTCCCGACGGCTACGAAGGACTGCTGCCCTGACTATCGCCCTGTCTTGGACCCTTTTATGATTTGTAGAGCGAGACAATAGACGAGTCTTCTGGTGACGTCATCGATACCTCAGTTAAGTATAAGTGGAGCGTCTCCCAGTCCTTAGTCTTGGTTCTTAGTTTTGGGTATCCCATGGGATCTTTGATTTGTTAGGATCTTTTGATTTGGAACTTGCAAGTACCAAAGCCGAAGGACTCGTGTATTCACGAGACTGTCGTATTCGATAATCCTTTGAAGTTTGAAGCTAGACTAGTGAGCGAAGATGCCTGGTCTTAGCAGACTTGGAAATTTGTTTTGTCTTGGTTGTAATAGGGATTCCCGATTGGAGGACTCGTGTCCGGTTCCTCCAATTGGAACTCCAACCTATGAGCTCTACGTGAAGCATGGAGTGGGCCCTATCACGTATAATAACGTATGGGTTAGGTACACAAGGAAAGATGGTGTCCTAAAGTGGCCCCAATATGGTAGTTTTGACACCGAAATTCTGGATAATTTAGAGGTTAGACTTTTTAAGAAGAAAGCTCGGCTGGCGATGTTTGACTCTTTCCGCCTATGGCGAAAAGAAGCCAAACAGAAAGAAATTAAATTAGTAAAGAAGAATAAAAGAGAAAAGGGTATTTCAATAATGCAAGCTGCTATGCAGTATAAGGATGATGAAGAGGAACAAGCGAGTGAACAGCTGCACAGGCAACGTAAATTGGCAATTGATAAATGTTATCCAGTTTTGCCACCTCTTCAGCAAGATACAGTGAAGGAACTTGAGAAGGATCCTTTAATGTCTCATTTGTTGAATTCACCACCTCCTTATGCGCAGAGTGCTACAGCACCTCCGCAACCTTTAGTTGTACAACCCCCAGTTGTTGTACCTCCGGTTCTTCCACAACCACCAGCTGTTTTTCAGTTGGCACCTACTACTATGGCGCAGCCCCCTCAAGGGCTGCCACCTTTACTACCTGTTCCATCTTTACTTCCTATGACTTTGCCCCCTGCATCTATTTCCCTCCACACTATCCCTTCTGACACTGCCTCTGCATTTGCTTTGTCTCCTCCTGTTTTTCCTCCTGTTCATTTGTCAACTTCTCCTTCTGTCCGACAGAGAATGACAAACACTGTTACTAGTATTTTGTCTCCTTTCTTTGGGTCACCGACTACGACCCCCGTTTTAGAGCGTAAACAATTGCGTAGCCAATTGCCCGATTCTAGAGAGAAGGGAGTATTGGATCATTTGGCGCATAAATGGGTCACTGACCCTACAAGATATGAGTTAGAGTCTGTTATGGATGTCTTCCACCAATGGCAAGCACCGAAACAGAGATATGTTTTTGACAAAATGTGCGAAGTTCTTCTTGAAAGATTAAAAGATTGTGATATGGAGGCCAATCCGCCTGAGTTGTGTCGTGTACGGTTTGAGTTTTCCAAAGGCACGATTGTGGGTTCCGATATTGAGAAAGCAGTTGCGACATTATTATCATTTAGGAGTGAGGGTATTTCTCGACTGTTGTTTGAGCCAGAACCCTCTGTTAAAAGGAAGGTCAGACAGTATCCCATGAGAGAAGTTCCCCAGTTTGGAAAGAAGGAGACCTAAATGCTGTTCCACCTATTCAGCCTCATTTTCAACGTGTGTGGGTACATGTTCCATGGAAGCGAACTGAAGTCCTGGCTCTTAAGCAGACTCTACCCGACCCCCGTAAAAACCCTGCAGGTTATTATAAGGAATTATCACAGACTGCAGACTCCTGTGTTATGAATTTAGCTGATATAGACATGTTGTTTGGAAATGTGGTCCCACAGCCTTTATGGAGAGTGATCCGTCACACGGATCATGCGCCGGAGTTAGGGGACACATGGATTAATATCAATGCGGCAAATGACAGACAAGTAGGCGGTGCTAAACCAGAGCCTTTAGTAGCAGACCTCCCTGGTAGGATCGTAACTTACATGAAGACTTTGATGCCTGCAATGCGTGTAAATTGGGATAAATTGTCTGCATGCAAGCAGAAGAAGGAGGAAAGTGTATCTGACTTCTTCACTAGGTTTGAAGAGACATTTATCGACCACAGTGGTCAGGATATGAGTACAGAAGGTGGTCAAAGGTTGTTTGTTGACAAGTTTGTGCATAATTTGCTTCCCGAATTGTGTAAAAAATTGAAAGATTCAGAGAGTTCTTGGGCCGTTTCCTCTTCAGCACAGATATTGGCTACTGCACAATACTACGAAAATAGAGATAAAGATGAGAAAGATAGAGCAGACAAGAAAACTAAAGAGTTAAAAACAAAGGTTCTTTTACAACAAGCGTATCCGCCTCGTAGTAATCAGCGTGACTATCAGCAACCTCAACAGTATCAGAGGAATTCGCAAAGGTTTGAGTATCCTCAACAACGTGCTCTGATAGGCCCTAACCAATGTTCATATTGTAAGGAAGAAGGTCATTTTAAATATAATTGCCCTATTTTGTTGCAGCGTATGAATGGTATTTCTGGCGCAAGAGGTCGAGGTGTTCCACAAGCACCTAGAGCTAGAGGACGCGGAAATATCACCCAGAACGCGCGCCCATTTCCTCCTCAAAATTCAATGAATAGTTTTGATCAGCAGAATAACGCGTCTGGTAGGACGACTCAGTACTATGCTGATGACTACTATGCAGAAGGTGAGAGTATGGAAGGTGATGATTGCTAGGACAGCCATAGACAAAGAGAGGGAGTTGTTTCAGTTCCAGTAGATCAGAGTGGACCTTATATTGAGGTGATTACATCAGGTGTGTCAGAGCCTTTTCTGTTGGATACTGGTGCTACAAAGAGTTCTATTATGCACTCTAAATTCCCTGGCGCACCTTTGTCTGGCGAAACTAATGTTTCAGTAGGTTTTTCTGGCGCCCGGTTAGGAACCCGATTTCTAGCCCTATGTCTCTTTCTGTTGGACCTTGTGAAATCGAAGCACCACTTATTCTAACGACAGGTTGTGGTGAGAACTTGTTAGGATTGGATCTGCTGAAAAGATTGTATGCGACATTGTATTGTTCTCCTTCGGGAGTACAACTCACATTGGGTAAGACAGTGGTTTCACCAATATATTTGTCAAAGGACAAACTTCCAACAGAATTGTCGTTTCTCCCTGATATTCTTTGGGCTACTGGTCCCAATGATGTAGGTCTTTTGGAAATACCGCCATATGTTGTAACGTTGAAAGCCAATGTTAAATGCCGCGCATTCCCCAATACAAGATCTCTAATGAAGGTGAAAAAGCGTTGCTAGCGATCATTTATGATTTGATTGAGAAAAATGTAATTGAAGAGACAAGAGGTAATGTTTGCAATAGTCCTGTTTTACCTGTCTTGAAGCGTACTGACTCTTCTCAGCCACCTGTTTACAGGTTTGTGATTGATCTTAGAGAGGTAAACAAGATAGTTGTGCCACAGTTTCCAGTTGTTCCCGATATCACTGCTTTACTGACAATGATTCCAGCCTCAGCCACTTGGTTCTCGGTGATTGACTTGAAGAATGCTTTCTTCAGCATCCCGATTGCCGTAGAGAGCAGGGATATTTTTGGATTCTGTTTAGGAGGCCGAAGCTTCCGATTTCAGAGAGCTCCTCAAGGTTTTTGTGAAAGTCCTTCTATCTATAGTCAGGCTCTGAAGTCTCAGCTTGACACTCTTGTGTTACCTGATGGCACTACCCTTCTACAGTACGTCGATGATTTGTTAATTGCTGCAGATACTAAGGAGATTTGTAAAGAAGCCACTTTGTCATTGTTGCGTCATTTGTCTGATTTACACCACAAGGTGTCTCTTTCCAAGTTACAGTATTGTCGACAAGAAGTGACCTATTTAGGTCACCTCTTATCGAAAGAAGGAAGAAGATTGACCCCAGAAAGAATTCAGGCAATTGCAAAATTAAGTGTGCCAATGACACAGAGAGAAGTGCGTGCTTTCTTAGGTATTACATCCTATTGCAGACAATGGATACCGAATTTTTCATTGATGGCTAAACCTTTGGTAGCATTGACCTATAAAGACACGCCGAATCCCTTCCTTGGTCCGAAGATTGTCAGAAAAGTTTTTCCGAATTGCGTGATGCATTGTGTTCGGCTCCTGTGTTGGGTACCCCCGACTACAGCAAGTCCTTTACGCTGTATGTCCATGAGAGAGAAGGATGTGCATTGTCAGTGTTAACACAGTCTTTTGGGGACAAGCAACGTCCATGTGCATATTTCTCGCCGATTTTGGACCCGGTAGCTAGAGCGTTGCCGAGTTGTTTGAGAGCCACAGCGGCAGCAGCTGTTTCTATTCGACAGTCTGCTGGTTTGGTGATGAATAATACGCTGGTTGTGATGGTCCCACATGCAGTGGATAATTTGTTAAACAGGACCAAGACACAGCACTTAACTAGTGCTCGATTGTCAGGTTACGAGTTGACACTTTTAGCGAGCCATGTGCACATAAGAAAATGCAACACGCTGAACCCAGCTACATTGTTGCCAATTATAACAAAGACAGATGTTCCGGAACAGCATGATTGCTTTCTTAGGACAGAAGAAGAAATGAAAGGGAGAGTAGATCTTAGGGACACTCCTCTTGTAAAGTGTGATGGTACCTTATGGGTGGATGGGTCATGCTTCAAGCTTCCGAATGGTGATACGACTGCGGCATATGCTGTCACGACTTTACATACGATTGTTGAAACTGCACGTATCCCACATAATTCAGCTCAAGCAGCAGAGTTGACTGCACTTATGAGAGCGTGTGTATTATCAAAAGGAATGAAAGTGACCATATATACCGATAGCCAGTATGCGTTTGGTGTGGCCCATAGTTTTGGACGCTTGTGGAAGGAACGTGGGTTCCTCACGTCTCACGGTACGAAAATACAGCATGGTCAATTGGTGAATGAGCTCCTGGAGTCACTTACTTTGCCATTGCAAGTCGCGATTGTGAAATGCAGTGCACATAAGAAGGTCACTAACGACGTTGGTCGCGGTAATATGTTTGCTGATGAAGTTGCGAAAGAAACAGCAAGAGATGTGATGAGTCGAATGTATGTTGCGGGCCCTGCAAGATGGATTGGTGACGTTGGAATGTGTGAAGATACGATAGAGAGTGTGAAGTCCATCCAAGCTGAAGCTACGGAGAAGGAATTAAGTACGTGGAGAGAGAGTACGGGTAAATTGGATGCAAATGGTTGTTGGGTTGAATTGTAAGAGCATCAGCGATGGTTGTTACCCGATACATATGTGCTTGCAGTGGTTACAATGGCACATGGGATGGCCCACATCAGTGTAAAAGGAATCTGTAAGTTATTGGCTCCAGTGTGGCAAAATGCTGGAATTCCCAAATGTGCAGAGAATGTGGTCAAAAATTGTATGGTTTGTTTGAAATACAATCCTGGTAAGGGAACCCCAACTCCAGCTGGTCATTTTGCGCCTCCAACGTATCCGTTCGAGGTTTTGCAGCTAGATTTCATCCACATGGAGAGGTGCAACAATTTGAAATACGTACTCGTTGTTGTTTGTGCCTTTTCAAGATGGGTAGAGGCATATCCTCTGAAAGATAATACTGCCTTGTCCACAGCGAAAGCCCTTCTCAAAGAGTTCTTCCCTAGGTTTGGTTTGCCGAGAATGGTGTGGAGTGATAATGGGGGTGAATTTGTGGGTCAAGTGATGAAACGAGTGTGTGAAGGTTTAGGAATCCGGCAGAAATTTCACGCTGCAAATCATCCCCAATCAGCTGGATTAGTTGAGTGCAATAATGGCACTCTTAAACTAAAACTGGCCAAGATACAAGCAAGCTCTGGCCTTAAATGGCCTGATGCGTTGCCATTAGCACTATTGTCAACTAGGATGACCGTACATTCCCGAGTAGGACTTAGTCCTCATGAGATAGTGTTTGGTCGCCCGGCTAACATATGGGGAGTGCCAAGGCCAACGAAATTCAGCGAGATTGAACACCCTGTACTGCTTGATTACTTGCATGATTTGACGGCTAAATTGCGTGTTTTACACCAACAGGTTCATAATACACTGCCTCAGGCTTCTAAAGATCCAGGGCATGCAATCAATCCCGGATCGTGGGTGTTAATCAAGAACTTTCAGCCGACAAAGAACGATCAGCCCCGCTGGATTGGCCCCTATTTGGTGATTTTGTCCACAAGATCTGCAGTGCGAGTACAAGGGAAGAAAAACTGGATCCACGGCGTACACTGTAAGAGGGTCCCTTTGCCTCTACCATATGACCGGTGGGTCCAGGAGGGAATTGCTGACTCGGAAACTGAAACAGTGCCTCGTTTTCTGCCTTTTAGTGACGCACGCGTCACAGGGACAAATTCTGAGCGAGAAAGTGACGATCTTCTCCAAAGAGCAATACCATCACCACTTCGATTGGACACTACTGAGCCTGAACTTTTGTTTTGCGACCAGACATTGCCTGGAAAAAGCCGTTATAACTTGCGACCGAGAGTCATGGACAAATAAAATGAAATTTTGGTCCTCCCATCCGAAAACCTGTTTTTGAACCACCATCCGGGTTCAGCTGTAGGGTCGTGGTGAAAAGACTTGAGTGTGTAGCCTGCGGACACAAGGTCTACGGGTCTGGTTTGTTCTAGGGCGTTCCCTGGGACATTCAGAAACACTCTCAAGTGAAGAAAACCAACCGCCGCGAACAGCACGTTAGAGGATGGAGCCTTTTCAGATGGAGAGACCTGTTGAAAGAATAAGTTTCAAGAGGAAAATATGTGCAACCATGAGCAGAAAATGTTTTCTAATTATGTGTCTTTGTATTTTACTTAGTCTAATGATGTCTTTAGTGGGGTATATCATATTCTCTTTTCAAGTGACATCTGCACCCACTGTACAGCCCATGCCTTCCTCTACTATCTCCTCACATTCTTTTCACCCTCTACCTGAACACGAGTCCGTTAGAAGATTAGAGTTTATGAACAACTCCTTTGTTCAGCTCTTACACCAACACCAGCTAGTAGTGAACAGAACCAACTGTTGGGTGTGTGGCCTTATGCCTCATACTACTGAGAAAGGTATTCCCTACCTAGTGCTGCCATTCAGCTACAATGGTTCTGTGTGGGCATACCGAACGATGTTCATCTATGCTCGCGAAATCCACCCCCTACGTTCCGTCAAAGACAACCCAAAGAATAGTGCTCTAGTTAAGGGGATAGTCGACATGATAAGGGGAACTAGTTCCTACGAAACTATCCCGGAAGATGAGACACTAGCGTATATTGGATGGAACGTGACTGGATATGGAGCGAGTCTGAGCGAGAACCAGCAAGCAAAAAGATCTGCTCCAATTTGGATTGTACCCCATCAGGGTCATCTATGTCTGCAAGGTAATGGCAAGAATCCAAGAGCTCAGTTAGTGAAGAGTATCTGCACTGAAACGTATATTTTTGCGTCTCAGACTTCCCCTTTGTTCTTAGCAGCTAGGGGTACCTACTTTATCTGCCATGACAGGGCCTACACGTGGTTGCCCCCTGACTTCTCGGGCACATGCTTCGTTTCATTCCTGTTGCCTCCCACCTACACAGCTGCGGCAGATTACCATAAGATAAGAAGAATTAGGGGTGTCTTCAGCAAGGAAGACACTGCAGGACAAGAAGCGGGAGACTTCTTTAGGGGTTTTCTGCCGTTCTGGGGACCTATGGCTAACAACAGGAATGTGAGGCAATTGACGCGAGTGGTTGAATCCACCATAGTCGAAACTGTCGGTGCCCTTAATAATTTGACTGCTGAGCTCCAGTCGGATCGCCTTATGACCCTGCAGAACAGGGTCGCGTTAGACATCATACTTGCAGACCGTGGTGGGGTATGTAGAGTGATCCAATCCAGTTGTTGCATTTTCATTCCAGATAACGCTCCAACAGTGTACCAGGCCATCTCCAAACTACATAGGATCTCTGAATCCATCCATATAGATGAAGGAGACTGGTCGTTGATGGGATGGTTCTGGGAACTGTTATCCACCTGGGGATGGAAAGTTCTGATGGTCATTGGGATACTTCTAGCCATCCTTTTCCTGTTTTGTCTGTGCATACAGTGTGTTCCTGCCATATGCGGCCTATGTGTTACATCATGTGTAAGGAAACATGTATCAAGGGACGAGCTAAGTAATAGGATGATGCTACAGGAACATCTCAATGAATTCATGAACATAGACCTAGACTCAGATTAGCATGAGTGTAAGTAAATTGCCTATGTAAGGGCAAAAGGAGGGTCTGTGGTACTGAAAATTCTGGACCTGTGTCATTAACATCATTGTAACATGACGATTTTGGTATCAGCAGACCGGTAATGACAGGTATGCTATATCTGAGTATTTACGTCATATTCGAGTGACGGGATCACTCTAATATTAACGATTCCCTTGTGAACCCTCGGGTTCCATTTTGTGTACGGCAGCCATTTTGTGGTTGCCCTCACATAAGGCAATGTCTCAAGCCAAAACGCGCCTTAGGGGACACGTACACTTTCAGTGACCTGGGCAAGCTGACTCCACTGTCCAGAGCCAGAACCTGTTCGGCCAGTTTTAGTTCCCAGTGGCCGATCGAGATTAGGGGCCCAGGTGCAGCATGCCATAAACCCTTCATTGCACACATCTATATCTAAATCTTATTCACACCTGTCACTGCTCTTTCTTTATGACCTGCTTTACGAGGAGGAGGTGCCCGGTTTTATTAGGGGTCCAGATTATATCTGTTGCAGGTGTTGGGCCTCACTGGGTATTTGGTTGTGGGCTGGACAAACTGAAAATGGGCTTGTCATCATGAATCTGTTTTTTTTTTTGTAAGAAATATGTGAATGACTCACTGTAAAAATAAGGAATGTTTGCCTAAAGCATAATATTCTGTATAAAAGAGATAGCTGGTTTGCATGATAAAGGCAGTCTCCTGAGAACATACACCGTGTTGTACTTCTAGGATACCTGTTGCTGGCTGCAGCCAATAAATTGATCTTTGAAGCCACCAAGAAGACTCTGTGTTTCTGTAGTCTGAGACAGGAAGAACTCGAGGTCATTGGGTGTGTTCCCTGGCACCGCTGGGTCCAATAAAACCCAGTACTTCAGGACTACCGGTCCAACAAGAGGAACGGGATTCCGGAAGGGAGTGTGTGTCATCACCGGAGGAGGAGGAGATCGAGAGGAGAGCGGAGGAGGAGAGGAAGCTGAGGAAGACGGAGAGCAGGAAGAATCGTGTCGCCCAGCCAGGAAGGAGGAGAGACTGGAGAAAACGGGAGAGCCAGGAGGCCATCGGGGACACGCTTCGCCCAGCCACGCTCCTGGAGGAGCGTGGCTCAAACAGGTACACAAGCGCTTCACGGGCTGGGTAGGGAGGAGGGAGAGACCTAAAGTGTAGAGGCACCAGACTCGCTCACAACGCTACACTTTGAAAACCCCAACCCAGCACCCTCACTCCCGTTCGCTCTGTAGGCACCGTGTGGGTTGGTGTTCCTTCATTCCCTATCCCCTACAAACCCTCTACAGCACGTTCAAGCACTCACCCTTGTTTTCCCTTCTTGTTTTGTGTTACCCCTGGGACGCCCGGAGCTACACCAAGCCGCCGACGGACTCCCTCTGCCCTGGGGAAGAAGACCATACCGGGACTGAAAGCAGGAGGGACCAAGGAGGGAACGGCGAGAATAAAACAACCGGGACTCCTATTATCATTGCCCAGTTCAAGAAGAGAATACGTGTGTTACTCACATTAAATACTGTGTTACCCCGAACCCGTGACCTGCGCAATTTGTTCAATAGTTCACACTGCCATATCGACTTGGCCAGTGCACACACTGGCCGGTCCCTAACCTTCCCTTTTCTTACATGTCAGGCACCCCTCAGGTAGGCCCAAGGTACCCCTGTGGGCAGGGTGCAATGTATGTGAAAGGTAGGACATGCCCCGGTGTGTGTGGCATGTCCTAATAGTGAATTACAGCCAATTTCTGTTTTTCACTATTGCAAGGCTACCAGTTCCCCATAGGACAGAATTGGAGGTTTGTTCATAACATCTTATGAACATAACTGGCCCAGGGAATTCGGTAAGAAAATGAAGTTTCGTATGCCTGAACTCAGAATCTAAAGATGCCTCTTTTAGTGAAGGTGATTTTTACATTCTGTGTTTGAAAATACCACTTTTGGAAAGTGGGTATTTTCTTGCTCAGTCATCCCGTGTGCCTCTGCTGGAATGTGGATTGCCTGTCTGGGTTTTGGATGACAGAAGGCTGGGGGAGCAGGAGGGGCGCCAGATGGTCTAGGTAGGTCAGGAAAGGGCTGAAGAGACCTGGGTTACGATGGGGGAAGGGGAGGGGATTTCCTTGCACCTCAAAGGGCCTGCTCTGCCTCTGACAAATGCCGTCTCCACCTCCTGCCAGGAATTCACACCAGAGAAGGCAGAACTGGTCCTGACCGTGCACAGGCCCTCTCTGCCTAAGAGATCAAAGGATTTTTGGACATAAATGCTGGGTCCCAGACCCCTGAACTTTAGAACTCATCTGGACAAGAAGACTGCCAAGAAGAAGAGCCGGAGAAGCTGCGAAAAGGAACGACTGCTTTGCTGGGTGCTTTGCTGGGCTGACCTGCAGTGGCTGCTTTTGTCTTGGGTAGTGAAAGGCCTGGACTGGACTTTCTGCAACCTAAATTTGTGAGTCTCTCCAAGGGCTTGAGGTAGAGCTTGCCTCCTGTTCACGAAGTCTCAGGAACAGCAAAGACTTCAAGTTCTTCGACCCGCAGCACTGGGGACTGTGTGTTTTGTGCTGCAACCCGAAGGACACCGACTCGATGACGTCTACAATGCCACTGCCGACTCCGTGTCCTGAAGGCAACGCAGAGGGCACCGCCGCAACGCCGCTCCGCAACCCTGGTCTCACCGACGACGCCTGTTGATGCCGCCACCAAGCCGCTGCTTGCACCGCGACCTGTGGGCACCGCACTCCGCACCGCCTTGCTTCACGCCAAAGCTTTGGCACCGCAGAGGGCACCGCCGCAACACTGCACCGTGACCCTGGTCTCACCGACGACACCTGTTGATGCCGCCACCGAGCCGCTGCTCGCACCGCGACCTGTGGGCACCGCACTCCGCACCACCTGGCTTCACGAGGACGCCTTGGCCTACCTGATGCCGCCACTTCCCGCCAAGATCGATGCCGCTGCTTGCACCATGGTTCGGGGGCACCGCTCGTAAGTTACACGACGCACCGCCCTCATCCCACACCGCAGCCTTGGCCTACCGACGCCGGCACCATCGACTCCAGTTCGTCAGTCGACGACAGCGCTTCAGCAACGGCGACGGCGCTGCTTGCACCGTGATCTGACAGCACCGTGACGAGCACCGCCTTCATCTCACACCGCAACCCTGGTCTC
This sequence comes from Calotriton arnoldi, assembly GCA_963921515.1. Taxonomy (NCBI): domain Eukaryota; kingdom Metazoa; phylum Chordata; class Amphibia; order Caudata; family Salamandridae; genus Calotriton; species Calotriton arnoldi. The sequence goes on from CAWUFW010003758.1 coordinate 686,408, forward strand.
ACCGACGACGCCATCTGATGCTGCCACCGAGCCGCTGCTCGCACCGCGACCTGAGGGCACCGCACGCCGCACCGCTACACTTCGCACCCGATGCCTGCTGACGCCAGCGCTCCTGACTCCATCAGAGAGGAGATCGACCTGCAATGCGTATGACTTCAGGGGCCCCATCGCCCTGCATCTCTGAAAGGTACTGTTTGCGGGTCTTTCCGACACCGTAGCTGGCCTGCGATCCCGCGGTCAGCCAGAACTGTTTTGGATTTGTGTGTTCACGACGCCGTGGTAGCCCGGACGGCGCTATCCACACAAGGAACTCTTTTTAATCAGCGTATTTTTGAATTGTGAACTTTTAAGTATAGTATTGTGGTTCTTTATCGTTTTTGGTCTTGTTTTAATTATATAAAAATATTGGATATTTTTATAAACCGGTGTGGTGTCCTTTTGTAGTGCGTACACTTTATTACTGTTGGTTATGTGCAAATGCTTTACACACTGCCTCTAAGATAGGCCTGGCTGCTCGTGCCAAGCTACCAAGGGGGTGAGCAGGGTTTGTTTTAGAAGTGTAACTCCCTTATCCTGACTAGAGTGGTGGTTTTTGCCTGGCTTTGGCCCGCGCCCTAGCCTACCAAGAATCCCATTTCTAACAGTGGGTCTTCGGGTGTGGCTCTTGGCTGTGCTCCCTTTCATGCTGCAGGTAGTCGTCCTGCTTAATACCAGCAAAAGGCAGGTGTTAAATCCCTGGTGCTACCGCGGCTTATCGCCTGTTTTTGGTTCGCATCGCAGATCTGGCAGTTTGTTGTGAAAGTGGTGTTGTGGTTTTTTCGTGTGTTTTTGCACTGGAACGCCTACTCTGCATCTCATTAGGGTTAGTTGGTGGTGTCCACCGTGGTGTTAAATTTTGGGGCAGTTATCTCGGGAATACTGGCGATGTCTGCAGTTTGCACCCGCTTGTGAATGGGGTGTTAAATCTATCTCCAGTTTTGATGTGTTAAGGTGGAGATAAATCGGAGTTAAGTCCTTGTGAATATGCCCCTTTATCTCTTTATCTCATGTGTAAAATGGCTTTGAAATCTCTAATTCTGTTTCAAATCTCTCATTACATTGTAGACCTTGCCATAGTATTTTACACACATCACCTGCTACATCAGAATTGCAGGTTTCAGTAGGTAAAATCCACAGACCCCAATGATGTGATAAACAATTCCTCATATTTTGCTTCAATCAAATTCCAATTAGGTAATTCACTGTATTCTCACCAGAGAGGTGCATCAGTTTTGATTTGTTAGTAGTTCGTACCACATAAGGCCCTTTTTAGAGGTTGGAGAATGGGATACTCTGCAACAAACATGGCGGATGTTCTGTCCGCCATGCTACAAGTACATAATAGGCAGAAACGCTGGAATAATGCTGCAGCGGAGAATCAAATTATGCTGCAGGGTAGACTAAATTATGTGCCAAGAAAAAGCAAATTATGCAGTAAAATGCAGCACATATTGTGATAGTATTGCTTCATTAGTTTGTAATTTGCTATACATGCTAACACAGTCTGGGCAAAGGTTGCTTCTGATTAGTACCCGTTCAACACAAACACAGCAATAAGCAGCATAAAGGTGGCCAGAAGTCCTTTGCGGATGGCCTTCCACTGCGGAGCAACATGTGTTGCCAAGCTTTTAGCAACTTTTGATCCGTTTGAGCAAAAAGATTTTTTATGTTGAATTCTGTAGATTATGTAGCAAATTATGGATTATGTGTCGAATGCAGCAAATTCATTAATATGCAGAAAACATCACAGCCTCATAATTAAATAATTTCAGTTGGCCCGGTTGTGGGCTATGACAGTTGCAATACAGCAGACAGGATATCCGTCAAATAACAGTCAGTGCTACATGGGAACATCCCACTTGGTGTGCAGCTACTAGCTCGTAAGAAGAAGCACACATCTCTATTGTGTGCCTACTTTGTCTTTAATAGCCTTCCACTCTTTCTTATCTCCATTTGCATTGTCGACCTGGTTGATATATATTTCAAGGTTTATTGGTAACATCACAATTATATCTTTCAAAAAGTTAAGCTATCATCATCAATGTCTCTTGGTGATTGTAGTCACGTTGTAAAGTTTTCCTCATATTTTGCTTCGATGCAACTCCTAATATGTGTTGCATTCTGTATTCCATAATCATACTGTATAATATTTAGTGCCGGTTCAAATAACACTCTTGCTGTATGGGAGTCCCCAGCCCGATGTGTTACCATCAGCCATTTAGAAACAGAAAGTTTAACCCAAAAACAAGAATTCTGGTCACATGGCAACACACCTCCATTCATCTATACTAGGAGTCTACCTTGGCTTAAATAGTCCTGGTTCTCTCTCTGATCTGCCACCAAATGGCAGATATTGTATTTTTATCGCTCAGTGTTCATCTGTTACGTCACCGTTGCATAATCCAATAGCCCAAATTCTACAGTCCCTTTTCATTAGGGTCTTTTAGCTAAGAATATGGTAAACATTTTCGCACGTTTCTTATCATTGCGAAACCTAAAATATGTTTGGTTCGTTGCTCATCAGAGCAGTGATTAGTAAGTTATAGGACATGGTAAATCTGTAACCCGAAAGTAACTGTGTGATCAAATATATTAAAGAAAATTGCACTATGGGTGAAAGAGCTATACTTTTCTAATGCTACCTTACTTCAAAGTCAGTTCAATTGGTTAGTTGCTATATCATACAGACTAACATACAATTTAATTAATAATTGCTGCAAATCTTAGATCAACAAAATGTAGTTTGAAAGTGTACCAAATAATTATATTGTTTAAAATGGCGTACGATTTGTGAGATAGGATTTGTGAGACGATATACCATAACAAGCATTTGCAATGCAATAGGTCTCGCATTTGCAAGAGTTAGAGCAATTGGCATTGTAATGACAATGCCTTTTATTTATGTGTTTGAAACCTGCAAGTGGTGCTTAAACACGCACTCTGTACTTATTGTCCTTGCTTATGAGAAGCAAGGGTGGCAGTAAAAGATGCGCAGTTACTGCCAGTCTTGCTTCTCGTAAGCAATGACTATAAGTACAAAGTGCGTGTTTACGCACCACTTGCAGGTTTTCAAAACACATAAATAAAAGGCATTGTAATGTATAATGGCAATAGCTCAAACTCTCGCAAATGCAAGACCCATTGCATTGCAAATGCTTTTTCTGGGATGCACATTGGTCTATCGTATGTATTTAACCCCTAATATTAACTCTTGATTACATAAAAACACTATAACCCTAAAATAAGTCAAGTGCTGGGTCTCAAATTGCTCATTATTGCCAGACTGTATGACCTTCCATTAAGTAGTGCTAAGCCTTGAACCTCAGCTACTTCTGAACACAACAGATGGAGCCTGAACATTTCTAGAGCATGTGCCAGTCTTCCCATGGTGTCTCCCACAGCTCATGGTAAACCAGAGGGTGCCCCATAATGCCACATGGATTGGTTTGCTCCTTCCAGCACATGGCATTACTCTTACAAGAGAAAAAGAAATGTTTGACATGTTCCTACTCACTCAGCCAATCCTTTCTAAGACAAGGTAACCCTCACCTACGTCCCGCCCGGACACCATCCACACCACATTAAATGAGAATAATACTCTATCAAAGTCAAGGGGACTTCCTAATGATCCTAGAGGTCAGAGCAAGCGCTCTAATGAAATGCAGTGAGCTCAGCTTGCCACCCATGTTGGTTTCAGTATAAAATGTGTACACATTTGCAAAATTTAACAGGTTGAAGGCATTTGTAATGCTCCTCAAATGATCTATGATTGTATATAAATACAAGCATAAGCATGAATGAAAGATTGGTGATTATTTGCTTTGAAAAAATGCACACAAAAATTCTTCAACTTGGAAAAACATTTTGCCGCTATAGCCCAGGCCTAAGGCAGTAAGAAGTGACAGAACCAACCATGCTGCCCACATGCCCCTGCACTCAACCTCCACCATCCAGTTTCTCCACATTAGCATATTTTCTGATTCAAAACAATCATCACCATTACAGATCACCCCTGTGGTCAAAAATGGGATTTAGAAAGTGTTAGAGGCATGTGTCACTAAGCTTAAGAACACCAGGCTGGTTGCAGGCACATATTTCAGAAGTTGTTAACTATTCAAGCATATTCTAAATTCATATATATGGCTTTGTTCTGAAAAATTTCAAATTAATTGACCACCTACCACTCCCACTTCTTGCCCCACTTTGTTTTTCTAATATGTGCCCTCAATGTGTGAAGCGGGTGCACATACATGTGAGGCTCAGTTCTCCGCATTACATCTTTCAATGAAAAATGAGCATGAAAACAATTATTCAGGTCTCTAAACAGCAAGAAAGGGTTTATTGATCACATCGCTTTATTTGCTTGCTCTTTATCTGGCTCACCTATAAATACAAATTATCCCCCCCGACAAAAAGGCCTGCTGAGCCTAAAGCACGGTCATTTCTATGAACAGCATCTCTCGCCACAAGAATTAGTACACACAAGCACACGTGCATCTGCGTCATAAAGAGTACAGAGTTTGTTGGTCCAAAGAGCGCAGTCTGCAGCCAGGTGTATAAGTTTCACCAGGAAGCATGCAACCGGGGATTGACTGGCTGGCAGAATGTCATGCTGCAAGAGACACCCTCAGCCCACTTCTACTTGGACGACGAAATGTAACAACATGCTGTCACAGACTACCGAGATTACACAGGAATACATGACATTGCAACGCTTGCGTTGTAAACGCATGCCTTTACAACGCGGTAAGTACAATGACCGTGTTGTTACCACGCATACCATTACAACGCAAGTCATTACAACGACTTGCTGTAGGGAGTGTTGGAGTTTGGAATAGTATAATTTACTATTCCAACTCCAGTCTGTGCAACAGTAGGGAAGGTGTTGGATTGCAAATCCAACACCTAAAGCAAGTCGTTGTAATGACTTTCGTTGTAATGGTATGCATGGTAACAACGCGGTTGTTGTATTGAGTGCGTTGTAATGGTACCACGTGGTACCGACAGCGTTGTAAACGCTGTTTCCCTTACACAGATACACAAACATTTAATCAAGGGCTCGCCAAGAATGATCCGGACCAGTGCCCTGCAGCAGCCTCCCAGATGTGGTGCCAGCACTACTGGTTATGCTGGTCAAAAGCAAGGACACATCTTCGTCTGCCTACCTACCTAATGAGCCATCGTGTTGTGCACGGCTATATATTCCCTGATGAACGCAGTCACTGTGTGAGAGTGTGCACGCTTGCTTTCTTAGCAGTGAGAGGAAAAGCTGGTGCCGAGCAGTCTGCGAACTTTCCTCTCGTCCACCCCCACAAACCTCTTGGAACCTGCACCTGCGCACATGTAAAAACAGCTTATATCACCTTGGAGACTGGGCAAGTAATGAGGAAACACCAGAAAACAACTCAGAGAGGCAGACAGCTGCTATAAAACGCAACCTACAAAAGGGAACAAGTCGGGTGTGCCATGCTTGTGAAAATATCACATGCCATTGGTAATAAAAATGAAGTGCAGTAGCCATTCTTAAAGTAACATTTAATCAAGGGCTCGCCAAGAACGAATCAGACATGTGCCCTGCAGCAGCCTCCCAGATGTGGAACCAGCACTACTGGTTATGCTGGTCAAAGGCAAGGACACATCTTCGCCTGCCTACCTACCTAACGAGCCATTGTCTTGTGCACTGCTGTATATTCCCTGATGAACTCAGTCGCTGTGTGGTAGTGTGCACGCTTGCTTTCTTAGCAGTGAGAGGAAAAGCTGGTGCCGAGCAGTCTACGAACTTTCCTCTCATCCACCCCCACAAACCTCTTGGAACCAGCGCCTGCGCACATGTAAAAACAGCTTATATCACCTTGGAGACTGGGCAAGGAACGAGAAAACTCCAGAAAACGACTCAGAGAGGCAGAAAACTGCTATAAAATACAACCTACAAAACGGAACAAGTCGGGCGTGCCACACTTGTGAAAATATCACGCGCTATTGCTAATAAAAATGAAGCGCCATAGCCATTCTTAAAGTAAAAGCGCTGCATGGAGCGCTTTTACAAAAAAAAAAACATTTGGTTGTGAAATTCACAATTTTTTTTGTTTTGTTTTGTAAATGCGCTCCATGCCGCGCTTTCACTTTATTGACGGCTGCACTCTGTTCTTAAGACTCGGCTTGTCCAAAGAAAGTGGCACGGCCGCCATTAAACATAAAGCGCGAAATGGGGCGCTTGGGGAAAAAAAAGAGTCCCTAAACAAAAAGATACAAACCTACAGTGTAAGGAAACTGTAGTTGGCCGGTGCTCCTCGCTTACAAATGGAAGTTATGTTTTGGGAGCACCGGCCAATAAGGAGGCGGGAAACAAGAGCAATACAGTCTTTAACCAATGACAAGCAGGACGCTCAGTAGAGTGATTACAGCAGGGCTTGCAGACAGCGCATGCGCGCTGATGCTCAACCTAAAAAGTGGTGATTATACTTCACATCAATCAAAATTAAAAACAACTAATTTTTCAGAGTACTCATAACAGAAACAAAAAGAAGAAGCAAAACTTTGAACATCCAGATCTCAAGTGGATGGGTCAATGATATTTCCAGCCATTATTAGGATTGTGTTGTCTTCTCCCAGACCAAGGGTATTCTAAAACCATGGTTGAGTTAAAATACAATATGTAAACATTTCAACAACTGACATTATTTAAATGCTGACAAACGGACATGCAATTTAACAACAGACCTATGATAAAGAGGAACTCAATACTGTAGTAACTCAGGGCCTCATTTATGAAAAGTGACGCATCGCTGCGTCAAAACAGCGATGCGTCCCTTTTCTTTGTGCCCTCCTTGCAACACCAATGATGCGTCATATTTACAGTATGACGCATCATGTCGCAAGGAGGTACAGATACGTCAGTATTTTTTTTTTTTTTAGTCCTCATCTCACCAAAGCGTCTGCAGAAAAAAGCAAAAGGCTACCATCCAACCTGGGCACCCCGGCCTTTTACTACTACATTGGCTTCAGGCCTAACCAAGCCAGCTTCTTTGTATAAAGCTTGGTGTAATCATTGGACCAAAGGGCATTGGACTAACCGCATTTCATTACCCCATGATAGTAACGATGCCCAGATGTTGGAATTACTGTCATTCAAATGATTTTGGTCCAAACGAGCCATACCAAATGCAGCACTCAACCAGTTCTCATATAAGGGGGCCTAGAATCTTTCCAAAGTTTACATATCTCCCTGCGGGCAATAAGGATCAGGTAGAGTAACAAGCCTTTTTGTGTTGCCGACAACCTATTAGACAGGTCATTATCCATACCAAATATGACTAGTGGGAGATTCAGATTCAACTTTACTTTAAAAATTGCTCCAAGAGCACACTCCACATTCTTCCAAAAACCTCTTAGAATAGCACATTCAAAAAATATGTGAATATCATCCGTCGCGGTGAAGTCACATCTTGGGCACTTCGAGGAGGAGAGAGGAGCAAATCTTGCTATTTTCATGGGGGTATAGTATAGTCTGTTGATGATATAAAAGTGATTCTTTTTGAGAGATGCTGGCTTAACATACTTATATAATATTTGTAGAGAAAGACCATACAAATCAACAGCTATACCGTCCAGGACTGACAGATTCCAAACAGAGTAATGTGGAGGGAGGTCTACAATGTCAGCGTCCAATAAGTTCTTATACCAATACCCGACCTCGGATTTGCTTTGGTATTCTTTTGCTTTTCAGTTTAAAAATATACGGTCACTGCTTATTACTTCTCCCGAAACCAATTGGGGGAAGATTTTGGGCGAGATGGCTACGTTAGAAGGGGGAGGACTGGGCTTTTTATATAAGTTTGGGGCTCCTAGGTTTTTTAAAAAGGTTTGTCTAAAAGTCTTAAACACAGCTCTTAAAGTTTGGTATGGGGTTAGAAGGAAATTGGGGATTGGCTATTATTCTGATTTTGCTCCCATATGGGATTCTCCTGGGTTACCCACATGGTTGGAAGATAGCCTTGCGTTGCCTATTAAAAATGCTGGCATAGTGATCTGGTCCGATCTTATTTCATCAGACGGAGTTCACCCATGGGAGGTCTTAAGATCAAAAATAGGAAGCTCCTTTTCAAAATTTAAATATTTACAACTGTCCTCCTGGTATACAGCTGAGAAAGAAAATATAGGTGGAAATTGGGAAATCGAGCTTCGTCTTCAAAACCCAAAACCCGATACGTCAGTATTTCTGACGTATCTGTAGGCGCAAAAATGACGCATTGCTGGAGTGTGTCACAAAAGTGACGCAACTCCAGCAATGTGTCCTTTCACATGGGGCAAGCCCCACGTGAAAGGGCCTGCGTCAGTCTTACGCCTGCCATGAGGCAGGCGTAAGATATTGACGCATTAGGGTCAAAGAAATGGCACAGCGAAATCTGATAGATTTCGCTGCATCACTTCTACGACCCTTTCTTGCGTCAGAACGCCCCCCCTGCATACATTATACCTGGCGCAGGTATAATGTAGCGCAGGGGTTTACAAAGTGACGCATCTACCTAGATGCATCACTTTGTAAATGTGACGCAACATGGCGCATTTTTTACACTGCTGGTGCGTCACAAAAAGTGACGCACCGGCGGCGTAAAAGTGACGCCAGTATCAATGGGTCTTAGGGGTTTTTGGTGGCCAAACAATCGGTTTACGGCTACAAAATTACAGACTGATATGTTCTCCACTAAAGATAAGCGAGCAGCAATTTTATCAAAGGAGACTGATGAGATATGTGGCTTACCTAAGTTATAAAATGAATGAATCCAATAGTCTTTAGGCCCGATTCACAAAGGTAAAGTTAGACAAGTCTAACTTTACGACTTTCGGTATTCACAAAGGGCATTTACTACTCGTAAATACCCTTTGTGAATAATGAAAGTCGTAAAGTTCGACTTTTGGTATTCACAAAGGGCATTTACGAGTAGTAAATGCCCTTTGTGAATACCGAAAGTTAGACTTTCTTCTATCTTTATCTTTGTGAATCGGACCCTAAGAATTGAAGTAATTATAAAATGAATGAATGTAAACATTCGACAACTGATGCTATTCTTAAGCACTTCCAATGTGTTTTAGCATCAGAAAACTCCTTTGGAGCTGGAAGATTCCACATTGAAACCTAACTATTGGCCAGTCCACACATAGGTGAGAGAAAATAACCTACTGTTAGAATTTATGATTCAATATGCTAGGACACTGTGGCACTATACCAGGGTACTTCAATATATATTTGTCTAGTGCTCAAGTAGACTTCAGTAGTCTGTGAAGTATGACAGAGATATGCTGAATTTTCTAGCCTTTCAGGTTTTTTCAGCGCTGTCAAATAGGCCAGGGAAGCACAATGTGCCGTTGTTATGGATTAAATATGTCTGGGACTGATCAATAAATTCTGGGGCTGCTAAATATGCCAATGTTATGTATCAAAGTGTGTAGACAACCAAAAGTAGCGTTGGCATATTTGAGACAGGTGAGCCCACCGAGCACCAGGAGGGAGATGGTGAACGCGGCCCCGATGATGAAGAGTGTGGTCAAGAGCGAGTGAGGGCTACCTTCTTATAACGTTTTCATCTCTAGAGGAAACGCTGCTTAATGGAGTACGAGTAATTTACTCCTCTCATGGAATCTCGTAGTCCATTTCTGTTATGTACATACAAATCTGTGACAGGGATGTAGTATTAGGATGAGTCCTAAAAATTCTTCCCACTCCCCCTTGTTTGTAGGGACATCTCAAACATGACAAAGCTTCCCAATAAACAACTGAAGAAGCCCACATAGATCAGGTTTGCCTGTTGTACTGGAGTAGTGCTCACTCTGCCATGAGGTTTTCAAATTCACAAGTACTCTGTTAAGGGTACCAAGGCTGGTCCAGGTCACTTGTTATCCACATTTACCATTCTTGCTAATTCTCCAAATTTTTTGATCAGAGTGTACATCAAATGATTGGTTGCAGATGTCACTTCAATTTCATTGTCTGAATTGCCCCAGTATTTATGATACACATGACAGGTGAATGAAGTGCCTTATACAACCACACACAAATTCAATGAACAAAAAACATACATAAAGGTTAGTTATCGCTCTGCGAATGCAAACCCATGAAACCAATGAAATTGGCAAGTAAGGTCCATCGAAACTGACAAGAACGGTAAGCAACACACACCATAAATCATGTATCCCACCATGCTCACAGTACCCCTTTGCCAATGGCACATGAAAAAAAGCTGTTTACCTCACATTATTCACCATGTTCAGTAAACCACTTTGCTGATGGCATGTATTAAAAACTGTGCACCATAAGCAAAACATGGCGAGTGACGTGGGTCAGAGGAAACACAGCCTATCTAACGTAAAAAGAAAAGGAAAAGAGGGCAATATCAAATGAGAGACAGAGAAAAGAAGAAACGGATGAAAATACAGTTTATAACAGTAGATATCAAATCATGTAGGTAAAAGGATTATGAGAAAGGAAGAGATATAGAATATCATAGGAAACCTTGAAAATCTTGTAGGAAAGCTGAAGAGCAGAAAGAAGTCTGTTAACAATGGAGACACAATAAGGTGATTAAGGAGGAGAAGCAGGGGCAAATACATTTTTGGGGGGTAGCAAATAGCAAAGAATGGCAAGAAAGCCAGTAGGACTGATATTGAAGGACAGAATCCCCTACCCTTGCAGCAAGATGATCCCAAGATCTCGGTAAGTGATGTTGAAAATACAGCTGTGATGCGCATGGTGAGTCCTTAATGGGGTAGGGTGCTTTCCCAGGTGCCTTCCGTGCAGCAGCTGGAGGGAAACTGATGTAGGAGGGTGAAGAAGCACCGGGGTAGGAGGCACAGCCATCTTTGTTTCAGGGGAGAAAGCGTATGCAGCGTGGGGTGGCTAAACTCAGCAATATTATCCTTATCCAACAGGTGTGAGGTATGTGTGCTGCTTACTTCTCCTTTTATATGAAGGAGGAGCTAGTCTTTGTAGTTATTGCGGTATTTACTGGGAGGGTCGACTGTGGTTTCCTTCCACAAGCCCAGTTCAAATACAGCTCCGAATTATCAAATGTAACACTGACGGAGGTACAAGAAAAAAAAATGTCCCACTAGAAAACAAAATAAAAAAGAGCTATGTTTTGTTCAGACGCTGTGATTTTCATGAAGGCAGTTGCGGTATAAAATATAAGAGAGAGGGCCAGATGTATCAACATTGTATTTTGCGAGTCCTTAATAGCAAATTTGACCAATTCGCTATTATGGACTCGCAAAATGCAATGTATGTAGGTTTCGCAAATAAAATTGCGATTCCTATGCATTCTTTATTTGCGACTCGCAAATTGCGAGTCGCTAATAAGGAATGGCTTCCCATTCATTTCTATGGGCCTAGAGGCCTAGAGGCCCATAGGAATGAATGGGAATTGCATGCGCAATTTGCGAGTACCCAATAGGTACTCGCAAATTGCGCATGCAATTTCAAGGGTGCAAGGGGGCCAAAAGGACACCCTGCTGCACCCCTAAAATATGCATGTGTGCACATGTGACGCAGATACATGCCCTAAGGGCATGAATGTATGCCACATGGCACCTAGAAAAATGCAAAAAAGTGCATTTTTCTAGGAATTTGCAAATTACCACCAACTTGAAGTTGGTGGCAATTTGCGATTCCTTAAAGCCAGGTCGCAATATTTTTTTGCTTCCAGCATTGCATTTAAGGAATCGCAAATTGCGATTCCCTAAATGCATTCACAAAATAGGTAATCGCAAAAATTGTGATTCCCTATTTTGCGAATGCCTTTTGAGATGATACATCCCAAAAGGCTTTTTACCGTTCGCAAACGGTAAAACGCTTGATACATCTGGCCCATAGTGCCATAAAATGATACACAATAATTCGCAGAAGCATGATTTTGCTGTGGTAGAGATAATAATCTTGTGGTGCTTCCTACAGCAATTGTTTCTTGTCTTTAAGTACTGTGAATAGCAGCTGTAGTTATTATCAAATTTAACAGTGCACCGTTTACCAATCTGGATTGAAGAATGGCCAATTTGCACTTGGAAGAACTGAAAGTCGTGGCCTGAAATTGAATCACTTTTTAACGGCGTGTGTTTAATTCATTTAACTGTTTTGCACGTGACTTTGCCGTCATTCTTCTTGGCTGTTTGTACTAATATGTGAAGGATTACTTGTTACCTTGGAGATGCTGTGGATGCACTCTGTCTAGTTGGGGTTGAGGAAATCTGTTGCCACGGAGGCCTTCTTAAAGAATCTTTGGCCCAGATTTATTACGGTTTTGTGCCGTCTTTGCACCACGCTTAGGGGGGAAATGCCTCTAAGGTTGTTTTTGTGCAGGAAGATGTGCCTCCCTGCAGAAAATTAATCCTGCCTGTAATGTAGGCACCCTTGCTCCATGGTGCAAGGATTCCTGCATTGGCGCTAAGCTGCGAATTGTGTGCCAGCACAAGGAGAGGACAGGAATGTACCATATCTTGATAGATATGGCGCATTCCTGCCCTTCCCTTTTACGCAGCGCTGCAAGTTGTCTTGCTGCATTGTGTTGCATGAAATAATAATAAATATGGCACATAGGGGCTTTTTTACTAAGTTTTAGTGTCATGTTTGTGTAACAAAGGTGATGCAAATTGGCGCAAAATCTTTTTTACCAATTTACTTTCTAGTGCCAAACTTGTTAAGCGCTGGAAAATCACTTGAAACTAGAGCGTATGCGCTGCTTTGCATTACTTAGTGCCAAGGGGGCGTACCATGGGTGGTGCATGTGCGTTCCCATGCAACCGCCCAAGGTGTCTGACACTAAGCCCTATTTACTTAAAAAAGAAGACAGGGTTTAGCGTGAGAAAATAGCACCTATTTCAAATAGGCACTATGAAGGAGAAATGCCTTCATTTCTCCTTCCTCTTCTGACTTTATGTTTGTGCTGCACTGTACAGAGAACATACAAAGTGGGAAAATGTTTCAAGTTAGTCTAAGCATTGTATGTTGTACTGGAAGGTTTCCCAGTACAAAACCCATGCTAGACTCACAGAGACACCCTTGAACTATGGTGCAAAGGTGTGTCTGTTGTGTCTGTTGCACACAGAAGCATATTTCTACGCCGACACTAGGGAGAGGGGGAGGAAAGTGCCATATTTCTATAAATATGGCGCTCTCCCGCTCTTTCCTTCTCATGCAGCTCAGCGCAGTGTTTGCGGCTCCTGCACTGCGCTGCGTAACAATCTAGTAAATCTGCCCCATAGTCTTTAAGTATCTTTTCAATTTCTTTTTATCTCCAGTGAATGGCCTCCTCTGGCATATATTACCACCAGAAGCGAACGAGGAATGCTGAACAATCACTTACATGTATTAGATAGCGGTTACGATCGGTTGTGGATTTATTGATGATATGATTTCATCTTTGTCCTTCTGCATTTGCATTTAGCCTAAGTTTCTGTGGCTGCATCTTTCATATAGCAGTGCACAACTAATAGCAACGTAGCATGTCATTCAGGGCCAGACTGGGAACTGAAACTGGCCCTGGCGCTCTGCTCGGCCGGCCTCGGGGGAGGGGGGGGCGGGATCCCGTAACAAATACGGACCCCCAGGGGCCCAAAACCGTCCCCCACCGTGGCGGGCCACCGGGGAATCGCCCGGGGCCCGCTATGGACAGTCTGGCCCTGATGTCATTACATCACCGTGTTTGAAGGTAGAATGTTAATTATTTAAAAATTTGAAAGGCAACATTCTAACTTCATGTTGGTGAACATGCACAGTTTTTAGCTGAAATTTCATATGACTATTTCCAAATGATTTCTGCCATACTGTCTTTGAAATAATTTACGGTGTGGAATCACAATTGATTCCGCATATCACTGGGGGCTTGGTATTTGTGATCTATTATACTTACTGGCTTCGTTTTTTTTTTTTTAACTTAAGTAGGAGATTTCCATGTGTTTTTTTGGTTGGACATATACTATAAAGCCTGGCTTCAGAAGACAGGAAAGACGCCGAAATCAAAGCTTCCCAGCGATTTGTATATCAACGTTTTTGAAAGTCAGTCATTTCAGCAGCCATTCTCTGAACAACGGGCCTAACTAAGCCGTTTTTTTAACTAAATTTGCTAACAGCATTGTTGCGTTGAGGGGCTGGGATGCCTGTTTGTCCGACATCCAAGAGAGTGTGGGGCAGAGTAAGAGTAGGAGAACAAGCATCGGTGGCGCCATGCGCTACGATCCTGCTGCCCTTGCTGGCGCGCGTCTGGGGCTGTGGGGCCCTGCGGCAAGAGGACAGTGATCATCGGGCAGATTGGTTCTGTAAAATGCAGCCTGAAAGGCAGATGAAGCATCAGTGTCCTTCGGTGAGGGACCATATAAATAATATCCCTTACACATAATAGAACTGTCCTGCACGTGAGTGGGGTGCTGTGCTTGAGCAAAAAAGGGCATGTAGCATCCAAAGATCTTTTCCAGGCTCCTTCATATTGGAAATATTAAGGGGCAGATCTACAAGAAAGTGCCGCAGCGTGGCGCTGCAAGCCCTTTGGCTGCGCCACGCTGCGGCACTTTCAGAGCACAGGAATGCGACATATTTACAAGAATATGTCGCATTCCTGTGCTCTCCCTGCGCTGGCGCACAAACAGCTGCCAAGCGCCGGCGCAGGCACCCTTGCACCATGGTGCAAGGATGCCTGCGCCATGGGGAGATTGTTTCTGTGCAGGAAGGGGCACCTTTCTGCACAAAAACAATCAGTACAGGCTTTTCCTCTTTCAATGCGTGCTGCAGAATGCAGCACGCATTGAAAGAGGAAAACGAGGAGAAATGAAAACATTTCTCCTCGGTGCGCTTCGCTACGCCACCTCTAGGGTGGCGTAGCTTTCAGACGCATCTCCAGAGTTACGTTTTCTCGTAATTCTGGAGATGTGTCTTGTTCCATGGGTGTTGCGTGGGAACACCCACAGCAACACCCATGGAACGCCCCTTCACCGCAAAGTGCTGCGTGTGAAGGGACGGTATTTACAAGGAGAGGAAAAGTCACGCATGGTGGCTTTTCCTCTCCTTGTAAATATCGAGGAGCCCCCTGCGCCACCAGTACGTCACGAAAAGTGACGTACTGGTGGCGCAGGGGGCTTGTAAATCTGCCCCTATATATTAGCGCAGGTGCCCCCAGATTGCTTAGCAGAGGCATTCTCCTGTCAAATGACGCATTACTATGTAAGAGGGTGTTTGTCCAGCGCCCCGAAACTGAATGTTGGCATTGGCATTATGAAAGTGAAAATGAACTGGAATGATGGCGGGGTTGAGGGGCGGTGGGCATTTGCAGACACACAAACAACTTCCGACATTCCAGTTGGTCAGCTGCAGAAGGTTTCTACTGGGCCTAAACCAAATTTTACTTCACTGACTTTCACTTTAAGGAGCCATTTTTGTGCTCTTATTAAGTAATTCCTGCAAACGGCACACTAGAGAGGGCATCCATAATCTCCTGCAGCAGAACCAGTTTAGGGTAAAATGACATACATTTTGGGGTTTAGGATCACAAATGTTGCTTTTTTTAATTGCAAATGTTGCCATCCCAGGCCGCAAAATACTGGGGAGTCTGTTTGAGTGGCCTTCTTAGATGCTCCCCACCCCAGACACAGCCTTTGTGTAAACCAAGGTTCTCACAGCATGGAGCACTGGGACTGGCTCCAGGTAGGAGTGCCACCATAGAGGCACAAAGATTTGTGAAATCTCTTCACTTCAACGTTCCTGACGCATCAGTTAGGGACAGCCAAAGAACAGGCCTGCCCAAGAAACTGCCTCACCTTGAACAACAGAAATTATGGCCCCACTCTTCTCCTATCACCTACCAGAAGGAGAGAGTTCATGAAGAACTAATCTGAAGCTCCTTGCTAACAAAGTGGCCATGAATTTCTGAAGGTATCCCTGCCTCCAACCCTCTCACTTCAGTGTCTGGAGCACCACCTCACACTAACAGGAATGCTGGCCATACACTTCCATTGTCTGAGAAGTCTCTTCTCTCCCTCATCTTATCCCATGCTAAACCAGGGGCATCCAAATATATTTCATTTAACGAGCCTAACTTTAAGGGAAACATCAAAATACATCTGCTTCTGTATGACAGAATCTCCTATCAATGTTTGCATTATATACCCCTATATTCCCTCACATTGTTACATCACAAGGTTACTGCTTCTTTCAAGCACTGCCTAAATTTCTTGATATTTCCCTATACTTGCATCCAGTCATTACCTTATGCTTCCAACCCTTGAGCTGATCAGCTGTTCTTGCTGCAGTGGTTGTCCAGTGGTATTTGAACAGTGGACATACTGTTAATATCAATATAGTGCCTGTCAAGATTATCTAGTAGAGCACTATAGCACATATTAATGTTGTTTCTTTCTATAGTGTTGCAACTTCAGATTGCATGCTATCTCAGAAAACTCTCTCCATATTCCTAAAGCCATTCATAAAACCAACATTGACTTCAAACTTCTGATTGTCACTTCTCCTTTTTCCTTCAATGACACTTTCCTACTTTCCATTCCTGCATGCTTTCTTTCTCTGTTTTGAGTAAACAGTGGTCTTTGTTAAGGAGCTAGAGTAGGTATGCAATCAATATAGACTAATATCAGTACTATATTACTACTGTCCAGCCAGACAGTACATTTCATGAATGATCAAGAAAGAATCTTAACACACAACAATAAAGTGGGACACAGTCCTGCGTCCTACATAGTCACAAAACATATACATTTAAACAAAACATTCAGGCAAGACAAGAAAAGCTTGTATATAATGCAAATGGTTAGGACAAGCATAAAGACGACAACCGTTGCACTAAATTATCAAATAGATTGATGTGCAAGGTGTTTCAGCAAGTCGACGACGTTTCGATCCTTTAACACAATACTAGGATCATCATCAGGACAATTTAATACAAGCCTGAAGTATATGGTGCCTTTTTGAAAGGCGGGAAGGAATGGGGTGGCAATCCCACCACAAGTGAGTTTAGGTGAGCTGGTCGTAGCTCAAACCTAGGCCTGAAATGAGAGGCCGGGAGGAATTGTGAGGACCACGGTGGCAATGCGCGGCACGGGTGCCTGGGTGATTGGAAATGCTCCAGGAAGGATGGCAGTTGGGTTTGCGGTCTTAGGAGGTGATGCCGATTAGACCGGGGCATTGTGAATACAGTCCGGAGCTCGGTGGCTTCGATAAAGGACGCCTTATAGGCCTTTATAGGCGTCCTTTATCGAAGCCACCGAGGCTTGTATTAAATTGTCCTGATGATGATCCTAGTATTGTGTTAAAGGATCGAAACGTCGTCGACTTGCTGAAACACCTTGCACATCAATCTATTTGATAATTTAGTGCAACGGTTGTCGTCTTTATGCTTGTCCTAACCATTTGCATTATATACAAGCTTTTCTTGTCTTGCCTGAATGTTTTGTTTAAATGTACATGTTTTGTGACTATGTAGGACGCAGGACTGTGTCCCACTTTATTGTTGTGTGTTAAGATTCTTTCTTGATCATTCATTAAATTTATTGTCCGGCTGGACAGTAGTAATATAGTACTAATTCTAGTCTATATTGATTGCATACCTACTCTAGCTCCTTAACAAGGACCACTGTTTACTCAAAATACTGACACCCGAGGTCCTTGCTTACGTTTTGGGTTCCCTTGTCTTTGTTGAAATATGCTTTCTTTCTCTGAACACAGCTTACTCTGTCACCTGTTTCCCTTCATTTCTATCAATGGACTTCTTGCCTACTCTTGCTTCCAAAGATCACAACAACCTCCTTTGTAATTAACACCCCTCCATCCCCTCTAGCTCATTTATCAATCCCACCACCCATCTGCATGAACTCACATACCCCAGCTAATGATCACCTCTAAGCCCTATTCATTTCATCTACCAGAAATAAAGACATGTAAATGCATGGAATGTTTTTCTTGAGAGCACAAGAGTAATTCAAAGAGTCAACAGTAACCAATAAACAATGAACTAACCACTAACAGTGAATTTCCCAGAGCAGCGTGGTGGCTGGCGTAATGTGCGTCAACACTTCATCAGGGATAATAAACACTATATAAATACAAATTTCAATTACAATATAAAGGTCAGCAGGAGACAATGATTGAATCTGGGTGCATTTCACTTGATGGGCACAAGACTAGAGAGAGAAAATAGTATATATATGTGAGTCGGTTCACTGATACAACATCGACTCCTAAAACCTCGAACTACAGAAATATCGCGGGAAAAATATCATATACAAAAATTTCAACGCCCTATACATAAAAAAAGAAATTACACAAACATCGATAAAAAAATATTGTTAAAAAAAGTATTGATGACAAAAATATCGACAACAATAATAAAGTACACAAAAATATCGATAACATTAAAATAAAATGAAACACACCAAAAACATCGAGAGGTAACATCAGCAAAACAAATATCGATAAGATACATATAAATTATATAGAAAATAACATTTAAACATAAAAATATAATATTTCAATTATATTATTAAATTACATATACCAAATATTTAAAATAAACTTTAAAAATAATTAAAAAAAATATTAACATTATTAAAACAAATACAATAAGAATACAAACACAAATAAATAAATAAATAAACAATACAACAATAAAAATATATCAAACCGACCGAAAATAAACTAACATTAATATATATCATATATAAATAAATTAGATTATATTTATTTACATATAAATTTAAATAACAACAATAAACAAAATAAATACAAACATTAAATAAACATTATAAATATTAAACTAATTAAAAGGTAACTGCTAAAAAATTCAAAAAAGCTATCTGGACCAATAAATTTAAACTAAAGCAACACAAACCAATAGAAAATGCTATCTAATTAAATTAACACTATAAAAACAATGAATTAATCAACACCAATTTTACTGTACATCGGACAAGCAAGGAGGAAGAGCGATACTTTGTGAGAGAGAGAACACAGAAGGAAAAAGAACTACATACACAACTATATTGAAAATCCATCAATTCAGGTAAGAACAAAACTTTATAACAAAATATAAATAATTCGCCTTTTTTTATTTAATTAACTAAAACTATTACATGTTTTTCTTTAAATATCACAGATTAAACTTCATTAAAAATCCGCCTAGAAAATACAAGACAAAGATTTTCGTGCACAACAAAACTTAAATCAACATTATAAAAAATATCTAACAAAGTAAGTATATAACTTAACCAAAAAAGAAAGTAAAGTATTTAGAATTAATACATTTAATAAAAATACATAACATAGCTAACAAATACTTATCTTTTTACAGCTCCTACAAAATTCAACAAAACAACAACATCAACAAAAGACACTTCATCAACTAAAAATAGTAAGTATATATATTTTTTTTACAAAAAGACTTAAAATAAAGGCTAAGGGGCACATGCATCAAGTTTATTACCGGTCGCAAACAGGGCGATTCGCAGAATCGGCCCATTTGCAACCGGAAAAATACTTTTAGGATGCATCAACCCAAAACGCAATAGCAAAATAGGTAATAGCAAATTGTGAATGCTTTCCCATTCATTCCTATGGCCCTCTAGGCCCATAGGAATGAATGAGAAAAGATTCAATTCGCTATTAGGGAATGATTAGAAATCGCAATTTATTTAGCAATTCCTACATGCATAAAGAATTGCGATTCCTAAATAGCGATTCCTTAAAACTCACTATTAAGGATTCGCAATTCTTTAGCTTCATACATGTGGACGTAAATTATAAAAGTAATCAAATTAACTAAAAATATAACCTTTTCTCTTTTATTTCACAGATTACACTTCACTACAACTGCACCAAAAATCGTGAAAACAAACAACTTCGAAGAAAAGTACAAAAGCAACATTAAAGAAAAAGATCAAACTAAGGGGCTGATTATGAAGGCGGGCGGAAAAGCATTCCGACCGCCGTGGTAGTGGAAATTAACCGTCTGCATGTACCGCGGGAAAACCGGCTGTCAAATTAGGATGAACCGCCAGAGTAATCCGACCGCGGCGGGGGGATTCCACTAAAGTCTGCCGAGAGCGTGCGGAGCGGGTGAAAATCCGACTGCGGCGGTTGGATTTGATGCGGAAATACCCAAAACCGCCGCACGGTCAGCGGATTGACCGCAAGTGAAATTAGGATACGACTGCGGTGACAGTGAAACGATCAGTTGTTTCCAATTGCCGCGATCGCAACCATTGATGAATGGGAGAGCCGGCGGAAGGGCTGTTGCATTCAGACTGCTGTGGTCACTCCGGGAGAGTAATGGCGGTCGAAAACAACCACACAACAAGGACACCAAGTATGGCCAGTAATCTGGCTCAGCCTCAAAAAACACCTAACATACCCCAATGACACATTCCCATGGCAAGTAAAAAATACAAATCCCAGGTCAACCCACACACCACACCTGACATGAATACTCCATTTTGACCCACCCACATAGCTGAGTATAAAACCAGCCCCTTCCCTAACCAGAATCCTTTGCAATACTCCATAACTGAAGGGCCCAACCCCACAGCACAAAGGAGAGGAAAATCTGAACACATCACACCATCACAACCACACACACACAATGCACATCACCACCACCACCTTCACACCTGCACCTTTAACCCATTTGCACATCACACACCATGTCACAGAAGAAAATGCCCAAATTCACTGACAATGAGTTGTCAGTGATGGTAGATGAGGTAATCAGAGTAGAACCACATTTGATTGGAAACCTGGTCCAACAGACACATTAGCCACCAAAAATCAAATGTGGGCAAGGATAGTCAACAAGGTCAATGCAGTAGGGACCATCCCGCGCACCCAGAAGGAGATCAGGAAGTGGTGGAATGACTGCAAGACCAAGGTGAAAGAGCGTAGCAACAAGAACCGGAAGCTGGCTCAGAGGACTGGCGGGGGCCCTCCCATACCACTATGTACATTCACCGTATGGGAGGAGAAGGTGCTTGCCATACTGCATCCAGAGAGTCTCACAGGAATACCCGGGGGAGTGGAGGCTGGTAAGTACCAACAAATGGCTATCATTACACTGCTATGTACTGTCTTGCACAACTACAAAGCAACACCTCCTAGGCCCAAATGCACTCATGTGCACCACACTCTCCCCAACACATGTCTCACAGATCTAACATTTACTACCTCTGATTCACCCCAAAGGTAGGTAGCAACATTTCCATGGGGGCATGTGTACAGGCAGCCAGCACTACAGCTCCCACCAGGTACCCTAGTCCCACCCCTGAGCAGGATGAAGCACTCCCCCACCCACAACCATGTGGCAGCCATTGCATTGCTCACCTTCACCTAACAGGTAGGTAGCCATCTTAACAGGGAGGGGTGTTTGTGGGTGGGAAGCCAGCACTACAACTCCCACCAGGCACCCTTGTCCCACAGCTCAGCAGGATGGAACACTCCCCACACCCACAACCATATGTCAGCCATTGCTTTGCTCTCTTCAAACTTACAGGTAGGTAGCCATCTTATGCTCTCTTGTCCCACCCCTGAGCAGGATGGAACACTCCCCCATCCAAGAGCCATGTGTAGCCTATTCCCTTCCTCTGCTCCACTTCACAGGTAGGTAGCCATCTTAACAGGGAGGTGGTGTGTGTGGGTGGGAAGCCAGCACTACAACTCCCACCAGGCACCATTGTCCCACAGCTCAGCAGGATGGAACACTCCCCCCACTCAGAACCATGTGGCAGCCATTGCATTGCTCTCCCCAAACTTACAGGTAGGTAGCCATCTTAACAGGGAGGTGGTGTGTGTGGGTGGTAAGCCAGCACTACAACTCCCACCAGGCAACCTTGTCCCACAGCTCAGCAGGATGGAACACTCCCCCCCACACCCACAACCATGTGTCAGCCACTGCATTGCTCTCTTCAAACTTACAGGTAGGTAGCCATCTTAACAGGGAGGGGTGTTTGTGGGTGGGAAGCCAGCACTACAACTCCCACCAGGCACCCTTGTCCCACAGCTCAGCAGGATGGAACACTCCCCCCACTCAGAACCATGTGGCAGCCATTGCATTGCTCACCTTCACCTAATAGGTAGGTAGCCATCTTAACAGGGAGGGGTGTTTGTTGTTGGGAAGGCAGCACTCCAACTCTCACCAGGCACCCTTGTCCCACAGCTCATCAGGATGGAACACTCCCCCCCATACCCACAACCATGTGTCAGCCATTGCATTGCTCTCTTCAAACTTACAGGTAGGTAGCCATCTTAACAGGGAGGTGGTGTGTGTGTGTGGGAAGCCAGCACTACAACTCCCACCAGGCACCCTTGTCCCACAGCTCAGCAGGATGGAACACTCCCCACACCCACACCCATGTGTCAGCCATTGCATTGCTCTCTTCAAACTTACAGGTAGGTAGCCATCTTATGCTCTCTTGTCCCACCCCTGAGCAGGATGGAACACTCCCCCATCCAAGAGCCATGTGTAGCCTATTCCCTTCCTCTGCTCCATTTCACAGGTAGGTAGCCATCTTAACAGGGAGGTGGTGTGTGTGGGTGGGAAGCCAGCACTACAACTCCCACCAGTCGCCCTAGTCCCACTCCTGAGCAGGATGGAGCACTCCTCCCGCCCACAACCATGTGGCAGCCATTGCATTGCTCACCTTCACCTAACAGGTATGTAGCCATCTCAACAGGGAGGGGTGTTTGTTGTTGGGAAGCCAGCACTACAACTCCCACCAGGCACCCTTGTCCCACAGCTCAGCAGGATGGAACACTCCCCACACCCACAACCATGTGTCAGCCATTGCATTGCTCTCTTCAAACTTACAGGTAGGCAGCCATCTTATGCTCTCTTGTCCCACCCCTGAGCAGGATGGAAACTCCCCCATCCAAGAGCCATGTGTAGCCTATTCCCTTCCTCTGCTCCACTTCACAGGTAGGTAGCCATCTTAAGAGGGAGGTGGTGTGTGGGTGGGAAGCCAGCACTACAACTCCCACCAGACACCCTAGTCCCACCCCTGAGCAGGATGGAGCACTCCCCCCACCCACAACCATGTGGCAGCCATTGCATTGCTCACCTTCACCTAACAGGTAGGTAGCCATCTCAACAGGGAGGGGTGTTTGTTGTTGGGAAGCCAGCACTACAACTCCCACCAGGCACCCCTGTCCCACAGCTCAGCAGGATGGAACACTCCCCACACCCACAACCATGTGTCAGCCATTGCATTGCTCTCCCCAAACTTACAGGTAGGTAGCCTTCTCATGCTCTCTTGTCCCACCCCTGAGCAGGATGGAGCACTCCCCCCACCCACAACCATGTGGCAGCCATTGCATTGCTCACCTTCACCTAATAGGTAGGTAGCCATCTTAACAGGGAGGGGTGTTTGTTGTTGGGAAGGCAGCACTACAACTCCCACCAGGCACCCTTGTCCCACAGCTCACCAGGATGGAACACTCCCCCCCACACCCACAACCATGTGTCAGCCATTGCAGTGCTCTCTTCAAACTTACAGATAGGTAGCCATCTTAACAGGGAGGTGGTGTGTGTGGGTGGGAAGCCAGCACTTCAACTCCTACCAGGAACTCTTGTCCCACAGCTCTGCAGGATGGTACACCCCCCACACCTACAACCATGTGGCAGCAATTCCCCTCAACTGTGTCACAGAACAGGTAGGTAGACAGTGCATGCACCCTGTGATTCCTCCCAAAAAGCATGGAGCCATATGACCACACCAGCCCTCACATGTCACCCAACTTGGCATAGATCCAATACCCAGTTCCAGTGTGCAGACAGCTAAGCGTATGTAACTGACACAGAAATTAAAGTTTGAACCACCAAGTCACATGTTGAGGAAAGTCAGGGCACAATCATGCACAGCACTGAATGCTATGTGTAAGTGCCATGGTGGCAGAGCATGAAGGCCCATATGAACACAAAACATGCATGGTTAATTGGTAAAAGAAAGCAAAGTACATGACATGACAAGGTTATGCATAAGATTACAATGGCCAGTTCTTGCTCAGATCTAACGTCTTCCATGCAGACCAAACCAAAAAGACGCATCACATAAAGTTGATGTGCTGCAAGTCGTTAGATGACGACATGTCCTTGTAATCACACAATCTGTACGTGGAACATGGTAACTATTTACATGTCACACCATGGACAAGTAATGTAGGTACCTCCACATCTTGTCATGATGCGCAGTACCTTGCAGCCATACAAAGTGATATCAATGTAAACGGTGCGGTGTATCACATGTAACATCCAAACGTCTAACACCAAGCTTGTTGGGTGCACTTCAATGACCATTTCACCTCTGTTCAACAGGAGATCAACATTTGACTGCTGCAGAAGACAACAGCGACCTGCAGACCAGCCTCCCTCCCCAGAACATGGACTCTCGGATGCAGACTCCCTACGTTTCTCGGATGAGGAGCACGAACCTGGCCCATCCGGACTGCCAGGGTGCACCACGTCCCAGGCCCCCACTGTCCCCACCACCACCACCTCAGCAACAACAGCCATGCTGACCCCTGCTGCAACGACCTGTGCGGCCTCAACCACCACCACCACCACCATCAGTGCTGCCTGCAACACTCTCCCTGCCTCAGTGGTTACCAACACCATCACACAATCAGAGGAGGGCAGGGCGAGTCTGCGGGTGCGTCGAGTGGGAACCCCACAGGTCCGGGACAGCAGGGCAGGTGGGAGGGCAACTGGTGGCCAAATTCAAGAGGACACTGGGACCGAAGCCCTGGCCAACATCGCCAGAGTCCTTGGAGCATACGAACAAAGCCAGGGACAGATTGGCCAGGTTGCGGAAGAAGTGCATGAGCTCCGCCTGCTGGTGAGGTCCATGGACACATGTATGGGCCAAATCGTAGACCTCATAGGCCAGCGTGGGTGTTCTGAGGGACAGTCATGTGGCCCAAAGGACAGCTTAACCCCCCTCCAGTGGCCAGCAGGATGATACTCCCACCACCTCAGCTGCGGCCACAGAGAGGGGTGAGCTGCAACAGGATGACTCCTCAGACACCGCTGAGCCCGCAGCAGTGGCCCCCCCTGCAAAATGCAAAAGGGGCTGTCCGAGAAACACCACGGGAAGAACACGTGGCAAAGCACCATCCGAACGCCAGTCGCACAGCCAGCCATGATGGCACCTCTGTTCCCCTTCACATTGACTTTGTTGACTATCCTTACCCACACTGCCATGTCGATGGCAGGTGTCTGTTGGACTGGGTCACTACATCAATGTGGTGACTACTCTATTGTCTCATTTACCGTCACTGACAACTCATTAATTTACTTAGCACCTGTTTTGGAAAACATCACTTGTCTGTCACAAACACTCAGTGTGAGAAGTTGGCCTGGTATATGCTGTCCACTATTTAAAGTGGGCACCTTGTACCAGTCCAAACAACCCCTTATGGAGATAGGTTAAAGACAACCTTTAGTGGAAGCTATCCTAGTGGTAGCTATGGAGAGCAGCCTTCAGGCTAAGTCTTGAAGGAATGTAAAGCAGCTTGTTTTACCAGTCTATAATCTCTTGAGTGGCCAAATGAAAGAGGACCACACCAGGTATATATATAAAATATATGTATTTAGTCTTAAACACACCCCTCTAGTCTCTTTATGAGGCTAGAGTTCGAAGTACATACGTTACAAGTCAGTTATCAACAGTAATAGCACAAATACACATTTGAGCCCTAGGGGCGTACCAAACCATATACCAAAAAAGTGGTATAAGAGCCACGACTGTGCTAGACACAAGGCCTAGAGCCTGTAGAAGTGCTTGGACCCCAAGGAACCACCCAAGGTAGTGACACAGGGGACCCACAGGGGACGCGTGCAGTGTGAGAACACAGCCGCGAGCCACCGTTGACTTCTATGGGGAAAGTCGCGGTTGGATTTTTAGAAGAAAAGGACACTTAGAGGAGGACTTGGAGCAAACCCCTTTAGAACTAGGCAGTTCTAGAGTCAATACCCACGGGAGCACCGGAGTACTCGAGTTACCTCACCCAGGGAAGCCGGGTGCATAGGTGTCTTTTGGCGTCGTGTTTCGTCGTCGTTTTCAATAGCGATCTGCTGCAGCAGGCTGCTGGCGACCAAGTCGAAAGTGTCCGGGTGGATCCAAGAGTGGATCAAAGATCTGAAGAACCTGAAAGCAGAGGGGATAGAGTCTGGGTCACTAGCCAGTGACCAGGAAGGCGATGAGCAGATGCCCACCGATGTCGGATGCTTCAGGTAGGTTGACGGTCATCTTGACTCTTCAGCCACGAGATCCAGGAGGCGTTGACGATGACCAGGAGCTGGATTCGAGCTATCCCATGACATCTGTCGATTTCTGGGCTGTCGGCGACCAGATTGGACCCAACAAGCCTTGGCAACAGCAAGTCACGTGGAAACAAAGAAAGGACGTTGATGCAGACCAGCAAGGTCTGGGACAAGGGTAAGTCAGGGCACGTCTGGAGCAACCAGGGAAGCCCAGGCAGAAGAAGAGTTGCCTTCGGGAGGGCCCACTAGCCAATGGACTAGCAACCACAAAGGAGCCTCGAGTGGACGCACTTAGAGCTGGCTCACAGGACACTCGTGGAGTAGAGGCCAGTGATCTTCAGTGCAGTTGGTGCTGGAGGTGGGGGCTACTCGGAGCCCAAAGCACAACTTCATGGAAGACCAGGAAGAGGATGCACTTGCAAAAGTTTTTGGTGCCCAGGGGTCATGGTTCCACATTACCCACGACAGCTACATGCCTCAGCTTCACTGGGGTCTCAGGGTAGCCTCGGGGAAGTCTGGAAATCTACCTCTGGTGTTGCAAAGACTTCGGCGTCCGGCAGGAGCTTCAGTGATGCAGACCGGACAATTGCTTCTTAGGTGCCTGCCAAGCAGGGGAGTCACTCCTTGACCCCAAGGGAGATTCTTCAGTCCTCTAATCTTCAAGTAGAGCGTCAAAGGTCCAGGATTTGGCTTCAGAGTTTCGTCCAGGGTAATCTAAAGTCCTAAGGACTGGGGTCCCATACTAATACTAAGTTAGGGGGTTGGACATACTCTGGGGACCCAACTATGGGAGGGTCAGGGAAGAGGGGAGGTTACACCCATTCCCTTTGTCCAGTTTCGCGCCAGAGCAGGGGCAGGTAGCCCCTGCAACCGGTTTGAACTGGACTATGCACAGGGACACCAAATGTGCCCCCAGTGCAGGACTTCAAAGCACCAGAGAGTGCTCCCGCCCAGCCCCAATACACACTATCCTGTCTGGGGAGGTGGTTATACCTCCATGTGACAGGAAACCTATTGTCCAGGCCTCCCCAGCCGGAATTTCGGTCAGCAGCAGGAGGCCAGACCCGTGTCTGGGCAGCGGCATCCATTTTGTGATGCCAGGGCTCTGAAAAGTTAATACCGGACAGGCCGGTGGGTACATGTCTCTCCCTCTAGAAGGGTGGAATGCTACCCCCGCCACCAGGACTGGCGGGGGGGTAGTATTCCAAGGTGTTTGACACCAAACACGACATGTTTTGGTGCAGCCAGTCCAAAGTTAGCATTCTACCGCGAGGATATATTGCACTTAAGAGTATATGGTCAGGCTGTACCACAAACAGCATCAGAGGATGGACTCCGAATGCTGCAGAGGGGCTCTGCTCATACAGGGGCACCCTCTCACATAAAAACCAAGCACTCTGCCTTCAGGATTGTTAAGGCCTGCCATAGGAGTGACTTATAGGTTTATATGTGTGTGCAATGGTAGTGATATAGGTAGCCCATATCACAGTAAGGGGTGCATGCACCACCTTACCCAGGCTGCAGTAGCAGACCTGTGTGTCATTTTGTAGGGCCTCCCAGGGGTGGCATAATACATGATTCAGCCCCTGGTAGGCCTCTGGAGTACCTATGCCCTGGGTACATAGTATACCATATACTAGAGATTTATAAGGGCACTCCAGAATCCAATCAAAGAGGTGCCTAAGGCACATGGAATCCATTTTAGAGAGGAAGCAGCTAGGCTGGGGTTCTGATTAGCAGGGCCCCAGCCAGACTAAAGTCGAAAAACAGTGAAGCATCAGCAAAAAGTGGGGGTACCCATGTGAAGCAGATCCTACTCTCCTACACTCATTATAAATAAACACTCTTTACACACCTATGTCTTTGTGTCAGCTCCATGTTTATCACAGTATGTACAATGTTGACTCTGATTCCAATGTACCAGAAGCTCTAATTGTGACGAGGCATTGAGAGGCTGAAGGGACCTAGAAAGACACAAGAGAACGACATTTACTTGTCAGGTGATGGCATCACAGCCAGTACACAACACTAGTTATCAAGGTACACAAACCAGCAAACATTACAATGAGAAACAATATCAACATAGACATCATGTGGCTGGCCATGACTACCCTGTGCCACAAATATCAGCCATCAGCACAGAGCAGGCAGCAGTCAAAAAGCTCCTCTAGGCCTTTTCACTACCATCAAAGACAGCAGACAATGGCACTGTTGTACAATGTCACTCACACTCAAGGGAAGTAGTGGTTGATGAGCTGTTGACGCAGGTCGACACCTTCCTCCTCTCCACTAACCTCGTCACTGGACATGTGTGGATTTGCAGGGGGGGGTATCTGCTGCTCATCATCGTCCAGGAGCAGGGGGATCTCCTTGCGCAAGGCCAGGTTGTGGAGCATGCAGCATGCAACTACGATCTGAGATACCTTTTGGGGAGAGTAGAGTAGTGCACCTCCGCTCTTGTCCAGACACTGGAATCTAGACTTAAGAAGACCAAAAGTACGCTCCACCACACGACGTGTCCTCCCATGGGCATCATTGTAGCGGTCTTCACCCGGGGTACTGGAATTCCGCAGTGGGCTCAGCAACCAAGGCCGGTTGGGGTATGCAGAGTCACCTAGGTGTGAGATACACAGACCAATTTTGTAATATAACTGTAGCTGAGGACAGCATGTCACACATACAGCACACTACTTGACTCTGCGTATTCACCCACAATCCACGCACGCTCCGGAAGCAGATTTGCTATCAGCTGTGGTACGATGCTGTTACGCAGTATTTAGGAGTCATGTGCTGATCCTGGAAATCTGGCACAGACATGGGAGATGATCATATCTGCCTGGCATACCACTTGCACATTAATGGAATGGAAATGCTTCCTGTTCCTGTAGATGTGCTCACGTGCCTGTGGTGGAACCAGGCCAACATGTGTGCAGTCAATGGCGCCAACAACATTAGGGATGTGGGCAAGATCATAAAAATCACCCTTCACAGCTGCCAATTCATGTCTCCTGGGAAAATGGATGTAGCAGTCCTTGTATGTCATCATAGTGGACAGGACATCACGTAGCACCATGCTGAACATTGGTTGAGACATCCCACTTGTGCTGGGCACCGTGTACTGGAACAAACCAGTTGCAAAGAAATGCAGGGCTGCCATCACCTTACATGTTGGTGTCAAAGCAGTCGGATAGGTCCTGCGAGGCCTCAGATGGGGCTCCAACTGACCACATAGCTCCTGAAGGGTAGGTCGATCCAAACGGAATTTACGAATGATGTCCTCATCCTCCATGTCCACCAGCAATGTGACTGGACGATGCACATTTGGTCGCCTCCTACATAAGATAAAAGGGGACACATGTCAATTCAATTCCCCTATGAGATGTGTCCAACATCTTACGTCTTGACTGACACAGCGCCAACAATGACTGGCCTGAAACAACAGCTTACAGCACAAGTCACATGCAGAGACACCTTGATCTAAAGTAGTTGTACACGTGTTCAGTATGTACATAGTGAGTACCCTCCAAACAGATTCAGACTATGTGAATGTAAAATGGTACATTCCGACATCTTGTGTCACCAGCCCTGAGAGTAGTTGACACAGCACATGTCTGAAACAGCAACACTGCTGGCTTCTACGTAGCTGCTGTACCTGCCACACCTTCTTGCGTGAGTCAGACAGGGCACACATTAACAACACAATGAGCACAGTGTGTGCATGAAGATCAAGTATCAACATGAGTTCAGCAATCTACACAGTGAAATAGGCACAATATGTAGTCAGTCCATCATTACTGTGGGTTGCTTAGCCATCTCACACATTGACATGTTAACATATTTGAGAGTCCATCACACAACAGATCTGTGTACATGCACAACAACATCATAAGTGACATGTGAGGGAGTATATGCCAATGCATGTAATCCTGTGCACTGACATGGCATGTGTAGTCATCAGGGAGATAAATGTCACACTAGCATTGAATATAACTATCTGGTGGCATGATTCATAGTAAATGTCTACTGTTCAATGATGAGAACTGGCCATTGCCATTGCTACAGCAAGATGTGTCCATAGGTGCCGTAAGCGTGCACCGCCACCGTAATCACGGTCATTGGCACCAATTTAAAAATGGCAATTCGCGGTCGCGACCGCCTGGGCCCCGCGATGTGACACCGCCAATGCCCATGCCCTTTCAGCCAATGGGAACCGCGATCGCGGTAGTGAAATACACTTTTGAAACCCGCGGTAGGCGTGCTCCGCTACCGCGGGCCCAGTCATTGGGTACAATTGAAAGATGCACGATTGCGGTAGTGACCGCCTGGGCCCCGCGGTGTGACACCGCCAATGCCCATGCCCTTTTAGCCAATGGGAACCGTGATTGCGGTAGTGAAATACACTTTTGAGACCCGCGGTAGGCGTGCACCGCCCCCGCTGGCCCGGTCATTGGTTACATTTGAAAAAAGCTGACCTGGAACACCAATTGCAGCAGCTGAGTACCACTGGAACAACCCCAGGGGGCTATATATGTCTGTGAGAGAGCCACAAATTTCCACTGCATCCAGACACTGCTGCCTGCCATTCTTCATCCCCAACTGCTGCTGTTCCTGTCTCCTGGACCCAGTGATGGCGAGAACTGAGAACATCAGGGCCCATCCCTTCACCACAGAGGAGCTGGAGGTCCTGGTGGACGAGGTGCTTTCACAGTATGTGAGGCTATATGGTGCTCCTGATGTACTGGTAAGTGTTTCAGAGTGCAAGTTTGAGAGTGCAAAGAGTGCTCACATGATATTGCTCTGCTGTATGTGCCTGTGAGTGCAAGTTAATGTGGATGCATCCTCATTTTTGAAACACCATGCTCCTTACATGGCCTAGTAAATATTGCACTTGAGTATTTGGGTAGGATGGCAACATGGACATTTCTACAGCCCTTCTTCAGCAATAACAATACAAACGTTGGTCTGAGCCTGGGTAATGTAATTGTGTGATACACTGCCTAGCATGCTGACTTCTGGTAAATGGGGTGTGTAGCCTTATTTCCACAGATCCATGGCTGCATTTAAGGATGGGAGGTACATGCAGTGTTTTTGCAGCCATACAGTAACACTGCTGGTTTGGACAGTGGAAGTCTGAACAAACATTCCCTGTGCTAATGGATGTCATAGTCCATGATGTTTTCACATGCTCATTTGTGACATTACAAATGTGTTTCATCCAGAGGGTACTGAAGGATGTGTGTACAATTTTCATATTGCCCCCATGTATATGTATGCATTATGCACAAGATTGAAATGCCTGAGTGTAACACTCTTGGTGGAAATTCACCTATGACACATCAGATTAATGTACTTCGGAGATATCATCCTTCCATTGTTTTCATTATGTGTTCTGACTCGCATGTGAAGGCACTGTTTGCCCTCTCATATTGTACATGCATGTGAATGTTCGGATGGCCCACGTTTAACCTCAGTGTGAGTCCCCCTGGCCTGCACAGATACTGCCCAATTTGACAAGGACCCATCAGTAAATGGACAGAGTGAAACATATGTGTTGTCTGCCACCCTATTTCTCAACGAGCTATCTTAGGCCTGAGGATTGCATAAGACAGACCTTGTGAGAAGAGTGTGAGAATGTAAGATCATGTCCCTAAATGTGACCTCCATGACACAGGTAGCCATTCACAGGCCAAGGACATTGAGGGGTGTGTAGTGTTGGACACAGTGAGTCTGCCCCGAAACACATTACTTCCAATGTATTGTATGTCTTGCTCACCCACATACTACATCACAGATGAGGGCCTTCTTCACATTGCATTCTGTGCTGGCATTCTGCATGTGTATGAGATGGCCATGTACTGTGTCCATCATCATACCTGCATACATTTCTATGAGATTATCTGTTGCAAATGTACTACGTGTCATGCTGTATGGCCTCTACTCAACATTTCTGTATTGGTGTGCTATGTTTTTGCATGCTCCTGTACTGACACACAGTAGTACATAACACAGTGTCACTGAAACTTCCTCTTCTTGTCTCCCATGCCTGCAGCTTAAAGTCCGCCTGCGTAAGGCCTTATGAAGGGCCATTGCATGCAAGGTGCGGGCTCTGGGTGTCTCCAACCGATGGCACACACACTGTCACAAGAGGTGGGATGACATCTGCCGGCTGAGCAAAAACGTGGCAGAGATGACGCTGGGGATGCTCCCTCAGACTGGAAGGTTGGCGCGCAGGAGCATGACACCACTAATGGCCCGCATCTTGGCAGTGACACAGCCAGAGCTGGATGAACATTTGAGGGCCCATCAGAAGCAAGTTGGGGGTGAGTATTCTGCGAAGGGTGACTTTGGGTGTGAGTGACTGCATGTATCCCAACCCTGAGCCAGTGCGTAGCTCTGTGATGTTTCTAGTGTGATGCAATGGCTTCTAAGTGGCCTCTGTGTTGAGTGCAGCTGTCATGCATTTTCGCTACAAGTACTTTCTCATGTGTTCAATACAATGGCCCTTGACACGCAGATCATCGTCTCAGTGTCAGTGTCAGTGTCAGGATCCCCCACTAACACTATGAAACAGTTCCATACCTGCCTTCGTCAGGTTAGGGACTGGATGGCTGCCAATTGTCTAAAACTTAACTCTGGTAAGACGGAGGTCTTACTTTTTGGTGCTCACACTAATTTCTGGTCACCCGATCTCTGGCCCTTGGAGCTTGGGCCATTTCCCATGCCAGTGATCAAGGTTAAGAACTTGGGAGTCATTTTCGATTCTAAACTCTCATTTGAAAACCATGTCAACCAGGTTACCTCCCTTTCTTTCTACACGCTAAAGCTTTTGAGAAAGATCCTCCCATTTATTCCAGCTGAGCTACGTAAACTGGTGGTCTCTGCACTCGTTCTGTCAAGAGCCGACTACTGTAACAGGCTTTTTATTAATCTTCGGAAAAAGTGCCTGTCTAAGCTGCAGGTTGTGCAGAATGCAGCGGCTCGGCTCTTGCTGAACATTCCAAGACACAAATATGTGTCAAAGGTGCTCAAGGATTTACATTGGCTGCCAATAAAAAGACGAATAGAGTTTAAGGTTCTATGTATTGTTTTTAAGGCCACACAGGACATAGGACCAGGTTTTTTAAAGCGGAACTTGTTACCCTATATTCCAGTCCGTTGTCTCCGCTCATCCTCTGCCCATGATTTGATTGTTCCCAGGGTAAAAAAATGATCCTGGGGGGGAAGAAGCTTTCTGGTTGGCGCAACTAGGTTATGGAATTCTCTCCCAATAAGATTGAAACAAGAAACACATCTGTTAGCTTTCAGGAAAGCGCTAAAGACATGGTTGTTCAATCTTTAAAGTGTCTGTGAACCTCCTAGCTTAAATCCTGTCTCTGATGAGCAAGCGCCTTGACACCCTTGGGTGATTGTTTTGCGCTCTATATTCATTTCATTTCATTTCATTACATTGCAAGATGAGATGTGGCCTTATGACATCTGCTGCATTATGGGTGTCATAGACACCACCGGGCAGTGAACAGCAGTGTGCATCATCTTAGTGTGCTTTCGTAGATGTGTGCAGTGCCTGACTTGGAAATTGTGAGAACTACACATCTGACACCAATGTGCAACGGTCGTTGTGCTTCAAAGCACAACATGGTGGATATCAGTAGCTCATGGCCATTGTAAAAGGACATTTTGGAGCCAGTATCTGTGTTGTTCCCTTTATGTGACTCCATATGTGACTGAGACAACATGTTGAGATGTATATCTATCTCACCCACAGGCACGTAGGTATGCTTACAGAGATCAGTATGTTAGGTTACAAGGAGGCACGGGCCAGCTATTTGGCTGTCAACGTCACATGGGACATTAATGTCAACTCTGCATGTTTCCATGCATCTTCTGAGTTTTGCATTAAGGTTGCACATGCAGACTGTACAGGGTGGTGGGCAACATGGGGGTATCATATTCTAGTCTTGTGCTTTGCTTGCATATGATGTTTGTGAGTATGGCACTATACTGAACCTACGTCTCTGTCTATTGCAGCATCTACTGAGGGCACGGAAGGACAGGGGATGGACACCAGTGGTGAAGCTTCTGGCATGACTGCTAAACATGAGCTCACTGACACTGATGTGACCAGCGCCTCGGAGGGGGACAGGAGTGCGCTAGACAAATCACGCCCGGAAACACCAACCTCAGCATCATCTGACTCCAGCGGTGACTCCTCGATGTTGGTGGGCACAGGGAGTTCGAAATCTGCCTCTTCTTCCACCACACATCGTCCAGTGCCCACACTCCCGGCTACTTCCAGTAGTGCTGGCCGTGCCCACAGTCCTAGGAAGGGTAGAGTGTCCTTCCCCCCAGGCACTGCTGCCCCTGCCCCTGTCTCCCCTGCTGCCCTCAGTGTTGAGGCGGTGGACCTTTTGCGCCAGCTGTGTGGCGGTCAGACTACTCTCCTGAATGCCTTCCAGGATCATGACAAGAAGCTGGCACAGGTAGTTGCCTTCATGGAGGGCATTCATTCTGACGTGGGTGGGCTACACAGAACTGTCCAGTCTTTGTCCTCCACAGTGACGTCAGCCATTCAGCTGTCACAGGCTCCCAGTACAGCTCCAGTCCCTTCAGCAACCACCCTGCCAGTGGCACCACCTGACGAGAGTGCCCACACACCACAGCCCTCAGGCACCAAGTACTCCACATGCAGCACACAACAGCAGCACTCCAAGCGGCTAAGAGCACAGACACCATCCCCAAAACAAAAAGCAGACACACAGGAGCGCAAAGGCAAAAGCCCTTCACGTGACACTCAGGGGCATCAGGCCAAGAAGCAGGCCTCAAGCTCACATTCATCCAAATCACCCCCATCCAAGGACACTCCCATCCCCACACCTGCTCCCAAAGACAAACAAACAGTTGCCCTGTCTGCTGTGAAGCTGGTGCCTGCAAAGAGTCAGCACAAACAGCTCTCTAAGGCAGATTCACCCACTACGTCAACTCCCACCCACACCCCTGTGAAGCTGGGACAGGAGAGCAAAGTGGGGGGTTTACCTGGACAACAGGGGATGGAGGGGAAAAGGCAAGGCCACCCCAAGCGTACCACCAGATCCAGCAAATCCCCACAGGGAGGGGCACCTGCACCTGATACACCTTTGGTGGAGAGTGAGGCTGTTGTGCCCACCCCACTTCCCACTCCTGCCAAGACAATTCTTGCCTATCGAATCCCCAAGAAGTGGAGACCCAGCCCTCCACATTCACCCTCACACACTGTGTCTCACGGCAACATGTCTCCGCCTCCCCGTGCCACCATGCCACCTGGTCCAAGCAGCCCTCAGGCTCCCACAGCCACTGATGCCTCTACCTCAGCTGGTCCTCTCTCTCCCAGGTCCAGTCCTCCAACTGGCCCGACAATCAGCCACCTCCCAGGTCAACTGACAGCCAAGTCTGAGGCAAAGTCCCCCTCCCAAACCCATCTCTCCCACAGCGGTGCCTGGACTGCCCATTTGTATCCCCGGAGCTGTTTTGATTCCCATGGCAGTGTACGGTGTTACCCATTCCCTGTGCAGTTTCTCATGCACACATGTACATACTTTGCAGTATGGACTGGCCAATGGCCTTGCTGTTTGTCACTTTGGATGCCCATTCCCTGTGCAGTTTCTCATGCACACATGTACATACTTTGAACTATGGACTGGCCAATGGCCTTGCTGTTTGTCACTTTGGATGTCCATTCCCTGTGCAGTTTCTCATGCACTCATGTACATACTTTGAACTATGGACTGGCCAATGGCCTTGCTGTTTGTCACTTTGGATGCCCATTCCCAGTGCAGTTTCTCATGCACATATGTACATACTTTGAACTATGGACTGGCCAATGGCCTTGCTGTTTGTCACTTTGGATGCCCATTCCCTGTGAAGTTTCTCATGCACACATGTACATACTTTGAACTATGGACTGGCCAATGGCCTTGCTGTTTGTCACTTTGGATGCCCATTCCCTGTGCAGTTTCTCATGCACACATGTACATACTTTGATTTTGTACTGGCCAATGGCCTTGCTGTTTTCTACTTTTGATGCCTATCTGTGTATTATGTAATAAAGACAGTTACTCCTGTTGTCTGCTTTGTCAATGTCCTTGCTAAATAAAAGGTTTTATGTAAGGGAATGGTTTCATGTGACACATGCTCGGTATGCCACTTTAACATTGCCAATTGCTTGTTTTACTTTTTCAGAGTTTGCCAGAGGTGACAGGCACTTTAGTTCTTCTTGACTCTGAGGCTTGAGGGTGCAATGATGGTTGTTTGTGATGATCTACTGTTCTCCTAATCATTCTATGGTCAGGTTTGCTAAATTGTACACATGTCATGTTATGATGCAATACCACAACAGAGGTGAATTCTATCCACAGGATTACTTGCGGGCTGGCCAGGGTCCATCATATCTGTGTGATCTTTTTTGATGTGTGAACAGCAGTGTTGATGTGTGGTCATCTTGTGTAGGCCTGTCTTCCTAGTCACATGGGTACATTTGAATATGTGAACTTGAGTGGTCATACAGTGTGAATGGGCTGTCATTGTCAGTAGTGTTGATGTGGGTGTGCCCCTGCAATGCCACCTTCACACATGCATGATCCAGGTAATGAGTGCCTGTTTGTTTCAATTGTCAGCCATGTGCTTCAGATTGTGGGCACATGTAGGAGTTGTAGGTTGGGCACTGTGCAGTGTGTTGTTGTGTCCTTGCACTCCTGGGGGACACCTACGTGTTGTCGCTGCCTGTTGTGAGTATGCAGAGTATGTGACTGCCAAGTCTGTGTTGTGTTTTGTTGATCAGCCATGTGTCTTGTTACTGTTTGTGCTCACTGTGCAGACCTGCTCAGCCACACTGACATTATTTGTGAGTTTTCTCATGCATTGCTGTCACTTGACCCATTTTTGGCTCCAGTATGGTATGTGGTATGTGGAGTCATGCCATCCCCTATATGTGCTTCTGATGCCTACACATTGTGAGTAACTTCTCTATGTTTTTGTGTACTGTACACTCCTCATCTGTCCTCTACTGAAGTACACACCACTTCAATCTCATGTCTTCCACCCCATGACTTGCCAGTGTGTGAGCCTCCCCACCACTTCATAGTTTGACACTATACTGTGGGAGGATGATCTGTGTACAGGACCAATGTGCCACTCAGGACAGTTTCACAACGCTGTGAAAAACGGGGGTTGCCCGATGTCTCCATGCGGTCTAAAAACCGCCAGGTTTTGCCTCCGCTGTAAAGGAAAATGTCAATGGAACTTACTTTGTCAGAGCGCACCTCACCGGTAATGCACCTACTCGCTCCCCTGGAGACCGCATATTAACGCGTCTCTCCTCGGGTGCCACTACATATACTTCCCTATCTGCCTAGTCATTGTTACATTGACTGGGGCGGTACAGAATCAAGATGGCCGCTGGGAAACGGCAATATCGGCGGCTATATTGGAGGTACAGAATATCATGTACGTGGACTGGAGTTTATACCGCATTTGTAGAGAACTGGGCTAAATTCAGATTGTGAGTTGGTTATGGGAACAAAGATTAGGCCATACTGGAGGTATAGAATATTGTGTTTGTGCACACAAGTTAATGCTGCGTTTGTAGAGAGCGGGGCTAAGTTCAGGTTGTGAGTTGGTTGAGGGATCAAGGAACAAAAGATGAGGCCATACTGGAGGTATAGAATATCGTGTTTGCGCACACGAGTTAATGCCGCGTTTGTAGAGAGCGGGGCTAAGTTCAGGTTGTGAGTTGGTTAAGGGAACAAGGATGATTATGTGTTCCTTACCAGTGGTAAAACACATATTCTTCATGTATTTCAGTCTATGTGCGAGAAGGGTACACATGCATATTAAATATATATTTCTCGAGTCCATGTCACTTTGTTTGTTTAGATTATGAAAAAAGGGGGCTGGCTCGATATATAGTATTGGTCCACGTAACTCCGCAGCGGACGGAAAATGGGCTATGTTTGCCCTTCGTAATATGGCGGGCGCGAGGACCGCTGCTGGAGTGCGGAAAAGGACATTTTCCGCCTCCGCCAGCACCGCGGATGTGCCTCCGCCCGCCATCGTAATCAGCCCCTAAGTAAGTATATAAATTAACTAACAAATAGAGCAAACTAATAAATGATAAATTAAATAAAAAAGCAATTGTAACTAATAAATACCTTTCTCTTCACAGCTTCTACAAACTTCAACAAACAACATCAAAGAAATAAACTTAATCAACTACAATTAGTAAGTATTAATTGTTTTGCTACTAAATACAAAAAGGTACAATAAAATAAAAATATATGTAACACTGTAATAACATTAACGTTTTGCTTTCATACCAACAGAAAATATAACAGTGAATAAACAACGACCATCAAAACATATCCATCAAGAAAATTAAAGCAACACTAATGTAAGTATATTTTTAATTATATTAATTATACTAACATGTTTACTGTTCAAAATTGCGTAATTAATAAACATATATATATATATCTTCACAGATAGACAAATAAATAGCAGAAGGAGCAAAATTCATAACTTCGCAAAAGGGGAAACAACTTCTTTGCTACATGGGCTACACTTATACACACAAAAAAGTAATTGAAAACAAAACACATTGGAAATGTAGCAAATATTACTCTAATGCCTGCTATGGGAGAGCCACTACAGTAGAAACCAATATAGTCAGTATTAGAGAACACAACCATCCCCCAATGTGACTGAAATTGAAGTCAGAGATGCCCTAGAAACAATAAGAGAAGCAAGTACAAGTTCCCAACAAACAAGTACCCAAATACTTAAAAATGTTTTAACTCGAGTTCCTGAACATGTCACAGGACAACTGCCATCCATCCCCACTTTAAAAAGATTAATCACCAGTACTAAAAGAGCTACAGCTCAAACACCACCTACCCCCCAAACTTTTGGAGAAATACAAATGTTACCTGAATACACCATCATCCACAAAGATGAAAAATGTATTCTTTATGACAATGAAAGTCATGAAAAACGAATTATCATCTTTGCTACAAACACCAATTTACAAAAACTTAAAAACTGCGAAACATGGATGATGGATGGCACATTCAAAGTTTGCCCCAAGCCGTTCTTCCAGCTATATACCATCCATGGCGGATATGAAGATACTAATATCACCAGTGCTTAAAAAAGCTTCAGATGGTTCAAAACTCAGCAGCACGTTTATTGGTCGACATCCCCAGGGGAAACTCTGTATCGAAAGAGATTCGTAACCTGCATTGGCTTCCGGTGTCACAACGCATCAAATTCAAGGCTCTTTGTTTGGCATATAAAGCTCTGAACCACACAGGTCCTTCCTTTTTGCAAAACCTGTTTGTCTGGTATGAACCAACAAGACACCTCCGTTCAACAGGGGCCAGACTTTTGGCAGTGCCCAGAGTTCGAACATTGCAGTGGGGCGGTCGCAGCTTTCACTACGGCACCTCCAAACTCTGGAACACTCTTCCGAATGTGCTCAGAGCTGCGAGCTCCCTTTCCACCTTCAGGAAGGAATTGAAAACCTGGCTGTTCATGAATTAGACGTTACAGTGGGCGTACTGTGTCCTCAGCGCCAAGACGCCTCCGGGTATTCATGCGCTTTACAAATCTCGTTAACATTAACATTAACATTAACATAACCTTCATATATGCATTACTCCCTGATAAAAAAACACCACCTATATAGAGCTCCTGACAGTACTAAAACAATTCACTGATAATTACTTTCCACAAACAATAATCATTGACTTTGAGCAAGCAATGATTCAGTCAATTTTAAAATTATACCCACACGCTGAAATACAAGGTTGCTATTACCACTTCAATCAGAGTATCTGGAGACACCTACAAAAATCTACTCTGAGTATAGATTATGCCACCAATAGCAACTTTGCCTACCAAATAAAAAAGTTAATAGCCCTGGCCTATGTCCCTACAACTGAAGTAGCCAACCATTATAACATACTTCTGGAAAGCCCTTTCTATCAAGCAAACGAAAGTAAACTAACTCCCTTCCTAGACTACTTTGAAGACACTTGGGTGGGAAGGTTACATAGGTAGACAACCAAAATTCCAGATCCCCTGGTGGAACGTCTACGCTAGTACTGTAGCTCAAAATGCCAAAACTAACAATTCAGTGGAAGGATGGCATAATGCCTTCCAAGCCACAATAGGAAGGGGACAACCAACACTATATAAACTAATTGAATCAATTAAAAAAGAAAAGAGCTATCAAGAACTGAGACTAGAGCAATCCCTAACTAGAATAGGCCCTAAACTAAGTAAACAAACAAAAACAATGTACGAGTACCTACAACACAAGACTCGATTATATCCAAACACCCATGGTCTAGAATACCTAGACATGATTGCTAAATCAATAATTTAAACCAAACAAAATACTAAACATCATAATAATCTTAAAACTATAAAACATGTAAACAACATAATTCTCCTTTTTTTAAATTGATAAATATAATTATGTCATATAAAATTTAAAATCGAGCACAAAATTATAACATAATATAATTATTAAAATAAAAATAAAATAAAACCAATTAAACAAAATACATTTCCCACCCATAATAATAAAAAAACCTTACAGTTATGTAGCAGTAGAATATCCTTGAAAACGATAAAATCCATAGCAGACAAAGTGAATCCGAATCCATTTGATAACAAAGCCCAAAAAAATGCAAAAATACAACTGTATAAAAAAGGTCCAACGCCCCAATACTCTTAATTACGAAATCCTCAAAAACCCCAAAAATAGTTTCGAAAAAAAACGCTCCAACAAACCGGAAAAAAAGGAAATGTAGAGTAACTTGTTATCAAAAAAAGAAAATACATTTTCCTTTTTTAAAAAAAAAACATGTCGTCAGTTCTGTCCGTTCACCAAACAGAAAACCTGTAAATAAAAAAGAAAAGAACACCCGCCCACAACAACAAATACAATCCCACAAACATTAATATCAACATTAAATACAAAATGATAGATTTAAACAACACATAACTATTACTACATAACATTCTAATTCTATCCAACACTACGTCAAACACATAAAACACTAAGGGGTCGATTCCGATTCGGGCCGGAAATTTCTCCGACCGAGCCGGACCCGGAGAGATTTCCGACCGAATCGGACCCGTGCAGTCCGACCGAACGAGTACGATGCGTCCGTATGTTAACGGACTCGAGTCGGTCGGACTCCCATTGAAGTCAATGGGAGCCGGTCGTACAACGCGTACGCGGGCTCCCATTGACTCAATGGGTGCGAGTCGGACAAGTGCGCCCCCTACAGCGGGTACGCGGCGAAGCGATTCGCGCCGTACACGCACAGGTAGGGGGACCCATGGGTCCCCCTGTGTGCGACTCGCGCGGCTACGCGTACAGGGGGTCCGACACGGACCCCCAAAGTACGGCTCCGACAGCTCTTACGAGCCGGACGGCGCGGCTCGGTCGGACTGCTCGCGGCGCGCATCGTACTTACCCGGCCGGGAAACGTCTCCATTGCGCGGTGCGAGTCGAGTCCGAGCGAGTCGGTCGGAGCGGTTCGAGCCGGGAGCGAGTCGGTCGGAGCGGTCGGGATGCCCGGACGAGTCGGTCGGCGATTTCGCATCGTACTCGCTCGGCCGGACCCGCGTACGGTTCGGTCGGGAAACAGGGCTCCGAATCGGATCCGGTAAAGCCGAATCCGATTCGGAGCCCTACCGGCCGAGATCGGAATCGGCCCCTAAGGGCCTGATTCTGATGCGGGTTGGAAAGCTTCCCGACCGAATCGGTTTGGAAATGGTTTCCGACCCACTCGGATCGGGAGAGTCCGACCGACGGAGTACGATGCATCCGGATGCTTCCAGATACGATTTGGTTGGACTCCCATTGACTTCAATGGGAGCATATGTTCCTAACCGCATCATAATTGGGCCCTGGGTCGGGAAGACACGTTCCCAATCCGATTTGGAAGGAGCAAATGCCATTAGGAGGCCTTCCGAACCGCATCAGAATCAGGCCCTAGGTGGGAATGCTTTCCTAACTGCATCAGAATCAGGCCCTAAACTACCAAAACAACACCTAACTACACCAAAAACAATCAAATAACACCCTAACAAATCTATTTAAACTACTACTACCTTGCCCCTACCCTAAAACTACCTTAAAAGTATATAAAATTAAACTTACCCTAGCCGACGAAACGCTGCTCCCAACCGCAAGGTCCCGCTTCTAAAATGACCTAAAAACGAAACAAATAGACAGAAAAGTGAGGAAAATGAAAACAAAATGCCCGCATAATAAAAATGAAAAAAGACTAACTCCCCATAGAAAACAATGGAGAAATATTTAAAAAATGCAAACAATTATATGTATAATTTTATTTATTGTAATGTTTTTTTCAAATGTTTAAAAAATATGAAAAAAATTGTAAAATATACATTAACTGTTATATTATTCAAAAACAAAAAATATAATATTTAATGTATATTAAAATATATGTTTGTGTCATACACTGTAAATGTACAACAAATATGAAAATGTGATAAAAATATATATGGTACAAAATATTTTTGATAACATTTTTGTAAATTATTTAACCCTTTCCGTGCGCCCGTCGGCCAACGGCCGTCGCGAGCACTACCTCCGTAGTGCTGCGCAAGTCCGTTGGCCGACGCGGCCCCGCCCACTCAATAAAACCGCCGCATTGCGGCGGAATTGCCGCTGCGGTTAAGTGGTTAACATATTAAATATTATTTTATTAAAAATAATATTGAATATACTAAATAATAAAATATATAAAATATAACCTTGTAAAATACATATAATACAATTTTACAAAAATATAAAATTATATCAAATGTATTAGGAAAATGTAAACAAAAATGTATACAAATGTTTTTTTTGTCATAAGAAATAAACAATAAAAATGAAACTGTTTATAATTAAAGAACTAAGGGGCCCATTAGGATGTCGGGCGGAAGCACTACCGCCGTGCTGGCGGATTCAAAAACCACCAGTCACCGCCTGCACGCAGCAGTCCACACGCCCGCCCGATTACGATGCGAAAAGTCAGCCAAACACCGCCGGCAAGCCAGCGACACCGTCCGCCATCAAAGTGCGCCCGTACACGTAGCGACGCAGCACAATTGACACACACC
The DNA here is from genome assembly GCA_963921515.1 of Calotriton arnoldi. Classification (NCBI taxonomy): domain Eukaryota; kingdom Metazoa; phylum Chordata; class Amphibia; order Caudata; family Salamandridae; genus Calotriton; species Calotriton arnoldi. The sequence continues at coordinate 729,913 of CAWUFW010003758.1, forward strand.
GTCCGACGAAACACGTACCGCCCGGCGTACAAATTACGATGCCGCACACAAACTGAACCCACGGCTAAGAGACACCGTATGTCAAACCGAAGCGGTAACACGAACGCCGAGCACGGACACCGAAGAAGCGGCACCCCCGAGCATGAATCCAGCACTGCAGGCCCTCCCTATGCTCTATCTGATGCACCACCAAGGACGCAACGTACCGCGAAGACGCAGGTAGGCACACATACAACAAGTGCACGCAAACAGCGCACACAGTGCAAGGGCGGAAAAAGCGGACAACCCCCACCCCCGCGTGTACACGACACATCTACCATAGCACCCACATATGACACACAGGCCAAATTGTAACATCTCGTAACACATGTGTACACACCACCTGGGACTAGGAACCAACCACCCCGTCACGGCCCCAAAGCGGCGATGACGCTGCCACACATGCGCACAACGCAGAGGCCAACCGCAGCGCCATGCATGCGTCGCACACAGACACAGGGACACAACCAAGCAGCACACACACCAGCCCCACCCCGAACGCACATGACACGTGACAGGCCTGCCACAGACATGTCCCCAACGCCCAATTCACGGACAACACCCAACGTCACACAACCGACGCACACATGTCAGTGAAGTCACGCAACAGCAGGACACACCCCAGTGCAACAAACATGGCGAAGCACACAGCGGCGGCAACACCAACTAGGAGAAGCAGGGCCCCTTCGGGAAGAGGAACGCCAGTACCACACTGAAACACCCATACCACCCTGCACATATGAACAAGACATACAAAACGGAACACCAAAGAGCCCGGGGACCGACAACAGGTGGCCCAAGAATAACACTCACACACAAGGCCCAACGCAGAGCGGAAAGGCAGCCTGCCGCCCACACAAGGGAGAGCAGACAGCACTGAATGACCTTCCATTCCAACTCCGAAACCACAGCCCTACGAAAGAAGCCGGTGAATACAGCCATTGTCCAATAAAAGACCAACACAGGCATGCAGAGGAGACCGACCACAGGGCAGATAGCGCATATCACAGAAGAACACAATGGACGGGAAAGAATAAAGAAAACACTCCCCCATGTCGGCCCCATGCAAGTTAATTGGAAGGAGTCACACATCACTGACCTTGAACTGTCTGAGAAGCATGTGGGATGAGGGCCCGTGTCCTCCGCACAAGCCAACAGAACACAAGTCCTGTCTCCCTACGACTACACAGAGCTCACAGCAACCTCGGAGCGTGCACATTGCAGACTGCACACACAGCCGGAGCACGCCACCACAACGCACCGCTGCAAAATGGCAACCGCAACACACCTACCCAACTACGCCGGACAGGTCAAGCTGTACAAAACCAACCTGATACATATATTGGGATGCGAACTCCTGTCCCTGCTGAACGTAAGTTACCGACTGACTTACCGCATCACATTGTTCAGCTGCGTCATACCCGTCTTCTACTGTCGGAGGTGTCCCTACCAGTATCCCGTGGAGATGTGTCTCTCCAACCCGGCATGTCTAAAGGCGGACCTGCTAGCACTATTCCTCCCTCTGGACGCACACGACAGGGCCTGCTCTGCCTATGGGGGCATGGCGTATGTGGCCAACATCGCACCCGCACTGAAATGGGACCACTGTGCCTCCACACGACGGATCATCGAGCACAGCTACATCGAATGTCACCCAGCATGCCCCATCATGGTCCTCCAAGGGACAACTTACGAACAACACCTTGACAGCCACCATCCGCTACATTGGCTGGCAAACATAAACACCACCAATGACATGGAAGCCCTGCTGGACGGCATCGCATACCTGACAACCTGTAAATTCGTCGGACCCCAACGCAGGTTCCCCGATTGACCTATGATGTCCAACCCCGCACCCATGCTTAGCTTCCGCACGGACTGGCCAGTCACCACCACAACAGCCATACCAAACGACCGGCAACAATTACCACACCATCAACGACATCGCCATGACATCGGATATGACCGGGACATGCACACTGTTCCCCATCACATACAGGAACACCGCATGCATCGTGGGAGGCAGTGGCATGGGGTCTGTGTATCGCACCCACATGGACGGAACTGCACGAACAACCAGGACACGACATGGATCCAGCACCCATGGACACACACACCGCTCAGTGGACATGAATAGGTCGCCTGGAGTCTGTGGGTGCTGCACCCCTCCCACCCCCGCCCCGGGAATCCCATACCAGGACCTTTGCACGGACGACAAGTGCAAACAACAACAACACGACCCCAGTGACTGTGACATGTCCAGTAACCACCACATTGCAACAACAAGTGGCACGCCGCTGCATGCACGCAAGCACATGCCCTGATGTCATCTCACATGCACGCGTGCATGAGGAACAACCGCAGCAAACCTGTCACATGGAACTGAGATGGACTGTGCCCATGATGCCAAGCGGTCTGGTAGGCTACTTGTATACCGTCTGTGTCAAAGTCCGCAGCTCCGCAGCTATACGTAAATGTACATTAGCACAGCCTTGGCCAAGCAGATGTAACTCTGAAGCCCACATCCCACATGCAACAGCCAATCACATGTAACCCCACACCCTATCCCATTTGTAATCATGCTCAGTATATCCTCAACATGTATTCCGCTGCCAGTAGTGTCCACTATACTGCATCACAGAGGACAGAAGACTCAATATAATGTTTGAAACCAAAACTGTCTCCGCTGACTCATTTCACAAGTACGAATGAGAGAGGATGAGAGTATGTGAAGTACACGGCAGTCGTGACATGACCATGTAGTCCACTGGTATTGGATGTCAACGCAAATGAGTAGCACTACTGTGGAAGACACACATGTGTCGTGTGAAGTCATATGGACGCAGTGCTCAGGTGGGTGGGTGCGACGGGTAGATGCGCACATGCCAAGTTGGAGCACGCCGTGTTGGGAGGGGTCATGAACAGCACACCACCGCTTCCCTGGGCATTGTGAGAGGACTGAGAGGACACCTGTCGGGGGGGGAAGTGAACACGTGTGTGCACAGCAGCCGGGCACACGAACAATGCGGAACCAGGCGCACACGTCAGCCCACCCTCCGTGGACTAGCTGGATCCTGTTGTGCGCCCGCCATGCCCCTTGACAAGGCACACACAGCCCCAGTCGACCAGGTGTAACCCCAACATAGTCAATCCGCACAGGCGATACAGGGCACGGGATGGCAGTGGAGCATGGTGTGTGAGAGGTCTCCTCGCGCTCCTCCTGGTCATATCACGCAGGCAATAGAACCTCAACGTGTAGCATGGCACAAGTCAAATGGAAGTGTAGGGGGGACGCACCTCAGCACGAGCAGCACTGACGTCACGGGAGGTGGCTCGCACCATCCCATCCATTGCCCATTATACCAACCACGCCACATGCCATTGCGACTAAGTGCAAGCGCGTGCGCCACCACCCCCGAGCCCTCCCCAGAGAGGCCAAAGAGTGAATGGGTGGGCCATCAGTCACAGACGGACGCGGCCTGGCCGCAAGGGCAGCCACTGCCACTGGGTGTCGCAGGTGGCGGATCCGGAAGGCGAAGACTGTGATGCATAGTCCATGCAGCCCGGGTCTCCATTTGGGGCACCACGCAGGTGGACGGCGTCCCGCCACACATCATACCCTGAGACAGCCCACTCGTGCAACTGGACCCACACATACACTCCTTGCCCTCTCTGGTGCGAGCTTGGGGCTGCCTGTGCAAGCGCTAGCCTCGCAGGTGCACATGCATATTGGGGGAGCGAGGGGGGACATGAGGGCTGGGGCGAAGATGACTGTATCACTGTCAGTGAGTACAAGGGATGACCCAGATGTGGAAAGGAAGAGACGTGTCCCGTGTGTACTGCAACTAGTCGCCAATCCAACTACCCCCCATGTCCGGAATGTAAGCCCGCACCTAGGCCCGCCCATCCGCCACATCGAATATACCACCAGCACAACAACCTTCCCATTCGAAACACTGACTGGGGGTGGCGACCAGTGAACAAACATGTGTAGCCTACCCACGCGTTCATGTGGGCCCTCCATGATCCATGTCACCTGCGGCAAAGTCATGACATGTGCAATGAGGGAAGTGAGGTGAGCTGTCCGCCCCACGCACAGAAGGTGCATCAGCTCCACAGACCCAGCAGCGAGTCCAGCAGGGGTCACATGTGCAGGGGCAGCTGTGCCTGGTGTGAAGGCACATGCATATAGACAGCACATCGACCAATGTGTAGTCTGCCCACATCTACAGTCCATCATCATGCGGACATAGGAATTGTACACAGGGCAACACATCTTAGTGGGTGCACCCACCGTGACCAACAATGCGCAATCATCGACGTACCCGCCCTGTGCATGGCCCCCCACCCAACGGAGGCACATCCAGTGCCACCATCCCACACACACAAGCCTTCCACGGAACATGCTGTGTCCAATGGTCAGTACATAGTCAGCGCCCATCTGGTGGATCCTGAACAGGAGACACATGCACACACATGATAGCTCCCACTATGTACGTCTGCCACCTGGCACGTGCAATGTAACCTCTCACCTGTGATGTGTGACTGCAAGCACACAGCCGTCTTGGCATGGGGCTGTCAATGTGGACACCTGTCAATGTTTCGGGAGGTGTGATCCGTACAGTGCTGTACATAGGGTGCAGTGCTGACACCTACTACTGTCTCATATCCCCTCGTGCCACAGGTCCCACTTGTTTTGGCCGCTCAGCCTGTGCCCACATCATCGTCGTCGTGTGCCATACTCATCCAGCCTCGGAAGCAGTGCCATGCTCAGCAGACATTCATGTTGCCGTGGCGTTGCCGCTTGACGAATATGCAGTCAGTCCCCATCAGCACGCCCCGCAAGTCATTGGGGCCTAGATCCCCATGTGCATGACCATGGCAGTGGTTTGCATCACTAGCCATTGCCATTGGTGGGAGACCTGTGTAAGTGTATTGTGGCCGTGCCGTCCCTGCTTGACAGCTGGGCTGTGACTCATGTGCTTGCTCAGTCATGTCAGTGATGTGAATGCGAAATTGCTATGTGTTGTGTTGCTTTGACATGTGTCCACTGCCATCTTCCCTAGGCGGAGACCGAACATTGACCGCCCATACCAATTGCTGGCGGACATGGAGGATACTGAGGTCATAAGGAAGTTTCGGCTGGACAGGCCAACCCTGCATCAACTGTGTGCCATGTTGGAACCCCATCTCCGTCCCCGCAGGGTGTATCCGACAGCATTCACCCCCACGGCTAAGGTGATGGCCGCCATGCATTTCTTCGCCACTGGGTCATTCCAGCACACAGTGGGCAGTGGAGGAGGGATGTCCCAGCCCATGTTTAGCAAGGTGCTGAGGGATGTACTGGCAGCCATGATGCTGTACCGAAACAGGTACATCAGATTCCCCAGGGCTCGTGAATTGGCGGCAGTGAAGGGTGCATTCTATGCCCTTGGCAGGATCCCACACGTCGTTGGTGCCATTGATTGCACACATGTTGGCCTTGTTCCACCACAGGCCACTGAGCACCTGTACCGCAACAGGAAGCACACGCACTCCCTGAATGTGCAAGTGGTGTGCCTTGCGGACATGGTGATAACCCACGTGTGTGCAAAGTTCCCAGGCTCGGCCCATGACGCACACGTAATGCGCAACAGCATCTTGCCACGACTGATGTCCAATCTGCAACAGGATCGTGGCTGTATTGTCGGTGAGTATGTGGAGTGGTGTAGCGTGCTGGTTGTGCGATGCTGTCCCCTGTCCAGTTGGAATAGCAACGGTTCTCTGTGTCCCTCACACCCAGGTGACTCTGCGTACCCGAATGGGGCATGGCTGCTCAGTCCATTGAGGAATCCTCGCACCCCAGCAGACGATCGCTACAATGAGGCACATGGGAGGACCAGACGTGTGGTCGAGCGTACCTTTGGCCTCCTCAAGTCCAGGTTCAGGTGCCTGGACCGCACCGGGGTGCGCTGGCGTACTCCCCACAGAAGGTGTGCCAGATAGTGGTGGCGTGCTGCATGCTGCACAATCTGGCCATTCGGAAGCAGATCCCCCTCATTGTGGATGACGGAGATCAACCAGGGCCCCAGCCCGCAGACCAGGTCAGCTCGAGTGAGGAGGACAGCGGAGAGGAGGAAGCTGGGAATGTGCGCCAGCAGCTCATCGCCCGCTACTTCACTTGACGGTGAGTGTCCATGTACGACGGCTGATGTGTCTGTATTTGTGCAGGTGTGTGTGTGCTGTGTCAGGGTGGCCTTTTGTTCACTGCGTGCTGTGTGTCAACGCTCCATGCCCAGGTTAGTATGCCACTGATGGTGGCTGTGGCATTGTGCCCTATTGCTCTGTGCGATGTGTGTACATTGCTTGTAGTTGTTGACATGTACTGTGTGATGGGTGTGTGACACACTCATTGAATGTGCTCCTGTTCTGTCTCCCACCCCTAGGTCCCTACAGGCCCTCCGGTTCCATTGCCATGCCACGCATCAGGTGCCGTTCCGCTCAAGGTGGCCGTTGTATTCCGTACAATTAAAACACAGGGCACAGACAGCAGTTTGTGGAAGAGGTGCATTTATTTCAAACTGTGACATGTGATTGTGTGTAAGGTGATGACAAAAGTGGTGCGTGCAGTGACAATGAGCTGTCGGTCATGGCTGCGTGATGCTCAGGGTGTACCCACTGGTTCTATGTCCATAGTCCAACACACACATGCCATCCAGATGGCTGTGTGGAGTGGGATCGTAGTCCAAGTCAATGCAGTGGGTGGTCAAGGAAGGCTGGCTGGCTGCCTCACTTGCGTCTGGAGCGTGCGAAGTCCTCCCGGGAGATCTGTTTCCACTTCGGACGGCCCCTTCCACGTTTGCGAGGGGGGGTGCCTGCTTGCGACATGCTGGTGGTTGAGGTGTGCTCACTGGCTGTGGACGCAGGGGAACTGGACACTGCTGCTCGACCCTGCGCCCCGGCAGGTGGTGGCGGAGGGGGAGCTGCTGTCCCTGGCTGTGACCTCACCGCCACCACCAGCTGGCCCATGAGGTCCATGAGTTGGCCCATACGGGCGTCCATGGACCTCAGCACCCCCAGCACCTCACGCGTGTCTGTAGCTGACCTGGCCCATTGTCCTTGGGCCTCTACATAGGCCCCAAGGACTCTGGCCATTTGAGGCAGGGAATGGCTCCCAGGGGAGGCTGGCGTTTCCCTGACCCTGCTCCTCCTACCAGTCCTGCTGCCACCGGCCTGCCCACTAGCCACATTGCTCACCACGGTCCTCGCCCTGGCTCCCAGGGTGGATCCAGTCATCCGGGCCACCACCTGCGCTGGGGCTGGGGCCAGCGAAGACGTGGTGGCGGTTGCGGCAGTGGTAGTGGCCGCAATGACCGTGGGTGTGGCCGCAATGACCGAGGGTGTGGCCACAATGCCCGTGGGTGTGGCCGCAATGACCGTGGGTGTGGCCGCAACGACAGTGGCAGCAGGGGGCTGGGAATGTTCAGCAGCCCTGGATGATGGGTTGGTGGGTAGGAGGGGTCCTGGGGAGCGGCTGGGCCCTGCCACACTAGATGGGCCTGCTTGGTGGTCCGTGTCCGAAGAGGAGGACAGATCCTCCACATCCGTGTGTCCTCGTTGGGGGCTTGTAGGCTGGCTGTGCTGGCTGCTGTCTCCATCCCCAGCATCCAGCAGTTCGTCACCTGTGGAGAGAATGAGATTTGTTATTGTGTTGCACCTGGCGAAGTCTGTATTGGTTGTCTGACATTCTCCGTTCGTGCACTCTCGTGCACGTGTGTCCCGGAGGCGGGTGTGTGGCTGTACAATCTGTTGTTGTGTGTGCTTGGCAATGGGACTGTGTGCTGTGCACATGTGGCATGGGATGGATTGGCTATGCCGATGGGAGTGTTGCTGTGCTCCTACTTATTATGACTCTGGTGTATGCGGGCTCCAGGCCCATCCTGGGTCCATCCTGCTTTTGGGGTGCATATGGAACGCTTAGGAACGCATTTGGCAACATGGGGGTCATGCCCCAGGAACGCATTTGGGATGGAATATGCTTTTGGGGTGCAAATGGAACGCTTAGGAACGCATATGGCAACATGGGGGTCATGCCCCAGGAACGCATTTGGGATGGAATATGCTTTTGGGGTGCAAATGGAACGCTTAGGAACGCATATGGCAACATGGGGGTCATGCCCCAGAAACGCATTTGGGATGGAATATGCTTTTGGGGTGCAAATGGAACGCTTAGGAACGCATATGGCAACATGGGGGTCATGCCCCAGGAACGCATTTGGGATGGAATATGCTTTTGGGGTGCAAATGGAACGCTTAGGAACGCATATGGCAACATGGGGGTCATGCCCCAGAAACGCATTTGGGATGGAATATGCTTTTGGGCTACATGCTGTGAGCCATGGGTGCCGAACGTGACATGTGTTGTGGCAGCATGACAGTGCATGGTCTGAGGTGTGTGCATGCCTGACATACCCTGCATATTTGCTGTCTGTTGTGATTACTGGACATGGCATTGGACGCATCGTTATGAGTGTGTGATGGTTGTGTGCCACCCGACGTATTGCAGTTGTCCCATCTCCTTGGTGTGCGTGCTGCCCTGTGCCATGTGCATCACTGCAGTGCTCGGGGGGGTGTGGCCCATGTTGTGTGTTGTTGCTCACAGTGTGGCGTGCGCTTCATTGACTTCTGGCACATGGTTGGTCATGGGCATATATCTTAGCGTGACTGCTGTATGTGTGGCAGCTGTGCGGATGACATGCCTTTCATGAGACTGGGGCTGACGGATGGGATGGATGGTATGTTGTATGTGCATGGTGTGTCTGTGTGTTTGATGGGTTCAGTGGTGTTCGTGTGCATTTATGTTGTTCCGCTCTGTTGCGTCTTGTGTTGTTTGTCTTACATAGGCGTAGTTGTGGGGTGTGTGGTTGACAGGCAGTAGGGGCTACATGGACAGGACTTCAATGGTGTTTCGGTTGTGTGTGATGGGTTGCACAGTGGCTGCCGTGTGGTACTATATTCAGTGTGGCTTGTGCATGCAGACGTGGCTCCTTGGGTGTTGCTGTGTCTGTGATGGGTCATGTGGGGTGTGAGTCCGTGGTTCATGTCCGTGTGCACATTGTTCTCTTGTTCGTGACAGTGGGCGGTGCTGCGTGTTCGTCTGCTACGTAACATGTCCCATGTGTTGGTCGTGTTACGGTCCTCATGCCTCCAGTAATCCAGCCCTGTCCAGTTTCCCACCTGCAGGTTGTTCGTGCGTGCACTGTACTGGATGCCACATGGTTCTAAGCGGGGGTGCTCCATGTTGCAGGTCTGTGGGGGTGGGGGCGGTGTTGTGGGTCGTGGTGATGGCTGGACACCCACTGACACCGATTGTTGTGGACCGTGATGTCTACCTTTCGGCTGTCGGTGTGCACTGCGGTGGCTGACACGTGGGTGTGGGGTGTGGGGGATGCTCCTCCTTGCTGTGCTGTGGGACTAGGGGCCTGGTGTGTGTTGTACTTGAGCTGTCCACCCTCCCACCCACTGCACTTTGTGTTCCTGCCACTTACCTGTTACTTGTCGGTTAGTGCAGCTATGGCGGACACATGGGTGTGGTGGGTGCTCGTTGTGGCGCTTCTGGCATACTTGGGGACCTGTTGGTGGTTACGTGGCTGGCTGAGTGTACACATGCCCCCACGTATCTTACAGTTGTTAGGTTTGGGCTGTGTGTGGTGGTGTCTGTTGCATGTGTGTGTGATGTGTTGTGTATTGTGTGCTGGACATGGGGGTGTTTGTCCCTGGGAGCTGTGGCATGGTGGTAGTGCATGTGAGTACATAGCGGTGTGCTGGTATACATTAGTTTGTACTTACCAGCCTCCACTCCCCTGCTAATCCGGCGAGGATCTCCGGATGTATAATGACTCGCACCTTCTCCTCCCACGCTTTGAAGGTCTTGAAGAGCGCGGGATTCCCTCCGCCAGTGACGGCAGCCAGCTCTCTGTTCTTGCTCTCCTTCTTCTTGACCAGGCTCTTGACGTCATTCCACCGTTTGTTGATTTCAACTCTATTCCTGGGCAGGGTCCCGACTGCATTGACCTGGTCTACGATCCGGTTCCACATTCTGTTTCTGGTGGCTAGTGGTGTGTGCTGGACCAGGTTCCCATAGATTTGTGGGTGCACCTTGATAATCTCGTCGACCATGACCGTCAGCTCAATGGGCGTGAACTTGGGCATTCTTTGTGGTGCCATGGTGTTTGTGGTGCTGGTGCGGTGTGTGTTGTGTAATGTGCAGGGGGTTTGTGGTGCCGGTGTTTGGTGGTGGTGGTGGTGGTGGTGGTGGTTGTGATGTGTGCGTTTCTGTGGTGTGCTGCTGTCCTTGCTGTGTCACTGTGTCCTCTCCTCTCCTCTCTAGTTTGCAATGTTGCAAGGGGTTGTGGTCTGTGGGAGTGCTGCTTTTGTACTTACCTATGTGGGTGTGTCCTCATGGTCTGTTGTTTTCAGGTGTGTTGTGTCTGGTGTTCTGGCCTTTGTATTTTTTGTTTGTCCAGGGGGGGGGTGTTTTCGGGATGTGTACTGTGCTTGTGTATTTGTGCGTGCCTTGCTGTGTGGACTTGTTGGCCATGTTGTGTGCAATTGTTTTTGTCAGCGGATGGTTTCTGTGCAGGGACGTGGGCGCCATGGCTTCTGCCGTGTCAATTCTCATCGGCTTTGTTTGCGCTGGCGGGCGGTATATTTGTGGTTTACCCGCGCTCATGGCGGTGCGATCGTAATTTCACGTGCGGTGTGTCGGCCGTGAGGGCGGGCGGTTTTGTGTTGTCGTGCGTGTTTCCGTCCGTGGCGGGCGGTTTGACTCCGACTCGGACGAGGGCGGGCGGTATCTTGTGTGGTTTTTCCGCCAATGGCGGTTTTCGGTTTGTGTATTCGTAATGGCGTGGTAGGTGTTCAGACGGTGTGTGCGGGCGGATTTTTGCCGCTTTCATGCCTGGCGGATTTTTTCACGCCCGGTATCGTAATGGGCCTTTAAAATATTTTACTTTGCTATTACATGACTATACTACCAAAAAATATACCATATTTAAAAACTGTAAAAAGAAGTGTGTGTGAAAATATTTTATTTATTTTACAATTGTACATGAAAAATGAATGTTACAAATATAATGTACTTTATAATAAAATGTGAATGACATCAACATTTCTGATTTATGTTTTTAATATTATAATAAATGTTATAACAAAAGCAAATGAAAATAATGTAATTGTGAATAAATAAATACATGTGCATAGAAAAATGTTGCCAATAAAAACTAACCTACATCTATTTACTTATTTCAAAATATATATAAACTGTACAAAATATTATACATAATAAATAATATATAATTACTGTTGCTAACTTCAAAATGAACTAAACTCAGAGAAAATGCTGGATAATAGCCCCAAAAAAATTACTATCCCAACTCCAAAAACAAATACACTCAGCAAAAGTGCTGGATAATAAACCATAATAATTTAGTATTCCAACTCCAAATCCAACTAAACTGAGGGAAAGTGCTGGAAAATAAATCATAATAATTTACTATTCCAACTCCAAAAGCAACTAAACTCAGGAAAAGTGCTGGACAGAAAACCATAATAATTTACTATTCCAACTCCAAATCCAACTAAACCCAGGGAGAGTGCTGGATAATAACCCCCCCCCCCAAATTTATATTTCTTACTCCCAAAAATTTATTATTTACAAAATGTTACTTATTTTTATTTTTTTAAATAAATAAAAATATAAACTAATGTTGAATTATAAAACAATATTTTTTTATTAATTAAAAATTCTTTGCCAAAATTTAAAATATTACGAAATTTTATTTAATTATTCACTAATTGTTTTTTTAAATGTATTTTAAAATACAAATTTATGACATAATACATTTATAAAAAAGAATTTAATAATACATTTAAAACACCACTTCTCACAACAAAGTTAAATAATTAAGATTACAGTATAAATTAAAATAAACATAAATATTTTAAAATCCAATACTAAACACTTTTTAAACTCATTTTACACAAAAAATAATTAGAAAACTAAATAATATCCCTTAATTAAAGATTTAAATAACTAATTATTAATAAAAAAAAAAAAATTGTTACATTTTTACAAAATTAACAAAACAATTTCACACAATTTACATCAAAATATTCGCACCCCAAACAAAATCAAACTTTGTAAAAATTGGAAATTTTATATTTATTAATTTTTACTATTAATTATATATTTCTTAATTTTAATTTATTTTTTTAACCAACATTCTTAAATTACTCCCCACTCTTACCCCCTATAAACCCAACATCCCGCTCCTAAAATTTACAAAAATTTAAAATGTTATAATTTTTTCAGCAATTTTTTTCAATTACTCCCCACCCTTATCCCCTATAAACCCAACATCCTGCTCCTAAAATATATACAAATGTAAGAATATTGTAATTTTTTCTACAAATGTTTTAATTACTACCCACCCTTATCCCTTCTAAACCCAACATCCCGCTCCTAAACATTATTTTAAAACCAATGAAAACAAATATTTTACCATCAAAAAATTAATTAAACATTATAAAATAACTAATATCAAATTATTTAAAAAAAGAACATTAAAAAAATAATAAAATAATTTATATTATTTACAACTATATTTTTGCCATCAATATTTACAATTTCGATATTTTTAGATTACACAAAAATCGATATTTTTAACAACGAGAAAACTTACTTCGATATTTTGCACCATCGATATTCTTGACTCGGTATTCTTGTAATTAGATATCTTTACATCGATATTTTGTCTCTGCACCATGTGAGTCATAAGGTGAGGGGTGTGAAAACAGAAGATAGTAGAAGTTAGATGATAAGTGGAAAGGGTCAAGGAATGAGACATGGCAAAGTAGAGGGCAGGGTGTGCAGGTATGAGTAGCATTTGGCACAAAAAAGTGGGAGGCGATGGGAAAGGTAAGAATGAGGCGAAGGTGGCGTTTCCCCCGTTTAAAAAAGAGAAAAGTACATGTTTCAATGATTGTTGGTGTCTAATGTTTTTTTTTAATCAAACATGTAGTTCCCTTGATGTAGCAGGAGATCAGCTGTGAATGGGGAGCTAAAAGTAGTCCTTGAAAACGTGTTTATGCTATCCCCATGGTGTATCAAATTAGTGTAGTGAGTGAGTTTAATATCTTCATGTGGATTTGGGGTTTGAATGATTTGGCAAAAAGAAAATGGTGTGTGTTCCTCTGGGGCTGTTCCCACAGTGGATAAATGACGATTCCTTTGTCCATCCACCCTAAAATCAATCCCCTAGTCCTCAATCTAATGGGAGGTTTCCCTCTGTCCCATAGGACCAGTCCAGCCCTGGATAAGAGGTGGCCTAGTGACTGAGATGCTTAGGAAGGTTCCTGAAAGACCTGGGTTCAAATACTGAACTTTCTACTTGACCAAATATATTATTGTGCCCCGAGCAACACCTGCCACTTCCTTTGTGATCCCTGGCCTCAGAGGTTGCACAATCAGTGCCAAGAACATAGCAGCAGCATTTCTGATGGTTTTCCATTATACTTATAGTGAATATTGTTTTATTATTCACTATTAGTGTGATAAAATGATGTACAGTTACCTGGAATGGGCACTCTGGTGGCAACTGTGGTAAGTGAACATGGTTTTAAATGTATGTTTTGAGCATGCCTGTGGGTGGAAGTGGGTTTATGTGAGTGTATATATGGGTGAACATGTGCGTCTCTATGTGTGAGGATGTGCGTGTGTGAGTGAGACTGAGGACACGATTTAATGCTCTCTGATGCAAGGTAACGCTGCACAAAAGTTGCTACGCTGACTTGTGTCAAAGGAAGAGAGAAAAATGAGCCATATCTACTTAGATATGGTGCATTCTTTTCTCTTCCAGTGCACTGGTGCACTATTGGCAGCCATACGTCAATGTACACTCCCTTGACCATAGTGGAAGAGTGTGTGTGTTCTCTGCAGCATGTTTTTTATACTGGAAGGTGTTCCTTCCAGTACAAAAACTATGCTTTAAGGCTTTACCCACTTTGTATGTGTGTTGTACAATGCAGCACACATGCAAAGTTGGAAAAACAAGGTGAAATAAAAACTTTCCTCATTGTTATACCTACCTCAAGGAGGAGTACAATTTTGGCGAAAATTACTGTCTGCTAATGTTTATAGATAAGGATTTGCGTCACAATCCATGGGTGGTTGTATAGGAACATACATCCACCAGCCATGGAGCACCCTATTAACACAAAGTAATGCAAAGTACTTTGTGGTAAATCGATACCTATGTAGAAACCTTGCTTGATTTACATCTCGAATTGTCTCCAAAATTCTACTGATGAAAAGCAATCTCCTGCTTTCCATCTAGGCGTTTTATATATAAATACCTGTAAAATGAATTTCAGAACAATTAATAATAAAACAAACTTTTTGTTTGAGCCTGTTAGAGAAAAATAAATTCATAACACTAAAATTAGAATAAAAAGAATTATAAGAGATTGCTAGAACAGGAACTTTCAAACAACTACTGTACATCCTTTTGAGGAAGGTGATAACTGGTATTATATGTAAAAGTTCGGAGGTGCTTATTTTTGAACTTCTTATTGCAGAGTAATTTTGGCTGTTTCTCAGTTTTTGAAAAAGTGTGTTTATTTCTGTGTTTATTGTTACGGGGTGGAATCCCTTGTACTCTGGTTTTTGTCTATTGCTTATGGGGTGGTGTAAATTGGAGTGGTGTAGAGGAGAGTGGTATAGAGCAGAGTGGTGTGGAGTGGAGTGGTGTAAAGTGGCAGAGAGTAGAGTGATGTAGAGGGGAGTGGAATAGAGTGGCATTGTGTGGAATGGAGAGGCATAGAGTAGAGAGGCTTAGAGTAGAGTGGCGCAGAGTAGCTGCCAAACAGTAGTGTGGAGTGGTCTAGAGTGGAGTAAAGTGGAGTACAGTGGAGTAGAATGGCATAGAGTGATGTAGAGTAGAGTGGGTTAGAGTAGAGTAGCATGGATTGTCGTAGAGTACAGTGGTGTAGAGTAGATTGGCAAATAGTGGGATGGAGTGGAGTAGAGTGGTGTGGAGTGGTGTGGCACAGAATGGAGTGGAAAACAGTAGAGTGGTGTAGCTCAGAGTGGTGTAGAGTAGAGTGGAATAGAGTAGAGTGGTGTAGAGTGGAGTGGCATGGATTGCCCTAGAGTGGTGTAGAGTGGCATAAAGTAGAGTTGAGTGGCATGGTGTGGCATAGAGTAGAGTGGCATGGAGTTGCATAGAGTGGAGTGGAGTGGCGTGGAGTGAAGTGGCATAGAGTAGAGTGGCGTAGAGTAGAGCGGAGTAGCATAGAGAAGAGTAGATTAGAGTGGAGTGGCTTAGAGCAGAATGGAGTGGAGTAGATTGATTTAGAGTGGGGAGGAAATGAGTGGGCCGAGTAGAGTGGCATGGAGTAGAGAGGAGTGGAATAGAGTGGCATAGCATAGAGTGCCATAGAGTGGAGTGGAGTGGTGTAGAGTAAAGTGGCATCGATTGCAGTGGCATAGAGTGTTCTAGAATTGCATGGAGTGGCCTAGAGTAGAGTGGAGTGGCATGGAGTGGGGTAGAGTATAGTGGCATAGAGTAGAGCGGCATAGTGTGGCAAAGAGTAGAGTAGGGTGGTTTAGAGTGGAGTCAAGTGGATTGGCGTAGTGGAGTTGTCTTTAACCAGTATCTCTTGAGCTACTGTAGCTTTCCAGCTACATCTGAGTAGCTCACCTTTGTGCAGCCTGGCTTATTAAATTAGAAAGCTTTTGGTTGGTTGAATTAATATGCATATAAGAAAATCTGAATTATTCAACACTAATAATATTAGTAGCTCTCAATGTGTTTCATTGAACATAAGTAGATCTCAGTACAGAAAAGGTTGGAGACCCCTGGCGTAGAGAGTAGCATAGAGTAAAGTGGTATAGAGAAGAGAGGCATAGAGTGGAGTGGCATAGAGTGGAGTGGGGTGGCGTAGAGTGCCGTAGAATGGCACTATATGGTGTGGAGTGACATGGAGTTGTGTAGAGTGGAGTATAGTGGCGTAGAGTGAAATTGGGTTGTCTTGAGTAGAGTAGCGTAGAGTAGAGTGGCGTAGAGCAGAGAGGCATACAGTAGAGTGACAGAGTGGAGCGGCATAGAGTGATGCAGAGTGGAATTGGTTGGAGTAGAGTGGTGTAAAGTAGATTGGTATAGAGTTGAGAGGCATGGAGTGGAGTGGCATGGAGTGGGGTGGGGTGGAGGAGAGCAACATGCAGCAGGGTAGAGTGTCGCAGATTGACGTCGAGTAGAGTGGTGTAGAGTAGAATGGAGTGCTGTAGACTGGAGTAGCATAGAGTTGAGTGGTATAGAGTGGAGTGGTGTGGTGTGGAGAGGCATAGAGTGGCGTAGAGTGGAGCAGCATAGGATGGGGCAGAGTAGCACTGTGTGAAATGCAGTGGAGTGGAGTGGAGTAGAGTGGCGTAGAGTAGATTGACATAGAGAGGAGTGGAGTAGACTGGCGTGGAGGAGAAAGGCATGCAGTAGGGTGAATTGGCTTATATTGGCACAGAGTAGAGTGGCGTAGAGTGGAGTGGTGTAGGTAGGTGTAGGATAGAGTGAAGTGGTGTGTAGTGGCATGGAGTGGCATAGAGTGGCATGGAGTTGGATGAAGTGGAATAGATTGTCATAGAGTAGAGTGGAGTGGTTTAGCTTCGAGTAGCATAGAGTGGAGTGGTATAGAGTGGAATTGTGTGGCAAGGAGTGACATAGAGTGGAGTGATGTAGAGTGGAGTGGAGTGCAGTGGCGTAGTGTACAGTGGAATGGAGTGGCATTGAGTGGAGTGGTGTAAAATAAAGTGGCATAGAATGGGGTGGCAAACAGTGGGGTGGAATGGAGTAGAGTGGCGTGGAGTAGAGTGGCATAGAGTGGTGTGATGAAGAGTGGAAGGGGTGCAGTAAAGTAGAGTGGAATAGAGCAGAGTGGCATAGACTGGAGAGACACAGAGTGCCATAGGGTGACATGGAGTGGAGTGGCATAAAGTAGAGTGGAGTGTCATGGACTGACATAGAGTAGAGTGGGGTGGAGTACCATAGAGTGAAGTGACATAGAGTTGAGTGGCGTGAAGTGGCTTGGAGTGGTGTAGAGTGGTATGGAGTGGTGTAGAGTAGAGTGGGATGGCTTAGAATGGAGTGAAGTGGAGTGGCGAAAACCAGAAAAGCATAGCGTAGAGTAGTGCAGAGTAAAGCGGAATAGATTAGAGTGGCATAGAGTAGAGTGGCGTAGAGTGTCTTAAAGTGGCACTGTGTAGCGTGGAGTGGTGTAGAATGAAGTGGCGTAGATTAGAATGGCGTAGAGTAAAGTGGCATAGAGTGGCTTAGAGCGGAGTATAGTGGCATAGAGTAAAGTTGCATAGAGCGGAGCCTCATAGAGGGAGTGGAATTAAGGGGTGTGGAGTAAAGTGGCCTAGTGTAGAGTGGTGTAGAGTAGATTGGCATAGAGTGGGGTGGAGTAGAGTGGAGTGGAGTAGAGTAGTGTGGAGTACAGTTGTGGGGATTGGTGTTAAGTGATGTAGAGCAGAACACATAGAGAGGCATGGAGTGGCAAAGAATAGAGTGTAGTTGCGTAGATTGCCATAGAGTGGAGTGGCTTATAGTAGAGTGGCATAGAGAAGAGTTTAGGGGAGTAGAGTGGCATAGAGTACAGTGGTGCAGAATGGCGTAGAGTAGAGTGGTGTAGAGTGGCATAGAGTGCCGTAGAGTGGTGTGGAGTGGCGTGAAGTAAAGTGGAATGGTATGTTGTGGCATAGACTAGAGTGGTGGGAAGTGCCATAGAGTGGAGTGACCTATAGTGGAATGGCGTGGAGTGACATGGAGTGGAGTGGCACAGAGTAAAGTGGCATAGAGTAGAGTGGAGTGGTACAGAGTGGTGTAAAGTAGAGTGAGTGGTATAGAATAGAGTGGTGAAGAGTGGCATATAGTGGGGTGGAGTACAATGGACTGGAGTAGAGTGGGCTGGCATAGAGTGGCATAGTGTAGAGTGGCAAAAAGTGGCATGGAGTGGCATAGAGTAGTGTGGGCTGGCATACAGTAGAATGAAGTGGAGTGGCATAGAGTAGAAGAGCATAGAGTAGAGTGATGTTGATTAGAGTGGTGCAGAGTGGAGTGATGTAGAGTGGAGTGGCGATGAGTGGAGTGGTGTAAGGTGCCATGGAGTGACACTGTGTGGAGTGGCGTAGAGTGGGGTAGAGTGGAATGGTGTGGCATATAGTGGAGTGGCATAAAGCGGAGTGCATAGAGTGGCATACAGTAAAGTAAAGTAGAGTAGAGTGTCATTGAGTAGAGTGGCATAAAGCAGAATGACGTACAGTAGAGTGGCAGAGAATGAGTGGAATAGAGTGGGATAACAAAGAGTGGGGTGGAGTGGAGTAGAGTGGTGTGGTGTGGTGTGGTGTGGAGTACAGTGGCACAGAATGGTGTGGGGTAGAGTGGAGTAGAATGTAGTAGAGTAGAGTGGCCTAAAGTAGAGTGGTGGAGAGTAGTGTGGTGTAGAGTACAGTGGCATAAATCAGAGTGGCATAGAGTGGAGTAGAGTGGCGTGGAGTGACGTAGTGTAGAGTGGCATAAAATAGAGTGGTATAGAATAGAGTGGCATAGAGTAGAGTGACATAGAATGGCATGGCAAAGAGCGAGGTGGGTTGCAATAGAGTGGCACGGAACAGAGTGCCGTAGAGTGGTGTGGCATAGAGTAAAGTGTAATGTGGTAGAATGTACTAGCCTAGAGTATAGTGGTGCAAAGTAGTGTGGCATACAGTAGAGTGGCATAAAGTAGAGAGGCATAGAGTGACGTCGAGTGGTATGGACCGGTGTAGAGTTGAGTGGCACAGTGTGGAGTGAAGTAGAGGGATGTGGAGTATAGTGGAATGGTGTAGAGTGGCATACCGTAGAGCAGCATAGAGTGGCATGCAGTGGTGTAGAGTAGAGTGGGTTGGCTTAGAGTACTATGAAGTGGAGTAGCATAGAGTAGAGTACCATAGAGTAGTGTAGAGTAGAGTGCCATAGAGTGGCACTATGTGGAGTGGAGTGGAGCTGTGTGGAGTGGCATAGAATGGAGTAGAGTGTCATAGAGTGGAATGGGGTGGCACAGAGTAGAGTGGCAAAGTATGGAGTGGAGTGGCGTAAAGGTTTGTAGTGTAGAGTGGAATAGAGTGGAGTGGCCTGGAGTAGCATTGTGTGGAGTGGAGTGGCATAGAGTAGAGTGGCACAAAGTATAGCGACATATGTAATTGGTCCATGCTCCAGGGAGGTGCTAAGACAAGAAATTAAGGGAAGCCGACAGTTGCTTAGCAATGGAAAGATTTCAAATGAGAGTGACAACAATTAAACACTAATGGTATGTTGTGGGCCCACTGAATTGTAAACAATATTTCTCACAGCATAGCATGGACATCTTTCAGAATTCCTGACTGTAATATCATTTTGATGGAGCACAAAACCATCTGAACTTTTCTAAAAACGATATTGGCTCATGTTGGGCTTTTTTTATTTTACGTTTCCCTGAGTGCTTGCCAAGAAAAACATTTCATTGTCGTGTAACTGCATGGATAGCTAACAATATAGCAAAGGAAAATGACTTTTAAATAGGACTGCAGAAGTCTGGCAATAGTGATTACTTTTATCAAACATTGACTAGTGCAATGAGTGCGAATCAATTAGCTCTAAAACTCATTTATTTGAAAAATAATTAGATTGACCAAACAATAAGGTTGAAAACAATGCATTTCAAAATGGTGCTTTTGATTTAAATTTCAAGACACATGGGGGCCGATTCCGATTCAGGCCGGAAATCACTCCGACCGAGCCGGACCCGGAGAGATTTCCGACCGAATCGGACTCTAGCAGCCCGACCGAACGAGTACGATGCGTACGCATGCAATCGGACTCGATTCGGTCGGATTCCCATTGAAGTCAATGGGAGCCGGTCGTACAACGCGTACGCGGGCTCCCATTAACTCAATGGGTGCGAGGCAAACAAGGGCGCCCCCTACAGCGGGTACGCGCCGATGCGAATCGCGCAGTACATGCACAGGTAGGGGGGACCCATGGGTCCCCCCTGTGTACGACTCGCGCGGCTACGCGTACAGGGGGGTCTGACACGGACCCCCAAAGTCCAGCTCCGACTGCCCTTTGGAGCCGGACGGCGCGAGTCGGTCGGACTGCTCGAGGCGCGCATCGTACTTGCCCGGCCGGGGAACGTCTCCATTGCGCGGTGCGAGCCGTGTCCGTGCGAGTCGGTCGGAGCGGGTCGGACCCGCGTACGAGTCGGTCGGCGATTTCGCGTGCGCTCGCATCGTACTCGCTCGCCCGGACGCACGTACGAATCGGTCGGGAAAGAGGGCTCCGACTCGGATCCGGTTAAGCCGAATCCGATTCGGTGCCCTACCGGCCGAGATCGGAATCGGCCCCATGGTAGTAAAAGAGTTTTGGAGAGAAGAGTCAAGAGAAAGGTTAAAGACAGATGTGGATTGTATGTTTTTAAGGAGTGAGGAGTGTTTTCTCGCATTTTAACGAATTATAAAATCAACTACAATACACAGATTTACTTAAACTATTTGCATTTTATAAATCTATACACAATTTTGATATAATTGAATTCAAACAATATGACTCCAGTATGGAAATTCAGATCAGATTGACTTGCGCATTTAACTTAGGTTCTATAATTTTGAGTAGGATTTCGTCACTGGAATGGAAATTCTAAATGTTAACTGCTACACAATCTGGACAAATATGTATATTATTTGCTTTATTGAAGAAAAGGGCCTAAAGCTAAGGTATCCCATTGCTTCATTAAGTTTGTGTGGCTACGTGGAGATAAACTAGGCAAAAAAGGGTACAAAAGTGGTCGAAAAGACAGTGAAGAGGAAAACGGCTGGTCATTCCAGGCAAAAATGTTTCCCAACATTATAAAATTGAATGAAGCTTGAAAAAAGTTGTAATACTCCAGGAGGAACAGTAAATTCGTTTCTTATTTCTCAGAAAATGTGGCACGTGGAACAAACATATGCATAGGTTACCACAGGTTGGAATATCCCCATATAGAATTAATACACTAGGCTGAATATTGTTTCCTTTGCATTTTTTTGTTCTATTTATTTTTTTCGTACAAGATTCGGCCTGATACTTTCAAACAGGTAATCAATACTGCAACAGATCCGTCATTTATTGGCACATTCACCTCATTACATGCTTTCCAAATGTTGTTATCCTAATGAAAACAGTCCAGTATTTTGTTGCTAGGGTATTTTTCCTTAAAACAGAAAGAAATAATGTAATACATGAATTATGCAAGTCGAAGGAACAGACCGTGGACTTTTAGCCTATGTGTACGGAGGGTAAATGTGAATGGACAGAGATTGAGCTTCAATACCTCATGTACATTAGAGTTCTAGTGACCAAAGTTTGGCGACCGTGGTGCTGAATATTTGGGGTTACGCAGTGATTCCAAGTCACCCCTATGCTTGATTTACTATTCCGGGGTTTAGCAAATAAGTGCATTCTGTGAGTGGTAGTCTTAATAGACTACATTTGAACTAATTAACCTGACACACCTGACAACATAGTTTGCAAATGGGAAGTCCAAAGATCAGAAAATTGTGATCTAATCACTAGGAGTCAACAGGTAACCCTTTGATTATTATACAAGCCCCTACCCTTATTACTGGGGCCACGCTCCCCAAAGTTCTCTTTATTTATATATTTATTTACTTGTTTATTTATTTAATTGTTTATGTATTTATTTATTCATTCATTTTTATGTGATGTCTTCATAAAGCTCATTAACATATATAAGTGCTCACAATTAACAGAGAACCACGGGGGATATTAGCAACAACTTGCGATAATTATCGCAAACCGCGCTTAGCGCGTTTTTTTTTATTGCCGCGTATCGCTGGATTTTATCGCGGAGATAACACGCTATTAGCAAAGTTTATCTCCAATGCGATAAAATATTCAGCGATAGCAGCGAAATGCGTGAATATTGCTGGAAATCCAGCGATATTCACACATTAACGCCATGGGGGACTTAGCCTGACAATCCACCTCCCATTGAACAAACAGGTAAGTCATGTTTTTAGCAGGTGTTAAATTCTAGCGATAATCGCGCTTAGCGCGAGTTTTTTTATCGCTTCGCCTGCGTTGCTAATAGGGGGAAGTTGTGTTAGCGACTGTTTTCAGTCGCTTTTAGTTGGGAACGCCTACCTTGCATGTCATTAGCGATAATTATCGCTGGCATGCAAGGCGATGGGAAAACCGCCCGCTATCGCCAGGAAGTTGTCGCTAACGCCTGTTAGCGACAGCTTGCTGATAGGGCGATAAAAAAATCGCCGCTTTTGCGGCAAAAAGTGCCGCTAAAGCGGCGATAAAGCCCTTGCTAATATGCCCCCACTACAAATAGGAAGATGGTTGAGTATAGACTCGGAAAGCAGAATAACCACAAGTATAGTTGAATCTGGAGTTGAAGGACCACTTCAAGAAGATAGATTCAGGGGAGTTTGAGTTGTTGAAGATAAGAGTGATCGAGGGAGAGGAGGACAAGATGAGTCTTCAGCTGCCACCGAACGCACTTAGAAGAGGCTGATAAGCAACACTTTCACTGCATGAGGGGATTGCTGAAGTAGAGCATCAAAGAGTATATATAAAAATTCAGATTCATGAACATTGTATCATGCTATTTGAGAATAATAATTCCCATATTTCTGGCTTTCATTTGCATTCTAAACCGTACACCTGACTTATGGAAACTGTTAGAAACCATTGGTGTTTGGACTGGTCTAGCTCTCACATTTGTTGGGGGAGGGCAAGGGAATAGAAATGACAGACCCCCCATGGTTACTGTAGCCCTTCTGATAACCAAATCATTTCTAGAATATAGCTCTTTTAAAAGTGTTAATCAGTGATTACTGGATTTCTAAAAAATGAAATGCCTGTGTTGAGCAAAGGGATGCCTCCTGAAGATAAAGTCCCTGCCAGCTCTATATTTTGAGAGAAGCAGTATGACCACCCCCATAAAATGAGTCTTTTACCTTCATTATGGGTACTACATGACTGGTTGTAAAAATATACCACACCTCACTAGAAAATTAGTAATCTAAATTAGGTCAGCTAAGCACCAGCGAGTAATACCATTCTGCTCTTTCACAAAGAGAACAGCCACACAAAGTAGTTGCCTTCCGTACAAGGCACTGATCTGGCAAAGGCTTCTTTGTGACATCCAAAAATATTTTTGCTTTGAGCCAGTGTTTATATTTTGTATATGATTGGTGACAGCCCGGCAGCTGATCCCTGGTTAAGGGATGAGGCCTTTGGCGACTGCATACACAATATTATTGAGGAATACGTTGACATCAATGTCCCCTCTATGTCCTCACAGTTCACTGTTTGGGAGGGCTTTAAAATTGTTCTCAGAGGTAGGGCATTCTCGTATGTGTGAGATAGAGAAAGCGATAGAGAGCATAAGACTGCTGACTATGAGTCTCAACTTCTTGAAACTGGGTGGGAGGGGGTACATGCCTGCTCAGAAGAAGATGAAACAAATAGAGAGCACATACGATTGGCTCTGAAACCAGAGACGTTTTAAGGCTTGGGAAAAGTGGGCTCTGGCCCAGGGCCCCAGTCTTCCTAGGGGTCCCCTGAGAGAGTCTTGCCCTGATGAACTTGAATAATTCTTAAACAGGTTGTTGTAAATAGCATTTCCCTTTAATTAATTTTTAATGAGTGGAATGTGTGAGAGTCTATTGCAGACATTTTTCAGACAAATGTTGTGCTTATGTTTCATGCAACATCCATAAAAAAGGTTTCTTTTAGCTCAAAACATGTCCTCACATGGAAGGGGGGCACATAGATTATTTGCAGTAATATTAGCGAGCCGGCGCTGTGTTACAATATTGAAAACCACATCACTATCCCTGAATATTAGATGTAAACACATTTTGATTTTGGACTAGTGTGCTTGTGCACTGTCAGTGACTTGGCCAAAGAGGGTATGAAAGAGCTGTAACTGGATCATAAATTTAAATCTGTTCCTAACACGGGGCCCCGAAATACGTTTGGCCCAGGGCCCCCAAAATCCTTAAGACGTCCCTGTCTGAAACAAAAGATTCTACACAGATCTGGGGCAACTTGGAATGTCTCCCAATAGCACGTATATGAAATGGGAAATAAAGGGGGAAAACTGCTTAATTGGCTGTCACAAAAAGAATGACCGATGAGCATTATCCCAATGATCCATTACGCAGAAGGCCAGATGATTACTAATTTGGTAGACATAGCAGAGGTCTTTGCACCATACTATAAAAATATATATAATGTGAAACTTATCCCTAAGCTTGAAGGTGCGACTCTAATATTCAATGACTCGATTGTCAGGTCTCTCTCAAAGAAGATTGTGACAATCTGGACCAATCACTTTCCATTGAGGAAATCCAAACAGCTCTTTTGGAGATGTCCTCTGGCAAAACCCCTCGACCAATTTGATTCTGGTGCAGTTTTTTAAGATGTTCACCCCTGTGCTTGCTAGAGATTTTTAGGAAAGCTGGGAATACAGCTACTCTTCCAAAAGACTTTCAGGAGGCAACAATTATTGCCCTACTCAAGCCAGATAGACCATCTGAAGACTAAGCATCATATCAACCTATCTTCCTGATAAATTTAAAGACTCGGGCCGGAAAAAATACCGACCGACTCGGTACGGGATATTAGTCCGACCGACACGTACCGGCATTGCCCGACCTGGGAAGTACGATGAAATGCATGGGAATCACGACCGACTAGCACGGAACTCAAGGCGAACGACCGACCCGGCCGGAAACAAGCTATCCGGCTGGGAAACCACGCGAATCGAACCGACCGACACGCATCAGGAAATAATCCGAACGAAACGTACCCGCGAACTCCGACCCGCGCAGTACGATGCAATAGTTGCAAATTCAGACCGATTCGTACGGAGCCCAAGCCGTACGACCGACACGCATACCAAACCCAGCCGAACAAACACAATACTCCGTGACCGACGCGTACGCCGCATATGAAACTGAGCTGAAACACAGCGGGAACGACTCGGAGAGGCGCGCACGAGACAACTGCTCCGTCCTACTCGGTCAGAAGAACGACTCCTACATGCACAATAATCACAAATGAAAAAATACACAAAAAAAGGGCCAAACAAGCAATGACAAAGCCAATAAATACAGGGGGTGAAAAAAATGGAACAAGGACACACCCCCAACTCCACCTACATAAAGCCCACAAATCCCGACCATGATCCTTTGCAAATCCCACTGACCTGCCAGCACAGAACACCATCAGACAGCAAACACAGACACACACACAGCTCATCCAACACAAAAGCCACACAACATTAGCACCTCAACAAATAGCACCCTCACACACACACAGCAAAACCTACACACACACACCCTCACTTGCACACACACACATCAATCACCACTACCACCACCCATCACCATGCCCCTAAAGAAGAATCCAAAGTTCCTAGATAGTGAATTGGAAGTCATGGTAGACGAGATCCTGAGGGTAGAGCCACAGTTGTTTGGCACATTGGTCCAACAGACCCCCATGGCGCAGAAAACCAAGATGTGGGCGAGGATCGTCGACAGGGTGAACGCACAATCACCATGTTTGCGCACAAAGGAAGACATCCAGAACAGGTGGTATGATGTGCGCAGGAGGGTCAGAAACCTACTCAAGAAGGATTACCTCCTGAGCCAGCACACCGGCAGTGGCCCTCCTGCAAAACCACTATACCTCAGGCCCTGGGAGGAGAAGGTGCGGGCCATCCTACCACCAGTGAGCGTATATGGACTAACAGACATCCCAGAGCCTGGTGAGTACACAACTAATATACACAATATTGTGTGCCAATACACAGACATCACTCTCAAGGGGACAGTCAAACCATTCACCCCTAGCAAATCAACAGCAACCAAAAGATAATCATCCCAAGATGTGTATGTCAGTTAGATAAACACAATACATGCCATCTCATAGTGATATGTAACTGTGTCATGACATGTACAAACACAACAACAAATAGAGCAAGACAGTGGCATAAATATAACCAACAAACACTGCCTGATATTTTGCCACCACTACAACACCACCTCACAGGGAAGCTCACTTAAAGGAAGGATTTCTGTGTATGCTGGTGAAGTTAGTGTAGCCAATAGCATGATGGGAGTTGTAGTCACAGATACTGCTCACCCTCACAATTGGCCCATCAACACCACCCTGAACCATGCTCACATCACAGGGAGTGGATAAGGACTGACAAGATGGCTGACACTGGCTACTGCTGTGGGGAGCACAAGGCCCTGCTGGGAACTGTGCACCAACAAACAGCACAACACCACTGCCTGACATCCTGAAAGCCAACTTGCACTCCCTGCAATGACAGCACGTTGCATGGTGGGATATCTGGCTGGCTGGGAAGGAGGACTCACAGCACTGACCATAGTTACAAGCAGCTCACCTCACACACCCCCTCAACACAAACTCCACATAACCCACCTGGGAGAATGCAATGCCTCACATACCAAATGAAGCTCCCACAAAGAACCACCACCCTGGGCTGGGTAATGCTGTGTGAAGCACAGGGACACACCTGGGACTTGTAGCCAAACAAACGCAAGGACAACACTGTCAGCCTTCCTGTCAGCACAGGCACACTACCCCACAGGGAAGCACAGTCCAAAGGAAGGAAGTACGGGCATGCTGGGAAGGGGGGTGTAGGCAATAGCATGATGGGAGTTGGAGTCACAGATACTGCTCACCCTCACAATTGGCCCATCAACACCACTCTGAACCATGCTCACATCACAGGGAGTGGATAAGGACTGACAAGATGGCTGACACTGGCTACTGCTGTGGGGAGCACAAGGCCCTGCTGGGAACTGTGCACCAACAAACAGCACAACACCACTGCCTGACATCCTGAAAGCCAACTTGCACTCCCTGCAATACAAGCACGTTGCATGGTGGGATATCTGGCTGGCTGGGAAGGAGGACTCACAGCACTGACCATAGTTACAAGCAGCTCACCTCACACACCCCTCAACACAAACTCCACATAACCCACCTGGGAGAATGCAATGCCTCACATACCAAATGAAGCTCCCACAAAGAACCACCACCCTGGGTAATGCTGTGTGAAGCACAGGGACACACCTGGGACTTGTAGCCAAACAAACGCAAGGACAACACTGTCAGCCTTCCTGTCAGCACAGGCACACTACCCCACAGGGAAGCACAGTCCAAAGGAAGGAAGTACGGGCATGCTGGGAAGGGGGGTGTAGGCAATGGCATGATGGGAGTTGGAGTCACAGATACTGCTCAACCTCACAATTGGCCCATCAACACCACTCTGAACCATGCTCACATCACAGGGAGTGGATAAGGACTGACAAGATGGCTGACACTGGCTACTGCTGTGGGGAGCACAAGGCCCTGCTGGGAACTGTGCACCAACAAACAGCACAACACCACTGCCTGACATCCTGAAAGCCAACTTGCACTCCCTGCAATGCAAGCACGTTGCATGGTGGGATATCTGGCTGGCTGTGAAGGAGGTCTCACAGCACTGACCATAGTTACAAGCAGCTCACCTCACACACCCCCTCAACACAAACTCCACATAACCCACCTGGGAGAATGCAATGCCTCACATACCAAATGAAGCTCCCACAAAGAACCACCACCCTGGGTAATGTTGTGTGAAGCACAGGGACACACCTGGGACTTGTAGCCAAACAAACGCAAGGACAACACTGTCAGCCTTCCTGTCAGCAAAGGCACACTACCCCACAGGGAAGCACAGTCCAAAGGAAGGAAGTACAGGCATGCTGGGAAGGGGGGTGTAGGAAATAGCATGATGGGAGTTGGAGTCACAGATACTGCTCACCCTCACAATTGGCCCATCAACACCACTCTGAACCATGCTCACATCACAGGGAGTGGATAAGGACTGACAAGATGGCTGACACTGGCTACTGCTGTGGGGAGCACAAGGCCCTGCTGGGAACTGTGCACCAACAAACAGCACAACACCACTGCCTGATATCCTGAGAGTCAACCTGAACCCACTGCAAGGGTGGCATGCTTCATGGTGGGATAACTGGGCCAGGTGGAGAAGGATGGCCGGATGTCCACCAAATACAACCAATGCTGGCCATGCACACACCTCAACATTCATATTGAAATGCCCCAGGTATGCATGACAATGTGCTACACCAATATCAACCTCTTACTGTGACAACTTAGGACAATGCAATGTACATGCCCGCATCCAGAGGTACAGTCACAACTGTCAGGTGTGTGAACCATCGATGTCTGTAGAAACATTACATACAATGTGTGTCTCTTCCAAATACAGGTGACGATGATGGGGACACAGCAGCAGGCGAGGAGGAGTCCCTGTCCCAGGCTCCGGGGGACACAGAGCTCACTGGTGTGGAACAGCCTCTGCCCTCCTCGGATGGCGAAGACCTACCTGGCACCTCCGGTGTGAGTCATCATGCAGCACCAGCTGGACCAACATCTGCACCCCCTGCACCCACCCCTCCAACAACTGCCAACATACAGACCACCCCCGCCGACACGGACAGACCAAGGACCACCGCTGACAACAGCACAGGGCCCCAGGCCCACCGTGGACCAACGGATGACAACACCACTAACAACCCCCAAGTGGGCCTTGCGTCACCTGTGTGTGCCACCGCAGGTCCTGCACGTGTCGCCAGGGGTGGTGGGAGGGGTGGTAGACATAGGTCGCTGCTTGCAGAGGGGTCTGGACTGCATGATGACCCACAACTGGCACGCATCGCTGATGCGTACCAGGATAGCACCAGAGAGGTCAGACAGGTAGTGGGGATCCTCAAGGACATACAACAGCAGCAGGCTGCCCATCATGCCCGCTTGGACTCCCACATGGCCCGTGTGGAGACACACATGGCCTGTGTGGAGACACACATGTCGGGCATGGAGTCCAAGTGGGACACATTGCAAGAACTCACAGCGGTGCATAGGGACATATTGACATGCCTCCGCCAGATTAGCACCAACATGACCACACCTCCCTGTGTGCCCACAACATCTGGTGCTGCAACAACTGACACCGCCACAGGGAGGGAGGAGGACTCTGGCGGAGAGTCCCCTGCACTGCCGCTGCCTGCACATGAGGGTCCCCCCCAAAGAAGAGGGGTCGTCCAAGGAAGGAAAACTGAGAGGTTGATGGCCACGTACATCCCCCAGGAAGCCAACACCTGTTCCGGAAATTCTCCTTGTGTGAAAACGTTTCACCCTGTCGAATGCAACACTACTATCCCACATGACATGGGGAGTTCAAGTTGGACTAATGTATCATATGACTGTGGACTTCACTCAGGACATTTCTGCTACCAAGACTTCCAACTCATCTGGGAACTTTGGATCACAATCCCAATGTACAGCACCCACCATCCTGTGCACTATACACACACACATTTCTGTAAATAAAATCACTAGTACACCATACTTGCCACTGTTGTTATTCAAATGTGGATACTGTTATGGTGATGATGTTCTGCTAAATTACACTGTGTATGCTAACTGCTACAGCAAGTACAACACCGTCGTGTGAGTCATGGTGACATGACACATATGAGGGAGACACACCACTAGGGCTACACAACACAGACACCAGGGCCATCGGACTCATCGCCCACAGTGATGTTGCAAGGAAATACAGTGGAATGCACAGACACCACACCTATTCTGAGTCTGTGTCAACTAGCCCACAGGTGCAGTAAGCAAATGTCAGTCAGATGTGTGACCACAGACAACGCACATCCCAAAGT
This sequence comes from Calotriton arnoldi, assembly GCA_963921515.1. NCBI lineage: Eukaryota > Metazoa > Chordata > Amphibia > Caudata > Salamandridae > Calotriton > Calotriton arnoldi. The sequence goes on from CAWUFW010003758.1 coordinate 759,848, forward strand.
GAAGCACAGGTTTATTACACATTTGCAACATGTCGTTTCCACTACAAATGCAAGGTTTACCTACGTGGCAGTGGCCACACAGTCAACAAGTGCAGAAGATATGAAGTCCAGGGGTGTGTGGCACATCACTTGTAGGCCAACTACTGCTGCCACCCTGAAAGCTGAATCATGGTGTCGGTGGATCCAAGTTGACCAAAGTACTCAGTAAGCACCCTGTGAAGGACAGACATGACACACAGTTAAAATCACTGTAGAACAGGACAGTACTGCAATACTCATGCCCAATACATGTCACAAGACAACTACACAAAACCAAGTTAGCATTCCAAAAATGTTGGGGAGTTCAGACTACCTTGAAGGACACATTGCTGCACGCATCCAGTCAAGTAGCACATGGCCACACTCAAACAGCACCAGAGCACCACCCACACATATCATGCAAACTCACGTCATTCACATTACATCTCCCTGGATACACACATTCAGCTGAAGAAGTTGGTGATGAGCTGTGTGCGGACATCACCATCATCATCATCATCATCACTGGCATCGTGGTCCAGGCCAGGATCCTCCACAGGTGGCGGATGTTGGTCATCGTCATCCAGGATGAGAGGCAACTCCTTCCGCACTGCCAGGTTGTGTAGCATGCAGCAGACGATGACAATCTTGCACACCTTTGCTGGGGCATATGGGAGGGCCCCTCCTGACTTGTCCAGGCAGCAGAAGCGGCTCATCAGGAGACCAAAGGTCCGCTCTATCACTCTCCTGGTCCGACCATGTGCCTCATTGTAGCGCATCTGGGCTGGTGTCACAGGGTTCCTGAGGGGTGTCAGCAACCATGGCATGTTGGGGTATCCGGAGTCACCTACGGACAGACAAGTGCACATTAGCTGATTTGGAAAAGTGGGTGGAATACTACAGATCAGAACACACACAATGGTACAAAGTCAGTACACACCGACAAGCCAGGCACGCTGGTTCTGCATCTGTGCCATCAGCCTCGGGATGCGACTACTCCTCATCACGTAGGCATCGTGTGCTGAACCAGGGAAATGGGCGCACACATGTGTGATGCTCATATCTGCTAAACATACCACCAGAGAATTGATCGAATGGTAATGTTTACGGTTCCGGTATGCCTGCTCATGTGCCTGTCGTGGTATCAAAGCCACATGTGTCCCATCAATGGAGCCAATGACATGTGGCATCCTCCCGAGGGCATAGAAGTCACTCTTGACGTCAGTGAGTTGTTGACGTGTTGGGAAATAGATGTACTGGTTCAGGCATCTCAACATTGCCTCCAAAACATCGCGTAGCACACGGCTGAACATAGTCTGTGACATCCCACCGGCAGTCGCAACAGTGTGTTGAAAGGTACCGGTGGCAAAGAAGTTTAGAGCTGCCATTACCTTCACCTTGGGGGTCAGCGCCGTAGGGTACGGCCGGCCAGGTTGCAAATGTGGTGCCAAGCGCACTGCCAAATCCTCAATCAGCTGCCTGGTGAAGCGGTACCGTCGGATGCTGTCACGTTCCACCATCGTTGCCAGGTCAGAGAATGGTCTATGGACAGCTGGAGCCCTGCAGTGCATAGGTTGAAGGAAGAAAGATTGTCAGTCACCCCACATATGTGCCATTCACCATACTCAATTTCACATGATACATCATTACGTGACACAAGTACTTGATGTGTGTGCCGTTCTGTCGGACATAACTCGCACATACATGGCCATCATCTAACTTCTCAGTACAACATGTGTGCACTACAGGTACCAGGTTGTGCTACGGGAAACCATTAGGCTGTGTCACAGTACCCATTTACTGCTGTCACGTTCCACACACACACCACAGTGACATGTCTGGACAGATGCGCCACAGGCATCACAGATCATTGACAGGTAGATTCCCAGTGACCCTGTTTTGCCACATGGCCACTGGCATGACATGGCGTATCATGTACACGTCAGAAAAACAAACATGACTCCCACAGGTAGTGGCCCCTGTCGCTTACGCAGGACAGACATGGACGCCAGTGACACACAACATCAAAGTCCATGCACAAACAACGTTGATGTGGAGACTGTCTCCCATCGTGCACATGGAATCAGTGACATCGGAAACACAACATGCACACAGACTGTGGAGGGCCATCACTATTGTGGCAATGGGTCACCCTGTGACGTACATGCCTTCCCACATGGGACTCTGGGGGTATGTGACATGTCATACACATACACAACCTGGAAATGTGACCATGCCACATGCTCCAAAATGAACTGTTGCACATCACAGTGGTCATGTGCACAACACACCAAGGACCCTGTCCCCATGAACACATGCACAGCCTGGGTGTGGCTGCCCACAAGTGCCACCACAAAAACCACATGTTAACCCCCATACACAGAGAAGGAAATGCAGCCTTACATTCCTCAGGAAACAGTGTGGACTGGGTGTGGTGTTGTAGGTGTGCCCCTGGGTCTCTGGCAGGTATATGTGGCTGGCATACGTTCACCAGTGACAAGCATGGTGACATATGCGACTGACCTGTACAGGTACGCGTTGTACAGCAATGGACCGATCGGTGTGCCCGGCCAGCCCATTGCATCTGTTGTATCGCGAAATACGCGTTGTACAGCAATGGACCAATCGGTGTGCCCGGCCGGCCCATTGCATCTGTTGTATCCCGAAATACGCGTTGTACAGCAATGGACCGATCGGTGTGCCCGGCCGGCCCATTGCATCTGTTGTGAAAGGGTACGCGTTGAACAGCAATGGACCGATCGGTGTGCCCGGCCGGCCCATTGCATATGATGTGTGCGGGTACGCGTTGTATCCCGATATACGCGTTGTACAGCAATGGACCGATCAGTGCGCACACATTGGCTGGGGCCTGGCATGCCAACGGACGCGTTTCGAGGCTCCAACGAGTCTGATGCAGTGAATTCAGTTGGCCAGCCACAACAATGTTGCAAAATCATGGGTGTCATGAAGTTGAAGATTTGAAGGAGGCTGTGGGCGTGTATTAGTGCTGCTATTCCATGGATTGGTCAGATTCAGAAGATGCAAACGACTTGGACCTATCACTTTGGACACATGGGACAGTATCTGCCTCTGCAGCCACATATAATGCTGGCTGTTCCCCTGAGAGCTCACTTGCCTGCACTACATGCTCCAGGACGACATCTGCCACCAACACTGCTGCTGTTTATGCATCCTCTGGCTCCTGCAATGGCACGTACTGTGGAGAGAGCCCCAGCCTTCAGCCTTGAGGAGAACCAGGCCCTGCTGGACAGCCTCCTTCCACAGTACAGCAAGCTGTATGGGAAACCAAGGGAGCAGGTGAGTGTGCTGTCCACTGCCTCACTAATTGTGCATGTTGTCTGACTAGCAGGAGTTTCAGTGTGCACACCACTGGCTAGCATGCCCACTGAGTAGTTGTCACACCCCAAAGTGTGTAGTTACATGCACTGAACTGGTACAGTGCAGTAACAGTGCATTCCAACTAGATTTACTTCCCATGCAATGATACCATGTAGTGACTGCTGGCAAACTGTTCATAGCCATTGTTGCACTGCCTGTGTACATCATATGCCCCTGTGATTGAGACATGTAAATCCAACTGTGTGATGCACGTATATGTTGCATGTGTAGTAATGGCCTTTTCACTTTGTCATCCTCACAGGTTGATGCCCACCCGAAGCAGGAAATCTGTCTGACCATCGCCCGGAAAGTAAGATCCGTGGGGGTCTACAGGCGCAGGATCCGCAACTTCCAGAAGAGGTGGCAGGACCTTCGTGGCTGGACCCGGAGGATCGCAAGGGTCCAGCTGAAGCTGTTGCCTCCTCGCAGGAGGGGCGGACACCGGACCCTGACCCCCCACATGCTCCGGATCCTGGCGGTGGTCTTCCCTGACCTGGATGGGCAGCTGAAGGACAGACAGCAGCAAGGAGGGGGTGAGTCCATGACTGCACTGTGCACTTTGTCTGACATGCTATGTGCCCTCCTCTGGCCTGGTTAAACTTCCACAGAACATCAGTCATGTGGTCCAGGACCCATGTCCCTCATTTGTGACATGCCCACTTCTCCTCTGATACGCATATGTGTGGCCCTTATAGTCAGGAAATTGTGTCATTTGGGGACTGTGTCATTGCATTTAGCTTTGCTCAAGGTGGGGGACAGCATTTGTTCCCGTGACTATGTTGTGCGATTCATGGGTGGGTCAATTGCTTACACAATGCCTAAGTTCTGACATGTAATCTGGGAGTAACTTTGATATGTGGTCCGCTTGCTGCTCTGACTCACCACATGTCCCTGGGGAATTTGGCACACACCCATGCTGCTGGTGGGAACAATGTTTGGGCCTCAGGAGTATGTGTATCCAGTGTGTCACACATGCTTAGCCACCTGCCTACTGTCCAGGACTCATCCCTCTTACAGGTGGAGCTGGACAGTCATGCCTACTCCAGGGCATACAATACACTCTGTACTCCCACTCCCGTGTATCATCTGGCATGTTGTGATCAGTGAAATGTACCCTCAGGTGTCTGCCTCTGTCTCATTGTGCTGTGTCTTCGTTGTCAGGACTACTGGTATGTTTATTGGTTAGGGCTCAGCATGCCATCTGAGATGTGACCATGATAGACGATACTTCTGTGACTTATAGGTGTCTGATCACTTGACTGTGCACACAGGTGTTTGCGACTGTGACTTTCAGGCAGCTGTATTTTTATTCACAGCACACTGTGAGGTGCTCATGTTCAGAGAGTTGTGTTTCATGTCCCCCATAGGTCCAGTTGGTATGACGTGGACAAATAGTAGTACAGATGATGTGGTTTTTGGGGGATGGACATGCGCATGTGTCAGTCACCTCACTTGCATTCCCCATGCCCCCGGATTGTGACACAGTGCAGACTGTTGTTGGCTGGCTGCCATGGCCATGTGACTTGAGACAGTAATGTATGACTTTGCACGCATTCCTGTGTCATGGCATTAAACTTCCTGAGACTGAAACTGCAGGGGAGTGACATGTGCAACATGCACCCCATTGTGGCATTGACTATCCGGACATGGGTGCATCATGGTGTCTGGTGCTGGTATGCATCACATGCATTTCTATTTAGACTCTGGCCATCCCTTTATCCGGACACCTGCACTGACTCAGTGGCAAGAGATGTGATGTGTGCATGTTCACATACTTCACCGTGTTCCCTGCAATGTCCAACAACTGTGTAGGTGGTGCATGTGTCCACACTGGGGTCTTACCATCAGACAGGCACCAGACAGATGGGTGCAAGGGCAGGAGGGGTGTGAGTCCCATGGTTGACCATCAGACTGACAATTGGCTTCCCCGAATCTGTGTGAGGACTTTAGGCAATGTTCAACTAAGGATGCCAGGGCTTGCTCTGTAATGTGCTGTACTTACTGTGGTGTGTGCGGTCAGTGCAGGTGACTGATGTTTGTCTGTTTCCCTAATTGTTTGCAGATACATCCACGGCCACAGGAGGGGACAGCTCCATGGACCAGGGGGAGCAGCGGAGCTAGACTGGGTCAGCATCGGACAAGTGGTCAGAGGGACCCAGTGGCACGGAGGGCGAGGGGAGCCACACCGAGGAGTCCTCAGCACCATCCACCTCAGCTGAGGACCACAGCAGCACGGAGGATGACTCCCTTGTGGAGGCGAGTCTCAGCAGCCACCAAAGGCCAGCTAGTCTGTCTGGCCCCGCCACCACCACCACCGCCCTCCCATTGGCTCCCATTCCTGAGGTCCGTGGAGGCTCCCGTTCTCGGGAGCGTGTCTCCTTCGTGCCAGGCACCGCACCCCCTGCCCCTGTGTCTCCTGCTGCCCTGAGTGAGGAGTCTGTGTACCTCCTTCGGCAGCTCCATGTAGGGCAGACAGCAATGCTGAGTGTCCTCCATGCACACACCACTCTGTTGACACAGCTGGTGTCATTCATGGAGGGCATCTCGATGGGTATGTCTGCCCTACAGAGGAGCAATAAGTCCATGGACTCCTCCCTGACGGCAGCAGTGTCCCTCCTCCAACAGTCCCTCACCCCTCCCACCTCTGCCCCATCCACACTTCCTGCCCCCCTACCTGTCCAAAGCACATGTACACCTGCACAGTCACCCAAACACACAGACACGAGCAGCACAGACACACCCAAGAGAAAGGCAAGATGTGCACACAAGCATCCTCAGGGGACTGATACCACAGAAACAGGGGATGGGGAACACACACGCAGACAGGCATCCACATTCACTCCGCAGTCCTCCAAATCCTCTCCCTCCAAGACCCCTTCCCTTGCCTCGCCTGCTACCCCACCTACACAGCAGATCTTCCTGTGTGACCTCGGCCTCTTCCCTCCAATCCTGCTGATCCAGCATACCGGGGAAGAGGAAGTCCACCCACACAGAGGGAGTGCCCCTCGCCCCCGGACACCCTCCCCCAGGCGCAGGCAGACACAGGACCCCATTAGGAAGTCCCCCCGGACCAGGAAGAGCAAGACCCCACCACCATCACCACGCAGCTCCACCGCCCAGTCTCTCTCCTCCATCCCCCAGGCCACCACTGCACAGGTTCCCCCGCCATACCCTGCCCCAGGTTCCCCCACACACCGATACCGCATCCCCAGACTGCTTAGGCCCTCCCCCCCTGCCACTTGCTCTTCCACCCCCAACCCAGACGCTCTGCCTGTTAGTGGCACTGTTGTGGAGACCGGGTCCCCCCTCTGTCCTGCCCTCCTCATCTGCCCACCCTTCCACTCCCTTGGAGTCATGCACTGCAGTGGAGTCCACAACCACCACGTCTGACTCGGGCACTGCAGTGGGTACCCAGTCCACTACATCAGTCCAGCCCACTGCAGTGGTTGCAGCACCCACACCAACTGACTTGTGTACCACAGTGGTGCCGGCCCCCCTGAGTCAGACACCTCCACTGCAGTTGCCGGTGACACTCCTGCACCCACCACCCCTTCACTGCCTCACTCTGCCATCCCCTGATCCTGTCCCTGCGGTGCCTGGCCTGCCCCTTGTATGCCCCTCCAAGGGGGATGTCCCCCAACCGTACCAGTGCAGGCAAGCAATGTGTGACCAGTTGTCACTTCTCACCCCGTTGGGACTGTGATTTTGGACTGGCCATTGGCCTTAGTTTCTTTTGGACTTCCGTGTTTACCCTGACATTTGCTGAATAAAGCCTCTTTTTGTTTACTTTTGGGTTTTCTTTTGATGTACATGATGTGGATGAGTAGCATCCTGCATTTGCAATTGTAATAGTGTTCACATCAGGACAATGAAGTGTTGCAGTGATGGACTCCATGTGGTCCATGGGATATGTGTCCTGTTGTAGTCTGGATCTATGGCATCCTTTGCTACAGTCTGAGGGTGTAATGTTCAGCATTTGACACAGGGATGTCCGTTTTGCATTTGTAAAATGAACATCTTTGTCTTACACTGATGCACATCTGGTGGGCTTACCACTGTTCAATGTTCCGATTTCCCTGACTGTGTGCCCAGCTCCACTGGACATGCAGTTTTGCACATCAATGTCGAAGGACTCATCTGTGTATACAGTGCAACTTGCTTGACACGTGTTTTGTGTGTGTGCAGATGACTGACGTGACACTCCCGTACCCAGGCTGATGTGAGCAGAGCCTTCTGTGTGTTGTGGTTGTTGACTCACTGATGGAGTGTTCTGCTGACATGTTTGGGTCGTGCACAGACAAGGTTTGGCACAGCGGACCTTCCACAGGAGTGGAGTGCCCTCAGGGCAGTGTGTAATCTGGTGACATTGCGTGGGCCTGTGTTGTGTGTTGTGTAAGCATGTCTGTGAGTGTTCCCTTCCCTTTTCCTACACAGGCTGTGTCCCTAGGGATGTTCCTGTTTGTGATGCTTGCTGAGTTGTTCTGTGTTCATCCTGCATCTTGGACCTGGTTTCTCTGTGATGTGGGTGCATGGCAAACTAATGTTCATGAGGTTGTCATCCCAGGTTGTCTTTGTTGTCAGGGCTGGGGATGTAGGCAAACGCAGATGGGACACATTCAGGATTCCCCTTGGCACTTGTTGTTTACACGAGTCATGTGATTTACAGTTTGTGTTAGCTTTCAGTGATTGTGACACGTTGTGTGTGTGACTGCTGCCACTCCTCAGGGTCAGAGCTGCAATGTTGGAAGTTGTGTACGTGTGTTCTTCGTGTGTCACCTTGGCTTCTTCGTTGGTGTGTGACTATGGCCAGGATCCCATTGATTGTGGTGGATTTCACATCATGCCCATGTACGGCATACTGTGCTGTGTGTCAGACATTGACGAGTCTTGTTGACTGGCCATGTGTGATGGGTTTCTGCACCCTAGTTCCCACCACCACCCCTGGTATTGTCATGGGTGCATGTCCAATGTCACCAGTCCATGTGAGCTTCACTGCTGCACATTGTTGGAGATCAGGGTGTGTGGTGTTGAGTGTGGGCAAAAGTGAGTTGTTACACGGCTAGACCCCTACCTCCATATTGGCCTTGGCTGGCAGGCCGTGCTGATTGATTGGAGCTTGTGTAGGTGTGATGGTAGTTAGTTGCTCAGGACACATGGCTGTGGTTCACAGTGTGAACGACATCTAACTTTGTCATCACAGTGGGATTATCATGCAGGCTAGTGTCAGCACAATGTGGGGTCCCTGGGGGTAGTGCTGTGGTGGGTCTGTCTCTTGCTGTGTTAGTTGCTGTTCCTAAAAGCTTGTGTGACATGTGTAATTTGTGCTCCCTCTCATCTAACAATGCCTGATTGCCCACATAGGGGTATCCGATCCATGAGTAACTTTTGTATGGCACTGTATACACATCTGTGTGGTTGGAATTCAGGCCTCCTCATGTGTTGTGTGGTTGCCTGGGGACACTGGCACACCCCCCATAACCTGTTGTGTTTGATATGCAGTGTGAGTCTGTCTGTTTGTGTTTGTGCCTTTGCACCACTGCATTGGCATATCTTGAGTGTGCCATTGGCTGTATGTTGTTTGGTGGCTTTCCCCTGCTGTCCCTGGGACTCCTAGGTCATCAGTCAGCACAATAATCATGGTTTGTATGTTCCATTGCTGCCATGGTATGGTATTTGTTCACCTGACATCTACAGTCTCCACAGGATATCTACATTTGTGTGTCCATTGGTGCAGATATGTGAGTCAGCATTATGATGGTCACTTCTGTCATTGTGTTATTTGTGAATGTTGACAATGCGTGCCCCCATGGGTGATGTTTGTATGCACATGGCCAAAACGAGGTTTCATTGACACTGCACTGTTTCCCTCGACCAATCTATGTTGCTATGGGACACAAGCACTACTATGCCACTGCTGTGTTTGTTGTTGTGTGACCAGGATTCATCCATGCAGTTTGGCTTTGGCAGATTTTACCATGACTGCACTTCCCTTTTGGTCACTGTGGTGATGGGGCTTTAGGCCCCATTGCCACACTGTTCAAAATGTGCATCAGCTATGGACACCACACTTCCCTTTTGGTAACTGTGGTGATGGGGCTTTAGGCCCCATTGCCACACTGTTCAAAATGTGCATCAGCTATGGACACCACACTTACCTTATGATCACTGTGGTGATGGGGCTTTAGGCCCCATTGCCACACTGTTCAAAATGTACTTCAGCTATGGACACCACACTTCACTTTTGGTCACTGTGGTGATGGGGCTTTAGGCCCCATTGCCACACTGTTCAAAATGTGCATCAGCTATGGACACCACACTTACCTTATGATCACTGTGGTGATGGGGCTTTAGGCCCCATTGCCACACTGTTCAAAATGTGCATCAGCTATGGACACCACACTTCCCTTTTGGTCACTGTGGTGATGGGGTGTTCGAGCCCATTGCCACAGTGGCCATGGTCTGCTTGCATTGTGGAGGCCACACACATTTATGTGTGACACATGTGCTAGGGGGTCACATTGTATGTTCAATGTCATGTTCAGTGTTGTAGGCATTTGACACAGACTACACACACTTGTCATGGTGTTGGGGGATGTAATCTTCTGTCATTCCTTATGTGGGAGTATGCTAGTTGTGTCATGCATTACCCGTCCTATGAGTAGCAGTGGTGTTAGTGGTAGGCATCCATCCCCCATGAGTGGGGATGGTAGTAGTGACAGGCATCCAGGCCCCCTGAGTAGGGGTGGTGGTAGTGGTAGGCATCCAGCCCCCCCTGAGTAGTGATGGTGGTAGTAGTAGGCATCCATCCCCCCATGAGTGGGGATGGTAGTAGTGACAGGCATCCAGGCCCCCTGAGTAGGGGTGGTGGTAGTGGTGGGCATCCATCCCCCATGAGTGGGGATGGTAGTAGTGACAGGCATCCAGGCCCCCTGAGTAGTGATGGTGGTAGTGGTAGGCATCCATACCCCTAAGGGTGGGGACGGTAGTAGTGGCAGGCATCCAGGCCCCCTGAGTAGTGATGGTGATAGTGGTAGGCATCCATCCCCCATGAGTGGGGATGGTAGTAGTGACAGTCATCCAGGCCCCCTGCGTAGGGGTGGTGGTAGTGGTAGGCATCCAGCCCCCCTGAGTAGTGATGGTGGTAGTGGTAGGCATCCATCCCCCCATGAGTGGGGATGGTAGTAGTGACAGGCATCCAGGCCCCCTGAGTAGGGGTGGTGGTAGTGGTAGGCATCCATCCCCCATGAGTGGGGATGGTAATAGTGACAGGCATCCAGGCCCCCTGAGTAGTGATGGTGGTAGGCATCCATACCCCTAAGGGTGGGGATGGTAGTAGTGGCAGGCATCCAGGCCCCCTGAGTAGTGATGGTGGTAGTGGTAGGCATCCATCCCCCATGAGTGGGGATGGTAGTAGTGACAGGCATCCAGGCCCCCTGAGTAGGGGTGGTGGTAGTGGTAGGCATCCAGCCCCCCTGAGTAGTGGTGGTAGTGGTAGGCATCCATCCCCCATGAGTGGGGATGGTAGTAGTGACAGGCATCCAGGCCCCCTGAGTAGGGGTGGTGGTAGTGGTAGGCATCCATCCCCCATGAGTGGGGATGGTAGTAGTGGCAGGCATCCAGGCCCCCCTGAGTAGTGATGGTGGTAGTGGTAGGCAACCATCCCCCCATGAGTGGGGATGGTAGTAGTGACAGGCATCCAGGCCCCCCTGAGTAGGGGTGGTAGTAGTGGTAGGCATCCAGCCCCCCCTGAGAAGTGATGGTGGTAGTGGTAGGCATCCATCTCCCCATGAGTGGGGATGGTAGTAGTGACAGGCATCCAGGCCCCCTGAGTAGGGGTGGTGGTAGTGGTAGGCATCCATCCCCCATGAGTGGGGATGGTAGTAGTGGCAGGCATCAAGGCCCCCTGAGTAGTGATGGTGGTAGTGGTAGGCATCCATACCCCTAAGGGTGGGGATGGTAGTAGTGGCAGGCATCCAGGCCACCCTGAGTAGTGATGGTGGTTGTGGTGGGCATCCATCCCCCATGAGTGGGGATGGTAGTAGTGACAGGCATCCAGGCCCCCTGAGTAGGGGTGGTGGTAGTGGTGGGCATCCATCCCCCATGAGTGGGGATGGTAGTAGTGACAGGCATCCAGGCCCCCATGAGTAGGGGTGGTGGTAGTGGTGGGCATCCATCCCCCATGAGTGGAGATGGTAGTAGTGGTAGGCATCCATCCCCCTATGGGTGTGTATGGCATTGGTGTTGGCCATCCCACCCCTATGGTTCTGCTGTTGCTAGTGTAAGTTATTTGTGCATCCCTATGTGTGTGTGACATATTTCGGGTACGTGTAGTTTTTTTGTATTGTTGGTGTTTGACTTACCGTCTGCGCCGTACGCGTCCGTCCCGGTCCCGGTAATAGATGTAGAGTATAGGTAGGACCTGCGCAATGGGATTCATGCTTGGATCGTCTCGTTCAGGTTTCTCGTGTCTTCGAGTCGTACTCGTAGCAGGCTTGTTCGTCTCGTAGCCGTGGATCGTCTTGTGGCGCGAAACGGAGCTTATGTACGGCTCGCCCGGATGCTCAAACGTGCCGGACGTAGCGATGGGTTCGGCGCGTACGGATTGCGCATCGTACTAGTCCGGCCGGAAGGTGCTGTGTATTTGCTTCCGTGCGGCTCGATTCGGCGTTCACGGATCCGGCTCGGGCTGGGAACAGGAGCTGGATTGGGTGAGTACGGCTCGCTCGGAAAATGAGTTGTTCTACGCATCGTACTTGTTCGTCTGGACGAGTGTACGAATCGGTCGGGAAACACGCATTCGGCTGGTATTTTTTCCGGACGAATACTGTTAGGTGCCCTACCGGCCGAGATCGGAATCGACCCCTCAGGGCATATTATCAAGAACGGCGATAAAAATGATCGCCAGTTTAGCGGCAGAAAACTGCAGCTAAAGCGGTGATAATGGGCTTGATAATATGCCCTTGAGAATTCCAATAGAAGTCCATGTTCTGGTGTGAACATGGGCTTCTATTGGAATTCTCTAGGGCATATTATCAAGCCCATTATCGCCGCTTTAGCTGCAGTTTTCTGCCGCTAAACCAGCGATAATTTTAACGCCGTTCTTGATAATATGCCCCAAAGCTCTTTGCCAGATTGCTCACCTCTAAATTGATTAGGATAAGTATGGCTTTGTGCCCAGAAGAAGCACGAGGCACTGCCTGAGGTGACTACTGGTAGCCCGACTAAAATAATAGGAATGTCTGTTGGGCCCAGCAGTGCTGCTTTTAGAGGACTATGAGGAGTCCTTTGACGCGGTCCAATGTCCTTTGTATTTAGAATATTTGAAAGGCTAGGTTTTGGCCTGCGATTATTGGGTTGGATCCAGGCTCCGTACAATGCCCCAACTGCTAGAGTGAGAATTTACTGGGTTCTCTCCTATCGACTTCCAATGTTGAGGGGTACTCAGCAGGGTTGTCCCCTCTCCCTGGTCCTCTTTGCCTTGCTGATAGAGTCACTAGCAGAGAGGGTCTGGAGGGATGCTCAAGTGGCAGGGTTTCAGTGGCTAAGTGAGGCAGAGGATACAGTGTCCCTGTATGCAGAGGATGCCTTAGTGTTCCTGCAGGGCTCTTTAAACTCTGTACAGTGATGATCCAGCGGTATACTAACAACAGATACTCTACTACCATATACTCACCTGGGCCCATAAACACTTACACAAATCCAAGTAGACCGCTGGGTTTAGTTTATATTTTCCTTATTTAGGATTAGTTATTTCTTATTCCTAACTAACCTTTCACTGATCAAAAGTTCTTTCCTCTGGTCAATGGAACATTAGTTGAACTAGTTGATGGTGATAATTAACATAACTTATTAACTATTCTTTAATTAAAGAAAATAACCACAGACTGGGGAAGTTTTAAAATCTTTATCTAAATTAAATGAATGTGAACCATTTCAAATTACAGTACAAACACCCTCATTCGTAAGATTGCAAATCCAATCAAATTTTCATTAAGAAAATATTTCAGACACATACAATAACTATGCCCGGAAAGGAGAGGACAGAGAGAAAAGATCATCTACAAATACCATGAATTTATAGTTACCAAGGATGGTGTGAAGACCAAACCCTCTGGCCAAAGGGCTGGTAAGGGTCCCCGGGGATAGATCAGGAGACAAAGACTTCAGGACAGGAATCAGGACAGGATAGTTAACCTCTCTAAAATACCGACGGCTGCGTAGCACCCCTCTCTGACACTCTCTTCCTCCTCGAGTTTCTTCCGCGATCTTCTTGTCTAACCCAATTAAGTAAAGATAGATGGTTCTGCATTTGATGTCTTCATCAGCATCTCACAGCGTCTCTTTCAGCATCAGCACCACCCACAGCACCGACAGCATCCCGAGCTCTCGACTTCCAGCATCGACGTCTAACTAACTAACTAAAGCTACCTCAGTTATACCTTTCGTTTACCATGTACCACCTACTAAAGTTTCAATATCGCAAAAATACGAAATCTAATTGGTCAGGCAAGGGGGGATGATCATCACACAATGCTTACATATTACTTTTTCCATTGAACTATTGTTCGTAAAACCCATCCCCTTAAACTTTATTCTTTTCTTCCGTTCCCATACATGTCCAAACTTTATTAGATACAATTATTTCAATATCATGAATACAGTCTTCTTGCATGAACTCTTCACCCTCTGTTCACAGGGCACGTCATTCTCGTCCTTGGACGGCTGTCAAAAAACTTGGTCATTCTTCCGGGTTAACTCTCGTGTAGGCATGCGCAAACTTGAATCAGTCGACTCAATTCAGACAAACGTGTAAGGTCCAAATGCGCACTAATAATAAAGTCAAAAGAAGAAATGTTACTTTCACAAATAAATGGTTTCACTGTATACCACCCGTCTCTACTCTAACCCTCTTTACTTATTAATACTTTCCCCGCATTAGCATTAGTAAAATAGCTGGTTTTCATTTCGGCTAAGCAGATGCCATGCACGTGAGTCTTCAAGACTCCATTTTAATGCCTTCTGCACATGCGCCACAATTTCCCTCCAAGCGTTAGTACCGTCATACTGCGTAGATGCAGTTGACGCATATGCGGTAAAGATTTCCCAGTTAAAGCTGGATTAGTCCGTTTTCATTGTTATTTTTATTAGTACACACATACGCAAGCTTCGCTAACCCGCGTGTTTCTGTAGTGAATTTTAATATTTACAAGACGTTGTTAGTAATTCGTTAGTGAGTTAAACGAGAGGATTGCTTCCGAGCAAGTCTCTTTTACGAGTCCTTGCTCCATCAATCCCTGCTCTGATGGCATTTTAAGCCATCACAATATTACCCATCCCATCCCAGATGCCAACTTTAGCACATCTCAATTTTCTATTTCTTTTCTCATTCTTCCATTTGTTACTTCTTTTCCTTCTAAATCTTTCATCTTCTTATATATCTTTCCTTTCATTTCGTCTAGTTGTATCTCCTCATATTCTCTTTTTCGTTTCTTTCCTTTTCCCTCTCTTTCTAAATGTATTCTTCCTTTCCCTCTATTTTTGCAACATTTATATGTAATCATTAATATCATTACTATTGTTATTATCACAACTAATGGTAATATTATTTGACCTAGAAAACTTTTCCCAAAATTAGTAAACCATTTCCCTATTGATGTTATGCTCTTTGTTAGTTTTCCCCACACACTGTCAACCTCCAGTTGGGTCAAGTCTTTATGCATTCTTGTAATGTTTTAAATATATCCTTTAATTTCTCTGCTCTTGTCCGGAATATAAGTGCAGCAATGTTGAATTTTCAACATACCACAGACTCCACCTTCTTTTGCTAATAAAATATCAAGAGCAAGACGGTTTTGTAAAACCATAGACCTGATTGCAACCATCTCTGTGTTAATCATCAAGAATCCTCCTGCAGTGTTTGTAGAAAGACGATCAACTACGGTTGATAATTTACAAATTTTCTGCGAATTTAGAATGACTGCAACTGAGGGTATCAATGCACTAAATATATCTCCTACTAATTCAGAAAAACTAGCTCTTCTTCTTCGTGTTAGTTCATTAGATTTTTCATTGATTCCATTGATTCTGTCCACATGGTATATTTTCGGGAAATCTATTCCAAAATAACAGCTCCCGTACCATCTTGCAGATAACCTATAATAGGCATTGTTCCCGCAGACATAATAAACTCCTGGAAATACAGGATCAGTTCCCCCTTTTAATCCCCACCCTCCTAAAATTGGGAAGTTGTGTTCACACTCACTGGAACCAATGTAGTTATTATTATAATCTGTCTTTAATCTGTGGAGGCAGAATTTTCCCCTTTTCACAAAATCCAGGGACATCGCAGCCTGAGCTTTGTCGTTTGCATAGATTCCCTCTTTCCCAGCCCATGGAGGTACATGGGTTTTCTGTTCAGCAGCTTTCTTTATTAAATCCTATCTCCTTTCTTCTACTAAATTCAAAAACTCTTTTTCTTCTTCACGTAAGGTACAAGTTAAATTATTTTCATGTGCCTGAGCTATATCTATTGAACTCATTGTTAAAAAGAATTCACCCATAAACTGTGCATTCCTACTACTAGCTACTGGATTCATTTTCTCTCTAATAGGCAATTCTGAAAATACTACATCTAGATTTGAATAAAAATACTGAAGTCTCCCTGTAGCATAAAATAGACTTGATAAAATACTACATGACACACCATATGTTAAAGGTATATGGTGATATGTCATCCCTTCTGATACTGATGAGGGTAACTTCATACAAACATAGCAATTATTAATCTCCATTGTATTAACATACTGAAATAACAATTTAGTAAACACATTTGAAGACATATTTTAATCTGACTCATTATGATAATTTGCCTCATCTTCTACCCCTATTTCTATTTTTATTCCCTTTCTTCTATCTACCTTTTCATTAGTAATGGTAATATTTTTGTCACTTGTTTCCATTAATTAAGGTACTCCTACTGTTAGGAATAACCATACTAATACTACCAATAAAATACTACAAAAACAAAATCTAAAACATTTTCTTTTTAAACCTCGTTTTGGTCTTTCGGTGACTTCAACATCTGCCATTTCAATCTGAGAAAATTTCTTCTCTCTTTTTTCTTTCTTTTGTCTGTTAAATTTTCTTTTCTTTTTATTTTAAGGAGGTCTCAATTTGCTTTCATCAATCTGTGCAACATGAACCCTTTCTCTTTCTTCACTTAAACCTAAGTTTTCAAATTCTTCGAGTATATTGTAAGTCCACTCAGGGGCCTTGTATTTTCTGTTTAAATTTCTCAGTCTTGGGCTTCTTCGAGTTAGTTTCACTAAAGTTTGCTTAGATTGTGTTTGACTCGTTACTTCATTTACTTGTTCCGGTTTCTTTTCTGATTTTCTCAAATAATACTTTAATTTCTTCACTCATACTAGCCAATTGTCTCCTTTTCTAACTCTTTTGACCTGAACTGCAATTTCACCTTCTCTATCTCCTTCTAGAATCCTTTTATTTTCACTTAATCTAGGCACAATCTGTCCTTGTTCTCTATTTTCTGTGCTTGGACCTTCCTCTACTTGCACCTGTCCAGGTCTTATTATAATTTGTTCTTCTTCTGCCTGAACTCGTTCTTCTAGATCTACCAGATCCTGTTCAGGTCTTATTTCAGATTGTCCTTCTTCTGCCTGAACTTGTTCTTCTAATTCTGACTCTCCCTCCTCAGGTTCCTGATTGTCTTTGTTTATTTCGACCTGAGTGTGTTCTTCTTTCCCTGTCCTTCCCTGTCTACCTTCCTGCCTTTTCAGTTTTGTTATAGTTCTTGTTTCGACAGCATCATCAGGTATTTCAATTATTGGTATCCAATCTTCCTGACTTGTACTTGGCTGTTCGTCATATAGTTGTCTTTCAGAATCTATCACTCTAGACTCTTCAATTTCACAGCTTTCAACTTCTGACGTTTCAGCCTGCTCAGTCAGTGGTTGCTCTTGTTGTTCTGATGGGCTCGGTACTCTTCTGGTATGACTAACATGAATCCAATTGGGCAAACCTGCACACTTCACCGCTGTGGTAGTGACTAGTATGACTTGACGCGGTTTATCCCACCTTGGTGCTAGACACGACTTCCTTGCGTGTTTCTTCACTAACACCCAATCTCCGGGATTCAAATCATGTGCTTGGTCTGGCTGTCTTTCAACTGCGTCTTCTCCAACCTGGTGAGAGACAGAACGCACCATTTCAGCCAATCCTTTGCAATAGTCCAATACCAGATCATCAGTTATACTCATTAATTTGTTTCCAGGAATAAATGCTTGTCTCATTGCCCTTCCCATGAGAACCTCATGAGGACTCATTCCTGTCTTTCTGTCAGGAATACTTCTGAGACCCATCAGTACAAGAGGTAATGCATCTGGCCATTTCAGCATCGTGGATGCACACACTTTCCCTAATCTTGACTTGATTGTGCCATTTAGCTGTTCGACTATTCCAGAAGCCTCTGGACGATAAGCACAGTGCACTTTTTGTTCAATGTTAAATGCAGCACAGATTAATCGAATTATTTCATTATTAAAATGAGGTCCTCTATCTGATTCCAAAGTGACTGAAAAACCAAAATGAGGAATCAATTCCCTCAACAGTAATTTAGCAACTGTAAGACTGTCATTTCTTCTGGTGGGGTATGCCTCCACCCATCTTGAGAACAGGCACACTATGACAAGTACATACTTTAGTCCATTACAAGGAGGTAACTCAATTAAATCTAGCTGCAACCTGGTGAAGGGTCCTTCTGCCTTTCCAATCATTCCCCAGCTAACCACTGTCTTCCTGCCTGGATTTTGCTGCTGACAGGTTAAGCATCTTTGGCAAAGGCTCTCTGCGACTACCCTGAATTTCGGATTATACCAACTCTGTCTGAATAATCTGATCATTGAATCTCTCCCTATGTGTGATGCTCCATGATATACTATTGCCATTTTAGAGAGCAAACAATCTGGCATGACTCGTCTTCCATCTAAGTACACCCATACTTCATCTTCTGACCTTTTTGTACAGGCTGCTTTTATCCAAATTTCCTTTTCCTCTTCCTCAACTTCTTCTTGTAACTGTCTAATCTCATCCCATGTTTCTGGAATTGAGAAAAACATAAGTTGGCAGCTGGTTTCACCGGTCTCAACTTTTCTATTTATGGCCATTGTATTTTTCGCACAATATGGAGCAATTTGGTCAGCGTATCTATTGCCGGCTGCCACATAGTCATTTCCTGACTGATGTGCAGCGCATTTAACAACTTCTACATCCTTTGGCAATTGTAATGCTTCCAGCAGATCTTTCACATTTTTACTGTTACTTATAGGAGATCCTGAAGAAGTCAGAAATCCCTCTGAATCCAGAGTTGGCCAAAATCGTGCACAACCCCGAAACCATATTGACTGTCCGTAAATATGGTTACTCTCCAATTTTTCCCAATTTTGCATGCCTTTGTTAAGGCCACCAATTCGGCTACTTGTGCAGATTTGACTCCCGGTAAACAGGATGCTTCAACTACCCCTGTTATCTTACATACAGCATATGCAGCACTTAATCCTCCTTCTTCTGTTCTCAGACAAGACCCATCCACAAATATCTCATGATCAGCTTCTTTTAATGGGGTTTCTTTAATGTCAGGACGGGGCTTAGTACACAATTCAGTCACATCCAAACAATCATGATCAATTTAATCTCTTACTTCCTCATTGCACGGGTCTGGCAATAATGTGGCAGGGTTCATAACTGTACATCTTATCACTGTCACTTTTTCTGCTCCCAAAATCACTCTTTCATACTTAGTCAGTCGACTAGGTGTGAGATGTTGTGTTCTTGTCAGAAGAATTTCAACTGAGTGTGGAACATAGACTTTTACAGAATGTCCCATCATTATTGACTCACTTTGCTCCAGCATCATACAAGTAGCAGCTACTGCTTTTAAGCAGCCAGGTAAAGCTGAAGCCACTGGATCCAATGTGGCAGAAAAATACGCCACTGGACGTCGGCTCAATCCATGTCTCTGTGTTAAAACTGAAAGTGCACAATTTTCTCTCTCACAGCAAAACAACGCAAATTCTTTTGAATAATCAGGCATGCCCAAAGCAGAAGCTTCGCATAAACAATTCCGCAATTTCACAAAGGCTTCCAAACATGCATCATTCCAATCAATTGGATCTTTAGCTTTCTTCCGTGTCAATTGTATCAATGGTTTTGCTAGCATGGAAAACTATTAATCCACTGCCTACAGTACCCAACCACTCCCAGGAACATTCTCATTTCTTTTTGAGTCTGAGGTAGTTGCATCTCCTTGATTATTTTTATTCTTTCCGGTGTCACTTTTCTTACTCCTCTTTCTATTTTATGCCCTAAATATTTAACTTCTTGTTGACAGAACTGTCATTTTTCTGGAGACACCTTGTGTCCTCCTTCAGCCAAATGGTTCAGTAATGCAATTGTGTCAGTGACACAATCTTCTCGTGATCTTGATGCCACCAGTAGGTCATCAATGTACTGACCCAGAACCGAATTTCCAGGCATGACTAATGACTCTAAACACTTTTTCAGGATCTGATTAAAAATCGAGGGACTCTCTGTGTACCCTTGAGGAACTCTGCACCATACATAGATACGATCCTCGAACTTAAATGCAAAAAGATACTGGCTGTCTGGATGCAAAGGAATAGAAAAGAATGCTTGGCACAAATCAATTACTGTAAACCAGCCCGCATTCCAAGGTATCTGATAAAGGATCACTGCTGGATTTGGTACTATTGGGCAACATGGTACTACAATTTTATTTATTTTTCGTAAATCTTGCACTATCCTATATTTTCCACTAGGCTTTTTAAGTCCCATGATTGGTGAGTTACAAGGACAACTCATTATTTCTTTTAAAATGCCTTGTTTAACCATTCGATCGATTTCTGGAATAATTCCTGCTTTTACTTCTGGACTCATCTTGTATTGTTGTGTGTTTGGATAAACTGCACCTTCCTTCACTGTCACTTTCACTGGGTCTACATTTGACATCAGCCCAATATCTTTTCCTGTAAAATCCCACACTTCCGGATTGACTGTGGCTCTCAACTCTTCTGGTAATTCATTTTCAGTCATTAATGAAAACATCTCATCTACTTCTGTTCCTTGCTTGACTAGCATCATTTTATATATAACATCTTCATCAGGGGTCTGGAAAGCGACACCATGTGGTGTACAATAGATCGTGCAATTCATTTTGCACAGTAGATCTCTTCCCAACAGATTTACGGGACTGGAATCGCAAACTACAAACTGATGCATTTCTTTAAAGTTTCCAATGTGTACCTCCATTGGTTTCGTGATTGGGGTTCTAATCTGTTGATTTGACACGCCTACAACTTGGATAGATTCTCCCGAGAGGGGTAGGTTTGGGATGTCTCTGTTCTCACAGTAGACCGGGTAGCACCAGTATCCAATAGAAAAGTGATGTCTTTACCTTCCACTTTCCCATCAACAAATGGACCTGACTGATCTACCGGCAAGGATGCGCCAAGCACGCACTCCTCTTCCTCCCCCCTCAGGCACCGTCATTGTACAAAGTCTGAATTTTCCTCATCATTCTGCAACAAATATTGCGCAACTGTTCTATTATTCTTACCACTTTCTCCTTGAAATCCGGTGTTCGTACTGAACTTTTGGTGGTTCACAAAGTTTGGCATAGGAGCTGGTGGCACCTGATATTGTGGAGTAACTACCTGCTGCTGCTGATTCATAAGTACTTCATTCTGCATCTGTGGGATTAAATTTTGATTTGGCCCATTATTATTCTGAATACTCTTACACTCGTTCTTCCAATGTCCAAGCTTTCCGCACGCATGACAAGGAAACTTCTTCTTCGCTTCTTCTCTGTTCATTCGTCCTCTATATTTATTACCATTCACCACTTGATCATTCTGACTCTGCTCTTTCACTTGATTATCAGTCTGAGTATTGGTTTTATTCTCCTGTTGCTCTGCCAACTTTACTTGTGCCCACATCATTTTCTCTTTTAGTTTTCTATGCCTTGCTTCTATGTCGTCTCCGCAGTATTTTGCATACTTTAAAATCTCATCCACTGTCTTACTTTGCCAACACAACATGTGCTGCTGTATCATCCGACTAATCTCTGGTTTCAAACCATATACAAACCGATACACAAAATGTCCATATCCTTATCACCAATATTCTCAAAACCACTATACTGCTTAAACACCTGCAATAACCTTTCATAATACGCATGTACAGATTCATTTGGTTCTTGTGTTGTCCTTTCTATCTTTACCCAATATGTTTCTTTAGGAGGAATTTTCCCTTTCAAATAAGTAATCACTTGGTGATATTTCTTCATCACCTCCTCTGAGGGTGCTCCTGTCTTTGAGTCTCTAGCATACTCTTCACTTGGCCAATCTATTGTAATCTTACACTCTGTCCATAAATCAGCAGGTACCACAATGTCAAACAAACTATCCAGATCCTTCAATAAGACTTTTGAAACCTTCACAAATCTTTCTACCTGTTTATACCATTCAACTGGTTTTTCTCTCAATTTTGGAAAATCATTTGTAAATGACAAAATATCTTGTCTACTCCAAGGAACATGAACATATCCTCCTCCTGGAACCTCTCTCATTGGACACCATTTCTCAACCTTTTCTGTTTCCCTAACTGGAAATGCAGATGATGCTTCTCTCGCTTGAACTTCTTCTTTCTTTCTTATCCATCTAATTCTCCATTTATCAATGTCTCCCCATTTTCGCAAAATATTCATTAACTCCTTTATCTGTAGTCTCTTTCCAGATGCATTAACACTTTTTAAATCTTTGTCAGTAAAATCCACTCGATATGGTTTCTGCAACAACTTTGATTGCCCTATATCTATTCCAATTTCTGAAGCAACTTCTGTTAATTTCTCATGAAATACTCTTGCTCTTCTGGTTATACTCTTACATAAAAATAATAATTCTTCATCATTGTAAACATTCAATCTTTCTATGCCCACACTTCCCACTATCATTTCTTCCAATTCCACTTTCAATCTACTGATGTCTAAAATCTTTGGTGGTGGGTTCCGATTATCTATTTCCTGTGCCCATCTTTCTATGTCTTCAGGGGTAACTACTGTTGCACCTCCAGTTCCTATAGGAACCAAAGATCTCTTCTCTCTCAAATTCATAGGCGTTACTCTTTTCGGAGTTTTAGTTGAAGGTTTCACATTAGGGAGATCCATTAATGAAATAACTGATTCACTTTTACTGACCTGGTCATCTGTAATTATTACTTCTTTTCTAGGACTGTTTAACGGAATTGTCACAGTTTGTGGTTTCTGGCAAGTCTTTTTATCTCCGGACCAATAGTCACTGGTACTGTCAAAGCTTCAGTATTCAAATTTAATTGACTTATTTTCTGAACTAATTCTTCTCTAGTTTTATTTAAAACATCTCTCATTATCTTGCAGCACCCTGTTAAATGACGTATCATGTAAACTTTGTGGGGTTAAAGGCATTCCTATCACTGGTGCGCTTGGGGTAACCTTACTAGTTGCTTCTTGATATGGTGGTGGATTTTTAATTAAAATATCCTCTAATAACTCATCATCTGATTCACCATATCCTGTTGTATTCAAGTGTTTCGTTTTCTCTTTACACTTTCCTCCAGACTGTTCCTCAGCCATTAATACTGGATATAAACCTTCAGATACCATAGCTCTCCTCCACTGTTTCATCTGCCCTTCACGTGATTCATGCAAGTATCTGGGAAAGAATCCTTTATATCTCCGACCTCTGCATTTTTCGGGTTCATATGACTCAGTCTCCCATTCTTCCAAAGCCTCGTATTGAGTTAACCTCGGTCTAGGTTCCAAATCATTCATTCTCATTTTCAAATTCTGAAGAATTCTCCCATTAAACATACCATTTTCAGGAAACGCTAGCACTCCATCACCTTTCGTATATACTATCCAATTTTCCAACTACACGCAAGTATGATATCCTTTTTCCATCATCATAAAGGATGCTGGTGTCTTCGGTGGTGGAATAGGAATTCCCTCTCTAGTCAACACAGGCTTATCTTTCTTAAAGAAATTCTTAATTTTCTTTATAAACAACATTTTTCTCTTTTCTCCATACATCCTAGATGAACGATATATAAAATTGTATTCTGCAAACCCTTGAAATCTTCTATCTGCACGTCTCACACTAGCAGTCAAATCAAAATCCTGCATACAATCTCTCTTTCCACCAATCCTAGAGCGACTTCTAACTGGTTATCCAATAAAAATCAGGCTCGCGCTCGTGGTCTGACCAATGCCAGCGCTGCCTTTCCTGACGTCAGTTCTGCTCCTTACTACTGAGCCCTCCTTTACAAGGCTGCTTCTGTCACATGCACGCTGTTTCAACCTATCCCAGCGCGGCTCTCTGTGACGTCAGTGCAACTCCGGCGACTGACCCTCCCTTCTCAAGGTAATACGAAAACTTATTTTCTTAATGCTTTGCATTAAATTCTTTTTTATTAACGACATAAAAACATTCGCTACTCTGCCTGTTCCACTAAAACCAAAGGATAGATTATTTCTTTCCACTGCGAGTAAAACCTTCCGCTTACTCTTCACACACTGCGAGTAAAAACCTTCCGCTTACCCTTCATTCAAGCTCCAGAGAACCTGCTACTCCTCCAGTGTCACCCGTATTGGGAAATGAGACCAAAGTTTCACCAGCGAACCCCTTTTTCTATCATTCGCACTCTACTTTTATACGAAATAGTCCCTAGTTTAACACTGCCAGCCCTGCGTAGCTTCTCAGTGCTATTCCAACAGACGAGTAACCTCACTGCAGTATGGCTTCTGTCACCACCCGCTATTCATTCCCCGGGAATTCTGGACAACATAAAACAAAGACGCTAACTCTTTTGTTAAAACATAAATCAATAATCAATAATCTATACTTATCACCAAACTAGTCAATAATAACCATAACTCTGCTACCAGAAAACTGATCCAGCGGTATACTAACAACAGATACTCTACTACCATATACTCACCTGGGCCGATAAACACTTACACAAATCCAAATAGACCGCGGGTTTAGTTTATATTTTCCTTATTTAGGATTAGTTATTTCTTATTCCTAACTAACCTTTCACTGATCAAGAAGTTCTTTCCTCTGGTCAATGGACCATATTTTTTTTTTTTTTTAATTTTTCAAAACCTTTATTGAACATAGTCAGCATTACCAACATACATGTTGCATCAAGTCAAAGCACTGAGCGCATAAGACCATCTACGAAGCACCTCAAGAGTAGGGGGAGTATTACAGACAAAAAACAAACAGTGTAATATGCAGCATGACAGAGCACCCTTGAGCAACAAATATCTGAAATGTGTGGGGGCAGCACTGCAGAGGGGGGCATTATGTCCGGTCAGGAGGGAGGGAGAGGGACTGGGCGGGAGAGGGCCAGCAACCAACACCGGCAGCCGCCGCGGGCGGAGAGCCGGCGGGGAGCGCGGGAGAGGCAGTCTGGCCAGAATGTGATCGGGTGTGGAGGTATATCACCAGGGGGCCCCATATGTCAATCGGGCGAGATCTGGCAGGCATAAGGTCCCAGAATTCAGACAGAAGAGTTTGACATCTCGATGCGTCTTCCAGCCAGTGAGCGAACTGAGGTGCCGGCCTGCGCCCCCAGCACATGGACACCCTGCGCCGCGCGAGGACAAGCAGCATTGCGACCAATCGGCGAGAGGCATCCGGACAGAACTTAACAAAGCCTAGCAAGCACAACGGTGGGTCGGGTTGGACCGGTGCGGAAACGATCTCAGTGAGGGCGGCACAGACCTCCCGCCAAAACTCCGACACCCTTGGGCACAACCAGGCCAGATGAGCGAAATCCGCAGCAGGGGCAGAACAACGCAAGCACCTGTCGGTGGGAACAAGTCCCATTTTATGTAGCAGAACGGGGGTTCGGTAAAGCCTGTGCAGGTATTTGAAGTGTATAAGGCGGAGACGGTAATTGGGAGAGAGTTTCTTCGTCTGGCTACAGCAATAAAGCCAGTCGGCTTGGGAAATGTCCATACCAAGGTCCTCGCCCCACGCCACGCGTGCGCGATCAGTGGAGACGACGGAGGTTGATAACGTAAGGGCGTATAATTTGGACACCAGCTTCCGGGGGGAGGTAGAAGAATATATAAAATCAAGCGCGCTCATCGAAGGTGGAGGTTGTGGGAACGTGGGGTGTAATTCCTTACAAATAGACCGCAGCTGATAATAGAGCAATGTGTCCATAGGGCCAGAGGCAGCAGGAAGAGAATAGAAGGTGTTTCCAGGGTAGAGATCCGCCAGTGTCTCCAGCCCCAAGCGGGCGGCATGCTTAGCCATGCCGGTTGGATGGAAAGGTGGGAACGCATGGTGGCGCACAATCGGCATAGCATTTGCTGAGAGCAGCGGAGCATTGGAGAGGCGACGCAATCCCGACCAGGCCCAGCGTAAAGTCCCGACCGTGTCCACCTCAGCCCGCGCGCGGCCGCCCGGAGCAAACAGGGTGGTAGCCAGCGGCCAAGGAGCAGCAAGATCAGCTTCGACCGCAGCGTGCGGCTGAAAAGGGGAGGGATGAATCCAGAAGTGAAGAAAACTGGCCTGGGCACTTAAGGCATACAGTTTGAAGTTGGGGGCGCCCATGCCTCCAGCCGACATGGGGAGAGTGAGGACATCATAGGCAATCCTAGGCTGCCCGCCAGCCCAAACCAGAGAAATGATCAGGGAGCGAAGCTTATGGAAAAATGGGCCGTCAGTGGTATGGGAATAGTTAAAAAAAGATAGAGAAATTTCGGGAGGACTACCATCTTGGCAATGGCAATACGCCCAGCCAGCGACAAGGGGAGCCGGTTCCAATGGGGTATCCTGGACTCGAGCCAATCTACGGCCCGTCCAAAGTTAGCCTTCCAGAGATCGTCCAGATCCCTACTCAACCAGACACCCTAGTAGCGGGTGGGGCCGGAGGCCCATTTAAAAGGAAAGTCCGGGGTGAATTGTGTGGTGGCATCAGTAAGAGGGAACAGCACTGACTTACTCCAGTTCACCTGTATTCCGGATAATCCACCAAACCGTAGTATCTCACGCACAAGGGGGCTGAGGTTGTCTTGGGGGTGGCGGACGTACAGTGTAATATCATCCGCGTACATGGAGACCAGGAGGGCGCGGGTCGAGAAGCCAATGCCCCTCTGAGTATGGTGCTGCCGGAGTCTGGCCGCAAGAGGCTCCATCGCAATGGCGAAGAGCATGGGGGAGAGCGGGCACCCCTGTCGAGTGCCACGCTCAATTAGAATAGGGTCAGAAACTTGTCCATTGAGCCGAAGGCGGGCAGAGGGGCGCGTATAGAGGAGTTGAATTTTACGAATAAAGACATTGCTGAAGCCGAGGCACGGCAAGAGATAGAATAAGAAGGGCCACTCCAAGGTGTCGAATGCCTTGGTGGCATTGAGAAGAGCAGCCACTGTGGGGAGGCTAGGATTAATCTGGTGCAGAACGGAGAATATAGCCCGAAGGTTGTGAGATGTTGCGCGGCCCGGAATGAAACCGGACTGGTCCGGGAGAGCGATGAGGGGCATGAAGTGGAGAAGACGGGAAGCTATCAGTTTCGCAAAGATCTTATTATCCGTGTTGATTAAAGAAAGGGGACGGTAGGAGTCGCGGCAATCCGGGGGCTTGTCTGGTTTCAGAAGAAGTGTTATGATCGCCTCAAGGAGCGATGGCGGGAAGAGGCCACTGTCGAAGGAGTCATTGTACATAGCGGCCAGGTGCAGCACCAGAAGCGGGGCGAATGTCTTATAAAAAGAAGCCGGGAGGCCGTCCGAGCCAGCGGCCTTATCACCGGGCAAACCAGAGATGGCAGCAAGTATTTCTTCCTTAGAAAAAGGCTCGTCTAGGAATTTGCGGTGATGGTCCTCGAGCCAGACGAGTGAGATGGTGTCAAAAAATTGGTCGAAGTCCGCCCGCGAAGGTGTGGGGCCCGCGGCGTAAAGGTGCGTATAATAATCCGAGAACCGTGACTTGATTTCCTCTGGGGAGGTGGTTCTAGCAGGGCCGCCGTCCTGAAGTGCCGAAACATACGATGCAGCGCGGGGGGACGAAGGAGGCCGGCCAGGGTCTTGCCAGGCCGATCGCCCTCGCCGAAACGGCGCGCCCGGGCCTCTCTGCCTAGAAAGGAGAGTTCCCTCTCGGCCTCCCTGGCAAATTCTGAGTGCTTTTCGCGCAGGCGAGCAAGTGTCTCGGAGCTGGGGCGAGTTGCCTGAGCAGAGTCCAGGGCCTTAATCTCCAATTCTAATGTTCTTAATGTGGTGCGGAGGGAGCGGAGGACTCCGGATTGTTTTGAAATGCACTCACCGCGAATCACAGCCTTAAAACCCTCCCACAGGGTAGACGGCGAGTCCACGGAGCCGACATTCAAGTCAAAATAGTTGGAGATCGCAGTTTGGATCTCGGCACAAAAGACCGAGTCGCGAAGAGCGTACGAGGGGAGCCGCCAGGCGAAGGCCCTACGCGGGGAGTCGGGAAGGCGTAAACAGAGCTGGACCGGCGCGTGGTCAGAAAAAGTACGCGCTATATTAGTGACGGATGTAAGCCAAGTGAGGACGTCAGGAGAGGTGATCCAAAGATCAATACGAGACCAGCAGCCACGGGTACCGGTGACACAAGTTCCCTTGCGGGCCTCAGGCCACACGTGTCGCCATGCGTCATACAGTGAGTTATCAGCTAGCAAGGACTGTAAGAAAGCCGCGGATTGCGGGTGCGACGAGTGGGGGCCCGAGCGGTCAAGGACCGCAGAAAGGGTAACGTTGAAGTCCCCCCCCCAAAGGAGTGCCGCAGGGCCCAGTGTGGATATTAAGTGCCAAATATTAGTGAAAAAGGCAGGGTCATCCGAGTTGGGACCGTATATAGCAGCAATCGTCATTGGTTGGGAAAGTAAGGAGCCATGTAGAATAACATACCGTCCCTCAGGGTCAGTGAGTACCCGATCAGTGTGCCATGGAAGTCCCCTGCGTATCAAAATGGACACACCACGAGAGTAGGAGGAATAGAAAGAGGAGTGTGAGTCGCCCCAGTGGCGCGACTGAAGCCTAGCGGCGGTCGCAGGCAACAAGTGAGTCTCCTGTAAGAGACAAATGTCAACTTTATGACGGAGTAGGTGTGAGTGAATGAGCCGGGCCTTGCGGTGGTCGTTGAGGCCACGAATATTCCAGGACCAGCATATGGTTTCAGTCATACTGTGTGAGGACGTAATAGGAGGGAGCGCAGGGCCGCGAGTAGGAGCTGCAGTCAAAAGCTAGCATGTGTAGCGGGGAGGTCATACTTGGATAGAACAAAGGCGAGTCAGCTGCTTGAAGTCTGAAATGGAGCCGGCAAGAGCCCGCCAGGGGGGAAGGTGTGACACTGGGGGGAACAGCAAGGGTACAAGAACAATGAGGCAGGCAATGACCCCCATAGGGCACCAGTCGAAGGGAGGGCGCGGTGTCTAGCTCAAACGTGATGCAGTGATCGAGCGCAGCAGTGGTGTAATGCGTACTGAAGGAATACATAAATTGAAAGCATAAATACATTAACTTTTCTGGAAAAAAACACAATCCCAGGAGCCAACCACCCCCACCCCAAACAAACCCACCCCATCGCACCATGATTGAGAGTATAAATCTTGCAATGTGAGAGCAGAAAAAATGCGATGAACCACGAAATAGCCGCGAAAGGCGGACACAACAACCCAACACCCCTCCACCCACCACCCACACCAACCCCCCAATCAGGTCGAGTAACCACCCACACCAACCCCAGGGGACCCCAACCGGGAAGGGGAGAATCAGCAATAGAAGTGGGAATCATCCCGTGGGGCATGGCGACGCCTAGCGTACCCCCTGCCAGGAAAGGCAGGGTGGCCAAGCCAGAGCGAACAGCAGACAACACAGGCAGGTAATATAATGCAACTAAATTAGAGCCTGTAAACCCAGCGGAACAAGAAAAGAGGAGAAAGAAACCATGATGGGCCGCAGCCAGTTGAACAGCCAAGGGGCAGCCGGGGGAATGAGACCGCCACTGCGCTACACAGTCTTGTACAGAAGGGCCGGGGGCCAGAAACAATAAAGAGGTACAGTTCAGTCATTGTCACTCAAATTGGCCGCAGCAGGGTCTTGAGAGCCGGCTGGAGTGGAGTGGTGAGAGCGGTCCAGCTGTTTGGCAAAGGCGAGGGCTCCCTTTGAGTCCGGGAATACCAGGGTTTTAGAGCCCTGTCTGACCCGCAATTTGGCCGGGTAGGCTAGCGAGTTGGACACTTCGTGCTTTTGCAAGATGCGTTTTGCGGGCAGAAACTCGCGGCGGGCAGTCTGCACAGCCAGGGTGTAATCGGGATAAAAAGACAAAGTGTTACCTTGGTGGCGGATCACACCTCTTTCCCTGGCAGCCCGGAGGACCGCGTCCCGGTCCCGGAAATTTAGGATCTTCGCAATGATCGGTCGAGCAGGCAGGCCAGGGGCAGGCCGAGGGCCGAGGAGCGGTGCGCTCTCTCCACGACAAAGACCTGGGAAAGCACTTCTCCAAACAGTTCTCGCAACAGCTGCTCCACGTAATCCTCCATCCTGGAAATATTGGAGGACTCCGGCACACCAGTGATGCGGAGGTTACTCCTGCGGGAGCGGGCCTCCAAATCTTCGTTCTTAGAACGGATGAGGTCAAGGATTTTGTCCATTTGGAGCAATTTTTGGCGGTCTTGGGTGGCGGAGTCCTCCACATCAGACACCCTCGACTCGACGTGGAGCAGACGGCCATCGTGCGCATCCACCCTGGACTTGACCACATCCAGGCGAGAAGCCAGTTGCTCCAGCTGAGTGGCAATCCCGGACACCGCCGACTTCACCTCCAGCATGATGGCCTTCAAGTCATCCTCACGTGCGGCAGCCATTTCCATGGGTGCGGGCAACTCGCCCCCGTCAGCAGTGGCGCCCTCCTGACGCGTCTGCCTCCGCTGCTCAAAGGTTAGTCGGGGCTGTTTCGGGTCAGCTTTACCCATGGCGGCCTCCTAGAGCAGGGAGCCCCAAAAAGGCCCGCAGCGTTACAAGTGGAAAGTGCAGCCGGTAAGGGCACAGGTAGCAGGAAGATGAACAATGGGGGGCAAAGAGGATCCCCCTCCACGAGGCAGGAGTGCAGCAGGCGTAGGGCCCGGGCCGCAAATGCGACGTTGGGGGCAGTGGACCCCGATCTCGCAGCCAGCGCGCAGGCCCCTCCACTGAGCCGTCGCCACGCTCCCAAGGTGGCGCAATCCAGGAGGCAGCCGGGGTCCAACACAAGAAGGCTCGCTCCGGAGACTGTGTTTGGCGCAGAGGTGTGGCATGCACCGCCACAGTCCCCGGGCCTTGGTGCAATGGGGGGCCCCTGCAGTGCTGGGTGCCGTGAAGAAAGGGAGGACCTGGGTGGAGGGTCGACCCGGCGGTGCACCCAACCGGCAGAGAGAGCTGGATGATCAGAGGGCCAGGCAGGGGGGGCAGACACGCACCAGCGCGCCCCGGAGTCGCCCTGAAGAGAAGGCCGGACTGTAGGCCGCTGCAGCCAAGTCAGGGGACACCCCGATCGCGGGCTCCCCTCCCAGATCCCTGCTCACCGCCGGTGTCCACAGAGGCAGCCGAGACGATCGTGAGCGCAGCAGGTGGAACCCAGCCGGGAGTAGCGAGGGGGCAGCAAACCGCGGCAGGGGGACGCGGGGAGCGCGCCGCCCCCTACACCCGGCCCACCAGCGCTGATATCGGAGATGCTCAGGACGCCTACTCAGGGTGGGGCCGGGCGGTACAGCGAGCGTGATCCCAGGCCCGTCCCAGAGCACCCCCAAGCAGCAAGATTCACCGGCGGATTGTCGTGGCCGCAGGGCCAGTGGTGGAAGGTCCGGTTGGCGTGCGGAGAAGCACGGGTAGCGCAGGCCGGGCCCCGGTGAGTGAGCAGACGTCTAGGCCCGACTCCCGGAGGCGCCGCAGCCAGTCACAGCCAGGTCGTAGGGTCGCGGTGAACGGCTCCGAAGCCGCCGCCGGTGCAGGGAAGCTGCGAAGGTAGGTCACAGGCAGCGATGTGTATGAAGTCTGCCGGATAATTGCAGGATTTAAGGCTTGGCCGGCAGAGCCCACTCAAAGTGTGGCCATCTTGCAGCCGGCTAAGCCACGCCCCTGGTCAATGGACCATTAGTTGAACTAGTTGATGGTGATAATTAACATAACTTATTAACTATTCTTTAATTAAAGAAAATAACCACAGACTCGGGAAGTTTTAAAATCTTTATCTAAATTCAATGAATGTGAACCATTTCAAACTACAGTACAAACACCCTCATTCGTAAGATTGCAAATCCAATCAAATTTTCATTAAGAAAATATTTCAGACACATACAATAACTATGCCCGGAAAGGAGAGCAAAGAGAGAAAAGATCATCGACAAATACCATGAATTTATAGTTACCAAAGATGGTGTGACGACCAAACCCTCTGGCCAAAGGGCTGGTAAGTGTCCCCCGGGATAGATCAGGAGACAAAGACTTCAGGACAGGAATCAGGACAGGAAACTTAACCTCTCTAAAATACCGACGGCTACGTAGCACCCCTCTCTGACACTCTCTTCCTCCTCGAGTTTCTTCCGCGATCTTCTTGTCTAACCCAATTAAGTAAAGATAGATGGTTCTGCATTTGATGTCTTCATCAGCATCTCACAGCGTCTCTTTCAGCATCAGCACCACCCACAGCACCGACAGCATCCCGAGCTCTCGACTTCCAGCATCGACGTCTAACTAACTAACTAAAGCTACCTCAGTTATACCTTTCGTTTACCATGTACCACCCACTAAAGTTTCAATATCGCAAAAATACGAAATCTAATTGGTCAGGCAAGGGGGGATGATCATCACACCATGCTTACATATTACTTTTTCCATTGAACTATTGTTCGTAAAACCCATCCCCTTAAACTTTATTCTTTTCTTCCGTTCCCATACATGTCCAAACTTTATTAGATACAATTATTTCAATATCATGAATACAAGTCTTCTTGCATGAACTCTTGACCCTCTGTTCACAGGGCACGTCATTCTTGTCCTAGGACGGCTGTCCAAAAACTTGGTCAGTCTTCCGGGTTAACTCTCGTGTAGGCATGCGCAAACTTGAATCAGTCGGCTTAATTCAGACAAACGTGAAAGACCCAAATGTGCACTAATAATAAAGTCAAAAGAAGAAATGTTACTTTCACAAATAAGTGGTTTCACTGTATACCACCAGTCTCTACTCTAACCCTCTTTACTTATTAATACTTTCCCCGCATTAGCATTAGTAAAATAGCTGGTTTTCATTTCGGCTAAGCAGATGCCATGCACGTGAGTCTTCAAGACTCCATTTTAATGCCTTCTGCACATGCGCTAGAATTTCCCTCCAAGCGTTAGTACCGTCATACTGCGTAGATGCAGTTGACGCATATGCGGTAAAGATTTCCCAGTTAAAGCTGGATTAGTCCGTTTTCATTGTTATTTTTATTAGTACACACATACGCAAGCTTCGCTAACCCGCGTGTTTCTGTAGTGCGTGTTATTATTTACAAGACGTTATTAGTAATTCGTTAGTGAGTTAAACGAGAGGATTGCTTCCGAGCAAGTCTCTTTTACGAGTCGTTGCTCCATCAGTGACGCAGATCTTTGAGGTTTATGGGCAGGTCTCGGGTCTACAGGTTAATTGGGCTAAGTCTACTTATCAGCAGCTAAGTGTCCCTATACCGCAACACGTTCTGCCAATCTCATTACGATGAGTAGCTGATATGGTTTAATACCCGAGGGTGTGGATTATCCATGATAGACAACAGGTTTGGGATTTGAACAGCAACGCAATGTTTGAGAATTGGTCCTCACTGACCACATCAATTTTGGGTTCTTAGATGGGCACGTAGTAAGAGGTTCTTATATGGTTATCTACTCCTATCTCTACCACAAGGTACTAGGGTTCAGCTGCTGTGTTGACATGAGGCCCTGCGCTGTATCAGATGGCTCAAATAGAAGACTGTTCTGACCCCTTTGTGACCGGGCTCTTGGCTGGTGAGGGTATCACAACTGTCTGGCTTTCCGCAGTGGAATCTAATTAGTCTCCTCCATGAGTGATGCTTGGGTACAGGAACACATGAAATCATTTGAAGAGCTGATGGCGGAATTCGACTTTCATTGGTGCAGGAAGGTGCCCTTTCCTGCACAAAAACAATCCTCCTTACAACGCAGGCACCCTTGTACCATGGTGAAAGAGTGCCTGCATTGGCGCAAGGCAGCACATTGTGCACCAGCAATGGGAAAAGGCAGGAATGAACTGTATAAATAGGGCGCATTCCTGCCCTTTCCCTGTAATGCAGAGTAGCAAGCTTACTTGCTGTGCTATTACAATTTGTTAAATATGGTACTAAGAACCTAAGATAATAGTAACACTACGACACATTACTCTACGAAGGTGTCTGGAATGTATTGATTCAGTCCAAGAGGTATAACCAGAGCTTAATTTTTAAAAACAAATTAGTACGGGTGCCCACAGCTATTCCAAGAAGAGTACGGCTGTGGAGAAGTGTAATCTTGATCCCATTTGAGATAACGTAGGAGTGCATCATAATCATGAGTAGTCAGCACTTGAATATATTCTGTGTGATTAATGTTACTAAGGAGAGTGGAGTATTGCATATTTAAAGTACTCCACCTGGAGAATTTGTGTATTAAATGTGATAATTAAAGGTCCATGTAACATTCAAATATTCGATGACAGGAGAAGTCAACAAAATGTGTCCCATTGTGAGGTTAATATATTTGAATGTGAATGTGTAAACAAACATTTAACATTTATATGTGTAGAATTATTTTCATGCAGGTGCATTTAGAATTACATCTTTGTAAGTCTTTACAATTTATACATGTATTAAGAAGCTGCATTTATTGTGTGTAGAAATGTGCAAGTATTCTGTAACCCAGTGCACTGTTAAAGTTGACTAGAGAAGGCCTCGAGAAAACAGTTCAGTTCATGTTCGCGTTAAAATCTAACATGTAATTCGTATTTAACCTTCAATGCAGAATGCATTTATTTGTATTTTGTTTTCACTGCAGATATGGATAAGACCTCATTATTTAGCATAGAAGGGTTTTTGTTTTCATTAGATAGCAAGGTATGAGAAGACGAAGTTGGCAAGCAGAAGAGCAGTAATGTGCAAGGAGATGAGTTCTCATGGAATAGCAGAGGAATCACCAAGGACAAAGGAAGTTGCAAGTTATCGATGTGGGAAAGGTGGTGGAAGTATCCAGTTGTGCCAGAGCCATGGAAATTCACTAGCAAGGGTCACGTGGGATTATCTACCCTGAATGCAATTGATATTTTATGCTGAACGTAGTGAGGGACAGGGGAGTCATCTTAGGATTTCACGGAGAGCAGATCTATGCTTCTGCTTGTGTGGCTTTATGCTACATGACCCATGGTTGGAGTGCCTTCTACTGAAGACTCCGATAGCTGACACCTTTCTGATTTCACCTTTACCAAATGCTTCTTACCTTAGGGTTGTCCCCTTTTAAGGTAGTGTAGGGAGAGAGATAGCTTGCTCATGCTTACTTTGGAAAATCATCTGATGAAAATTGATACTCAATTATTTTTTCCTGATCTTCTGTATCGTCGTCATAGAGTTAGTCGTCCGCTTTGTATTATATAGGGTAAATCTCTTTAGGAGATTTGGACTATCTTGGGCTTTCTGTATTTCTATATGATCATGTTGAGATTGGTCTATTTTGATTTGTTTCTAAATTTATAATTAAACCCTACTGAACTCAGATTAACTTGTAGAGTGGGTTATTGTGTGGCCACATTGGTTACACTGTATTGAGACATTAACAAGTGATAGTTTTCTCCCTTTACTTCTCATGCTGGTATAAAGGTCGTCGATCTGAAAATTAATGTTTGAGTGGGCCTGAGCTCCATCAGCTGGCACTATCAAATGCCACGAGTTGCCGATTAACAGGGCTGCTTAATTTTGTTTCCACCTTCACTGTCTTTCTTTCGCCTCGTCCACTTCCTTTCTTTTTATCTCATCCTCTCTGGGCTGTTTTTTTATACCTTCTTTCTTTTGTTACAGTTTTTCTATTAGTAGCTTTCTCCTTCTTTCTTCCTTTTCAGCTGTCCTTTTTCTTGCGCTTGGGCAAAGTTTGATGAGGGAAAATAAATCATGATCACGAGAAATGAGTGCGGTGCCCACCATCTACAACCACTGGCACACAAATTAAGCAGTGGGTTCAACAATGATGTTAACTAATGATTGAAAACATTTGTTGGCACACACAGTTCATAGAACTCAAACATAGAAAATGTGTTAGTTAAAAGTATTCAGATTTTTAAGTAAATTCTACACTAAACTACACCAGGTGTTACATATATTAGCCTTACCCATGTCGTTAATTTCTACTCGATGCTTCCAAGGTCTCTTCCTTAAGCGTTCCGGACACGTTTGAAAAATATATATTTTTTCTAGAAAAGATAAGTTGCACTACACTTTACAACTGGACAGGTACCTGCTGCATGCAACTTTGATGAGTTCAAGTTCAAGTTTTTATTTATTTGATTTAGACCTCAACTGAGGTCAACAAATACAATTACATAATATAAAATAGTTGTATTTATACTTTTATTAGTGCTTTAAAAATCATTATATGCATTGTAAATTAAGGTTGGCGAAGAAAATACATGAATTTTTAACTGTTAGATTTATACACTTTTAAAACAACTTTAAAAAACTCTTTAAAAACTTGAACAAGTTATATCAGACAAATTCATTTGGGGGAGACTTACACAGCGTA
This sequence comes from Calotriton arnoldi, assembly GCA_963921515.1. Classification (NCBI taxonomy): domain Eukaryota; kingdom Metazoa; phylum Chordata; class Amphibia; order Caudata; family Salamandridae; genus Calotriton; species Calotriton arnoldi. Next base: position 796,152 of record CAWUFW010003758.1, read on the forward strand.
ATTAAATCTTGGGTTAAGTTGACATTATATCTAAAATGGATAGGTTTTATAAAACATCGCCGAGCCTCTACCAAAGTCGGATTTGGACAGGTTAAGAATACGTGGAAAAGGTCTTGTACTCCGCCGTTACACATCAAAAATACCAGAGGTATGTTCAAGGGAGTTCCATCTGGAGGAATAAACTTTTAAAGGGAGAATTCCTAGTCGCAAAAGAAGAATACAGCCCCTTACTCTATGTTGTAGCTGAAACTTTAAGTAGTGCTCAGGAGCTTTATATACTATATTTTCCGCAAATTTTTTATAATACTTTAATTGGGTACAGTACTCCTTATCTAATACGAAGCTTATTCTCGGCATCATATGTTTTTGAAAGAGCTTCAGATGCGCTGGAGACCAGGGGGCCGATTCCGATCTCGGCCGGTAGGGCACCGAATCGGATTCGGCTTTACCAGATCCGATTCGGAGGCCTCGTTTCCGACCGATTCGTGCATGCGTCCGGGCGAGCGAGTACGATGCGAGCGTACGCGAAATCGCCGACCGACTCGTTCGCGGGTCCGAACCGCACCGACCGACTCGTTCGCGGGTACGAACCGCTCCGACTGACTCGCACGGACACGACTCGCACCGCGCAATGGAGACGTTCCCCGACCGAGCAAGTACGGTGCGCGCCTCGAGCAGTCAGACCGACTCGCGCCGTCCGGCTACAAAGAGCAGTCGGAGCCGGACTTCTGGGGTCCGTGTCGGACCCCCCTGCATGCGTAGCCGCGCGAGTCGCACACAGGGGGGACCCATGGGTCCCCCCTACATGTGCATGTACGGTGCGAGTCGCATTGACGCATACCCGCTGTAGGGGGTGCCCTTGTTCGCGACATACCCATTCAGTCAATGGGAGCCCATGTACGCGTTGTACGACCGGCTCCCATTGACTTCAATGGGAGTCCGACCGAATCGAGTCCGATAGCATACGGACGCATCGTACTCGTTCGGTCGGGCTGCTAGGGTCCGATTCGGTCGGAAATCTCTCCGGGTCAGGCTCGGTCGGAGAGATTTCCTGCCCGAATCGGAATCGGCCCCCAGGTCTGCAAAAGTGCTACAGTGCATTATGATGCCTCAAGGGCAACTTTAAGGTTCCTATTAAAAGTATGCAGTGCCGATTCTTCTCTAAAAGTCTCTCATTTTAATATGTGTCTTAGGGTGCCAGGAGCAGCGTGTAAGAGATTAAAAGCCCACCGTATAATATTACAAACAGCTTGAGCGTATGTGCTTGTTAGAGAGAGCTCGAGACGTAAGGCTTGTACGGGGACTGATTGGGTGACTTTTAGCAATTTCCGTAGGATAATCCCTTCCTCCACTTTTATTGGATGCCAGGTTTTGATCTGTATATTTTCCAAGGCATGAGATAAAATGGTTGGAATTTTCATACTGTAGACCTCCAGCAGGGATTTAAAGTGTCTATTCCCAGTTGAGCAATAAAATCTCTGCAATGCCCCAGTATGGGCGTCTGCTTTTCGCCCAAGATGCTGTAGGTGGGAAGCGTTTTGAAGGTTATACGAAAAGATTCGACCCAAACAAACGCATTCTTTCACTATCCTTATTGATTTACCTCCCAGTGTCCAGGTGAAAGGCGGAAATTTCCTTCTTCCTCTAAATGGTAAAATTTTAGTTTTAGAGATGTCAGGGACCAAGAAATTTTCTTTTGCGTATCTATTCAGTTCGATTAAATTTCTTTCTAGGCCAATTGGGGTACAATCGAATATAACGATGTCGTCTGCATACATTAGGCTATGGATATCTTTTTGCGCTAGTTTTGGAGGAAAATTATTAGTTTGAGAAAAATACCCTGGTAGATCGCTTATGTAAATGGAAAATAGCAAGGGGCAAGGAGGCATCCTTGTTTCAGACCATTTATTTGATGAAAACAGCACTGGTAATGAAGTCTTAATTTCCAGGTGCTATTGTTAAATATGATTTAGGGCGATTACCTCTTATTGTGAACACACTTGCACTATAATTGGTTGATGATGCTGCAGGCCTTAATTTGTGCCCGGTGGTATGAGGGAAGTCCCCAGCACTCATTTTTAGGGTCCTGGACTTGAATTTGACCAAGCGCAAGTGAGATAAAGGAAGAAAAGGGACAAAGAAAGGCGAAGAGAAAGATAGGAAAAAAGTGACAAAGGGAGAGAGTACAAATGAAAAAGACTATGCAAGAGTCAGATAAAGAACCAGGGCATGTAGGGTGGTGGTAGAAAGAGATAAAAGGAGGAATCAAGACAAGGCTGCCTTGGCATTCAGCAATCTATGCACTCAACAGCATTGGCAGTGGGCTCCTACGAAAACCTTTGAATCCTGCGCTTATTTTTATTATTATTATTTTCCAAATTATGCACTAATAGCAGAAGTAGCTTCAAGTTGAATAATTAAACATGAATGCTATGTCTCTCTAAATCCCTATCCAGAGCACCAAATACCTGTGCCATTTTGAATTTATAATTGCCCCGTTATCAATGCCTCCCTCATGACTTCTATACTATGACCTTGACTTAACAAGTGTAAAACATTTTTGGGTCAGTACTACTGTACTCTTTTATTTTGTGAATGGCTATCCTGTTATAGTAATCTATGAGATGGTCATTGACCATTTTGTGAGCATATTCACATAAATGAACCACCGTAGACAGTGATCCTGTTATGAACCGGTGCCCTGCTTTAGATCAGAGCAGCGTGTGTGTTCTTACATGGTCATAATACGGTCCATTGATCTTTTTTAGTCTTCAGGTTGCATCTGTGTACATGATTTATGACCACATTGTGTGCCATTTCAGTTGGCAGTCGGGTGTTCCCTTTTCTGTGGTGTGAAGTGTAAGTCTTCGTTTATTGAGACTTTGATTAATATTGTTTGAGTCTCTGAAATTTCCAAGTGGATTTTCTGGGGAGATTCCTCACACCTTTCCATTTTTGTGGAGGATGGATTGGAGATTTTGCATAGCATGTGTAAATGGGGTGGTACGTGACTGACACAAAAATATCCTAATTTTCGTGTGTTAGCACTCCATGTTAGTGCTTCTGGCATATTCTGTACATTCTGTGGAACGTGGTCATCTAAAAACTTGTGCTAACAATTTAAGGATTCTTCTGTGAAGACATTTACCTGTTGATCACTATAGGCAGCACCAGAACATACCTGTTAACAGAATATGGCTAAGATGATATCAGTTTTTCTGGCTTTAGTGTTATAGCTTTTATTCTGTGCAATATTTGGGTAGAGTGGTCTAGAAGCTAATACAGTTTTGATATCTGTATCTTACTGTTCTTCATCCTGGTTTGGGGGATTTTGTCACAATGCCCAACTGGGGCTCATTGCAGCTGATAATTCTTCCTATATGATCATTGCATTAAGACTTGGTAAGCAAGCATGTACATCATTAGTCCCTTGTTCTCCACTTATAGGGACCAATTTTGTGAGGGATGACACGCCTCTCATAAAGAGTCTTGGTATCGCACAGAGGATATGCTTCCAAAATGCATCAAGAATACTGCATACAAATAGAAATTTTCCTTGCAAACGATAGAAGACATCAGTATTGATCAATTAAATTTCAACAACTCACTTTTCACAAAAATGAATGCAATCTGCCTCCCAGCAGGCTAGGACAAGAGAGTAGTTGCCTCTGATTTAAATAATGAATGTTTTTTTTGCAGTTGGATCCAGACATATGGGCAGTAGGGGTGACTGATAACGGCAACTATCACAGCAGTAGTGCTGGTGATGGACATCTATGTAGTGGGTCACATGAAAAATGATTCCCACCATTTTCCCAAGAGAGAGATGTCTATATCCACTTTGTCAACAGTCCCTTTCACGGTTACAGCAACTTGAAAGTGATTCCCAGCACTTCCCAGAGGAGCATAAATATTTTTTCAGATTCTCCCACGGAAGTGAGTCAAACAGTTTCTCTCTCTCTACAAACAGCAGCCCACTCTCAAAAGCCCCAGCTGAGTACCTTGAAAATGCCAGTTTTCAGCCAGGCACAATGTAGTAATTAATTGTGCCTTCTTTGTTAACTTTATTTACATATTCATTGTGTGGTTTAAGTATCTTCTGTTGATTTAAAACTCTAGAGCTTCACAGTGGTGGACTGGAATCTAAAACCAACCTTGAAAAATGTGTTCATACAAGCCCCATATTGTACTGAGTGAGTGTTGCAAGTGAGTCCATCCTTCTAAAGGCTCTGGCAAACGATATCAAATCAATCATGTGTGCAGTTCCAAAAAAAGACTCCTAAAGGACCTTACTTGGGCCTCAAGACTTGTCATTGACCATGAAGCATTACTCTTAAGATGCACTGAACACCACCCATGAGGTGGCATGCTTCATCATCAGGTCCATGGAGACAGGTAGGTGTACAGTAGGAAATCCAATGCTGACAAATGCCTTAATGAGGGGAACTTTATTTTCTGTGTATACCTAAGAAGCCCATTCTAGTAGGGTGACAGGCCACAAGCAGTTGTAACAATGGGACCCTATTATGGGACACTATGACTCAATGTAAGTATGTTGAATATACTCCTACTTAGGATACACCCTCATGAATATTCATGGTGGTGAGCACCATCAATACAATTTAGGGTTCTCTCTTTAAAGAGATTAGGGATTATATTATTTTTGTTGCTGAAGGGTTTTCATGGATCCCAGGTAGGGGCATACAAGCAAGAAAAAAGTCAGCCTTCAATTGAACTCGGGGACCATACTCCCCATAGGGTTCTACTTTCTGTTTTTAATCTTGACTGGGACATCCACTGATATTAAAACTAATATAAATAGCCTTCGTTAATTTTAGTTTTGCTTCCAGTCTATCCCTTGTTCAGCCCAGGGAATTCTGTAGGGCTCACGTTGGACAACTGAAAGTCTTCGGTCGTATAGATTAAAAGTTCTCCGGCAAAGTGCCCCCTCATTAGATCCATTGGGCATTGCAGTGCCCGCCCAACAAGGAGCACAGCCTGATGATGAAGCATGCCACCTCGGTGGGTGAAGGCAAATACATCCTAATAGAGATGCTCCTGGCAGGTGGCAAGTCCTGGAGCCCAAGTAGAGTCTTTAGGATTCGGGTTTGGGATCTGCACACTTGATTGATTTGATATTGCTTAGGAAGGATGTGTGCTGAACCATTCTGTCCTCTCATACCCCCTTTTGGCGAAAATCTGGCAAATTACATTCATGTCAATTCGATACTGGTTTATGTTTCCCCTAGACTGTTTGCCAGGCTGGATAACTGATGATCCCTATTCTGTCCACTCCCTAAAGCTGAGCCTTCCGGGGCTTTTTCCTGGGCCCCATATGGCCAGTTGCATCCTGGAGCTACATGAATAATTTGCCACACATTTTTCAAAATCAATGTTTCTGTCTCTTTTGAAAAGGAAAGTCACAAGTACATATTTTTCCTGCTTCTTCGTCGAGCTGACCCACCCAACCAAATTTGTGGCTATCACGCTCAGGATAGTCACATAGACATCTTGGCAGTATTAAATTAAGTCATTTGGTATTTGAATGCATGTAACTCAAGAATAATGGTAACGCTGCTCCAAATTATACCACATCGATGTCTCAAAGGTAGTGATTGTGTCCATATGGTACAACAATGATCTTAAATATTGATATAACACATTTACCAGCATGAATAATCCATACGTAACAATACAAAAGTTGGCACCTTAAGAATATTCAGAAGGTTTAAGCAAATTCAGCACAAAATAATGCCATCATGATACCATTATTAGGCTTAACCTGTTGCTAGTTGCTACTACCATCTCTAAAACTGAGACCAGGTCCAAAATTACCCCTGCCGATGTTGTGGTCTACAAAGCAAATTACATGATAGTGAAGCAGAGTATCTTCAGCTTAGTAATTCATCTGTTACCAACACCTCTGAGGCTGGATCAATTGTCAGACAGCATAGAGGTCAATCTCAACCAGAACGTCTACCTCAAACCATCCAATCACTATCTTCCACCACATTGCTATTTCTCTTTCTACCCTCTCAGCTAATGACTTTGCTAACAGTTTCCATTGCAAGGTCCAAAGCATGTGAGTCACCCCTTCGTCACTGTTAACACCTCCTCTCTGTTCCTGTTTCATCTGTCAACATCTATAAAACCACATTTTGTTTACCTTTTTCTCACGTACATCAATAAATGAGTTACTTTCCTCATTTAAATCTGCCAGACTGTTCTCTTTCTCCTCTTACAATTTCTGTAATATCACCAGATACTATGGTTCTTTCTTCCTGTGTCAATGTCTTTCTCTCTGAAATACCTCACCTTTATTTAACCACCAGCATCACCCCACACGTTCATGATTAAGCCCCGTGATCCTTCTTTGACTGCTGAGTTTGTTTGTTTCAAAGATTTACGTTAGCTCATTTGGTATGAACAAGAAACTGTAACAACATATTCATGGGTCATTCAAAGTAAATCAATCCTCTCAACAAGCTAAAAAAAGTTTTACCTTTGTGATCATCACTTTTTCCTCAACGCCAGCCCTCTGCCCCTTAACAACAACAAGCTGCCATGCTTTCCACAGGCAACAGGGCCCAATACAAATAACTGATCTTTGTATTCAAGTTGATTCTTGGAGGAAAATCTACTATTTCACAAAGGTCTGAAAGCATTTAACAAATAGTTACCCTCGCAATTTATTTCTCCTCACCCCCTGCTTATAATCTCAATTTAACTCTTTCCACCTTCTATACCACTGCATTGGAATGTCCTCTCTCTTGACTTCCGGGTGATACTGTCAATATCTGCATTTGAAATGTCTCTCAAAAGTCACCTTCTCCACTGTGAATTAGTCCCTTGCTGAGCAGCCTACTCTAATATGGTCCCCTTGAAATCCTGACCACCTTCTTTATAATGTATCCTGTGCAATATTTGTTTCCGACTGATGAATTTAATGTGTTATCCACTGGTCCAAACTCCTTTTCCTCAATACCATCAATCATATGGCTCTTGTAACCACTTAATGCATCTTGTTCTTATGTACCATTAGTTTCTACTTGAGGCATCAATTTGTTTATTGTAGAAATACATTTGCGACCGACATATCAATGCTACTACACGGTAAACATCATTTACAACGAAGTCGATACAACGCATGCCATTACAACGCGCTCATTACAATGACTGTGTTGTTATATCACAGACCATTACAACGCAAGTCTGTTACAACTGGAGTTGTAATAGTAAATTATACTATTCCAAACTCCAGTGCACCCCCCCCCACAGCAAGTCATTGTAATGACTTGCGTTGTAATGGTATGCATCGTAACAACGCGGTCGTTGTAATGACCACATTGTAATGGCATGCGTTGTAAACGTGTGCGTTGTAACGTGTCCTATTCCTACTACACTCCATAAGGATGCCCACAGAACTGTAGCAAATTCTATATGCTATACACGACTAGATCACATACACCAAACCCACACTCAAAACTATGCCGAATATATTCATGCAGCAGGAATTGAAAATGAACAAATCACAGATAAGTTTCCTGTTTTAACAATATAAAAGTATTAACTATTTATAATCAATGCCAAATATAATTCACTTTCTGTTGCATCCGTGAAATAATCACTCGGTGCACATGGTTTTTGAGTGAGGGCAGCTGTGTATCCATTGGGACAAATATTTTTTTTTGTCCTCGCCAGTTTCTAATCAATTCTGACAACAATCCCACGTAAAAACCCATTGATATGTAGTAAAATCTTCATCTGGGAAACCCCATCCTGTGTAGAGGGAACAACGTGGTTTACCCGAGTGCCGGACCTTTTATAGTAAAGTAGAACTCATCTTGGCAAGTGTGACACTACCTTCCAGATGAAATAGACAAACTTCTGTTTTTACAAACTTTAAATTTCACTTTTAGTAAAAGTAGAAACTTTTGAGTATGGGGTCCAAAAGCTGAGTACGAGTGGCACATAAATGCAGTTCCTGTGTGGGGCTGATGGTCTTTTCCAATTAAAGCGTAAAATACGCAATTTTCTTTTGTGTAAGTATGCTAAATTTCTGGGAAATTGTGCGTAACTACGTGAAATGAAAATCCATCATTTAGCGTTATCTTTTGGTGTGAAATGCGGAATGTGCCGGGACACATTAAAAAAAATAGTGCAAACAAAACAATTGCCATGAGTAACAGCCGCTCGTGTTCTGGATGTTCCTGCACTATAATGTTGCCATGAATGGCGGGGTAATACATTTTCATTTCATCCGGCCTACTGTCAAAACAGGTAAACCACCACCACACTTGCCAGATTGAAGAAGGGTGAAAGGCTGTGTACTGAACTCTGATTTTGGAACCAAAATTTATGGAAAGGGCTAAAAGGATTGGTTTCCCGAACAGAGATTGGGTCTGTTTCAGCTGGCGAAAGTATATTATTATATTCAAGCGTACAAATGGCATTCAGATGAAAAATTCAATCTCCTAAATTTCCACTAATGCAGATACTCTAGAACTACGCGATCCAGTGTGTGCAACATTCTCTGTATAGTTATGGATTTGCTGCACTCACCACATGATCCATCATCATGATCAGCTACATCATCTGCATATTTTAATGAAACAAAATGTTTCTCGCTTAAACTAATTAAAAAGGTTGGGATACAATGGCAGGCCTTTGCAGGTTAACTGGTCAACTTTTAGTTGCTGAATGCTGTAAGCAGGTTTTAGACTAATGTTAATGAGGTGAAATCGTTTCCCATATAGTCTTAAGTAAGTAAAAATAGTGAAGTAATATTGCTATCATTATGCCTCATTACTTGCTTAGTTTAGTACACTGCTGTACAAATTGGTTCTCCCCCATTTCTTAATTGCAGTGAGCCTGCACTAAGATAAACAAAGCACTTTCATTCAAACTATAACAATATGAGTTAGAGACCACAAATTAAGCAACGGGTTCACCAGGGCGAGTTTCCTGAGTCTGGAGTGTAGAACATTTTTTACCTTAAATTATTCCCCCACACCAGATTTGACATACTCATTTGTGCTTTTGCCAAGCCCATATCCAAATCAATTGACAAGCTGTGATTCCATATGTCGGGACCCCACATTTTTTGGGAATGCTACCTGAGTGGTTATGAGAAATGAGGCGGTGGAAACATTTTTCATTCGCTACTAAGTGGTTTCACTCACAGCCGTTTCTAAACATACGTTTCCAATTCCATCATAAAACCTTTGTCAAAACTTACTGGCAGGTATTGTAACAAGTATTGGGCCCACAAGGTATGTGCAGGGCCACAGACGTCGTTTTCCAGAGTGGTGCAAGGGAACTGGTTGTGCTCGTTCTGATTGTGAGAAAAAATCATTTTTGCTTATGTGACACCGTTTTCTAGATGAACTACCTTTGTTTTTACCACATCAAACACAGCACCTACATACACATTTGAAAATGTGCTGGTTTGAGACTCCAGGTTGTCTACCGAAGGCACAAGGGGTTGTTAGACCTGGCATCCTTGGTGTGGTTTCCCCTGACTTTTTGTCTCTACCTCCTGTATTTTTGATGCTGTGCTGGGTTTAGTTTTTGCTGGCTTAGATGCTTTGCTTTTGGTATAGGAGGGTCATTTGGGCAGACCCCTGTTTTTTCTCTTTGGCTTAGATGCTTTGGGCACTTTGCCACTGCTGATCAGTGTCAAAGTGCAAATGCTCCCTATGAAAAGTGTTATTATGATTGGTTCTCCCTGATTGGCATATTTGATTTACTGGTAAGCCCCTAGTAATGTGCACTACGTATGCCAGAGCCTGTTAGTCAAATGCTACTAGTGGGCTTGCAGCACTGCTTGTGCCACCCACATGAGTAGCCCTGAAAAGGTATCTCAGGCCTGTCACTGCAGTGCCTGCGCGCAGTTTTAAACTGCCATGTTGACCTGGCAGGTGCACCCACTTGCCAGGCCCTAACCTTCCCTTTTCTTATATGTGAGTCACCCCTATGGTAGGCCCACGGTACCCCTGTGGCAGGGTGCAGTGTATGTGAAAGGTAGGACATGCCCTGGTGTGTGTGGCATGTCCTGATAGTGAAATACTGCCAATTTCGTTTTTCACTATTGCAAGGCTATCTGTTCCCATAGGATAGAATGGGGAGTTTTCTTATAACATCTTGTAAGCATAACTACCCCTGGGAACAAGGTAGGAAAATAAAGTTTAGTATGCCTGAACTCAGAATATTAAAACGCATCTTTTAGTGAGGATGAATTTACATTCTGTGTTTGAAAATACCACTTTTAGAAAGTAGGCATTTTCTAGCTTAGCCATCCAGTGTGCCTCTGCTAGGATGTGTATTGATTGTCTGGCTTTGGAGTGACAGGGGCTGGGGATGTGTGGTGGCTGCAGAGAGTCTGGATGAGTCAGGGCTGGGCTGAATAGACCTGGGCTGCATTTAGAGTAGGGGGAGGAGATTTCCTTTCACCTGAATGGCCCACAATGCTGTCTTCACCTGCCAGGAAGCTACACGAGAGAGGACAGAACTGGTTTTGACTGAGCACAGGGCTTCTCTGCCACCAGAGAATAAAGGATTTTGCTGTATAAATATTGGGGCCCAGACCCCTGAAATTTAGATCATCCCTGGAATTCAAGAGGATCCTTTGCCAAGGAGAAGAGCTGGAGAGACTGAGGAGGAGTACTGCCCCTTTGCTGTGTGCTGTGGGGGTTGGCCTGCAGTTGCTGTTTCTACCAAGGAAAGGAGAAAGGACTTTGCTGTGTGCTGTGTCCCCTGCTTGAAGGAGATCTCCAAGGGCCTGTGTGTGCTGGCCTCCTGTTCTGAAGTCTCAGGGACACAAAGACTTCACCCCCAGCTCCCCTGAACTCTGCTGCTGTGAGTTCTGACCTGCCAAGAGGTGACTGTGCCAGTTTTGGACCTCTGGAGGTTGTTGCTGCTGTTTGGGAGTTGGAAGAAAGAAGAAACTTGAAGAACTACAAAAATCGACGCATCGCTCTTCTTGCGGCTGTTTTTCCGATGCATCCCCACGGCGCGAGAAGAATTTCCACGCATCGCCATGCCACTGTGAAAACCGATGCAGCGCCTATCGCCGCTGCAAGAATTAACGCATCGAGGGATTGCGGCTGAAGAAAACCAATGCAGCGCCGCTCGATGCCACCGCATTGATCACCGATGCATCACGGATTTCCACGCATCGCACCTGTGCAGCAAGTTTTCCAGACGCATTACCTACGGACCAGAACCGTCACTAAGAATCGACGCATCACTCCCCATACAGACCGGATTCGACGCAACCCTTCCTCTTCATACAGCGGGACTGTCACATCGCCTCCCCAAGGTCTCAGGAGTTAACGCATCTCTTTGTTTCCGACTCTGTGGCTGTTTGGCCTTGTGAATTTTGATGCAACTACTGGTACTTTGTGTAAAAGTCACGCATCCATAGTTTTCTGTGATACAAGTTCTTGAAACCTTTTGAAAGCCATATTTTTAACTGTGTATGCTGGATTTTTGTCGTTTTGCTCTTGTTGAGTTTAGATAAAGAAACTTTATTTTTCTAAACTGGTGTGGTGCCCATTTGTAGTGTTATCACTGTATTACTGAATGTTTTTAGTACAAATACTTTACATAGTGCCTTTGGGATAAGCCTGTCTGCTCATGCCAAGCTACCCAGGGGGTGATCAGGGGTTATCTAAAGTGTGTATCCCCCTTACCCTTACTAGAAGCAAGGGTCCCTATTTGGACAAAGGTACCTACCTCTGCCAACTAGAGACCCCCATTTCTAACAGGGGTTTTCTGGGTGAGGCTGGCTTACACTGTCAACAAGTGAAGAGAAGTTAAGTTTGGGGTCTCAAAGTGGGTGTGGGAAGGACAAGTGTGGGTTTCCTAAATAGCACTGGCAGTCTGCATAAGACTTTTATGCGATGTGTAGGTCACTGACAACAGCATCTAGCTCCATCAATACGCTGATAACAACCAAATCTTTATCAAAATCTCCACTTCATTATTCTGATAGGCTCATTATACTCGAAACCCTAAGACTAGATATGTTGTGTCACAGCCAGCTGTGTGTAGATGTCATTGGTTGAGCTATTTGACTGTTAAGTTGGTGCAGATGTGACCCTTTTGCATGATGTTCAACTCCCAACTGTGGCACACCAGCTGCAACTCCCCTTCAAGATCAATAGCAGTGTCAGCACAGCCCTCTGTTCTGCTGGCAGTAACCTCTCAATTGAACCTCTAATGTCCTTCACACAGGTTGAAGATGACCATCTTTTGAATGATATTCCCCAAAGTTTGTGCCTCCTGTTGCTGAACCTATTCTTGCTGGCCATATGACTCTGTTCACTTTACCCCTGGCAACCAGAGGTAAAGTGCTTATGATCTCTCTTCCAAACATAGATAAATTGACATACACCTAATTGGCTCATTAAATGTACTTATAAGTCTCTAGTATATGGTAGTACATGTCTCAAGGCCAGTTAATTAAATGCTACCAGTGGGCTGCAGCACTCATTCTGCCACTCACTAAAGTAGCATTGTAAAATATGTCTCCAGACCTGCCCTTGCAGCCTGTGTGTGCACTTGTAAACTGCAATTTCGATCTGGCAAAGTAAACCTTTTGCCAGACCTAAACCATCCTTTTTAATACTTATAAGGCACCCTAACATGGGCTCTAAATGCCTATAGGGCAGGATTGATGTTATTAAAAAGTAGGACATGTGTACTCGTTTTTCACTGCAGCAAGGCAGGCTTCCCCATAGAAAAGCACTGGGTTCCACTATAACACCTTATAATGCATAACTTCATTTTGGGACTAGTTAGAAAAATGACTAAAAGACTAATTGTCATAGGAATTTAAAATCCAACCTAATGGTCAAGTCAGATTTGAAATTACTATTTTGAAAATGGCACTTTCCTGCCTAAACCAAATGTGCCTTTCTGCCAGTGTCCAGGGTCACCTGATTGTTAGTGGCTCTTCTGTGGTGTGATGAGTATCGCTCCCAGACAGTGGACAAAGGACCTGGGTGTGGGAAGTGTGGATCTTCCTGATAGGATGGCTGAGGAAGAGCTGTGCCCCTTCCCTGTTTACACTTTAAAAGGACCTGCCATGGCCCACACAGAAGCACCTGGCACCAGACCTGCCCTTGCCTTTCTTTCACTAGCCAGGCTGGAACCAAACCCAGAGAAAAGGTAGGAACAGAAGAAAAAACAGTTTTAGAGTTAGAAAAAGTGGTTTATCCCTATCAGCAGGGTGGCACTGGGCATAAAACTGGAATACCCATAGCCTGAAATCAGAACAGTCCTGGATCCTTGAAGACACAGAAGAGCACTGCCTTCCTCTGCCATGCTGTCGGAAACCTGATTGAAGACTGTACGTGTCTGCCTTGAACCTAGGAATCCAGAAGTGAAACCCTAGGGTCAGTTGATTGACCTCCTTTGTGAAGTACAGGGGTAGAACAAGTTTCCAGAGACCTTTCCTGCTTCCCAGTTGACCAGACCCAACTGGATCTGACCTGGTCCCCTCTGCTGACCTCTGTGAGAGTGAGTCCTAACCCCAAGTATTGTACTCAAGGTCCTGCACCCTTGGCTAGAGTCTGAGTGTACTTCTTCTTGACTAACCGAAGGTTCCACTTGATTCAATGCAGAGCCACAGAGACATGTAGTTTCTCACAAAAGGTGTCACCATAACTGAAGCAGAGCAATGCAATCCCTGCAGAGCCTCATCATGCAGCTCCCGACAGAAAGCTTCACTGGATCCAATGCAGAGCATTATCGAGAAATGCAGAGGCCCACATAGTCATGCAGCTTCTGGCTGAAAACCTCACCTGATCCAATGCAGAACAACACAGAGAGCCGCAGAGCAACACCACACAGTCCTTGCATCGAAGTCAGAAGGTAAAACTTCTAGCTGGACAAAGCCGGTACAGTACCTGACCCATGCCCCATTGAGGATGGCCTGAAATTGTGATTTTTCTCTGTCTGGCACGACACGACGTCCACAATTGGAGCTTTGCAGCTTTTGGCACTACTTTACACCTCAAGGTTTAATAATTCATAACTACGGTCCTACTCTTTGGAACATATAATGGGATCCAATTACCTTTAGATGCTTTTGTCAGTTTTATGGCCCTGCCTCAAACGTAGCTAAAACGTTTGTCATGGCACGTGCCCCAAAGAATCTGAAGTCATGCTGCTTTGCTCTCAGGGGCATCCCAATTGCTAGAATACATGAACTTCCTTACATCTGGGTTACATTAGATTCTCAGGGGTCTTGGTCCCCCTGCAGGAATTGTATTGGCTTTTTATTTAGCCTGGCCTCCAAAATTGGGAAAAAGCCTATTGTGCCACTTATAAAAATCTCTAAAAGAAAGCTCCTAACCATTTTAACTTATGGTTTGGGGTATTGGGGTTATAAAACTGCTAAATGGCTGCAGGAAGAAGAAAATAGAGTATGCAGGTGCATCCTAGGTGTTCCACCCAGGTCACCAACATATGCTGTACATTAAGAACTTGGGTGACCCTATGTCAAGGACTGTATGAACTTGGCCCCTTCAATGTTATGGCGTTCCATCTGGTATAATACCGAAGCCAGTCTGAATAGGGATATTATGATCGACTGTCTTCCATTTGATAGGGGACACCACATTCCTTGGCTAGGATGCATCAAAGATGTTTGCAAAAAGTTAGGAAGACCTGTTATTTTCTTTAAGCCTGATAACTTATCCATTGGGGACAACTGTTGGGTTAAATCAAGTTTTATGGATCTCTCGCGAGGAGAAAGACAGCGGACTGAACCGAGGAAGCCTGGTAATAAAAAGTATCTGCTAATTGAAATCACACAAGGAATGGAACCGTATCTTATATTGTGCACAATACCTTGGACAAGGTTTTATTTATAAGATTTAGGCTTGGCCTGGTCAGGAGTCAGCTTTCATTTCCCTTGAGTCAGTATGACACCTAAAACTATTCTTATCTATCTATGTGATGAGCATTCTTTGCAAACTCTGGCACTTTTTTCTGTCGTTTTCATCATATTTATACCAATAGGTTTTTAATCCCATTATTCAGAAGTGCTTCGGAGACCAGATATGCTCCGGCACTAATTTATTTACGGATGCTCTCTACACCCGAGGTGTGTGCCTGCGTTGGCACTTTTCTTAAATTTGCTCTCGGCGTAGGCACTCTTTATTGTTTTAGACGGTTAATTATTCACCTTCTAACTCATTCTATATTTATCATTCCTATTTGTATTTGCTATTTACTGTTTTATATTTTTTATGTGTGATGATGTGCTTTTATGATTATTTGTTTTAATGATAGAATAAAGCTATTGATTGGATTTTTGTTGTTTTGGTGTCATTTTATTTATTAAATATTCCATAAGTTTCTAAATTGGTTTGAGATTTTTCTTGTGTTTTGTTTTCTTTTTGTTGCTGTTTGAGTACCTCATAAATAATTTAGACAGTGCCTCTAAATTAAGCCTCACTGCTTTTGTGCCAAGTTACCCTCCAGAGGGATAAGCACAGGTTTGTTTAGCAACTTTTCTGGTTCATCTTGGCAGGGATTGTGATTGTTATTTAATGTGGTTCTTATCCGTTTCAAATTAAACCCGAAACTCTTACAACATCCATTCCAGGACAAGCTATTTCTAGGAATTCTACCAAGACATTTCTCATCTGGACATGACTGCTGGGGCTAGCACTGAAGAAGAATAGATAGGTTCATTAAACTTCTGCCTTTCCTCACATGTCTTCATTAATACATTTAAAAACAGACAAAAATAAATAATACTAAATATGAACTCTCCAGGTTGTGTGGTACTGTGAAGTAACTGAAAATCAAATGCTAAGATGAAATGCAAAAATAGTAGAACATACACAGCCACACACACACTCTACCCATCTAATTATCAAGGTGCAATTATTAGGAGGATGTAGTCAACCTGCTTTTAGACACAATTTCCTTAGACACAGAAAAGTATGTTTGCCTAATAGGCTGCTGCTAAAGGGAAAATAAACCTATGTTAGAACTAAAGAGCTGATCTGTGATTTTGGATAAACAAATGTATGAGGTTAAGAAAAGGCCAGATCTCCACTACCTGGCCAAAAGTCATCCACTGTTCTCTTTCTGAGATCTCTTTTGCTATTTATATATTAGTGGCATCATTTTCAAATCTACATTTTTTTGTTTTTGAGAAAACCATTTTTATCTGTAAAAATAGCTTTTGTTTTATTTTACTGATAATTGTACTACTGCCCACCAAAAAGGGGTCTATGTTATTCTAAAGGTTTGGGCATTGCCAGAGGCTTGCATTTGAAAAAAACTTTCTTTCATTCTTAGAGCTACATGATTTGAACATCTAGTGGCAATGTATGGAAACTGAATATATAAAAGCTTGGCAATAAGTGTTGAATTCTCATCTCATAAAAGGATCAATTTAGAGAAATTACATTTTGCATTGTACAAGCCTCATAACAAATAAATGGAAAAAGCTATTGATAACCACTGCACACTAGCAAATATAGAACAATTAAGAGTAAAAAAAAGGGTTTTAAAAAAGTAAAACCAACATACAAAATAAGGTGTAAGAAGAACTAGGGGGGTCATTACGATGGCGGGCGGATCGCCACCGCCGTGCAGGTGGTGGCTTCCGCCGGCCTGGCGGGTGCTGTTTTGCCAACCACGGTCGCGAATCCCCGACCGCCATATTACGATGGGCAGACATAGGCCAAATGCCTACCGCCGCTGTGTTTTTAGTACCGCCAGTACTTTGGTTCCGCGACGAGGGCGGACGTAGCCAATAGCGGGAGACCGCCGTGCGGAATGACGTGTAGACTGCCGTCCGAATCACAATGCCTCAAATAGGCAATAGGACCGCAACGGAGAAACCACCCATTGAAACACGGCGGAAGCAATACTGCGGAGGAAAACGGCAATAACACATAACTCCACGCGTTAGCTACCACAATGGATCCTGCTCTACAAGCCCTACCACTGCTGTTCCTGATCCGCGATCAACAAAGACGCCGCCGCCAACACCGCAGGTACGTCAATGCCACACCTCCGCATCGGGGTCATCCATCAACAACGTCATCACCGCATCCTCCCGGTCACGTCACCGCAGCGGTGAAGACGCTGGAAAAGTTCCGCACAATCCAGTAGGCAGGTCCAGCGGCACGCATGGGCAGTCACAGGGACGTGTAAGGATTGTGTTGGCCCTGGCCCAAATATACATTGTGTGCCTCTGTTGGTAGCAGCTGTCATTACCTGATACCATCACAGCTCCTACCATCCCACCCTGTTCAACATCAAAATGTGTGCCCATCTGATATTCAGGGATAGTGATGTATGTGAACAAGTTCATAGGTGTATTGTGGCAAAACAACACCTGCATAGTAATGCCAAATAGGTGCTTGTGATGTGAAACCCCCTTCCTGCCACTGCCAAGATGAGTAATAGGTGGCAAAACAACACCTGCAAGGTGATGCCAAAAAGGTGCATGTGGTGTTAACCCCCTCCTGCCACTGCCAAGATGAGTATTAGGGGGCAAACCCCACCTGCAAAGTAATGCCAAAAAGGTGCTTGTGGTGTGAAACCCCCTTCCTGCCACTGCCAAGATGAGTATTAGGGGGCAAACCCCACCTGCAAAGTAATACCAAAAAGGTGCTAGTGGTGTGAAACCCCCTTCCTGCCACTGCCAAGATGAGTAATAGGTGGCAAAACAACACCTGCAAGGTGATGCCAAAAAGGTGCTTGTGGTGTGAAACCCCCCTCCTGCCACTGCCAAGATGAGTATTAGGGGGCAAACCCCACCTGCAAAGTAATGCCAAAAAGGTGCTTGTGGTGTGAAACCCCCTTACTGCCACTGCCAAGATGAGTATTAGGGGCCAAACCCCACCTGCAAAGTAATGCCAAAAAGGTGCTTGTGGTGTGAAACCCCCTTCCTGCCACTGCCAAGATGAGTAATAGGTGGCAAAACAACACCTGCAAGGTGATGCCAAAAAGGTGCTTGTGGTGTGAAACCCCCTTCCTGCCACTGCCAAGATGAGTAATAGGTGGCAAAACAATACCTGCAAGGTGATGGCAAAAAGGTACATGTGGTGTTAAACCCCCCTCCTGCCACTGCCAAGATGAGTATTAGGGGGCAAACCCCACCTGCAAAGTAATGCCAAAAAGGTGCTTGTGGTGTGAAACCCCCTTCCTGCCACTGCCAAGATGAGTAATAGGTGGCAAAACAACACCTGCAAGGTGATGCCAAAAGGTACATGTGGTGTTAAACCCCCTCCTGCCACTGCCAAGATGAGTATCAGGGGCAAACCCCACCTGCAAAGTAATGCCAAAAAGGTGCTTGTGGTGTGAAACCCCTTCCTGCCACTGCCAAGATGAGTAATAGGTGGCAAAACAACACCTGCAAGGTGATGCCAAAAGGTGCATGTGGTGTTAAACCCCCTCCTGCCACTGCCAAGATGAGTATTAGGGGGCAAACCCCACCTGCAAAGTAATGCCAAAAAGGTGCTTGTGGTGTGAAACCCCCTTCCTGCCACTGCCAAGATGAGTATTAGGGTGGCAAACCCCACCTGCAAAGTAATGCCAAAAAGGTGCTTGTGGTGTGAAACCCCCTTCCTACCACTGCCAAGATGAGTATGAGGGGGCAAACCCCACCTGGAACATACACATTTGTAGTTGGCATGTACAGGGCCACATACACCTCAACACCACTGACAAGGACAGGCCAAGCACACTGTGTGACCACTCAACTGCACACATCCAAATATACCCATGTGAGTACGAAGACAGGCCTTCACAAGATTACAACACACACACTGCTGTTCACACATCCAAACACATCACACAGACATCACCAACCTTGGACACCCCGCAAGTTAGACTGTGTGTAGAATTCACCTCTGTTGTGGTATAGCCCCCTAACATGACATGTGTACAATCATACTGAAATCAACAGCGAATGATGATTACAAGAGTACATCAACACCCACAAACATCATTGCACCCCCAAACCTCAGAGTCAAGCAGACCAAAAGTGTGTGTTACGTTTGCCAAAAATGACAAAGTGAATGAAGTAAATGGCAATGTGGAAGTGCCATGCAGAGCATGTGGCACATTTATCCATACCCACACATCAAAATGTATAATTAAGCAAGGGCAGTAACAAATGATACGACAGGAGTAACAGTGTTTATTGCAAAATATCCTGATAGTCACAAAATTTCAAACAAATAAAAGGCCATTGGCCAGTCCACAGTCCAAACAATGCACATGTGTGCATGAAAATGTTTACAGTGAATGTGTAACACCGTACACTGCCATGTGAATGACCAAAGCACCGGTGCTATCAAAGCTCAGTCCAGGCACCGCTGTGGGAGAGATGGGTATGGGAGGGGGTCTGTGCCTCAGACTTGCCTGTCAGTTGGAGTGGGAGGTGGCTGATTGTCGTGGCCACTGGCGGAACTGGACCTGGGAGAGAGAGGATCATCAGAGTCAGAGTCAGCAGTGGCTGTGGCAGGCATAGGGCTGCTCGTACTGGGTGGCATGGTGGCACGTGGAGGCGGAGAGATGCTGCGGTGAGACACAGAGGCAGTAGTGGCTGTGGCAGGTGTAGGCCTGCTTGGACCGGGTGGCATGGTGGCACGTGGAGGCGGAGAGATGCTGCCGTGAGACACAGAGGCAGTAGTGGCTGTGGCAGGTGTAGGCCTGCTTGGACTGGGTGGCATGGTGGCACGTGGAGGCGGAGAGATGCTGCCGTGAGACACAGAGGCAGTAGTGGCTGTGGCAGGTGTAGGGCTGCTCGGACCGGGTGGCATGGTGGCACGTGGAGGCGGAGAGACGCTGCGGTGAGACACAGTGGGTGAGGGTGAATGTTGAGGGCTGCCTCTACACTTCTTGGGTATCCGATATTGCAGAAGTGTCTTGGGAGTAGTGGGAAGTCTTGCTGGCACAACAGAGTCCCTCTCCACCAAAGGTGTGACAGGTGCAGGTGGCCCTCCTTGTGGGGATTTGCTGGATATGGACTTAGCCTTGCTTTTTGCTTGCCTTTTACCCTCCATCCCCTGTGGTCCTGGTGAACCACTCACATTTGTCTCCTGAACATGCTTCACAGGGGTGTGGGTGGGAGTAGAGGTCCTGGGTGAAGCAGTCTTAGGTTCCTTTGTGGGCTTTCCCTTCAGCGGCACCAGCACCACAGCAGGCATGCCAACTGTTTGTCTGTCACTTGGAGCAGTTGTGTGGATGGGAGTCTCTTGTGATGGGTGCAATCTTGTGGACCGTGAGCTAGAGGCCTGCTTCTTTGCCTGATGCCCCTGAGTGTCATGTGAAGGGCTTTTTTCTTTGCATCCCTGTGTGCCTGTGTCACTTTTTGGGGATGGTGCCTGTGGTCTGGCACGCTTGGAGCGCTGCTGTCGTGTGCTGGGTGTCGACGACTCGGGGCCTGAGGGCTCAGTTGTGTGGTCACTCTCCTCAGGGGTTGCCACTGG
This sequence comes from Calotriton arnoldi, assembly GCA_963921515.1. NCBI lineage: Eukaryota > Metazoa > Chordata > Amphibia > Caudata > Salamandridae > Calotriton > Calotriton arnoldi. The sequence continues at coordinate 816,626 of CAWUFW010003758.1, forward strand.
CAGGGTGGTTGATGAAGGCATTGGGGCTGGACTTGGATGCTGTGATAGCTGAATGGCTGCCGTCACGGTGGAGGACAAACCCTGGACAGTCCTGTGTAGCCGACCCACGTCCGAATGAATGCCCTCCATAAATGCCAGAACCTGTCCCAACTTCTTGTCCTGATCCTGGGAAGCATTTAGGAGAGCTGTCTGACCCACACACAGCTGGCGCAAGAGTTCTACCACCTCAACACTGAGGGCAGCAGGAGAGACAGGGGCAGGGGCAGCGGTGCCTGGGGTGAAGGCGACTCTACCCTTAACAGCCCTGCGGGCACGGACAGCACTAGTGGTAGTAGCCGGGATGGTGGGCACTGGCCGATGTGTGGTGGAGGAAGAGGCAGCATTGTCACTCCCTGTGACCACCATTGTCGCTGACTCCCCACTGGAGTCCGATGATGTTGAGGTTGTGCTTTCTGCGCGTGAGTCCTCAAGGACACTCCTGTCCCCCTCCGAGGCCCTGGTCACCTCAGTGTCAGTGATCTTTTGGCTATCATGCATGCCACATGCTTCAGCACTGGTGTCCATATCATGGCCTTCCGTGCACTCGGTAGATGCTGCAATGGACAGAGACATAGGTTCAGTACAGTGCCATACACACAAACATCAAATGCAAGCACAGAACTAGACTAGATAATGACAACCCCAAGTTGCACAACACCCTGTGCAGTCTGCATGTGCAACAATCATGCTGAACACAGAAGATGCATGGAAATATGCATTGTTTACATCAATGAGCCATGTGAGGTTCACACCGGCAAATAGCAGGTCACTGCCTCCTTGTAATCTAACATAAACATCTCTGCAAGCATACCCACGTGCCTGTATGTGAGAGAGGCATACATCTCAGCATGTTGCCTCTGTCACATATGGAGTCACTGTAAGGGGACAACACAGATACAGATTCAAATTTGTACTTAAGAATGTCCATGAGCTACTGATGTCTAACAAGTTGAGCAATTCATCATGCAAACTGTTGCACGTTGGTGTCAGATGTGTACTTCACACCATTTACAAGTCCTGCAGTGCACACATCGTTAAATGCACACTGACATGATGCACACTGCTGTACACTGCCTGGTGATGTCCATGACACCCAGAATGCAGAAGATGTCATAAGGCCACATCTCATCATGCAATGTCAAGGGCCATTGTATGAAACACATGATCAAGTCCATCTATGGGAAAATACATGACACCTGCACTGAACACATAGGCCACTGAAAAGGAGTTCCTAAAAATTTACACAGCAGCAAGATCAGCAATGGCTCCCGGTCGCCATTCATGCAGTCACTCACACCCAAAGTCAGCCTAAGCAAAATACTCACCACTAACTCCCTGCTGATGGTCCCTCAAACATTCATATAGCTCTGGCTGTGTCACAGACAAGATGCGGGACATTAGTGGAGTCATGGTTCGGCGCGCCAACCTGCCACTGCGAGGGACCAGCCCCACCGTCATCTCTGCCACGGTCCTGCTCAGACGGGAGATGTCGTCCCACCTCTTGTGGCAGTGTGTGTGCCGTCTGTTGGATACACCCAGAGTCCGCACCTTCCGTGCAATGTTCTTCCATGTGGCCTTACGCTGGTGGACCTTCAGCTGCAGGCATAGAAGACAAGAAAAGGAAATATCAGAGACCCTGTGTCATTCACACTGTGTGTCAGCACAGGAGAACATAAATGCATGGCACACAAATCGCTACATCTTCATCAGAGGCCATACAACATGACACATAGTACATGTTCATTACAATACTACATAGAAATGAATGCATGTATGACGCGGCACACAGTACATGGCCATCTCATACACATGCACAATGGCAGCACAGACAGCTATGTGCAGAAGGCACTCTTCTGTGATGCAGTATGTGAGTGAGCATGACATGCAATACAGTGCTAATGAAGTGTAGTGACAGACTCACTGTGTCCACCACTACACACCCCTCGATGCCCTTGGCCTGTGAATGGCTCAATGCATTTTTCAGGAAACATATTGGGACATAATCTGAATTATCACGCCCTTCTCACAATGTTAAGTCTTCGATTGTGCAATTCTCAGGACTATGATGGCTCAGTGAGTATTAGGTGTGTGGACTAAACACATGTTTGACTCAGTCCAGTTAGGCATGGCTCAGAGTAACATTGAACAGTGTCTGTGCAGGCCAGAGGAACTCACAGTGCGGTTCAACATGGTCCCTCAGATAAATCACATGGATGTACAGCATGAGAGGGTGAAAAGTGCCAACACATGCGAGACTGAACACATGTTCAAATCAATGTAAGGATGACATCTACTACTTACATTGATGTGAAGTGTCATAGTTGCATTAACATCAAGTGGGTTCCACTCATGCATTGGACTATTGTGCATGATGCTCACATCAACATAGTGCACTTAAGAAATATTCAACACACATAAGTTAGTGCTCCATTACGAAATACATTTCAACAGTCACAAATGAGGTTGTGAAGTGTGAGTGGACAGTCACATAACATGGCACAGTAAAAATCAGTCCCGACTTGTGCTGTTTCAGAACACCATCGTATCGGTGTGGCTGTTTAAACAATGCATGTCTCCCCCTACCTTCAATCAACTTATGTAGGTGTGGAAATAAGCCTACAGACACCATTGACATGAAGTTAGCATGCTTGGCAGTGTAACACACATTTACATCACCTAGTCTCAGACCAACATGTTCATTAAGTTTGTGCAAGAATGGCTGTAGGAGTGTCTATTTTCTACACATAATCAAATTCAATTCCCACAGAACATGTATGGAGCATGCCATGTTAACTATTAGGATGCCTGTACATCGACTTGCACTCACAGGCACATACTACTGCACAGCAACATCATGGTATCATTTTGATCACTCTCACACTTGGAATCAGGAACACTTACCAGTACATCTGGCGCACCAAAAAGCCTCCCATACTGTGCAAGGACCTCATCCACCAGAAGCTCCAACTCCTCTGTAGTGAAGGGACGGGCCCTGACATTCTCTGTTCTCGCCATCACTGGGTCCAGGATACAGCAAAGTATGCAGTTGTAGAGGAGTGGCAGTCAGCAGTGTCTGAATGCATGTGAAATGTGTGGCTCTCCCACAGAGATTTATAGGCCCCTGGGTTGGTATCAGTGGCAGGCAGCTGCTGCAATTGGTCCACCTGGCTTGCATCTTTCAATTGTGGCCAATGAGCGGCCCCGCGGTGGCAGTGCACGCCTACCGCGGATTCCAAAGTAGCATTTCACTACCGCAATCGCAGGTCCCATTGGCTGCAATGGCATTGGTGGTGTCACACCACGGAGGACAGGTGGTCATTACCGCTATGCTGCATCTTTCAATTGTGGCCAATGAGCGGCCCGCGGTGGCGGTGCACGCCTACCGCGGTTTCCAAAGTAGCATTTCACTACCGCGATCGCGGGTCCCATTGGCTGCAATGGCATTGGTGGTGTCACACCGCGGAGGACAGGCGGTCGTTACCGCTATGCTGCATCTTTCAATTGTGGCCAATGAGCGGCCCCGCGGTGGCGGTGCACGCCTACCGCGGTTTCCAAAGTAGCATTTCACTACCGCGATCGCGGGTCCCATTGGCTGCAATGGCATTGGTGGTGTCACACCGCGGAGGACAGGCGGTTGTTACCGCTATGCTGCATCTTTCAATTGTGGACAATGAGCGGCCCCGCGGTGGCGGTGCACGCCTACCGCAGTTATGGACACATTATGCACTAGCAATGGCAATGGTCAAATTTAACAATTGAACACTATGCCTCCATAGTGTCTTACTGCACTTGTTTTATACATTGAATGCTGGTGTGACATTCAACTCACTGATGCCTACACATGCCATGTCTGTGGAAAATGTGACATGCATTGACATGCACTTACTCACGTCACCTATGATATGTGTGTGGATGTACATCTATTGGTTGTATGATGTTGTCTCATCTTTGAAATCAACTTAATGTGTGAGATGGCTAATCAAACAACAGTAATGATTGCCTGAACACATAATGGTGGTTTTTTACTGTGCCCATAGCTGATTTAAGTAGGATATGTGATCAGCTTACACACACTGTGCACATTGTGATGATAACTAGTGGTCTGTGCAACTTAAGCAAGAAGGTGTGGCAGGTAAAGCAGCTACATATGAGTCAGCAGTGTTGCTGTCTCATACCTCTGCTGTGTCACCTACTCCTAGGCCTGGGGACACCAGATATATTGGTGTACCATTCACAACCTCTGAATATGTTTTTGGGGTAGTCAGTATGTACAACATGTCCACTTGTAAAAACACATGTGGTGAAGGTGTCTCTGCATCTGAGTTGTGGATTCAGCAATTGTTGGAGTACGTTCATTGTTTCTGCTGCGTGAGTCAAGATGTGAGAAGTCGGACACATCTCATTGTGTAATTTGAATAACATTAGTCCTCTCCCATTTCATGTAGGCAACGACCAAATGTGCACCGGCCTTTCACAGTCCTGGCAGACATGGAGGATGTGGACATCATCCGGAAATTTCGTCTGGATCGCGTTACACTGCAAGAGCTGTGTGCTCAGTTGGAGCCCCATCTGAGGCCTCAACAAACATATCCAACTGCCCTATCCCCAACAGTGAAGATCATGGCAGCGCTGCATTTTTTCTCTACGGGCTCTTTCCAATACACGGTGGCCAGTGCCGGTGGGATGTCGCAACCAACATTCAGCATGGTGCTCTGAGATGTGGTGTCCGCAATGATGCTATACAAGGACCAATACATACGATTCCCAAATACAGCAGATTTGCCTGCTGTGAAGGCTGGTTTTTATGCCCTTGGCCACATTCCTCATGTAGTTGGTTCCATTGACGGCACACCTATTGCCCTTGTCCCACCACAGGCACGTGAGCAGGTGTATAGGAACAGGAAGCACTACCATTCCATAAATGTGCAGGTGGTATGCCAAGCTGATATGATCATCAGCCATGTTTGTGCGCGATTTGCTGGCTCCGCCCATGACTCCTACATCCTGCGGAACAGTATTGTACCCCGGCTGATGGAAAATCTACATCCAGAGCGTGCATGGCTTGTAGGTGAGTACACTGAGTCAAGTAGTGTGCTGTGTGTGACATGCTGTTCTCGTCAACTGTTTGTATCACAACATTTCTCTGTGTATGTCACACCTAGGTGACTCACCGTATCCCAACAGGCTGTGGTTGCTGAGCCCACTGCGGAATCCAAGTACCCCGGGTGAAGTCAGCTACAACGAGGCACATGGTAGGACACAATGTGTGGTGGAGTGCACCTTTGGCCTCCTGAAGTCCCGATTCCGGTGCCTGGACAAGAGCGGAGGTGCACTGTTGTATTCCCCACGAAAGGTGTGCCGGATAGTTGTAGCATGCTGCATGCTACACAACCTTGCCTTGCGCAAAGCCGTTCCGTTGATCATGGATGACGATGAGCAGCAGATGCCCCCTCCTGCACAACCACACACTTCCAGTGCGGACGATAGTGGTGAAGAGGAAGGTATTGACCTGCGTCAACAGCTTATTGCCAACTACTTCCCTTGAATGTAAGTGACTTTGTAGACAAGTGACATTGTGTGTTTGCTTGGATGTTACTATCAAGGCATAGAGAATTTTAACTGCTGGCTGTTGTTGTGTGTGTGATAAGGGATGATGTGTGTGGCACAGGGTATCTGTATCCAGGTACAATATGTGTATGTTGAAGTTGTTGACCATTGCTATGGGTGCTTGTTTTTGTACCTTGATGCCTAGTGTTGTGTTTCTGCTGTAAAGGCGTCACCTGATAAGTAAATGTCATTCTCTTGTGTCTTTCTAGGTTCATTCACCCTCTGAATGCCTCCTCTGCTTCACAGCTGTTGGAACATTGAAATCTGATTTGTCATTGTACATACTGGAATAAACATGTAGCTCACACAGACATAGGTATGTGAAGAGTGTTTATTTGAAATTAGTTTTTGTGTAAGTGACGGGGATATGTACATAAATGTGAACAGTGAATAAATGAGTTGTCAGTCATGGTAGTTGAGACAAATAGTGTAGTCACCACAAAGCTGAAGTCACACAGTCCAACAGACTCAGGCCATCAACATGGCAATGTGGGCAAGGATAGTCAACATAGTCAATGCAAATGGGAACAACAAGATACCATCATGGCTGGCTCTGTGAGTGGGGTTGGTATGGTGGCCTGCCACCAAATCCTCCCCTGTGGATTCTCGGACTGCCCCTGGTGCGTTTGGGAGGGGGGGCATCTGTTGCAGGGTCAGTGGTGTCTGAGAACTCACTCTCCTCCTGCACACCCCTCTCTGTGGCTGCAGCTGGAATGTTGGGCTGCACAGCAGGCAATCCACTGGAGGGGGGTGGAGCTGCACTTGGGGCTGGGAGTCTGTCCCACTAGCTGGCCAACAAGGTCGACAAGTTGGCCCATCCGTGTGTCCATGGACTGCTGCAGCAGGCGGATCTCATGCATGTCTTCAGCAAGCTGACCCATTACTCCATGGTTCTCTTGGTAGGCACCAAGGACTCTTGCAATGGTGGCCAGGGATTCAGGGTCATTGTCCTCCTGTGTCTCTGCCCCAGTTGTACTCCCACCTGCCCTCCAGACACGGACCTGTGGCATAGTCACCCGACGCACTGGCACACTCTCCCTGGCATGCTGTGATTGTGTGGTGGTGTTGGTAACCACCATGGCAGGGCGTGTGTTGTAGGCAGCAGTGGTGATGGTGGAGGCCACACAGGTCGTAGTGGCAGGGGGCAGCACAGTTGTTCTTGCCGTGGTGGTGGTGGTGGTGGAGGCCACACAGGTCATAGTGGCAGGGGGGCAGCACAGTTGTTCCTGCCATGGTGGTGGTGGTGGAGGCCACACAGCTTGTAGTGGATGGGGGCAGCACAGTTGTTCTTGCCGTGGTGGTGGTGGTGGTGGTGGGGACAATGAGGGTTTGAGACATGTTAGTCCCTGCCACACCAGAGGGGCCAGCTCGAGAATCCTCGTCCGAGAATGTTGGGGAATCTGCATCCGAGAGTCCACGTTCCAGGGGGGAGACTGGCTCCGCATGTTGGTGTCATCCTCTGCAGTTAGTTGTTGATCTCCTGTTGAACAGAGGTGATATGGTAATTGAGTTGCACGCAACAAGCTTGATGTTAGATAATTGTTTGAGACATTTGATACAACACACACTTTACAATGCAATGACTTTGTATGCCTGCTATATGCTGTGCACCATGACATGACGTTGAGGTACATACCTTAGTAGTCCATGGTGTCCGTTGTGAATTGAAACTTGGTGCAGTGTACAGATAGTGTAACTACACGTCTACCCAATTGCGTGACATCAATTTTCTGTTGTGCGTCTTTTCATTTAGCTGTTCATGTAATCTATTTCAACAGAGCTAGAAGGAACCATTGTCATGTTATACATAGCTTTGGAATCACATGTACTTTCCTTTTTTTCCATGTAGACCATGCATGTTTGGTGTTGAGATGGGCCTTCATGCTCAGACACCATGGCACTTCCACATTGCATTCTCTGCTGTGCACAATTGTGGGATGCATTAGTTTCACTTGTGACTTGGTGAGTATGTGTTCAAAATATGTGACAGTTACGTGCACTTAGATGTCTGCACACTGGATGTGGCATTTAAAACTATGCCAAGTTGGCTGACATGTTAGTGCTGATGTGGTTATGTGGCTACATGCATTTAGATAAGGTTGGCAGTGTACATGCAGTCACTACCTACGTTTAAGTTTTAGGAGAGCAATGCGATAGCTGCCCCATGCTTGGGGGTGTGGGGAATGCTCCATCCTGCTGAGCTGTGGGACAAGGGGGCCTGTTGGGAGTTGTAGGGTAGACTTCCCAGCCACAAAGACCCCTCCCTGTTGAGATGGCTACCTACCTGTAAGGTTACACATTGGAGGGAAATGGCTGCCCCATGCTTGGGGATGTGGGGAATGCTCCATCCTGCTGAGCTGTGGGACAAGGGGGCCTGTTGGGAGTTGTAGTGTAGACTTCCCAGCCACAAAGACCCTCCCTGTTGAGATGGCTACCTACCTGAAAGGTTACACATTGGAGGGAAATGGCTGCCCCATGCTTGGGGATGTGGGGAATGCTCCATCCTGCTGAGCTGTGGGACAAGGGGGCCTGTTGGGAGTTGTAGTGTAGACTTCCCAGCCACAAAGACCCCTCCCTGTTGAGATGGCTACCTACCTGTAAGGTTACACATTGGAGGGAAATGGCTGCCCCATGCTTGTGGGTGTGGGGAATGCTCCATCCTGCTGAGCTGTGGGACAAGGGGGCCTGTTGGGAGTTGTAGTGCAGACTTCCCAGCCACAAAGACCCCTCCCTGTTGAGATGGCTACCTACCTGTAAGGTTGCACATTGTAGGGAAATGGCTGCCCCATGCTTGGGGGTGTGGGGAATGCTCCATCCTGCTGAGCTGTGGGGAAAGGGGGCCTGTTGGGAGTTGTAGTGCAGACTTCCCAGCCACAAAGACCCCCCCCCTGTTGAGATGGCTACCTACCTGTAAGGTTACACATTGGAGGGAAATGGCTGCCCCATGCTTGGGGGTGTGGGGAATGCTCCATCCTGCTGAGCTGTGGGACAAGGAGGCCTGTTGGGAGTTGTAGTGCAGACTTCCCAGCCACAAAGACCCCTCCCTGTTGAGATGGCTACCTACCTGTAAGGTTACACATTGGAGGGAAATGGCTGCCCCGTGCTTGGGGTTGTGGGGAATGCTCCATCCTGCTGAGCTGTGGGACAAGGGGGCCTGTTGGGAGTTGTAGTGTAGACTTCCCAGCCACAAAGACCCCTCCCTGTTGAGATGGTACCTACCTGTAAGGTTACACATTGGAGGGAAATGGCTGCCCCATGCTTGTGGGTGTGGGGAATGCTCCATCCTGCTGAGCTGTGGGACAAGGGGACCTGTTGAGAGTTGTAGTGCAGACTTCCCAGCCACAAAGACCCCTCCCTGTTGAGATGGCTACCTACCTGTAAGGTTACACATTGGAGGGAAATGGCTGCCCCATGCTTGTGGGTATGGGGAATGCTCCATCCTGCTGAGCTGTGGGACAAGGGGGCCTGTTGGGAGTTGTAGTGCAGACTTCCCAGCCACAAAGACCCCTCCCTGTTGAGATGGCTACCTACCTGTAAGGTTACACATTGGAGGGACATGGCTGCCCCATGCTTGGGGGTGTGGGGAATGCTCCATCCTGCTGAGCTGTGGGACAAGGGGGCCTGTTGGGAGTTGTAGTGCAGACTTCCCAGCCACAAAGACCCCTCCCTGTTGAGATGGCTACCTACCTGTAAGGTTACACATTGGAGGGAAATGGCTGCCCCATGCTTGGGTGTGTGGGGAATGCTCCATCCTGCTGAGCTGTGGGACAAGGGGGCCTGTTGGGAGTTGTAGTGCTGGCTGCCTGTACATGTGCCCCCATGTAAATAGTGTTATGTACCTTTGTGGTGAATGAGAGGGAGTTATTGTGGGATCTGTGAGACCTGTTTGGGGGGAGTGTGGTGGACATGAGTACATTTGGGCCTAAGAGGTGTGGCTTTTTAGTTGTGCAAGCTACTACATAACAGTGTTATGGCAGACTTTTGTTGGTACTTACCAGCCTCCATTCCCCCTCAATTCCAGTGCAACTCTCTGGGTGCAGTATGCCAAGCACCTTCTCCTCCCATGCGTTGAATGTTCTTGGTGGAATGGGAGGGCCACTGCCAGTCCGGTTTGCCAGCTCACGGTTCTTGCTGCTCTTCTCCTTGACCTTGCTCTTGAGGTCAGTCCACCTCTTCCTGATCTCCTTCCTGTTGCGTGGAACTTTCCCTACAGCATTGACTCTGTCAACTATCCTTTACCACATTTGATTTTGCCTGGCTGATGGGGTCTGTTGGACCCTTCTTCCTAAAATATATGGCTCAACTCTTATTATCTCATCCACCATGACTGACAACTCACCATCAGTGAATTTGGGCATCTTATGTGCCATGGTGTGTGATGTGCTGAGTGGTTAAGAGTGCAGGTGTGCAGGTGGTGGTGGTGGTGGTGGTGATGTGTGTGGTGTGTGTGTGTTTGTGATGGTGTGATGTGTGCAGGGTTGCCTATCCTTTGTGTGATATTGTAGGGCCCTTCAGTTCTGGAGTTGTGCAAAGAATTGTGGTCATGCAGGGGCTGGTTTTATTGTCTGCTATGTGGGTGGGTCCAAACTGAGGATTCATGTCAGGTGTGTTGTCTGTGTTGAGCTGGGATTTGTAGTTCTTATTTGCCAGGGGCATGTGTCAATGGGGTGTGTTAGCTGTTTTTATTGCCTGAGGCAGATACACAGCCACATTTGGTGGTTTTGTGGTGTAGTTGCTTTCGACCGCCATTACTATTTCCACGCGGACACCGCGGTCGGACTGCAATGGTCATTCCTCCAGCTCTCCCATTCATCATTGCTGTCAATCGCGGCGGTCGGAAACAAGCGGTCGTACCGCAGGCACCGCGGTAAGATCATAATTGCACTCGTGGAAATTCCGCTTGTGTATCGGCGGTTTGTGAGCTTTCCGCAGTGAATCCGACCGCAGTGGAGGGTATTTCGCCTTTTCTGCACGTGCGCCGCCGGTGTTTCTTGGGTTACGACTGCGGCAGTCGGATTTTTCCAGCGGTGCATCGTAATGTGATCGGCGGTGGTGCTGCAGGCCATGCGGGCGGTCTTTTCCCATTGCCACGGCGGGCGGAATGGTTTTCCGACCGCCATCGTAATCGGCCCCAGAGATTGTAATTGCAATTGTAATTGGATGTATATACCACTTATGAGACATTGTAGCGCTTTAGGGCAGGTAGCACACTGCTCTGGACCCAAAGTTAGTGGTTAACCTCGTGGTTATTGTTGGTTATTGCGACTCTCGAGATTGTGATAGACTATATAATACCAGTAAGGTGTGATCATTAGTTTGTAATGTGGATTCAGGTGAATGGTTGGTGAGATAGGTAGGTTGGCAGAGAGTAGGTAATGTTAGGTTACAGGGATAGAATTGTAAAGCGGAGAGATTGTGATCTATTAAATGAGGTATCAGCCAATTGCAGAATTACAATAAGAAGGGCTGAAGCAGGCATGAGACTGAGAGAAGACTATATTCTGAAATAGAAGGCATGCAGAGGATACAAGGTTAGAAGAGGTCACTCTAAAGAAAGGAAGTATGTCAACTTAAATTGTTCATGCAGGGTTTTAGTAGTATACTTGGAGAAAGCTTTCTGAGATAGCGAGCAATCATAGAATGTAAGAAACAATGTAGAAAGAAACAACATTGTGCATAGTGCTCCATATCCGTGCGTACAAATCATTTAAACATTATAAGCCCTAGGCTGTTGTGTCCCATGCCTAGGCCAGCCCTTTTAAGCATAGCCTCGAGTATCCCAACCTTGGTACAGGGTCTGTATGTTGCACAAGGAGAGTTGGCGTAGAAAAAAGAAAAAGTGAAATTTAAAGATCTTCACTCACTATTCTATAAACTTGAGGGGTTTTTCACTCACTCACTAAAAATGAGTTATTTGGCACTGACTGAGAGTGTCTCGCTAATGCGGAGTCAGACCTATACCCTGTTTTGTCACCTAATCCCATCCAAGTGTATGTTGTGTTTATTTGTGTCTATTGTAGTATATGCATTGTATGTATAAGGAAGGCAGAGTGATGAAGGCCTGTGGGTTCCATTCTGGACTTCCCAGTCCTGTTTCTCTGCACAGGTCCACAAGTTGGGGGTGATGTTGTTTGCCCAGATGGAGGAAGTGTATCAGGATGGAGGAGACCTAGACAGGGAAGTGAGGACAAAGGACACAAGACTTCTACAGAAATTCAAATAGGTCCTTCGTGTATCACTATCACTTGGTAGATGGCAGAGGTGAAGAGGGCTGCAGTCTGTTGTTCAGAGTCCTTTAGGTGAGACCAGTCTTTTGTTTCTTTCCTGAATGTTGTGTTTGTGGCTGTGCATAGGCAGGTGCAGATATTTCACACCTCTTTGTGACTCTTTAATGGGTGCTACAGGCTGGAGACTGCCCTGCTGTGAGGAGCATCACACCACACAAAGGCTGTGTCTACAGAACTGCATGGAAAGGTATTTGAAAAGGAATCCACCCCAAACCAGTTCTCCTGCTTGCAAATCTCTATGAAAAAATAACACTTCCTGGATCTCAAATGGTTGAAGGAAAGCAGAGGGAGGCACATTGATCTGTATTTCAAAGCAGGAGTAGCTAGCATCTCCCAGCAAAAGCAACTCATGTATGGCTCTGAGCCATGCTGTTATGGACTCAAACCAAGAGACACTGTCCAAAACAAAATGTGGACTCTGGCTGTCTCCCGTGTTCCAATTTGACCCTCTAAGAATCCACAACAACATCTACATCCCTGTGGGAACTGCAGACCTTCAAGAGAGATCGGGCAACAAACCAGTGAAATGTGAAGATAGCTCTGTGGGTCCAGTCCCCACTACTGAAACCTGTGTGCAAATGGTAGTTTACAGGTGAAACAAACGAAATGCCCACAGAGGTCAGCCCTGGGAACAGAGTCACCCCCTGCACCCTCCTTACTGGAGGAGAAACTGCAGAAAGCACTCAGAACAATCATTCATCCTTTTTCTCCCATGATGTAAAGTGGACAACACTATCAAGGCCTCAGGGAGGGTGCTCCACATCCCAGATCAGCACAAGAAGATTTCAGCGATCATTCTCCATAGGGTGACACAACAAGTACTAGCTAGTTGGGCAAAGGCAGGCAAGCCCTGCCATTACTACACCAAGAAACCAGGCCTGTGCAAATGTTGGACTATCCTGCAAATCCCCGGCAATTCAAAAGAACACTACAATTCCTCTATGTGGCATGGAAAGCTTTGTGCATGGGGGTTGCCACACCAGAAATAAGGATCCCCACAATCTTTTAAGCTGTTGCAAGGAAACAAAAAGAGGCTCAGCAACATTCATCTAGCTCCAAAGTCAAACAGCACATTAATTTTCAGCGCCAACCATCACTCACTGTGAAACACTGCCCGCTTTCACAGAAAAAAACTGCACCAGGAAGCAAACATGCGAAAGGCGCCATGAGCCAAAAACAGACCAGAAATGGAAATCCCTGGAAGACATCACTCACACAACAAAAACTTTCCATATTCCTGACAACATTGTACAATGCTGGATGTTATAAGTGCTTCAAATTTTGATTTGGTTGCAGAGGGCTCATAAAAATAGCTCTAATAGAAATTTGGACAAGTACTTTTGAAAGCCACACAATAACATATCTTTTCATAATTCCGGCGGTAACATTATGTCACTGATTAGAGCCCAAAGAGTGTTTGTGGGTTCACAGCTAGCTGAATTTGCTACATGGTGTAACACGCTAGCAACATTCCCTCACTTGATTTGAATTTCAGCCAGCATTCTAATCTGCTTACATCCTATCACATGGGCCTTCTTAAACCCAGACCTACTTTTAAAGAGGAGGATGTTCTGATGTCACTCTGTATCAGTCTTCATTACACTTTATAACAGAGGATAAAATGTATAAATAGGGTCTGTGTAAGGATTTGATACAAAAAGTGGCATGCATAGATTAGGAGGGATGAAGAGACAGAGAGAAAGTGAGAGCAAGACAGGCCGAGACTAGGGACACATCATTTGCCTCTGTCCTGTATTCTGGGACACATCAGACTATTTAGAGTTCCCAGTTCTATCTTTGCTCCTGCAAGATGTCCACATTGTATAGTGTTCTTTTAAAGCTGAACAGAATCAGCACACTGCACTTTTACCATTTTCTTTTTTTGCTCAAACTGGGACTTTTACCCATAACCACTGAGAAAGACCACCCTCGCTCCACTGCACGCATAAGGTGATGAAGACGGTGAGAGGTAAGGGGAAGATTCCTGGACAGTTGTGATGAGCTCCTTTTGGGAAGGTCTGTTTCAAAAGGAAAACAGCCTCCGGAGCAGTGCAACAACTTTGCGCCAGCACCTTATGCATAGCACTCAAAATGCTGTAAGCAATTCGGCCTCATTCCTTCTGGCCAGATGGCAGGAAGGCAAGGCGCAGGACACAACACTCTCAGAAGGTATACAAAAAAATTTTTTTTCAAATTAAGCTCAGAATAAAAAGATCCAGAAACAGCTCTGAGTAAAAGTGTTAGGCTAAGAAAAGATGAGAAACTGACAATGAAACCCCCAGATACTTAAGAATGGGAAAAGAATGATACGTTTAAAATAAGCTTGTGTTTTAAAATGAAGGTTAACATTTCTAAATGAAAGTTTACAATTTCACCCACCAAAATAACACACATCAAAACTCGAACAACTGGACCGGATCTTTCAACATAGCATTAAAAGATCTGAAAGCCAAAGAGTTATGGGATCTGTCACTTCCACACTGCTCCTTTAAAAAGTTATCAACAAGCAAATGAGGAGGTTGTCATGGCTCGAAGACAAAAAGGAGTTTAAAAAAAGACGGCACGCCTGGAAAACGATTGATACTTACAGGGAACCATGCACCCAGAAATATCTTACAACTCTACTTAGATCGTTCTATAAAAGTAAGTCACTTCATCTACGATTTGGATTATGTCAAACACTAGAATATATCCCTAAATGGCAACCAAATCATTGAACACAAACTGCAGACTCTGCCAATCATATGAAGAAAGTCTGACACACATTTTATCGATCTGCCCAATTTTATTAACGGAAAGAAAAATTTTATTGAAAAGATTTTTCAATCTGCAAGGTATCAGATCATGTCAGCATGCCTTACTCTTTTGTATGAAAGGGGAGACTCCACAAATAATAGCAGCCTTTATAAAAATGTTTCCTTAAAGTGGAGCGGCTATTGACTGCAAAGGGATTGATGAACATAATGTAAGGCCGGTACTTCAGAAATTTTATCCAAGTGGAGCAGTTAATGACTGCAGAGCCTTTGATGAACATTATGTAATGTCAGCATTTTCAGAAATATTGTTTGTTAGTCATTTTGATCATTATAACCTGCAACTGCTGTAGATATAGATAATTTCGGCAAGTTTGCATTAATATGGAGTGACTCAACTTAAAATCCACAAGTATCCGAAAGTTACGTAATCACATCCTAGAAAAGGAGATACAGGACAGGCAGTGTATCATTTAATTCCCTTCAAGAATAAAGACAACCTACACGAAAAGAACTGCACCATATTATGTACAAGAATGGATTTTAATGAATTGACAAAAAGATCATAAGAAGACTAGATGAACATAATCATCCCAATACGCCAGTATCAGTATTTTTTATGTATTTTCGTGTTGCAGAAAATGAAATTGTTGCAAAACCAATTTTAAAAAATACAGCATTTGCGCACCCTTTTTTAAATGATTTAGTTGTGTAAAATATTATGTTTTTTATTAACTGAAGTAAATTTACTTTGACCTTTACATGTTTCGCTCCACTGAGAGTTATACAAACATGGTGTAAGAAATTAGATTACTTGTTGAGCGGGATGAAACCCTACTCAAGCAGCAACCGCAAATCTTCTCAGGGTGAAGTCACAAGCAAACCCTAAATTAACCTGTGCTCAACTGTTGGGTAGCTTGACATAGCGCAGTCAGGCTTAACTCAGGTGCAAAGTGTAAAGAATTTGAGCAACACTTCAAGCAGTAATAAACATACCACAAAAGGGATCCACAACAGAGTTAGAAAAACAGAGTAATTGTTAATAAATAAAACAAGAGCAAAACCACAAAAATCGATCAGTAGAACCGGAGATATTCAATGTTGAAGATTCAAGTACAAATGGCGCAAAAAGGGGTAAAGGGCCTACTGTGTATATCTGGTCTTGCCGAACTGGGACAATGTAAATAATACAGTCCGAATGCGATGGAGCTCGGGCAGGCTACAGGGACCCAGTTAGGGCAACTGAACAATGTACCTTTAATCCTGGTTTGCAGGGCATTGTGTGGATCTGCATCGAAGATGCGTCATGCATTCAAAGAGATGCGTCAGTACAGGGAAAGGGGGAGGCTGCTGTGCGAGGTCCTGTTGTTTCGACGTCCAGGATCCCATTGATGAGGGCTTGAGATGAGAAGTCCAGAGTCGGGGATGCGTCAGGCAACCAGGATGATGCGTTGGTTCCGAGGAGCTGCGAGGCTGTGATGTGGAGTCCGTCATTGAGGCTGCCGTCATCGAGGGATGCAAGGGCCTGAACCAAGGATGCGTCATGCAATAGCAGTTCCTATGTGGCGTTGGGCTGTGATGCGATGCAGGTCTTTGCAGTGGCTCTGATTCACACAGTGCGTGATGAGTCGATTCTGCTCTGATTTGTGGTGTGCAGTTGAGGAGATGCATCAATTCCGCTGGATCCACAGGGGTTGGTAGAGCACCTTAGGCCAACTTCCAAGGGTCGAGGACTTGGGTGGCATCACTTGGCAGGGTAGACTCACAGATGGCAGTGTCCAGGTGCAGGGCTGCTGGAGCCTTCTGTCCCTGAGGCTTAAGCTAGGAGGCCAGCCAACTAGCCCTTGGAGTCACTTTGGGGTTCTGGGTTCAAGAGATGCAGGTCCAATCCTTCTAACCCAGGCAAGAGGACAACAGGCAGCAGGTTAGCACAGCAAAGCAGCAGTCCAGCATAATGGTAGTTCTTCAGCAGCACAGTAGTCCTCTTCCTGGAAGAGTATCCACAGGTCCAGAAGTGTACTGAAGAGCTGGTGTCTGAGGTCCAATATTTATACCCAGTTGTGCCTTTGAAGTGGGGGAGAAGCTTCTAGAGGGTTCCCTTTGAAGTCCCATGACACCCTGCCTTCCCTGCCGTGGCTCCAGGTTAACTACAGGGGGTAGACAGCCCTTTGTGTGGAGGCAGCACTCAGCCTGTTCAAGTGTAAGTGAGGCTGTGCCCAGCTCCTCCCTTTCAACCTGCCAGTGATGGCTCATCCAGGCACACCTAATCTTCTTAATGGGGCGAACTGTCTAGAGGGAATACACAAAGTTCAGCTGTCAGCTACACCCAGTCATCTGATCTAGGTACAGGCTACAAGTCCTAAATGGCTAAGGCAGGAAAATGCGTATAAGGGGTTTGGGCCCTTCCAAACCAGCAAGATTGGGCCCTTTTCAATAGTCCACAAAAAACTTGATCTAATTGTATTCTTTCGATCACAAATTACTTTCAAATCAAGGTCCAGCAAATTAATTGGTTCAGCCCAAGCACTTGCAATGTTTCTTCAGCATGGCATGCTGTACATTATGCCACGATTTTGCTGCAGTGTATTGTATAATTGTGCCAACTTTCATAGGTGCTTTTTGTTTTAATAGAACTATTTTTTCTTTCATGGACAGATCTGCTCTTTCAATTAGTCATTGAACTTACTTTTGTTCTTGTCTACTTGCTGTCAAGTTTTTTTACCATGATTATCCCTAAAATCTTTTTTCCATATCATTTTCAGTCCTTACATCAACGTGAGGGTAAGAGACTAATGATGATAAGATCATGGTTGACATGAAAAAACATGCAGGCTCCCCGCAGATATTTTTTACAAGATAGTTTTTGATGAGAATTGTTTAACTTAGATATTTAAGAAAATCTACTCACACATTTGCTTCCAGAGTAAAGTTGTATTTGTATTCATGTTGGGTGATTCTTCCTGTTTCCAATCAAGAATTAGTTTCAGGCACTCTAGAAGGTGGTTAATGCCACTCAAGAGGTTAATAACCTCAACTGAGTCCACATAGAAGAGTAGACAGTGGCCGCTCCTCCGCTAAGGTGGAAGAGCGTCGTTCCACTGAACTAAAGGAAAAATCAAAGGATAATAACTATTGTTATTATCATTTTATTTTTCCTATATACTTCTGTGGCTCTAGGGTGGGGCAGGGCTGGCGGAGTAGGGAGAGGAGTGTTTTTCACTCCTGAAGTATGCAGGACTGCTTGGCTGGCCCTCTCGGGCCTTCGCAAGCAGTCCTGCACACTTTGCATATCCCCCACCGGGCTGCATTACACATCCTGATGAGGAACATGCCCGATCAACGGCTCTCAGACCAATCACAACGCATGCAGCATTGTGAATGGCTATGAGGAGCCTGGGAGGGTGGATACTTCCTGCTGCTGGCCGGGAGTGCAGGAAGATGTTGGAGGGACAGAGGATGAAGGAGAGGTGGCGGCCGTTTCAGGTAAGTGTTTTTTTTTGTTTATATTTTCTTTTTTTGTTTCCCCCCCCGCCCCACCACTCGGGTCCGGTAGCAGGCGCTACTGAGAGTACAGAATAACTCTAGCAAACAAAGGTGCTGGTCCTTACGTATAGGGTAAGTAGTACTCCAGGAATACTCTTTTACATACTCTTACATGCCTTTGTGAATCAGCCCCCAAAACATCTAACGCCCTATTGGTAAAAGTGCAGAGGGGCGCAGTCCCTTCTATTTGTACTAATATAAATAAATCCTTTCATTTTATTCCCAATTTAGATGTTTAGGGTCAATTCACAATGACATATAAGAATACATGAAAGAGTACTACAACAGTACTACTCTAAGCACTCAAAAATGCCCTTCTAAATTGGCCCCATAATCAACGGAAAAGTGAGAGTTTGAACGTACTCTGTTGGGTCAGTGGATTAATGGAGGGGCGGGGAGGTCTGCCGCAGGCAGCACGACTTTTGGGGGCGGCAATCTCCTCCCCACTCTTACCTGCGGCCATCGCAGGAATCGCCAGCCCCGCACCCCCCCAGCTTTTACATGCAGGTGCCGCAGGCGGCAGATGCAGGGACCGCCACGGGCGGCACAAGGTCTAGCTTCGCCACTGTGTTGGGTACTCCAAGCAATCTCCATTAGTAAGGCTGTGCCCATTGTAACATTTTTGTCTTGCAAATCAGTGTAACAAAAGCAAACCTTTTTTACTGGAATCTTTTATAAATTTGAGGGGAACGTAAACCTTGCTCATTGTCTATAGGCATCATGAATAATTGTACATTGAATTAGAAATTCAAGCATTGACGATGCCAACATTAGGAATTTCCAGTAAAAAAAAATATCTGCATCTAGGAGAAAGTCAACTTACGTACTGGGGAACTAATTCACTAAAAACTACAATGTTTTTCCCGGCTGTTAAAACTTTAAGAACGAGAAAAAGGTATGCACATTTGAATGCGTTTACATTAATGCAAAAAAGAGGCTACAGAACCTTCAGCTTCATTCTTTTTAGTAATTCTTTGTAATCATCGCAATGCGTCACACGTGTAGCACCACCTTTTGTTTGTTTTCTGTGGTTTAAAGGCAATTATTTGTGAATTTTGATCTAAAAATTGCCTTTGTGGCTAGGTTTCTTGTAGAAAAATAAGGTTGACCTGAGAAAAGAGTGTGTTGAGTTGAGAGTTTGTGAGCTGCACCAAGCCTGATACATTCCAACTCAAAAGGAGGACAAAGGGGCAACAGTGAGATCTGAGTGACATGAAAATAGAACACTTCAAAACTAAGACCAGTCTGAAAAAATATGGCTGTTAAGTATGAATACATTTGATTATCGGAAACTTCATTCATAGTAAGTGCTCACTCATTCTACATGGCAAAGCCCCATGTGCGCAATCTTGCCCGTAAAATACAATGAGTAGCCATCACCAAAGTGCGGGACAAGAATCAAATTCAGTATGGGAGTGCCTGAAGGGAGCATTCCAAAACTACATAAACAATACAGGGGCAAGTGTTCCCACAAGTGATGGTGATCAACTGAGTTACACAAGGTTTAAATCTAGACCTGTTAGAATCTATAATAAGAGGAAAATCAACATATCTTAGAGGGGTGCATTTCAAGACATCAAACAAAGTATTATGACTGGGGCACCAAATCGGGACTGATCTGATATTCAGTTCCTGTAAGGAGCCTGCAATAGCAATCGAAGGACCACCTTGTTGTCTTTGCTACTGTTGTAAAAAAATAGCGCAGAAGACATAAGGTAATAAGAATAAAAAAATAGTGTCTGAAATGGCATAGGTCATGTTTGACCAGTATCTCCATAAAGTGATCATAGTTACCCTAAGAGTTGTGGTACTCGAGCGACTGAATTTAAAAAACAAGGCTAAATTGAGAAGGAGACTATCCCACTGGACAATTACACAGTCAAAATCAAGAGGTGGACATCATTGGTACTATCTGAAAAGAAAATTTAAATGTTACAAAAGTGCAAAATAATGTTTTGCCAAAGACTATTTTAAAGGGGCAGGATATGATCCATATTTTAATCGCACTTGAAGAGTGAAAAATAGACTCCTATTTACTCTTCTGAAATTAGCCGGTTGCCACAGTGTCAGCAGAATGCAAGTGCTTCGGTTTGCACCGTCCCCTACCAGAGCAGGAACTACAGTGTCAAGGTAGGGCAAATAACAGCAAAGTACAGAATAATAGAGTTCAAGTCCACCCAGTACTCCCAATTCCTCCACTTCCCGTGCAGGCTCCAATCTATGACCATTGAAGGGCCGCCATGAAGCCCCCTGGGGCAGATTGTAAACATAAACTGAAGCGCAGGTTATCCACGCACCCGCTCATCAGTGAAGCCCTTGGTGCTCTGTCAAGGCTTGTATATGACGGCCACGGACTGCTTTTAAACGGAGGGGCAGGGACCTCCTCAGAGGGATTTAGCCCGTGACTTCAAGAGTTCGGAAAAGGGTTGCTTTTGGAAGATCTCTGGGACCTCTTTGACTCCTCCAAATGCAACAGGGCCAACTGTGCCATTATGGTCACTGTTATTAGACGCAGCAGTTTAACTGTAGTTTTTTTTTTTTTTACGAACCACAACCAATTCAAAGGCCTATTTTCTCCTGCTCTAAAACAAAAATAGTGGAGAAAATATCTCTAAACAAATTAATGCGTTAAGCTTGGTTAGATAAAGCAGAGGCATACCCCAGGAAAGATAGTGTACACTGAACCTTTACAATTATTTCTAAATTATCTGAAGTCTTGAAAGCTGCAGACAGATCAAAGAAAACCTCAGCATGTAAAAAGTTTCCAAGTCTTGGTTTTATTGCACAATAAATGCCGTGTGTGAGGTTTTTATAAGATCCTCTTCCTAATGACTCCCTTCTTCATAGCTTGGTTGGAGCTGAGGCAGTCACTTTAAACCTAGGCATGTGTGACCACAACGAATACTAAATACTGAGATATGATAAGAGGGTAACAATCGAGGTTAAAGCTGGGTGATATAATGTGACAAACACATTCAATATTTACATGGAAATATTGCATGCGTTGAGAGGCTTCATGTCCACTAGAAGGAGGATTGGGGGTGTCACTAGTCTCTGCAGTTTTTTTCAGTGGCCTGTGCTGCAAAATTCACTCATAGTTTTTAAAGCAAGTGTTCTCTATTTATTAATCTAACATGGCTCATATCAGTAAATGGTGTCAGATACTGTAAGTTTGCTGATTGGGTCCAGTCTAAGACTTCTGACGGCCAGGGAGGCCAAAAACAACTAATCCTAAAAGAAAATATACTTGATTAGCTACAAACAGTATTTAATTTATGAATTTGTGGTATATGTTTTTTGTAGGTGTGGTTGGTAAACTCAGCTCAGCTGGTGGACTGGGTTTTGCCAATTTGCTTGGAGGGCTGAGTTCGGCAAAAACTCCGCCAATCGCCGAATTTTACCGGCACGGCTACCTACCTCAAACTGCAAGACCCAGGGAACCCTGAGGTACACATCCAATAGGCGGCCGGCATGTTGTCATGGGGTTGGTAGTACTCAGGAAGTAATATGACCTATGCTGACCTTTGGCAGTGTACACTGCTGGGAGGAGCATCCAATCTGAGATAAAGCCTCCCCCAAAGTGGCAGGCAGTAAAGGTTCACACAAAAGTCGTAACATCCAGAGTGCATCCATAGAACTTCTCCATTCTGCTTTGATGATCAGGGAGCTGCCTGCCGAAACAATGCTGACAGCTCTTCAGTGACTTTTCAGTGTGCACACCCTGACTGTTGTGACCGCGCTACTGCTGCCGAGTCTGTGGTTCAGCGGCTGCAGGCGGAGGTATATGAAAGTAATATGTCTTTTAAAAGTTTTAAGTTTTATCCCAGAGCAGCCCTTTCCCTCTTTTTGCAGTCAACAGGCATAGCTAATGAAAGGAGATTACAGTTCAGAAAAGGGCGCTAGATGGGGGGAAGAAAGCAAAGATCACAAATGAGAACAGGAGCTGTGGTCCAAGGGTGCAGAATGCACTTCATGAGCCCAGGTGATGCAACAAGCCTAGGAATTCTGCCCAATGGCACGGTTGACACTTATTAAGCAGGACAGGTTCACACAGGGTGTCGAGATCATATCGCACATCGGCACTGGACTCTAGGGCTCACTAAGCATGTATGTGCCCAAGACACGGTTATACTTAGTGTGCATTTTGTCTAGATTGGTCATGAGAAATTTAAGTGCATACGCCCTGGGCACAGAGGCGTAAAAAGCACTTAGGGCACTGACAGCTGGGGTGAAATTGTACAGATGGGATAACATGCAGAGCAGGTGTGCCTAGGGGTACAGGGGCTCCGTGTGTGTGTAAGAGTTGCAAGAGTCGAGTCTAGGGTACACGTCATGTGTATAACATCTGCTCTAATGAGAGTAAAAAGCATTGCGTCTAAATAGGAGCTGTACATAAATGCGTGGAGAACCCATGTGTGCAGAACGACTCTGGTAATAGAGATAGTGAGCGCCTTATATGCATAGGTGTTACTGCTACTAATAGGGTGACCAGAATTTTAAAGCCAAAAACCGGGACATTTCAAGGAAATAGAAGAAGGACTACAATTTTACTTCAAGAATGACAGCGCTCCTCAGCAGAGAATTACAGATTAAGCAGTTAGAACATACATAAAAAGCAATTTTTTAAACCCAGTAGCTTGCCTGATAATTAAATTGTTTTCTTGAAACAACTGATAACTTTCCTGCTTTGTAAACATTAAAAGCACCTCCTGCCGTTTTCAGTCGACCTCTCTAAAAACCGGGACAGGAGCTACATTCCCTGAAATCTGCCGGGACAGCTGGTGAAAAACAGGGACCGTCCGGGCAAATCCGGGACGCCTGGTCACCCTATGCTAGTAGCGTATAGAGCTCGTCATATGAATAAGAGGTTTATCCAGCGATGTAGCGAACACTTCACATGCAGAACCGAGGTGTGATTTGCATCCTATGCATTGTGGGGCCCCTCAAAGCATAAGTTTGTTTAAATGCATCCAGCCCACTCAACCATAATAGCATCAGCCTACTTACCTGTGGAACTGCAGAAGGCAACATGCAGCAGCCCCCAGGACACCGCTCAATGGCTGAAAGCAAATAAACATAGTTTTTTGTTTTTAATGGCGGTGTTAAAAATGCACAGTTGGTGCAGACCAAGGAGTGCACCACTGAGGCTAAAAAGGGCCCTCTGCCTCTCACAGTGTGGAGTGCATGTAGCGGCCCTTGGAGACAATACATGCGCACACTGCACACAGAGGGTGCAATAAGTAGTGGCTGCAGGGCTCATCATTTATCAATAGCTTGATGAGATATCTAAAAAAGAGCATCTATCTAGTCATCAGAGAGCAGCGTTTAACCCGGTTACGGGCATACCACACACAGCAATGAGGCATCTGATCACTGCAGAGCAAGACACCACACATATTGGGCATTCTGTCCTAGATATGGCATTGATCTCTGCCATGCCAGATACAGACTGCCCGCCTTCCTCGCTGTGCATGCACCCCTTACACATAAAGTGCTGCCTAGCCTATTAGGAAAGAGGCTAGCTCCCTGCACAATGTGCGCTCCTGTTCTCTCGCAGAGCACTATCAGGGTTGGTAGCCAGTGTATCCTGTTTGTAGCAGCACACGCAGGTGGTCTAGGGGTGGGCAGGGCTCGACGGAATTCTGCAGAGTGTTTATGTAACTCAGTGGAATTCCGCAGAGCCGTCCACCCCTAGTTTTTGGGACATTGGCTTACACATTTGAAGAGGAAACAAGAAAAACTCAACCAATGAAAGTAAAAGCCATCTGAAAGTGATAGATATCTAAGCACCAACAACCAGTTTCTGAATGCAACTTGAATCAACTTAATGCTCCTCCATAGAGGTTATTTCGATGTCCTAAAATCCACTCGCCAGCAACAGGAACCAGAGAAAAACCTATATAACGTATCAGCTGGATAATACACAAAATGGACTGGAACCAACAAAGAGACAAGCTGATCGAGTTTATTGCACTTCTTCATAGGACAGATCACACAAAAGTGCACTTGTACTGTGGAAATGTACACTTATTGGGGACAATTTTGCATCATTGCTCAGTAGTACTCCAGTGGCCTTTTTAACAATGATCAGCATGAAATCAGCATTTATTTGACACCAAAATGACAGAAATCCAATCAGTAGAACCAGAGATATGCAATTAAAACAATTTAAGGTAAGATTCAACCCCAAAAGCACAAAGCACCACTCACAGTTGTTTGGTCATGCAAGACCAGGTGAAAGTCACAAGTTCTAGCCGACTGCGGTGGAGCTCAGGCCGGATACAGGGACCAGGTTAGTCCCCCTTAAAAACTTAGCTTTTAAAGTCCAGTGCGAAGAATGATGGAGAAGCCTACGAGTAGCAGCGAGAGCGTTGTGGATGGTCATCATTGTATTGCTGGATCTCTGAGTTGGTGGTCACTACTGTGGGCTGTTAAAGCTGTAGTGCGAAGTGCAGATCTCACGTTGCCGGTCGTCACTGGTGGTTAATGTAGCATGAAGAGTCGGGTTCACCGGAGCTTTGTGTTGGCGGACGGTGGGAGCAGCCAGATCTTAGTGTGAACAGGCCCATTCACAGTCACAAACAGCCCAAATCTTCAGGATTTCTCCTTTCCTCTAAGATGAGCTCATTTAATGCCACACCAAGTTTCCAGGACCTATGAGGCACTTCTTGCGGATTAGGAACTCACTCCAGCAGAGGCTATCAGGGCTCAGGCAGGACCGGTTGCAGGTCCAGGCAGGTCCAGTACAGCAGGTCAGCTGGGCTGTTGCAGAGAGGCCTCTGGAGCTTTTTGTGTCCCTTTTGCAAGAGGTGAGTCAGCTAACTCGTGGCGTCACTTCAGCCTGGGATGAAGGGTGCAAGTCCAGTCTTGCTTCCCAGACAGCAGGACAGGCCTCAAGCAGCAGGTAGTCTTCTGGGAGCAGAGCATTCCTTCTTCTCTAGTACCCACAGGTACACATGTGTACTGAAGAGTGGGTCTCAGTATCCTGTTTTTATACTTGGTGCCCATGATGGAGCAAGAATTCACAATGAGACTTGCTCGGAAGCAATCTTCTCACAGTATTAATTTATTAAAATTTGTAATGTCTATACTAACAAATGCACCCATGAATATTATTCGAGTGAAGCTTGCCTATGCAGGCGTCGTTGATAGAGAGGTCACCTGTCCTTTCCTGAACCTGGTCCGGAGGTCTTTGCTCTTCATCCTTCCTGGAACCTATCTTTCCAACTCCTTGGCCAAGGGGTTTGGTTCTCGCACCTTTAGGTAAATATAAACGCAACCTTTAGTTGTGCTGCTGTCTCTTTCTTCTCCTTTCTGAGGGACCGTCATTGATCGAAAATTGATTATTAATATGCTTCATCCTTGATATACGATTAAGTATCATGTGGTTCTGTATTTTACTCTGCTAAATCTTTAGATAAACATTTTTAAACTTCCTGACTCAGTGATTATTTCAGGATTATGAATTATATTGAATGTCACTCATTTTAAACTTCCCAATTATCAAAGGGTCCATTGGTAAGTCATTACTCTTCAATCAGAAAAGTAATTGGTAGCAGGGATTTTGATAAAGAGTACAACTGACCCACCAGCGGAAATTGCTAGCGTAGTATGAATGTATGGGCCCAAGTGAGTATTTGGTGTATGAATGCTTGTTGCTAGTAACCCGCTGGATCACCCACTTTGAAATGGAACAAACTTCTGGAGTCTTCCCCTACAGAAGTGTCTAGAAGTTCCTGCCTCCCTGTCCTGGTTCCAGTCTGTTTGCAGAAAGAATAGGCTAATGTGAAGTTCTTTGTGTGTGAGCTGAGGCAGTGTCTTTGAAGTGGAGGTGTGACAGGTGACAGCTTTGCCCCTCTCATCAAGTCATGATGGTCCATGCTGCCAACACCCAGACCTTCTATTGTGTGGCTGTCTAGGAGGAATGCGCAAAGGCCAACTGCAAACTACACCTAGTCATGTGACTCATGAAACAGGCGCAGGCACCAAATGATTAGGACAAGAAAATGAAAGTGCAACTTTATGAAAGTGACATTTTCAGAATTGTCACTTAAAATCCGCCTTTGAAGATGATTTTCAATTGCAATTTCTCAGACAACAAACATGACATTCCTATCTGCTCCCAAACTAAAGTTATCACTTACAAAATGTAATAAGGTAACCCAATGTTATACTATGGGAGAGGTAGGTCATGCAATAATGAAAAAAAACATTGAGAATTTTCCACTACCAGAACATATAAAACTTTAAGTACATGTCCCATTTCTTAAATACAATACACCCTGCCCCAGGGCTGTTTAAGGCTGACCCCAGGGGTGACTCATATGTATTAAAAAGGAAGGTTTAGGCCTGGAAAAAGGTTCATTTTGCCAAGTTGAAGTGGAAGTTTAAAACTGCACCCACAGGCTGCAATGGCGGGCCTGAGGCAGGTTTTCAAGGTATACTTAACTGGGTGGCTGCAGGCCCAATAGTAGCATCTGATTAATCAGCGCTGGGTATACAGGATACCACTATACTAGGGACTTACAAGTAGTGATTGATTGATTGATTGATTCATCCTTCCTGGAACCTATCTTTCCATCTCCTTGGCCAAGGGGTTTGGTTCTCGCACCTTTAGGTAAATATAAACGCAACCTTTAGTTGTGCCGCTGTCTCTTTCTTCTCCTTTCTGAGGGACCGTCATTGATCGAAAATTGATTATTAATATGCTTCATCCTTGATATACGATTAAGTATCATGTGGTTCTGTATTTTACTCTGCTAAATCTTTAGATAAACATTTTTAAACTTCCTGACTCAGTGATTATTTCAGGATTATGAATTATATTGAATGTCACTCATTTTAAACTTCCCAATTATCAAAGGGTCCATTGGTAAGTCATTACTCTTCAATCAGAAAAGTAATTGGTAGCAGGGATTTTGATAAAGAGTACAACTGACCCACCAGCGGAAATTGCTAGCGTAGTGTGAATGTATGGGCCCAAGTGAGTATTTGGTGTATGAATGCTTGTTGCTAGTAACCCGCTGG
The DNA here is from genome assembly GCA_963921515.1 of Calotriton arnoldi. Taxonomy (NCBI): domain Eukaryota; kingdom Metazoa; phylum Chordata; class Amphibia; order Caudata; family Salamandridae; genus Calotriton; species Calotriton arnoldi. The sequence continues at coordinate 843,882 of CAWUFW010003758.1, forward strand.
ATCAGTTTTCTGGGTATCAGAGGATGGTTGTATTTTATTAATTGGGTAATGAGAATTTTATTTTTATAAACTAACATCCGTTTGTTCAAAGTTTGTTTTTTGTTGTCCAGAATTCCCTGGGGAAAATTGAATAGAGGATGGTAAGTGGAAGCCACACTGCAGTGAGGTTATCTGTCAGGCAGAAATAGTACTGAAAAGTTAAGCAGGGCTATCAGTACTTGTTAGGGACTCTATGCGTGTGAGTAATAGCAAAAGGAATGCTGGTAAACATTTGATGTTATATCACCTAGAAAGGGTAACATTGAAGAAGTAGCAGGTATTTCTGAAGCTTACGTGAAGAGTAAACGGAAGGGTTTTACTCGTAGTGTATGTTTAGTAAACGGAAAGGGTTTACTAAGTGTGAGAGAAACTATCTTTTCAAATTAGTGAAACTGACACGATAGCGAATGTTTTATGTTGTTACTGAATTTTAATAAGAAGCGTAAAGAAAATAAAGTTTTGCGTATGATTTTGTAAAGGGAGGGTCAGTTGCCGGAGAGGGAACTGACGTCACAAAACGCTGCGCTGGGATTGGTTGAAACAGCGGGCGGGTAACGACTCTTGTAAAGGAGGGGTCAGTGGTCAGGAGTAGTGCTGACGTCACAGGTGCCGCACTGGGATTGGTCGACACAGAGAGGGACAGAGAAGCGCAGATTGTAAAGGAGGGGTCGTCAGAATAGGCGTCACTGAAAAGCCACGATAGGATTGGTTCAGAGACAAATGTTAACTGGAATTTAATTGGTTGTCAGCATAGAAGTCGAAATCCTAGTGGATAGAAGAAATTATATGTTGAAACGTGATCCGACTTTAATAGGAACTCGTCCGGATAGGAGATTCCTAGGTTTTGCAGAATATAATTTTATACACCAAGATTTACCCAAAATGTACAGAGAGAAGAGAAAAATGTCATTTTTACAAAAGATTAAGAATTATTTTAAGAAGGATAAACCCATCAAAACTAGAGAAGGAATTATCATTCCACCAGCTAAAACGCCCGCTTCATTCATGATGACGGAGAGAGGTTATCATACCTGCGTATGGTTAGAGAATTGGATAGAATATACCAAAAATGATGGAATATTAGCATTCCCAGAGAATGGCACTTTCAATGGGAGAATTCTCCAAAATTTGAGATTGAGGATGAATGACTTAGAACCCAGACCAAGATTAACTCAATATGAAGCCTTAGAAGAGTGGGAAACCGAGGCATTCGAACGTAACCGATCCAGAAGTAGTAGGGGTTATCGGGGATTTTTCCCTAGATACCAAAATGAGTTGAGGGACGGTCAGATGAAACAGTGGAGAAGAGCGATGCTTACAGAGGGTCTGTATCCAATATTAATGGCAGAAGGATCGTTGGGGAGCATGTGCACAGACAAGACAAAACATTTGACAGGATTTGGAGATTCTGAAGATGAATTTATGGAAGAAATATTAAAGAACCCGCCACCATATCAAGAAGGGACAAGTGGATGCACCCAAAGTGCACCACTGTTAAGAACACCATTGGTACCGCAAGTATTGCATAATCCCCCAGTTAATAGGGTACTTCAGGATAAGGAAAAGGAAGCTATAGACAAAAACAGAGCAGAATTGATACAGAAAATAACACAATTGAATGTACATCCTGATTCCCTGACCATACCTGTAACAATTGGTCCAGTGGTTCCCTTATATGGTGACAAGGTAAATTATCCGAAACCATTAGCAATGCCTACACCTGTAGAAATCCCAAGCCCTGAACCTGTAATAATTGATGATCAAATCAGTGATTGTGAATCTATGATATCCTTAATGGATTTACCTATTCGAGGATCTATAAATAGTACTCCTAGAAGAATAACACCTGGTTGCTCCAAAGATGTAAATATAGTAACCTCATCTGGAACCAAAAGTGCCACAGTAGTAACACCGGAAGACTTAGAAAGGTGGGCACAAAGATCAGATCGACAGAGTTCACCCCCAAAGATCATGGACATTTACAAATTAAAGGTTGAGTTAGAAGAAATGATAGCAGGCAATGTAGGAGTAGATCGTCTAAATACTTACGATGAAGAAGAACTATTGTTCGTATGCAGAAGTATCACAAGAAATGTAAAAATATTCCATGAGAAATTATCAGATTTGGCTTTACAGATGGGAATTGAAATAGGGAAGTCAAAAGTATTACAAAAACCTTATAGAGCAGATTTTTCTGACAAAGACTTAGAAAACATGAATGCCTCTGGAAGAAAACTACAAGTGAAAGAATTAATGTCAGTTTTGCAGAAATGGGGAGATTTAGATAAATGGAAAGTTAGATGGACAAAGAAAAAGGAAGAGGCACGATACAGTAGAACAACTTCTGAATATTTATTGAAAGAAACAGGGAAGGCAGATCAGATGTACCCGATGCGAGAGGTACCTGGAGGAGGTTATGTTCATGTCCCATGGAGTAGACAGGATATCTTGTCATTTACGAATGATTTTCCAAAGTTGAGAGAAAAGCCAATTGAATGGTACAAGCAGGTTGAGAGGTTTGTGAAAGTGTCAAAGGTGTTGTTGAAAGATTTGGATGGTTTGTTCGACATAGTGGTACCTGCCGATTTATGGACAGATTGTAAAATCACAGTTGATTGGCCGAGTGAAGAGTATCCTAGAGATCCAAAGACAGGTGCCCCATCAAGTGATGTAATGAAAAAGTATCAGCAGGTAATAACTTACCTGAAAGGGAAAATACCACCAAAAGAAACAGATTGGGTGAAAATAGACAGGACTACCCAAGAAGCCAGTGAATCGGTACATGCCTATTATGAACGATTATTGCAGGTATTCAAACAGTACAGTGGATTCGAGGCCATTGGAGATAAAAACATGAGTCAGTTTGTCTGTCGATTTGTTTATGGTTTAAAGCCAGAGATTTGCCAAATGATTAAGCAGCACATGTTGTGTTGGCAAGGGAAACCCATAGATGAGATTTTGAAATATGCGAAATATTGTGGAGACGATATTGAGGATAAGCACAAGAAACTGCAAGAGAAAGTGATGTGGGCTCAGGTGAAAATGGCTGAGCGACAGGGAATTAATTTGGATAATCCAAATGATAATCAGGGAAAAGATTCTGGAATGAATGCTGACACTGGGAATGGTGGTAAAATGAGAGGACGAATGAGCAGAGAAGAGGCTAAAAAGAAATTTCCCTGTCATGGATGCGGAAAATTGGGGCATTGGAAGGATGAATGTAAAAAGATTCGAAATAATAATGGCCCAAATCAAAATTTAAATCCACAGACGCAGAATGACTCACAACAGGGTGTAAATCCTCAGAGTCAGTTGCCACCTGCACCTATACAGGGTAATGTAAGCAGAGCAAAGCACGGTACAGACATCGGATATCAAGGAGGAAGTGGTAAGAATGATTATGTAACTTCACAATTTCTTTTACAGGATGATTTTTGTTCATATAGTCAATGACGGAGCCTAGGAGAGGGGGAGAAGGAGTGCGTACTTGGCGCATCCTTGCCGGTAGACCAGTCAGGTCCATATGTTGAAGGAAAGGTGAGAGGTAATGATATTACTTTCCTTTTGGACACTGGTGCTACTAGGTCTACTGTGAGAACAGCAGACATCCCAGACCATCCTCTCTCTGGAGAAGCTATCCAAGTTGTGGGTGTAGCTAATCGAAAGATTAGAACACCTCTTACCGAAATTATGGAAGTAAAAATTGGAAATTTTAGAGAAATGCATCAGTTTGTAGTATGTGATTCCAGTCCCGTCAACTTACTAGGTCGAGATTTGTTGTGTAAAATGAATTGCACAATTTTATGCACACCGGACGGTGTTGCAGTTCAGACCCCGGATGAAGACCATGTATATAAAATTATGATTGCAAAGCAAGGTACAGAAGTAGATGAGATGTTCTCTCTGATAACACAAGACGAATTGCCAGAAGAATTAAAATCTGCAGTAAATTCCATGGTATGGGATTTTACAGGGAAAGAAGTAGGACTTATGGCCAAGATAGACCCAGTTAAAATCACTGTAAAAGAAGGTGCAATTTTTCCAAATACCAGACAGTACAAAATGAGTGCAGAAGTAAAGGCAGGAGTTATTGAAGAAATTAACAGAATGGTACAACAAGGCATACTAAAGGAGGTAATGAGTAGCCCTTGTAATTCACCAATCATGGGTTTGAAGAAACCTAGTGGAAAGTATAGGATTGTTCAAGATTTACGCAAAATAAATAAGATTGTTGAACCTTGTTGTCCTATAGTGCCAAATCCTGCAGTAATCCTATACCAGATTCCTTGGAGTGCAGGATGGTTTACTGTGATTGATTTATGCCAAGCATTCTTTTCAATACCATTGCACCCGGATAGCCAGTATCTTTTTTCATTTAAATTTGAAAACAAAGTCTATGTATGGAATCGTGTTCCTCAGGGGTACACAGAAAGTCCTTCCATCTTTAATCAGATATTGAAAAAGTGCTTAGAGAAACTAGTGATGCCAGGAAGTTCAGTCTTAGTACAATATATAGATGATTTACTAGTGGCTTCTAACACCAGAGAGGACTGTGTTGTTGACTCCATTGCACTATTAAATCATTTAGCTGAAGAAGGGCATAAAGTTTCACCTGAAAAGTTGCAGTTTTGTACAACAGCAGTTAAGTATCTAGGACACCAAATTGAGAGGGGAAAAAGAAGGATAACCTCTGAAAGAGTAAAATTAATCAAGAAAATGCAAATGCCTGTATCCTAACGAGAAGTGAGAATGTTCCTTGGAATAGTGGGTTATTGTCGACAATGGATACTAGGGTTTTCTCTGCTAGCAAAGCCATTAATTCAAAATGACGAAAAAGAAGGCAAAGGACCCAGTTGAGTGGGATGATGAAAGAGTAGGAGCTTTAGTAAAATTGATAAGTGCTCTGTGCGAAGCACCTGCCCTAGGCATGCCTGACTATACAAGAGGATTCGCATTATTCTGTCATGAAAGAGAAAATTGTGCACTTTCATTCTTAACTCAGAGACATGGTTTAGACAGACGTCCTATAGCATATTTTTCTGCTACATTGGACCCAGTGGCAGCCGCGTTGCCAGGCTGCTTAAAAGAAGTGGCAGCTACCTGTTTGAGAATTGAACAAAGTGAATCAATTGTAATGGGACATCCTGTAAAGGTGTTTGTCCCACACTCAGTTATGATTCTGTTGACAAGAACCAGAACTCAGCATCTTACTCCTAGTCGGCTGACTAAATATGAAAGAATAATCTTAGGTGCTGAAAATGTGACTATTGTAAGGTGCACAATAGTAAACCCTGCTACTTTACTACCAGATCCATACCATGAGGAGGTTAAAGATGATGAAGAGGAACATGATTGTTTACAAGTCACAGAATTGTGCACAAAACCACGTCCTGATATACAGGAATTGCCCCTCAGAAATCCAGACAGGGAGCTGTTTGTGGATGGCTCATGCCAAAGACATGAAGATGGTAAACTAAGTGCAGCATATGCAGTATGTGAATTAACTGGAATAGTTGAAGCATCCTATTTACCAGGAGTCAAATCTGCACAAGTAACTGAACTAATTTCTTTAATTAAAGCCTGCAAAATTGGGAAGAATCAGAAAGTAACTATATTTACAGATAGTCAATATGGTTACGGGGTTGTGCATGATTTTGGCCAACTGTGGATGCAGAGGGATTTCGTGACTTCTTCAGGACCCCCTATTAAAAATGGACAGTTTGTAAAAGAACTGCTGGAAGCAATACAATCACCAAAGGAATTGGCTGTGGTGAAATGTGCCGCACACCAGTCAGGAGATGACTGGGTGGTAGTCGGCAATAGATATGCAGATCTGGTGGCTCAACATTGTGCCAAAAATAGATTGTCAGTAAATAAAAGGGTGGAAAGAATGGGAATCAGCTGCCAATTTATGCTATATGCACCACCGGAAACATGGAATGATGTGAAACGACTGCAAGATGATGCTGATGAGAGTGAAAGAAATGCATGGATTAAAATGGGATGTTCACAAAGGGCAGACGACGATGTATGGATTTATGCTGATGGCAAACCAGTCATGCCCGACTGCCTGATTTCACAAATGGCCAGAATGTATCATGGAGACACACATGTAGGGAGAGATGCAATGATTAGGCTCTTCAGACAAAATTGGTACAATCCAAGGTTTAGGGCTGCAGCAGAGAGTCTTTGCCAGAGATGTCTAACTTGCCAAATGCATAATCCAGGAAGAAAAACAATAATTGGTTTTGAAAAAATCGGAAAGGCAGAGGGTCCATTTGTGAGATTGCAGCTTGATTTTATTCAGTTAGCACCATGTAGAGGACTGAAATATGTACTTGTCATAGTATGTCTGTTTTCAAAGTGGGTGGAGGCTTATCCTACCAGAAGGAATGACAGTATTACAGTCGCAAAGTTGCTGCTACGAGAACTCATTCCTAGGTTCGGTTTCCCAGTAACTTTGGAATCAGATAGAGGAGGACACTTCAACAATGATGTGATTAAAATAATCTCTGAAGCATTCCAAATTGAGCAAAAATTGCACTGTGCATATCGTCCAGAAGCTTCTGGAGTTGTTGAACAAATGAATGGCACAATAAAATCAAGACTGGCAAAAATGTGTGCATCAACATCGTTAGATTGGCCGGATGCATTGCCAATTGTTCTAATGGGACTCAGAAGCATTCCTGATAGAAATACCGGATTGAGTCCGCACGAAATAATCATGGGAAGAGCAATGAGACAAGCACATGTTCTTACAAATAAACTGCTGAATATAACTGATGATATGGTTCTGGATTATTGCAAAGGATTGGCTGACCTAGTGCGTTCTGTCTCTCACCAGGTTGGGGAAGACGCAGTTTCCAGGCAGCCTGAACAAGAGCATGATCTGAATCCCGGAGACTGGGTGGTTGTGAAGCAGAACACCAGAGAAACGTGTCTATCACCCAGGTGGGGCGAACCTTGTCAGGTCATACTAACTACGAACACAGCAGTGAAATGTGCAGGATTACCTAATTGGATTCATGTAAGCCACACCAAAAGAGTACCAGACCCTGAAGAAGAAAATCCTCAGACAGCATCGATAACTGAGGAAGCTGAAGGTTGCCCAGCTGAAGAATCTCAGGTGCGAGATTCGAGAGAAGCTGAAGAAGAACAACCAAGCACAAGTCAGGACTGGATACCAGTGGTTGAAATACCTGAAGTTTACAACAGAACAAACAAGAAGCCAAGCAAATTTAGAAGAAATTAAAGAAGATCAGATAGGCGAAGAAGAAGCAGCTCAGGAGGAGGAAAATGAAACAATAAGAGAACTTGAGCAGGACCAGATAGGGAGAGGAAATTGGGCTCAAATCAACAACGAAACAACAAATTTTGAGCAGGGACAGACAGGTCTAGAAGAACGCGGTCAGGCTGCAGAAGTACAAAGTGCAATAAGCCCTGATCAGAACCAGTTAGGTCTAGGAAAATACATTCAAGAAGAAGATCACGAGAATCTCAAGCATGAATATGTAAATCCTGAACAAGGTCAGTTACTGGAAACTCACAGTGGAGCAGCTGAAGAGAAACCAATAAGACCTGAAAAAGAACAAATAGCAGAAGAAACTGAAATCGAAGAAAAACAAATTGTGCCACAACTTGAAAATAAAAGAATTTCTGAAGAAGAAATAAAAAGTGAAGAGACAGTGCAAACAAAGAAGGTCAGAAAAGGTGATTGTTGGCCTAGTGTCATTAAAAGAGTAAAATACCACATAACAACCAGAAGTGAAGATCCAGAACAAGTAAATGAAGTGACAAGCTTAACTGGACAAACAAGTGGAATTGAAAAACGAAAAAGCAAAAGACTGAAACTTGTGAACAACACATTTAAAGGTCCTGATTGGACTTATATCATCCTTGAAGACTACGAGAGCTCAGAGTCAAGTGAAAGTGGTGACGAAGGAACAAGTGTGGAACTGGCATATGAGAAAGAAATAAAACCACCTTGATAACGTAAAAAAAGACTTGAAATAAAGATAAGAAGAAAAATCTTCCTTGTCAAAAATGCCTGACAATAGAGTTACTGGGAGACCGAAACAGAAATGTTGTAAAAGATGCTGTGATATATGCATATGTAGTCTGGTAGTGGTGCTTATAGTATGGTTAGTTGTGATCGTAGCCATTCCTTACCTTCTGATAATGGATAAAAAGATTAACAACGAAACGAAGGCAAGGACAGATAACTTGAAAAGTAATAGAGTAGAACTAAAGGCAGAAGATGAACCAGAATTTCATTATGCAGTAACAGATAACGACACCAGTTTGAATGTTTTCACAAAATTATTGTTTCAATATGTAGATACCATGGACGTTAGTAATTGTTATGTCTGTATGAAGTTACCAGAATCAGTAGCAGAAGGGTTAACATATCATCATTTGCCATTAACTTATGGTATATCATGTAGTGTATTGGCTAGTTTATTCTATAAAACAGGGAAACTTCAATATTACTATTCAAATATGGATGTGATATTTTCTGAGGTTCCGATTCGAAAGAATATGAATCCAGTGCTTAGTAGTCAAGATGCACAGTTTATGGGAGAATTTTTCTTAACAATGAAATCAATAGATATAACACATGCACATAGAAGCAATCTAACATGTTCGTTACATAAGGAAGAAAAGATATTTTTGAATTTAGTAGAAGATAGAAGACACGATTTCCAAAAGAAAGCATCTGAGCATAAGGCTCATCTGCCACATTGGGCTGAGAAAGAGGGTAGTTACACACCTGGCAAGGCTCAAGCTGCTATGGCTCTGCATTTTGTAAAGACAGGGAAAATGTGTCTACATAGGTTAAAGACTGATTATAACAATGTTTTCATCGGTACCAGTGAATGTGAACATAATTTCTTAATTCTTGGAGGTTGGGGACTAAAAGGAGGAACGGATTCAGTCTTTCCTGGAATCTATTATGTGTGTGGGAATAAAGCTTACTTTAGGCTTCCTGCACGGTGGTATGGGAGTTGTTACTTTGGAATAGTATTTCCAAAGATATACCAAGTAAAAGAAACACTGGGAGCAATGAAAATAATAGAGAATTAACACGTAGTAAAAGAGCTAGTTTTTCTGAAATTGTAGGTTATATATTTGGTGCATTGATACCTTCAGTGGGAATAATTCTGAACTCAAGGAAAATATGTAAATTATCTACAGTGGTTGATCGTTTATCAACAGACACTGCTGGAGGATTTCTAATGATGGTTGCGATTAGATCTATGGTTATGCAAAATCGACTTGCTCTTGACATTATCTTGGCAAAAGAGGGCGGAGTCTGTAAATTATTGAAGACAAAACACTGTTGCACTTACATACCTGACAAAAGTGCAGAAATTGGAACATATATACAGAATATAACAAAACTTGAGAATGAACTAAAACCACTGGAAGTTGATAGTGTATGGGAAAGATTGACAAATAGTGTTACGTCAATTGGTACCTGGTTTGCTAATATAGGGAAAGGACTTATAGGTCAAATATTAGTACCCTTAGCAGGGATAGCAATAATAGTACCGTCAATAATAATATGATGCAAATGTTGTAGAAAGAATGAGACGTATAGAGTGACAGAAAAAGGGAAGAAACGAAAATTTGATGAAATTGAACTAGAAGAATTGAGAAGTGAATTATACAAGAAACTGAAAGGAGATGTGAAAAATAGAAAGGGTAAAAATGAAGCTGAGACAATTTTATGCTAAAAGTTGGCATCTGGTTGTGGGTAGTATTTGATGGCTCAGAAACGCCATCAGAGAGGGGATTGATGGAGCAAGAACTCACAATGAGACTTGGTCGGAAGCAATCTTCTCAAAGTATTAATTTATTAAAATTTGTAATGTCTATACTAACAAATGCACCCATGAACATTATACGAGTGAAGCTTGCCTATGTGTTTAAACAAACAAATAACGCTTGTCTAATCTAAAATGGCCGCTAAAGCGCGGGAATTTCATTGCACATGTGTCAACCATATCACGTGGTATGACGTCTTTCTTTGCTTGGAGGGAAACTTTTGCTTCTGCGCAGTGTGTATTAAAATGGCTGCTTAAGGTTTTCACACGCTACAGCTTGCTCATATGTTGCAATTAAACTGTGGTATTCTAATGCTATTAATGCCGGATAGAATTTTAATTAAACGGGAATAGAGTAGACATAGTGGGTATACAGTGAAACCATTTATTTTGTGATTTTAATATTTTCTTCTTTGACTTTTATTAGTTCATAAATGGACCTGGGTTGGTTGAACTGCAGCTCGAGAGACATTGGTTCTGCACATGCGCCCTGAGAAGCTGACCAGAGAATGCGATGAAGTCAACTTGGAAGCCCTCCAAGGTCGCGAAGCCTGGTTCACAAGTTCATCCGAAATGTACCTGCACTCGATACAAATGTATATAAAAAATGTTGGTGAATCAATGGAAAAGGGGTGGGAAATAAAGCAAATGTATTAATTATGATGGGCGGTATTTTAAAAACAATGGGCTTAAAGAAATTGAACTAAATTGATATGGTGTGAGGATCAACCCCCTGTCCCTGTCCAATCAGAAGTAGTGGGCCCATAATTTTGCAACATTAAGGGGAGGTACATGCGCATAGAAGGGTATAATAGATATAGAATTAGCTAATTAGAAGAGGAGTTCAGACATCGGAAGATCAGGCTTTGGTGCTCGACGGGCTGATCGATTGCAGGCTGAACCGCTGTTCAGGGAGGTCCTGAGGAGGGGGCGGCGGAGTCCATTAGAAGGAAGACACAGGAGAATTCGAGGAGAAGCGAAGTATCAGAGAGGGGAACGACGCAGGCGTCGTTGATAGAGAGGTCACCTGTCCTTTCCTGAACCTGGTCCGGAGGTCTTTGCTCTTCATCCTTCCTGGAACCTATCTTTCCAACTCCTTGGCCAAGGGGTTTGGTTCTCGCACCTTTAGGTAAATATAAACGCAACCTTTAGTTGTGCTGCTGTCTCTTTCTTCTCCTTTCTGAGGGACCGTCATTGATCGAAAATTGATTATTAATATGCTTCATCCTTGATATACGATTAAGTATCATGTGGTTCTGTATTTTACTCTGCTAAATCTTTAGATAAACATTTTTAAACTTCCTGACTCAGTGATTATTTCAGGATTATGAATTATATTGAATGTCACTCATTTTAAACTTCCCAATTATCAAAGGGTCCATTGGTAAGTCATTACTCTTCAATCAGAAAAGTAATTGGTAGCAGGGATTTTGATAAAGAGTACAACTGACCCACCAGCGGAAATTGCTAGCGTAGTATGAATGTATTGGCCCAAGTGAGTATTTGGTGTATGAATGCTTGTTGCTAGTAACCCGCTGGATCACCCACTTTGAAATGGAACAAACTTCTGGAGTCTTCCCCTACAGAAGTGTCTAGAAGTTCCTGCCTCCCTGTCCTGGTTCCAGTCTGTTTGCAGAAAGAATAGGCTAATGTGAAGTTCTTTGTGTGAGCTGAGGCAGTGTCTTTGAAGTGGAGGTGTGACAGGTGACAGCTTTGCCCCTCTCATCAAGTCATGATGGTCCATGCTGCCAACACCCAGACCTTCTATTGTGTGGCTGTCTAGGAGGAATGCGCAAAGGCCAACTGCAAACTACACCTAGTCATGTGACTCATGAAACAGGTGCAGGCACCAAATGATTAGGACAAGAAAATGAAAGTGCAACTTTATGAAAGTGACATTTTCAGAATTGTCACTTAAAATCCGCCTTTGAAGATGATTTTCAATTGCAATTTCTCAGACAACAAACATGACATTCCTATCTGCTCCCAAACTAAAGTTATCACTTACAAAATGTAATAAGGTAACCCAATGTTATACTATGGGAGAGGTAGGTCATGCAATAATGAAAAAAACATTGAGAATTTTCCACTACCAGAACATATAAAACTTTAAGTACATGTCCCATTTCTTAAATACAATACACCCTGCCCCAGGGCTGTTTAAGGCTGACTCCAGGGGTGACTCATATGTATTAAAAAGGAAGGTTTAGGCCTGGAAAAGGTTCATTTTGCCAAGTTGAAGTGGAAGTTTAAAACTGCACCCACAGGCTGCAATGGCGGGCCTGAGGCAGGTTTTCAAGGTATACTTAACTGGGTGGCTGCAGGCCCAATAGTAGCATCTGATTAATCAGCGCTGGGTATACAGGATACCACTATACTAGGGACTTACAAGTAAATTAAATATGCCAATTGGGTGTAAGCCCAATTTTCCAATAATTACAGGAGTGAACACAAGCGGTTTAGCACTGTTAGTAGTGGTAAAGTGCACAAAATGGATTCAGGAAGCATGAAGGCAAACAAGTTTAGTAGTAAGCCTTTAGAGAGGGCCATGTCCAACATAACCCCCCCCCTCCAGACTAAAGCCACAGTAGAGTAACCAATGCCTTTATGGCTTCCATGATCAGGCAACAGAACATGGACAATGGCTCTCTACTGCAGAGGCACTTGTCAGTTCTATGCCCTTTTGAACTCAGTTGAATGCCTCTGACTCATTTTAAACTTCCCAATTATCAAAGGGTCCATTGGTAAGTCATTACTCTTCAATCAGAAAAGTAATTGGTAGCAGGGATTTTGATAAAGAGTACAACTGACCCACCAGCGGAAATTGCTAGCGTAGTTTGAATGTATGGGCCCAAGTGAGTATTTGGTGTATGAATGCTTGTTGCTAGTAACCCGCTGGATCACCCACTTTGAAATGGAACAAACTTCTGGAGTCTTCCCCTACAGAAGTGTCTAGAAGTTCCTGCCTCCCTGTCCTGGTTCCAGTCTGTTTGCAGAAAGAATAGGCTAGTGTGAAGTTCTTTGTGTGTGAGCTGAGGCAGTGTCTTTGAAGTGGAGGTGTGACAGGTGACAGCTCTGCCCCTCTCATCAAGTCATGATGGTCCATGCTGCCAACACCCAGACCTTCTATTGTGTGGCTGTCTAGGAGGAATGCGCAAAGGCCAACAGCAAACTACACCTAGTCATGTGACTCATGAAACAGGTGCAGGCACCAAATGATTAGGACAAGAAAATGAAAGTGCAACTTTATGAAAGTGACATTTTCAGAATTGTCACTTAAAATCCGCCTTTGAAGATGATTTTCAATTGCAATTTCTCAGACAACAAACATGACATTCCGATCTGCTCCCAAACTAAAGTTATCACTTACAAAATGTAATAAGGTAACCCAATGTTATACTATGGGAGAGGTAGGTCATGCAATAATGAAAAAAAACATTGAGAATTTTCCACTACCAGAACATATAAAACTTTAAGTACATGTCCCATTTCTTAAATACAATACACCCTGCCCCAGGGCTGTTTAAGGCTGACCCCAGGGGTGACTCATATGTATTAAAAAGGAAGGTTTAGGCCTGGAAAAAGGTTCATTTTGCCAAGTTGAAGTGGAAGTTTTTTTTTTTTTTTTTTTAAATCTTTATTAGCATTTTCACAGATATAAACAAATCAGATTAAACAAAACAAATTACGTTAGCTTTATCCAGAACCCTCCCGTCCTCCCTTACCCACCCCCTCCCTTGGCTGACCAGTACTAGTAAAACCAATTTTATTATCAAATATCTCAAAAGAAAATTACAAAAAGAAGCGATAGCAGGATATTCAAAATTCATTATTCACAATTCAGATGGGTCCAATTCATTAGGGAGACCAAATAGCTAGTCCTCTAGCTTTTGCTTGACGGCCTTTTCTAGAGTATACAGCTCTTTTGAATCTATATATTGCTAGAAATCTTTCCAGCCACTGGTGGCCCGATGGAGGGATAGGGTCGAGCCAGTGAGTGGCTAAACATAATCTAAAAACTGTCAAAGCAATAAATAAAAAGGACTGATTCTGCCTTGAGAAAAGAGGACATCCCACCCCTAGTACAATCAATTGAGGTGACAGATCAATTTCTCTACCCAACATAGTTGCCAAGATACTGCTAACACTTTGTTTCAAGGTATCTAAAACTGGACATGTAGCAAACATATGTACAATATCTGCTGCAGGAAACTGACACCGGGGACATGATGAACCTGGTCCTCTACCCCATTTAGCAATCTTGGCAGGTGTAATATACAAACTGAACCATGTTTTGAAGCATTGTAATTGTAAATTAGCAGCAATAAAAGATGTCTGAGCCAAGCATAATGAGCCTTCTATCTTTCCGGGTTCAATCCCCAGCAAATTTTGCCAACGATCTATATGCTTGGCCAAATCATCAGGTATTAAATCATTCAACATTTTATACAGTCCCCCTAAAGTGCTTGACCCTTTAAATAGTTCATCCACCAATCTCACCCTAGAAAAGCCACACGCACCGCCCATCTTTTTGCTTATAAAATCTCTTATTTGGAGATATTTAAAGAACTGTCGATTGTCCAACTCAAACGTATCCCTTATAACATCAAACAATAAAAACTCAGACTCATTTATAAGATCTCCAATTATCCTAACTCCTTTGTCATGCCAATACCTCATATGACCATCATTAAAGATATTAGGAAAACAGTTATTCCTATATATTGGTGTATAAGCATTAAAACGCCCAAGACCGAGTTTTTTTCTAACCAAGGTCCAGACCTTAAAAGCACAAATTAAGGTTTTAAATGTAACCCTTTTATAATAATTGAATTCTATATGCCGTAAGAGGCACCCCTTAGCCTCAGTTCCTAAAATCAACTCAAAAGTAGAAACCGAGGAGCCTAACCTCATTATATCGTCCTTTTCATTTAACAATATCCCCATTTTCTGCAGCATTGCCGCCCAATGATATAGTTGAAGATTAGGTACGGCCCAACCCCCTCTATCTCTAGACAAGGTTAGCAGTTTAAGTGCTCTTCGAGGGCGACAATTAGCCCAAATAAATTTAGAAAAGAGTTGATTCATTGTGATAAACCAGGCATTGCATATGGTCAAGGGAATAGCCCTAAAGAAATATAAAATCTTTGGTAAAAAAATCATTTTAATGGCATTGCACCTCCCTACCAGCGTAAGTTTAAGGTTTTCTAAACGACTAAATTCAGTTTTGAATTTAAAAATTAGGGATTTAAGTTGTTTTCACTGATTTTGGAAACATCTGCCATGATTTCTACGCCCAGGTATACTGCTTTCTGAACCACTCGTGTATCGTTTATCTGAAGGCCATTTCCAACCAGGATTTGAGTTTTATTTTGATTTAAGCGATAGCCCGATAGTTTCCCAAAAATGTCTGCTTCATTCTCAATCTCGCTTAAGGCATTAATGGGATTTGAGGTAGTTATTGCAAGATCGTCAGCGTAAGCCAATATTTTCGTAGTCCCCCCATTGCTCTGCACTCCAAAAATAAGATTATTGGCTTCAATCCTCCTAACAAGCGGATCTATATCAAGTGCGAACAATAGAGGGGAGCAGGGACACCCCTGCCGGGTCCCTCTACTAATAAATATCGGATCTGACATCTCCCCATGATTGAAATTCGTGCTGTCGGATTTCTATACATTGATTTAATAGCCGCGATGAAGTTTTTTCCTAAACCTCTATTCTTTAAGGTTGCCCATAAAAAAGACCAGGAGACCCTATCGAAGGCTTTCTCCGCATCAAGCAGGATAAGCCCGATAGGGTCCCCGGTGATACCTGCCACATCAAAAGAGCAATAACCCTCTGAATGTGGTCTATTGTACTACGTCCCGGTACAAAACCATGTTGGGTTGGGGAAACTAGTTTCTTAATAAAAACCGCAAGGCGAGTAGCGAGTATTTTAGCAAATATTTTAACATCGCTATTTATTAAAGTAATAGGACGATAAGATCCCATTTCATTAGCAGGCTTTCCTTTTTGGGAAAGATAACTATATTAGCTGTTCCCCAAGACCGCGGGGCACCATGCCCATTTTGGGCTTTCAAAAACACGTCCTTCATTATTTCTTGTAGAGAAGAGGCAAAAATTGTATAAAACTCACCAGGTATAGCGTCTGGTCCTACTGCCTTTCCATTTACCAATGAGCAAATAGCCCCGTGAATTTCTTCTATTGTTATTGGAGATTCTAAGGCCTCTCGCTCTTCCGGATTTAATTTCTCCGCTGGAACTCCCGACAAATAATTCTGCATTATTTCCTCATCATTGCAAATATCCTCGCTATAAAGTTTCTGATAGAAACGGTGAAAGGCAGCTCGAATTTCCCAAGGTTCTGTAACCGACCCTACCCCCGGATCCTCTATGACTAGTATACCTCCTTGGGATGTCCGTTGTCTTGCCCGAATCGCCAGCACATGACCCACTCTTTCACCACACTCATATAGTTTGGATCGCCACGCACAATATTTCCCTGCTGCTTTATTTGATGATAATTCTATGATTGAGGATTTAGCAATAGCAACCTTGGTTTGTGCCTGTTCTACTTCTCCATTGTTAGTGATAGCCTGTATCAATTGAGTTTCAGCTTCACTTAGATTCCGATATTTTTCCTGGAGATAGTTTTTCTCATTTGCTTGTGCAGCCCAGCCATATCTCATTGTTTCCCCTCTGATCCCAGCTTTGAATGCATCACAGATTGTCTCCACCTGCGAGCTTTCTCTATTTTCTTCTAAAAATCTAGGAATCCATTCCCTCATATGTTGCACATAATCCTCCTCATACAATAGGGCTCTATTGAAAGTCCAACGAGAAATAGGGTGTTTTACTGTCTGTAATAAGACCTCCAACACTAGTGGGTTGTGATCGGACATCACTCGAGGGAATTTAAATATATTGGATTTTGTCAGTATCTCCTGAGACACAAAGAAATAATCAAGCCTAGCATGGGTCTGATGTGGAGCTGAAAAAAGGTATATCCCGCATCCTGAGGTTTTAATATAGACCATGCATCAGAGAGACCGTGGGTTTTACATAAATTAGAAAGCGCTTTAAAGACTTTGGGTTTCCGTCCAACATAGGGTCTACCACCTATTTTCCCCATTCGATTATCTAGATTTAAATTAGCATCCCCACAAATAATCAGGGGTAAAGGCCAGCCCACTAATTCAACATTCAACCACTCAAATAAGATTGGATCGTCAAGTATCGAACCATATAGAGAACATAAAGTAAAAGAGTAATCCTCGGAGTGACATTGAGTAATAACCCATCTACCATTTTGATCTGATTTGGAACGCGGGAACCTAAGTCCTATTCCCTTCCTTGCCATAACCGCCACCCTCTCGTACGTGTCCCCTGCGTTGTAGCAGAAATCAGGCGATATCCTTCTAGTTCAGTAATCCCAAGTCTGCTGGCCTCTATATGGGTCTCTTGGAGACAAATGATATCTGCCTTCAAATATTTTATATCAACATTAATCCTTCGTTTTTTCAAGGGATTATTAAGACCACAAATGTTGACTGAGGCTATCCTCAATTTATTTGACATCATTTTAAGTATAAAACATTCCCATTCTACTCCCCTTCCTGTTTTCCATTAATACAAACATATCCAACATATTTAATACAACCGACTGGATCAGCTCCCCCACCCACCCCCATTTCCACCCTTTACCCCTATCCTCAGGCAAAAAAGGTCCCCAAACCCTCGTGATGCCTCCTGCATGACGCTGCTCTCCCCACCACCCATCCAGCTCCACAATCAAGAAATCCAAATTGAAAAAAACCACAAAGAAAAGAAGACACCCCCAAAAAGTAAGAACGATTAAGCAATTTAAGTAATAAGGGACTAGCTCCATCTAATTTTCCAAAAATAGTCTTTGTTCGAGTCCAGTCACACCACTATCCCTCAGGTCCCTTTGAACTCCTAGTTTCTGAAATATCCCGAAGGTAGTCTTGAGCTTGTATTTCAGATGTACATATTCTGGTGGTACCCTTATAAATAATTTTAAGTCTCGCTGGACTAAGTAAATAAGCCTCTGCTCCTATCTTTTGAAAAGGCGAAATTAATTGGCGAAGCCTCCACCTTCTTTCTACCGTAATATGGCAGAAATCAGGTCTCACAAAGAAGGAGAGGCCCTCTGCCGATCGCTGTGCCTCAGGTCTAGCTTTGTCAAACACTGCTTGACGCAAAAGAAAGTTGCCAAAAAAATTAAAATAGCTCTAGGTTTATCATTGGTTTTATTAAGATCATATTTCTTTTTAAGCATGAGAGGGAAACGATGCACCCGTTGAATCTCCTTTTCCCAATCCCAATGCGCGAGCTCAGGAAAGCCCCCTTTCAATAGACACAACACAAAGCCCCTAATATCGTCCCCCTCCACATTTTCAGGAATACCAAGGAGTCTTAAATTGTTGCGTCTCTGACGATTTTCAAAATCCTCAAGCTTCCACATAACGTCCATCATACGAGATTGGTCTGTGGAAGCTTGTCGGACTGAGTTCTCTACACCAGTCTCTAATGCTACTACTCGTTCCTCCAAAGCGGTCGTTCTCTCCGTGATCTCAGCACAGGACTTGTTCACTTTTCGTATTGCTCCTTGAAGCTTCTTTGTTGCAAGGTGGGCACGCTTATGTTCCTGTCTTGCTTCACCTTGCATCTGTTTAAGGGTTGTATATATTAGGCTCATCGAGGGGGGACTCTGCGGCATTTATCAGCTTGTCAGTTGACTTTACAGATCCGTTTCCAATGTCACCATCATCATGCCCACCATCCTCACTCAGAAGTTGAGTGGTTGAATAATCCCATTTTAGCTGATTAAGATCAGATCCTGATTGACCAATCTCTTGTGCTACTCCACCACTTCTTTTCTTTTTCTTACGTTTTGCTAGGGAAGGGAGTCGCTTTTGAGTACTGGGATTAGAGATAGAGCTATCGGAGTCCATATCAGAATTGTCAAAGTCTGTTAGGTCACTGGGATTAGACAGTTCTGAGTCTTCATTAAGAGAAAAAAACTTTTCTCCATATTCCGATGTTCTAGGACACTCCCCCAATGTATCAATATCTAGATTATCCTTTATATATGTGTTTTCTTTCACGCTGCAATCCTTATCAATGAGATTATCTGTTTCCTTGTTAATTAGGGGTTCATGACCCTTTGTATCCCCTTGTGCTGAGCTGCAAGCCCTAGTATCCACCACACCAGGCATCATCTGAAATAACATTCAAGTTATTACTCACAGTGTCCTCCACTGGATCAGGGGTCGCCTTTTCTACCGCCACTGTCAGCCCTTTAGACAGAACTGAAGATAGCTCCTTCTCTGCATTCTTCGGCTTCTCCGCTGGTTTGCCAAGCCCAGAGAACATCCCTGGTATTACGCGTTGCCTTGCAGAGCCAGGCGTTTCTGCTAGACGCTGCTCACGCGCTATGGGCTTTGCTGTCTCCGCCTTACTGCTTCCTGCCGCGGGAGTAGCGTCCCGGCTTTCCTCCCGCTCGATGCCTTCCGTGAAGCCTGCGGACCCCGGTGTCCTCCTACTGCCTCCGCTGCACCAACGCCCATGGCGCCCTTCTCATTACGCTCCCGCTGAGGTTTTGGCTGTTTTGGCGGCATGCTCTGGACACGGAGCCAAGATCGGCGTCTTCCTCCACAGCCCTCAGCAAATTCCTTCAGGACCGCCTTCAGCGCCAAACATACAAATGACCAAGTAAGTTGCGGAGAGATTTGGGTATAGCTTTTCCCTAGACCTCGCCGTTTATTAATAGCTATGAATAGATTCATTTATCCGTATAGAAATGGGGGGGGTTTCATCCATTTGTGGAACGCTGGACGAGCGGTTTTCAGCAAAGCTCACACAGCCGCCATCTTGCCCCGTTCTCCGAAGTGGAAGTTTAAAACTGCACCCACAGGCTGCAATGGCAGGCCTGAGGCAGGTTTTCAAGGTATACTTAACTGGGTGGCTGCAGGCCCAATAGTAGCATCTGATTAATCAGCGCTGGGTATACAGGATACCACTATACTAGGGACTTACAAGTAAATTAAATATGCCAATTGGGTGTAAGCCCAATTTTCCAATAATTACAGGAGTGAACACAAGCGGTTTAGCACTGTTAGTAGTGGTAAAGTGCACAAAATGGATTCAGGAAGCATGAAGGCAAACAAGTTTAGTAGTAAGCCTTTAGAGAGGGCCATGTCCAACATAACCCCCCCCCTCCAGACTAAAGCCACAGTAGAGTAACCAATGCCTTTATGGCTTCCATGATCAGGCAACAGAACATGGACAATGGCTCTCTACTGCAGAGGCACTTGTCAGTTCTATGCCCTTTTGAACTCAGTTGAATGCCTCTGTCTCTACTGTCCAGAGCCACTGGACTGACTCATAGGGAACCCTTCTCCTCATTTGTGGATCCCATTCTGTGAGAGTCCTAACTTTAATTTTCACACAGATGCATCCAATCAGGAAAACAGTACCACCATTGCCAACAAAGTGATGTGGCCCTTTCCCCCCCCTGGATCTGACTTCTGTCCCTAACCCAAGGAACACTCTGAACACAAAGACAGCAACCAACTGAGTCCACTAACGGCTGTCAGTGTCAAGTGCCAGACCCCAAGCCATCCAGGGTTCTTTGACCTCCGAGGTTTCTCTGAGAGGGGGCAACAGACCTGGATAATGGGCACCCTTCTTCTACTCTCATTCCCACTATTTCAGGGGTGCTAGACTGTGAGTGGTCACTCAGACAAAGGACTGTACTGTGAGGCTGAACAGAGGGCAGAGTTGAGACTTAACTCCCCCTACCCTTCCATCTGGGACTTTGTATCACCTGCTTGGGAGTGGTATCCCCAGAAACCTGAGCTTGCAGGGCGCCCTGGGAAGACGCCCCTCCCAGCTCTTGCACTACCTGTGGCAACTGAGTCCCCAGAATGCAGGCAATGGGCATCTGGGAACGATCTATGACCCTCCTCTGAGTGAGCCCTCCCCCCCATTCCAAGTATACCAGAGCCACGGGGTGGAACATTCCTGCCCTGGGCCTGAGTTACCCTACACTCCTGTCTGTTTTACTGATCTGAAGAAACCAACCATTCCTCTATTATAGAATGGCTGACACCAGTATCTCTCAGAACAGTGACAGATATCCCATTCACCATTTTCTGGTGGAATTGAACACTCCCATCCTCAGGGATCACGAGCCGACCCTCTGAGTCTATCTCACAATTAAGGGATACTTGGGCATTTTCTACCACTTGCCTCTAGGGACTACTTCCCACATTAGCCACCCATGTAGAGTTTCCACCAGGGGGTGGCTACTTAGGACAGTCCCCCTGCTTCTGTCCTAAATGGGAACACTCAAAGCAATGGGGATGGAAATGGGGCACCCTGGGCCAGCAACCACCAGAACCGCCTCCCTGTTTCTCAGAAGGGGCATGGCAACCAATTGCCCCACTTTACTCTGGGACCAGCCTGTGTCTCCCAGGACCCCCCCCCCGCCCCACTCTGCTGGGGGGAGCCTGCATCACCCTTCTGAGGGTCATTCCCAGGTTCCTTCTAATGGACTCTGGTGC
This sequence comes from Calotriton arnoldi, assembly GCA_963921515.1. Lineage (NCBI taxonomy): Eukaryota > Metazoa > Chordata > Amphibia > Caudata > Salamandridae > Calotriton > Calotriton arnoldi. The sequence goes on from CAWUFW010003758.1 coordinate 865,339, forward strand.
TAAGCCAGTGGTCCACCTCCTTAGGAAGCTCCCTGGGCCCAGTGAGCTTACCACCCACAAGGTATTTGCACAGCTTTGGAAAACAATTGCTGAACATGGGCTCCCTGGCAAATAAATTGTACAGCCCTTGGTAATCCTTCACATCACTTTCCTTCACCCAACCATCCAGTGCCTTACAAAAGTAATTGACATAATCCACCCAGGACTGATAGGACAACTTCTGGCTGTCCCTAAACCTTTACCTATACTTCTCTGTAGTGAGACCATATTTCCTGGTAAGAGTGTCCTTCATGAAGGAATGCTTCACCCTGTCCCCTTTTCCTAGGGCTAACAGGGCATCCCTCCTTTCATTTGGAATATGCCTCCAGAGACAGGCCCCCAATCACTTCAGAGACCCTGTGCATCTCTAGGGCAGCCTCATAGGCCTCGAACCATTTTATATATCATCCCTCACAACAAAGTTAGGTACCAGGTCCTTAGGAATATGGACCCTCCATGTGGCACTGAGCTATTACTGCAACCATTGTTGATGAGCCCTGTGCTTTGTTTGGCCTTCAGATCCCGCTCCCTAAGACTCACTTAATAAGCCAACAAGATCTTATTTTTTTCAAGGCTCTCTCTGCCTCAGCCTTTCTTTCCTCTGCAGCCCTTTGGGCAGCTGCCTTTTCCTGGGCAGCCTCCTTCTTTTTGGCTTCCTCTTCCATCATGAGTTTGGCCATTTGCAGCCTAAACTCCCTTTCTGCTTTCCTGTCCACCAGTTCCTCTGGGGTCAGGCTATGGGCTGAAAAGCTGCTGATGGCCCTGAATCCGGCAGGGGACCACACTCCTATGGCTCCTCCTCTCTCCATTGTAGCCATGATCAGAGGGCCTCCATCCTCTTCCTCCATCTCCTTCTCCTGCTCCTCCTCAACGTCAACCTCTTCATCCTCTTACCCTGTAGCCCATAATTGTCAGGCCTCCCACAAGCCCTGAAGGCCTTTTGGAGCTCCTACTTCTTGGAGACATTGCTTGTTGGTAGCAGTGGTGGCTGGTGACATTTGAAAGTGGTGGGCGTAAAGGAAGGGTCTGAATGTGTGTTGTGTCGAAAGCGAGCCTGATTGACTAAAGGGGAACTGCGGGACCTCACGCCAAGGAAATTTTGAAGAACAACAAAAAAAGGATCAAATGGTGCAAGTTACACCACATTTCAGAAAGCAAGAATATTTCTAAAAGTAATTAGGATATGTAGTCTTGAAATAATTAAACACATTTAAAACTGTCCCATATCGTACTTCATTCCTGCTTCCACCCATGCCATCCATTTAGCCTGGACTGCATTATTTTAAAACAATAGGGTTGAAAATAATCGCCAGATGCACATGTTACACTTCATTTAACAGCACATAGGCTGCTCTTGAAAATGCAAGTTAAAGATAAGTAGCTCACGAATGTCATTGGCGCTCCTGCAGACAAACCAATTGCCAACATTTTAAACAGGCCTACCTTGGACTAGAAGAAACCCCCATTGGGCGCTTCACAGTTCAGCAGAAATCAAATCCTTGTTTTCCTTGCATCAAAGCATAGACAACAACAAACGAAGGTCAGAGATTTAATTTCCATTCACATGATGATACCGTCATTCTTTCTAATTTATTACTGTTGCTAGCACAGTGCATTTGGCGCTTTAATTATACTTTGCAGTGCTGCTGCTCTCACGTTTACAGGGAGCAGCGTGACACAGGGCAAGAGGAGGGCAGGGTTGGGTTGGAACTATGGACGACTCACCTCCCCTATCTCAGTAAAGTAAGAGGTATTAGCTCCTAGAGAGTTTAGAGTGTTAGAGCGAGGCTGGCGCTATGGACAACCCACCCGCCTGCACCTGATGAATGAGTGGCAGGAGTCAGTGTATGTGGGGCTGGAGGAGGGAGAGAGAAAGAAGAGATGAGGGATAGAGGGGAAGAGAGCATAGAGAGAGGAAGGGAGAGAGCAGGCATAAGAAGAGGGAAGAAGGGAGCGAGGAGGACCAAGAGGATTGCCAGAACTCCAGAGTAAGCGTCTGTGGCTGTAAAAATCTTTCGCAATCGCAATACAAGGCAAAACACTTTTAATGTAAAACCAGTACCTACTTCCTCTACAACGTAGAGTGACTGGTGGAGACAGGAGTGCAGCCGTTACATGAGCCACACTGAGACAGGAGTACAGCGTGACTGATCACAGCTCCCCTAAAGGCACTTAAACTAACTTCCCATAGAAAATGAGGTTCAACTGTGCCCAGTCCTGTGGTGGACTGGGCCACATGTAGCTTATATCCAGAGACATATTTAACGTCTCTGCAGAATGCGATGGGCCTGGGCTTGGAATTTGAACAGCCTTTAAGGCATGTGGAAAAAAACGTATGAATAATTGTCTGTAGAGATGTTTTGCAGAACCTAAGCAAAATAAATAAACGCAACGAGCACCTCAGTCACGAAGGTGATTTTTGACAGTTCTGACCATTATCAGTTCCAGAGATGTTTCCCCCTGTTAATAGGGTCCCTACAATGAAGACTCGAGATGCCCAGAATATCCCACAGATCAGCCACTCCATGTTATTAAAATTTAGGCTCTGAGTTCTACGGATATGAGCATTTACCTCGAGATGGTCAACCGAGAAAGATAGCAGTGTCTGCTGTGTCGTTCACCCTCACTCACGCTCACATGCCGGGGCTCAGGTCTCGGCCGTGCCTTTCCCTTCTCAATCCACCACACACCGTGAGGGTGAGCACACTACACGGAAACACGCGGATCAATGAACGTGAGCACAAGGGGATACATTCCTGAACTCGTGACAATAAAAATGCATGTTCCCACTTGAAATCACAAAGCAAAATGCGGCTAACCATTTACTGTAAATTCCTCAGTATGCCATTAATGCGCACTAACATGACGTCCATTTATCAGGACTTGAAAATATAAAGCAGTGAGTTGCCTTTTGATGGACGCAGGCAGCTCGGCTCACGTGCCCACGCTATAAATATTCATCCTTTGTCTATGCTCTGACGGGCCTGACAGTCCGGGGTATCCCCAGAGGCGCAGAGTCTTTCTCGATTTCTCTGAGTCCCTTGGTAGTAGTCTGCATGTGTTTGGGGCTCTTCGGCCCAGCTGCCTCCCTGACCTCCAGCAGACGGACAGCTCATGGTAGGACACGTTCGCCTCTGCTTCCTCGTGCGAAGCGTGCACTGAAAACCCATCCCAGGACACTCTGTCAAAGACGATCCTTCTCTTCCTCCGCATTATTGATCGGTCTCAGAACAACATCGACTCCCTCAGCCCCGTCCTTGCCCGCTCAGTCCTCCCTGTGAATACGGTGAGGTGCACTGACAGCAGCAGGAAGGAGCGGTGGATGCCGCCCCAACATACTCGGGGCCGCAGCAGGCAGTCTTAAGGGATTACAGTGAGGCGACTGCTCTGCCTGCCCGAGAGTGGCTGCTGTCTAGGAAGGAGGTGGGAGGGCCACCCCGGCCCAATTCACCTAGGGAAGGTGGCACCTTCTGGGTATTCGTAGCCATGTAAGCCGGCGCGGTAGCATCGCACAACACGGAACTAGAACACTAACACAGCAACAGCATTTTTAACACCTCATCCTTCCTGCACATCTCATGGAAGGCAGCTTAACCCGGCCAAGCTTCTCTGGCACCTGCTTCAAGGGGTCCCTGCACACCAAGCCTCGCGTGCCCAGTGCCAGCGACGACTCCTCCCCCGGTCCCCAACCCCCACACGATGTCCACATTGCAAACGACAAAGAAGGCGGCAGCATCCCCAGATCGTGCCCTTTCCCTCTCCGACACTGCCGTCTCGGGTGCAGCAACCTACCCGCCCCCCGCTTCTCGGCCCCCTTGTACCTTTTCCTGTCAACAGTCGCGGCTCGCTGGGGAAATAAAAAGAAAATCCTACCTGAGCAGGTCCGCCGTCCGCGCCGCCTCGGGTCCGACTCTGTTTGCGCCTATAGCCTCTCTCAGCCAATCCTGGCGCTGCTGGCAGCGCCAGGATTGGCTTAGGCACGGTTACCTCTCGCCCGCCTGCCCATTAGGAGACCGAGGTTTGAGCCTTTGCTCAACCTCGCTCTCCTAATGGGCATGCGCAAGCCAGTGCAAACACAAGTGCGCATGACTGGGCACGGCGCGAAAATTCGCTGCCCTTCCCCACTCATGCGCACTTGTGCTGCACTGCTGCAGTGCTGCCTGCTGCCCCTGGTCCCTCTGACAATCATGTCAGTCAAGCATGATGCAGGACCGCCCCCTTCAGACTCTGAAGGGGGTGGGCGGTCCGACGTCATGCTGACTGACATGATTGTCAGTCCTGCCTGAGCGTCTTTGAACTTAAGTAAACTGATTCAGTTTACTTAGGTTCAAAGACGCCGAGGGAGCTGCGGGTGGGGGGGCTACGCCCCAATGCCCCAATGGACGCACCGCCCCTGGTTGGTAGCCCCCTCTCCCTGCAGAATCCCTTGAGCTCAGTCACAGTGTAGCTCTCCAGATTCTTGAGCTCAAGCTCCACGCTTGTAGGTACGGTCACTAGTGCACAAAGTCAGATGAAAAATAAGTGAATTTGGAAAGAGCAAAAGAGGCTAGTCAAGGAAAATGCATAAATATATTGCATCTGGTATCAAATTATTTATAATGGGAACTTTGTGTCATATGAATCACTGAATTGCACTGCACAAACACAAGTACAGAATCCCACCAATGAGCACCAATGTAAGAAATTGGGTTGTTGGTTGAGGGGGATGTTAGCCCCTCTCAAGCAACAGACAAAATCCTTGTCTGGATGAACCACAAAATTCACTAAATTAACCCTTTGGTAGCTCGGGACAAAAGCAGTCAGGTTTAATTTAAAGGCAGTGTGTAAAATATTTATGCATCACTTAAGCAGTAATAATGTGAAAACACAACTCAAGAAAAATCCCACACCAAGTTTGAAAAAAAAGAATAAAATGTAATAAATTATTTGACACCAAAACGACAAAAATCCAATCATTAGAACCAGAGATATACAATTTTGAAGATTTAAGGTAAGTATAACGCCTAAAAGCACTAAGTACAATTCACGATTATCTGGTCCTGCAAGACTGGGTGAAAAATCAGAAGTTTAGGCAGACCACAATGGAGCATAGGTCGGATTCAAGGACCAAGTTAGTCCAACTGAAAAAGTTACCTTCTAAAGTCCAGTGGGAAGAATTCAGTTCGCAGTGGAAGAGGCAGCATGGATCAGGGAGAGCGTTGCAGATAGTCGTCACAGTAGTGCGAAGAACACGCCGTGCGTCGCGGACGGTTATCGCCATAACGCTAAGATCTGTCAAAGTATGGGGGTGACCCTGCAGAGATGGCCAGGCCCAACAGGTGAGTATTACATAATCTAACTGAACCTTGCTTAAATGTAAATTTTTCCTGCTCGATTCACATAGATTTTGCTCTGATTTACTCATGTGTACTCCTGGCTTTCTATCGAATTCCACGAGTAAGCCATGAGTAGTGCAAGCATAAGTCACACCTATCCGCATCAAAATCTTTTTGACTACGGCTCTACGGGGCTTATTTACAGGGCCCTTGCGCCACTTTTGCGTCATTTTTAACATGGGAAAAGTGACGCAAAAGTGGCGCACGGGGCTTGTAAATCTGCCCCTACGTTTTTAATTGGAACAGTGTCTGCGATGTTTGATCCGCGTTCTGACAGTCTCAGTGAGTTCTCACATGCAGCAAAGGGCGCCAGTGGTTTCCGCTGTGGAATGTTTTCGCGCCATCGTGGACTTGGTGAAAAATTACCTCTGTGGTCTCATTTAACTTTTCCTGGAATTCGCTCAGAGAAGCCTTAATAGATGATGAGAAGAAAGAAAATAAAATGTTTGTAACTAACCCATAACACATAACGTTCCTCTTCCTGCGTGAAATGCAGTCACTGGCAGAGGAGACGGCCTTGGTTTTCCTCACGGGCAGCTTGTAATAATAAGGTCTACAGGTAGATTTTTGTTGGCCTCTTAGCTGTGACCGCCTCAATTACCTACATAGCATGCAACGCTGTAATCTTCCCAGCATGTTTAATGTGCGTCATGTATTAGGAGACTCAGCGCAATGTCCGGTTTATGTCCGCCAGGCCCAGACGTACCCTTTGTGAAATTAATATGTCTGCCACGGATATTCATTTGGATACAATTATTAATGTTTAGCAGCTAAAACGCGGCCTCCATTCTTTTTTGGCCTACAGGACTGGGGAACATTTTCTGCTGTCTTGATAAGATTTTTTCAAAGCTGGTGGGATATCTGGCGAGGTATATAACGTATTTCTGGCTGAAAACGCGTCTGCTTCTTTTTTCTGTTGCTGTGCCAAAGTGCCTCTCGTCTCTTTATCTTGCGAAATTGTCTTTATACTTCATCATGCTGGACTTTTTGTATATCTTCACTACTGCTTAGCCATCCATACATTTAGTAAGAGCGTCGGGGAGACAGAAATGAAGGATGATAGAACTAAAGAAAATACATCTTCTTCAGCTTGTCCTTCTGTTTTGATTTTATAGAGTTCATGACGAATCATATAGCCGAAGCCTCATGGCTCCCCACTCTTTCTTCTTCGCAGCAGGCTGCCAGACTGACAATGCCAAAAAGGTGTGACGTTATGTTTAAAGTAAAGTGTATAGAGCGAAGGGTTGCTTTTTGTACAGTTTCTTTGAGGTTACCACTGGGAACAGGGGTTGTGTGCTTGCTAGTCATCTGGTCTTATTTGGGGCTGTGCTCTGATCAATGCAGTACAGCAATTTTTTTTGCGACCATTGTGAAATGTGTGATGTTCTTAGAAAGTGAATGGTGTTTGGTGTTGTGGGTGGTTATAGCCAGGGCCACTAAACGTATGCAATTTTGCGGCTGAAGTGTTTTCCGCATAATTATGGGTTTGTCACATTTGCCACTTAATCAATTGTCAGCTTCATAATCTGTAGATTTTAACTAAACAAAAAAATGTTTCTAACTCAAAGGGATCAAAACTAAGTTACTAAAAATACAGTCACAAATGTTGCTGCACAGGGGATGGCCCTTCACAAAGGTTGACTGGTCACCTTTGTGTTACTTATTGCTATATTTGGGTTTTAAACTGGTACTAATGATGCGAAACATTTGCACAGACAATGTTAACAAGTTTAATATGCCAAAACAATTAAATGATATTACAAAATATGTTGCATTATGCCATGTAACTTGCCTTTTCTTGCTGCGTAATATAGTTAACCTTACCACATAATTTGGTTCTCCCCTGCTGCATAATTCCAGTGACCCTGACTATGGTCAGTGATTGTTGCAGTAGATGTTTGTGTAGTGAATGGCTGTTGGTGATTTGTGCTGAGAGTAGTGGTGGGTCAATGCCATTTTAGTGGCTGTGGGTCAGTAATATGTGACAGAGCATGAAGGGACATGAGGGTGACTGATGCTAGCACTTATGGAAGGAGGGTGTGTTTGTGTGTGTATGTAACTGAGTAAATATCCTTGGGTGAATGACAGGAGCAGCAGTGAGTCAAAGCAGTGTGAGTTGATGTGAGGATCCCATAAGTTGTCTGAATGTAAGTGTAGCTTTGGATGACTGATGGTGTTGGTTCTACCAGTCTCTTGGTGGAGCAAGTAGAGGTAGATGAGGATGGTGGTTTCGGGAAAATGTGAGTGGAAGTAATTGAGCGAGTTAAGCATAACATAGTATTTGAAAGTGCACGTTTCACCCAAGGGTATCTTGCCGCTGAATAACAGATACTTCTTGTTACTCAACTCAATGGTACCCATTTAATCGACCTCAGAAGAATGAAAGGCTGAGTAGACCCACCAGGGTCTGAACCTGTGACCATGAGGCTGAACACAGGACCCTATAGTGGACACATTAGTCCATTAAGTCAACAGACCCGGCTGGGTGTAATCTAAAGTGTGAATTGTAGTTTGTTGTACGTCATAGGGGTGGCTGTGGTTAAATGACTGAGTGCTCAGCTATTGGTCAGTGCTTTTAAGAAGAATGGCTGTCAATAGTGAGTATAAGGACCAGAGAGAGTCACTCTGGGGAAAACCGGTCCTGGGTTGCTTGTGTTCAGGTGTTAGAATAAAAATGTCTTAGCTGTGTTGCTTATATATTGTTCTGCTTAAGTTAGCATTCGCAGCACCATTTTATGTTTGTCCGCCATTTTGAGCCATGATCGAAACTAATTTCTCTCTGTCTCTGCTTGAAGCAGCTTTGGTAGTTTTTGTTTCTCCAAGGTTAGGCCCTGCCGTACTAATTAATACACTGTTCTTATTAGCGCATACCTTTCCCACTAGATAGAGGCCTGCTCCCACTAGTCCAGCGGTTGGCACAGACAGAACGACCTTGGTATAGAAATAGTGTGCGCCCGGTCTCAGGATCGAAACTTATCCTTCTGTACCTCCTTTGTGTAGCTGCCTCCATCTGGAAATTTCCAGTCTGGGCGTGCCTTCATTGGTTCTGAATCGTACATAATGTATAACCATGTTTGCTGATGTCAGTCCCTCTGCAGCAATCCACAGAGACTGGGCAGACTGGCCTCCGCTCGAGTGTATCTGAATAAATATACTTGGTTAGTATTCTCTACTGTCTGACCGACTCTTCATTTGTATGGAAGGCTGAGAGGTGGTCGCAAGTGACCCAGGAGGCCCTAATCGGGTCACTTCCTTCACAGGGAGGACCTGGCTTGGCAGTTAAGGCTGGACTGTGCCTTTTGGAGCAGGGTCAAGATTGATTTGCATATTGATGGGTCCAAACTGAGGTGGCATGGTGTGTGAATAACGATGGATTGGGATGCGGCTCAAGTGTTTACCAGCAACTGAGATTAATTCAAGCATTCCATCCATCACTGTTTTGTATACTTATTGTGTCACCCTAAGTGGGACGGGTATGCTCAGACGTGGGTCATGTGCACACTGTGTCACTGGAACTAAGCTGAACCCGGCTGATGAGCCCCTAAATAGGGTGAAACTGCTTCTGCTTTGCTTGTGTTCCAGTTCAGAGAGGGCCTGGCTTGGCAGTTCAGGCTGGACTGTTCCAAATGGAGCAGGGTCAAGAATGATTTGCTTGGTCCAAACTGAGGTGACATGGTGTGCAAAATAATGGTTGGGATGCGGCCACATTGGGTCTTGTGACTGTGAACGGCTCTGCTATTGGGGTTTGTGTATTCCTTCCAGACAGTGACAAAAACAGGGTTTATGTGTGGACAGGATTGGCCATCCTGGCAGGATGACTGGGGGGTGCTGCACTCAATCCCATTTGCACTTCAAAAGACTCTGACACAGACAGACAGACAGACACACACACATGCACACACACACATGCAAGCACACACACACACACACACACATATATATATATATATATAAACTAAAAGAATCTGCACCTACTCTGTGGTCTGTGCTCCTGTTCCTGGTCCTGTTCCTGTGAGTTCGGGGGAAGGTTGGAGTTTCAAGGATATATATATATATATATATATATATATATATATATATATATATATATATTATCTACTGGCGGTCGCCAGTAGATAGTTATAGTTAGGACCTATCTTCCATAGGAAATCCGCAACATTCTATTTGAAATAACTTTGGCGCCAGTTGACAAATCTTCGCAAAACTCGTGGGGCGCTCCGGTCCGCTCCTATCCTGAAAGTCTCGGGGTGATTCGTCAAGTGGGGCCGAGAAAAAGAGTCCCAAAGCGTGTTTTCCCCATGCAATTTTCCATAGGAACCTTTCATCGCAGCTACAGAACGGAACTGCTGAACGGAATTACACCATATTTGGCAAAAGGTAGCCCTTGGTTCAGAGTCGTGCCTTTTTGCTTAAATGGTGTAAATCCGTTCAGTAGTTCCTGAGAAAATCAAAAGTAAAATCACATATATATCTATGGCCGCATAGGGTCCGCGTACCCTCCCGATCACGAGCTGCATGCTAATTGGCTGACAAGTGGCTGTCAACACTCCAAATCAGGAAGTGTTGGCAGCCATTTTGTGCCTCGACCAACAAGTCGCAAAACGCAAAAAGGGGGCAGGGTAGAAACACCCTGACCCCCTAGGTCTGCTCAGGGGTCCCACAAGGACCCCTGGGCAGAAAAAAGCATTTAAAAAAAAATCGGCGGGATGCGCTTAGGGTGCGCGGATCCCGCTGTGATTCAAAAAATCGAACGCGGTCTCCCGCGCTTGAGAGCTATTTGCCTCGGGTGGGCCAAGTCCCGGGGGCATGCAGGGGTTAGTTTATATTTTATCGGGGGGGCCTCTAAGGCCCCCCAAGCCCCTGGGACTGCCACCCCCTGGGGCTTTAAAAAAAAATGGTGCGGGAGGGCTCTCGGCACTCCTGCAGCCCCGGGGACCGCCACCCCCCCGGGCTTCTTTTTTTAACATTATGATTACCTGTGTGGGGGGGCTCCAGCCCCCACACGCCCGGGACCGCCACCTCCCCGGGGCACTAACAATCTAAAGTGGGGGTCCGTTTCGGACTCCGAAGCCCGGGGACCACCACCTCCCGGGGCTTTCAACATGTTGGGAGGGGCGCGCGGCCCCCTCCTGGAGCCTGTGATGGCCCTGGGGACCACCACCCCCCGGGCCGGCTCCTGCAGTGTCCCGGGTGCCTACCCCGGGACACTGCTGCTTGCTTATGACAGGGGCGGGAGCCTCGCGGCTCCCGTCCTGTCATAGCTAAACTTGCTTTGAATTTTGGAAGAGAGGCAGGAAACCTGCTCTCTCTTCCAAAATTCGAGCAATTGCCTTTCCACACGGGGAGCTGCATCTTAGCAGCTCCCCATGTGGAAAGCAATGCCGACTCCCGAGGACGCGGGGAGCCGGCGGGACCGTGGGGGATTGGGGACCCCCACGGTCCCCAACGGAGAGGGCCAGCCCCGGGGATGGGATCCCCGGGGCAAGTAGTGGCCTGGGAGGGGGCCACTTGAGCCGTTTTAAGTTGGGGGATTAACTCCCCTTGAATCCTGAGGGTCCCTGGGGTTGCAACCAGCCCACCAGCTACCTCCATTAAGTGCCACAGAGCTGCGTTGCAGAGGGTGTAAAAGGGCGTGGCCTCAGAACACCTCTCTGCAACGCAGCCCCTGGCGCATACTGGAGGTTCCTGTTGGATCGTTGGCCCCAGGGACCCCCAGTATTCAAGGGGAATTGTCCTCATCTGCAAACGCACCAGGGGGCGCGTTTGCACAGTGGTGAAGGGAGGGGGCGGGGCTTGAGGTGACATGTGTGCAAACAGGCCCTGTGGCGCGTTTTAAGTTGGGGGATTAAGTCCCCTTCAATACTGAGGGTCCCTGGAGTCCAACTAGCCCACCAGGTACCTTCAGTAAGCACAACAGAGTTGCATTGCAGAGAGGTGAAAAAAGGTGCGTGGCCTCGGAACGCCTCTCTGCAACTCAGCTCTGTGGTCCTAACTGTAGGTACCTGGGGGGCTAGTTGGGCCCCAGCAACACTCAGGATTCAAGGGGACTTAATCCTGCAACTTAAAACGCGCCATGGGCGCGCATTGCACACATGTCACCTCAGGCCCCCTCCCTTCACCACTGTGCAAACGCGCCCTGTAGCGCGTTTTAAGAGGTAGTTTTAATCCCCCTGCCCTATTATGTACTAGGGACTTACAGAGGAGGTCATGCTAATCACAGGGCTACCCCAACGCATAGTGTTCCCTAGTGTATGTAGGTGTTTTCACTGTATTCTACGTGTCTTTTAGCATAGCACTGGCTCTGGTTAGTCAGAGTCAGTAACCACCAGTACACGTCGGGAAAAGTTGTGGGCACAGGATGATTTTGGAACAAGGCCTCTTTCTGCTCCTCTGTTGGTTCTTTCTGCACATCTTTTGCTTCTTCCTGCACTTTTCTTCGTCTTTGTGGACTTCTGTTGCTTCTATCTGCATTTCTTTTGCTTCTTTCTGTGCGTTTTTCTTCTTTTCTTCACATGTCCTACCTCTGTAGGCATAGTTAGAAACTAGCATTTAAAAAACCTTTGAAATTCACTCTAAAAACCATAGGTTTCAGGCACGTTATAGTTAGAAATTAGCATTTAAAAACCTTTGAAATTCACTGAAAAAACCATAGGTTTCAGACACGTTATAGTTAAAAATTAGCATTTAAAAAACCTTTGAAATTCACTGAAAAAACCGCAGGTTTTAGGGACAGTTATAGTTAGTTGGACATTTCACTCGTACAAAACCCGTGAAATTCCCCCGTTATAGTTAGTTCAGCTAACTATAACTCGCGCCCCCGCAATGCACTGCTGATGACGTAACATATTACATCACTCATGACATGGTCAGTGTGACATCACTCATGACATCACTGATGACATCTCAAATGACATCACTGATGACATCATCCATGTGATAATTTGATGCATCTTCTCACACCCTAATATAACCTTTGATACACCCACTCTAAATTACAGACTGCCATTCTCAAAACCATACACACTCCAACACCAATAACTACATACCCACTCACTGATTCTTAGGTCTACACACACATCCACTCACTCACCCGTACAGTCACTCATACTTATGGTCACTCAGTACAGGACTATCATATGCACTCATACACCTACATAGACACTCACACACCACCACTCATCCATAGAGGTACTCACACACCTAGTCAGTCATGCAAATAATTAATCACACTGCCATTTACTCACCTATACAGTTATACACACACCAGCTCACTTACTCATACAAATACTAGCACATTCTTACGCTCTTATACAATCACTGATACAAGCACACACTCATCCATACAGCCAGTCTCACAATCACACACTCTCACTTATAGCCATTTATATACTCCAACACACATATATACTGCCTTTCACATATGTAGTTACTCACACATGTACGACTGAGATATACATTCACTCACTAACACACCCATACACACACTCACCCACCCATACAGTCCATCACAGATGCACTCTTGAAACCATGCACCCAGTGAATCACCCACTCACACATCTGCACAGAGTCACACACACCCCACCCATACAAACACTCAGGCATCCATACAGATACTCAGACAACCAATCAATAACCCATATAGACACTCATGTAGCTATTCACAAACCCATGCAGCCGCTTACACACCAACAGCCAGACGGATACAGACATTCACACAGTTTAGTCACTAACCCGTGCATTCAGTAAGATACATTTAATCACTCACTTATAGATTCAGTCACACACCTACTAAATCATCCATTCAGACACTTATACACCCACTCATTCTTCAATACGCCTTTCCTATATATATTAAACTTATTTAAACTTTACAGAAACACACAGTCACTAGATGATGTCATCAGTGATGTCATCAGTGATGTCATTTGAGATGTCATCAGTGATGTCATCAGTGATGTCACTGACCATATCATGAGTGATGTCATATGTGACGTCATCAGCAGTGCATATGCGAAGGCGAGTTATAGTTAGCTGAACTAACTATAATGGGGGAATTTCTCTGGTTTTGTACGAGTGAAATGTCCAACTAACTATAACTTTCCCTAAAACCTATGGTTTTTTCAGTGAATTTCTAAGGTTTTTTAAATGCTAATTTCTAACTATAACGTGCCTGAAACCTATAGTTTTTCAGTGAATATATATATCAGTACAATTCCTTTATATTGCTATGAAGCCTCTTATTCTTAGATCCTGGAATATTGCGGGCGTGAAAAGCAAGTTGGCCAACACCGAATGGTACAATTACATTTGCAAGGCAGACAGATTGTGTTTTCAAGTGGCACACTGGAAACTATGCCATAATGTGTATTCTGCTATAATTAGCCCTGCAACACCATCAACACACAGGCGAGCCAAAGGTGGTTTGCCTGTCCTGGTTTCAACTATGGCCCGGTGACTGTTAAAAAATCTTTTACCAGCTCACCTTTTTGCCAACTGGTTTTCCTCAAGGCAAACCTGAAATTATTTACTGTTTTGATACATTTTAATAGTAATGTGTTTAGAAACAAATGTGAGGTTGTAAGGTCTCTTGAGAAAAAATTTGACTCTTTACAAAGGATATTGTTGGAGACTGGCTACTCATTTGGGCAGGAGATTTCAATATTTACCTCTCTGTACATTCATTTACTGGTATCTGTGGACATGAAGACACTAAAGGTAAAAAATGAATGCATTTTCCCCAAAATATATATGGGGGTAGTTTAAACCTGTTGTTATATAAGCACAACTTAGACGTTTTTACCCAAAGTGGAGGTACCCCCCTCCCGACTATATGCGGAAATAGTAGTACTTCATGTATTGATCATATCTTAATGTCAGCAAATAGAGACAATCTACTTAGCACACTAGCTTTTGATCTGTCCTGTTATAGCGACCACTTTCCACTCACACTCACAGTTGTTTTACCAATTCAGCCTCAAGAAGTGTTTCAGATGTCTACTTTGGTTGCTAGAGCCCTAAAAATGGTTTTAGCTTGAAATGGTCAGGAGTTAATGCACCACTGTTTTTATAAAAGTGGATCAAAAGTAATTTAGAAGATTTCGTTGTTTGTACGGAAATTGAACCCCCACCCGATGAAGATGTCTTAGCTTTTAGTAGGATTACTTTAGCTATAGCAGATAATTTAAAGAAGAATAATTCTTGCAAACAGGCGCGACCTACTGGATGGTTTGACCGACATTGTTACCAGGCTAATCATGAATTGAGAAAGGCTCTGCAAAAATCCCCAAGGGATAGAGAAGAAATTAAGCTCCTCAGGTCAAACTACAAGCAGGCCTCAGGACAATGCAAGACTGAGTTACGAGACCAAGCTTAGGTAGGCATAGAGCAGGCAGAACATACCAAGGACAGCAGCCTTTTTTGGAAAATCATAAACACCCCTTTTTTGTCAGATAGTGCAGACCCCAAAATAGAAGCTTTAGTTGCCCCATCTATTTGGGTTGAACACTTTGAAGGCATTTTTATTCTTGTATGGACTATCTGGAAGCACCTCAGAGCAATATAAGTGGCCGGACTTTCACCCCCTTACAATTGATAACAGTGAAGGAGGTGGTGACAGCCGTAGGAAAGTCTACTCCTTTGAAAGCCCCTGGCACTGACGGGGTTACAGTTGACATCTTTAAGGCCCCTATTGACTTATGGGCTCCAGTCCTTGCAAATGTTTTTAATGCAGCTGCCTGAGGGACCATTCACCAAACCTGGACTGACTCTTTTATCGTCCCCATATTTAAAAAAGGAGACAGCCGGATCCTAGGTGTTATCGCCCGATATTCCTCCTGGACTCTTCGGCCAAAATTTTGGGGAGGATTGTCTTATATTGGCTGGATTATTCGATTGTGGAGAACCATGTGTTGACAGACGCACAATATGGTTTTGGGAAGGATATAGGGACCAATGAACAATGTATGAATCTCCATCTCATAATTAGTAAATACACATTAGTGAAGCAGAGTTTTATTTATCTCTTCTTCTCTGATCTCTCCAGTGCCTTCGACTTAGTCAATCATGCAACCCTTTGGAAAACTTTGATTGACATGGGTGCCCCCATGGACATTGTGACCCATCTCTTCCAGATGTATTCTTCAATGACCTCACGTGTGAGATATGGGTTGGGGGAAAAGTGCACAGCAAGATTCAGTGTTAGAAGAGGGATACAACAATGGTGTGTTATAGCTCCCACCCTCTTCTCCCTCTCTGTGAATGGGATTGACAAGGAGATACAGAAGCTAGACGCTGATGCACCAAAAATTGGACCTCGACCCACACCGGTGATCCTTAATGCCGATGATGCGGTGTTAATGTCTGGAACCGCAAACGGTCTACTGAAACTGATTGATGGTTTCAGCAGATATATGGAGCACAAAGATGTTAAATTAAACTTTGCTAAGACCTTCACTATGGAGTGCGGAAGAAGCAGACCCAAAAATAAATCATTCTTTGTTAGGGAACATAAATTACTAGAAGTAAAGGATTTTTCCTATCTGGGTGTACTTTTCTCGAGCTCTGGTTCTTGGAGCCCCCACTTAGAATTAGCAAAGTCACAACTTGCTAGATCGACTGAGACTTTGTTTAGGTTTGCAAGCAAAGTTGCCAATAAACCTATTCGTTAGATGTTGAAACTTTATAGGAGCAAATGCATACTATCAGCCATTTACAAAGTAATCCTTTGGAACATTTATTTTTGCCTAGACGTCTTGCTCTACAGCGTACCATACCTACTTTCATTACTCATAGAGAATTAAGTGTTACGTTTGTGGAGGACATAATTGATCTGAGTGCGATTACTGGTTGGCAAAACATTTGGAGCAAACCAGGTACGACATTCTCAAGAGAAGTATTCAATTACTGCCTTGCCCTCGAGCACTGTAATAAAGTCCCCTGGCTGGTGCATGTCAATAGGTTAATACAGGAAATTGACGAAATTAAGAATCCAGCAAATACATCACAGTTTGGTAAGAAAGTATTAAAATATATTTTTAAATATAAGCGAGCAGCTGAGAGGGAACTTAAAGAAAGGGAGAAAACTTTAGTAATTAAATATCTGGAATGCCCTTACAACCTGGGCTGCAGGGCTACCTTGTGATGGTCACATACATTCAGTTCAGATTTTATCTTACTAGACTTTGACTAGGTATTGCATATCATCTTGTAGTTATTCCAAAAAGAGAGACATGGTCCAACAGACTCCCTAGATGCCTGTCTGCACAATCCTCAATGCACTTCATATTATTCTGTGACTTTTATACTGAAATTAGGAAATGTTTTTACATCCCGTTTTATTAGCAAATAATTTTATAGGGGCTCATTACGATGTCGGGTGGAAAGCCTCCGCCCGATACCGTCTCGGAATAAGGACTGACCGGCTCACGGTCAGCGGTTTGACGCGCCCAATTACGATGCGACCGAACTCAGTTTGGTTGGTTCCCATTCTTCCCTATGGGAGCTCATGTTCCGCCCTACAAACAGCCCTAACACAGGCTCCTACTGGGAAATGAGGTGTGTGCAGGAAACCCTGCACCCTGTCGTGGGCACCCCATTGTGCATGCTACACAGTGCAGGGTTTTGCAGAGGGTCCCTTAGGTACCCACTCAGCCCCCAACCAAGGCCGCAGGATGAAGGGGGACCCTGCTAGGGGCCCCCAAAGTCACTTTCCGACAGCCTTTTTGTGTCGGAAAGGCCAGCACAGAAAGGCTGTTAGAAACCAACATCATAATCTAGAGGACAGAAACGCTGTCCATAAGGGTGTACGATGCAGTTCTGACCATCACGGATACTCCGAGTGCCGGTCGGAATAACCGTGCGGTTTACGTTCCGACCGTAAACATCGTAATCGGTTGGACGGAATGTAAACCAACCAGGTCGGTCTGTCGGGATGAGGCTTTCCGCCCGACATCGCAATCGGCCCCATAATGTATCAGTAAGCCTATAAGCTCCTATATAGCCTTGAGACTGATTATATTTGCCATGCTGTCTCCCTTTTTTATTAGTGGTGCTATAAAAGTAAGGAACACTCTCACTATTTATGACCACTTGGTGTTTGAATACGATTAGCTATGCCATTATATATTGTTTTATCCTCTTATCTGATACTGCTGCGTATTTAATATTTGTAAATGTGCTCGTTTATATATGTTTTTATTTGTGGATTTTAATCATGTTACAATTACATTTTGATAGATTTTTTTTAACTGTGTTGGTTTTTATGATTATCAATCAAATAAAGCTTGAGTGAGAGTGTATTTATAGTAATTTTTGATACATACATCACATTCAAATTTCCTTTTATTTTTCAGTTTTCATGGAGCGGTTCTTTATTTTATTTTTTCCATTTATTATGGTTTCGCTGGGATTAAGGGCATTTCTGTGGATTACATTTTGGAATTTCATTTTTACATTTTTGAGTTTATTTTTGCCCATTTTTGTGGATTGATTATTTGTGGACTCGTGGTGGATCATAGACATCAGCTACTAAATGAGAAATTGCATTTTGTACATATTTTGGATAGGTTATGTGATTGTCGCATTTTTGTTATTTGTTTTTTTTAGATAAAATGTAATGTAATATATTATTTTGTTTCAAAGTGATGTGGAGTAATCAATACATTGTGATTGTATATGATTTTATTGCAATGTGTTTTGAGACATATTTTGGGAAAAAATTTCATAATATTATTATTTATCAGTCTTATAAAATATATTAAAAATAAATATGTTTCATGGTAGGTGCTTTGTGTTGAGTTCTATTGTTAGTGGAATGTTTAGTTTGGTTAGAGTATTGTTTCAGCTATCATTTCGAGGTAGTGTAGTCCTTTAATAGCTATACAGAGTTGTACTTTGAATTGTAACATTCCGTACATCTTTTTGCTCTGTTGAGATAATTTAAGTTTGATTTGGCTTACTGACTGTGCTATTCTTCATTGTTAGTAGCTTTGTTCTTTTTGTAGGATTTCTAGGAATTTGCGTAGGGTAGGGTGGCTACAGCCTAATATGGCTTGGAAGGCATTGTGCCATCCTTCCACTTTGTTGTTTGTTTTGGATTGCTTGGCTATCGTGCAGTCATATACGTATCACAATGGGATTTGGAATCCAAGGGCCAAATGTAAGACCGTCAAGTTTTGCAAATAGTGAAAACCTGATGTACAACAGTGTCTCACACACTGTTTGCGATTACCAAATGGGTCGCAGGGAACCTGCCTCATTAATATATATGAGGCAGGTCGCTATTTGCGACCCATTGGGAATTGCCGGCACTAACAGGGATTGTGGCCTGCTGAGGTCAGCAGATCACCATGTCTGTTACTGTTTTTAAGTTAAGCAGTTTTTTTGTTAAATGCAGTCTGTTTTCCTTAAAGGAAAATTGGATGCATTTCAAAAATAAAAATAAAAAGTTTTATTTTTATTTTTTAGAATGGGCAGGGGTCTGTGGAACCACTGCCTGCTCTGAATACATTTTGCCGCCCCCATTGGAGACTCCTTCCTGTTTGTGAATGGCTTACCATCAATTTGAAATTAGTGGTAATCTGTGAATGTCATACATTCTATTTTGCTAGTCCGTAATAGGTTACCGACTTGCAAAATAGGGTTGGTAACATAGGAAAATTCTTTTTACCGGTCGCAAATGACCTGATGAGCCGTTTGCGACCAGTAAGATGTGTCATACATCTGGCTTCAAGTGCTTCAAATAAGTTCATGAGTTGGCCAGATGTACAAAGTACTGGTCATAAAATACTGGTCATAATTTGCAACCACAATTTTGGCAACAAGTGCAGTATTTTGCCAACCGACCGATGTCGGTTCACAAAATACTGGATTGAGGTGGGTCGCCATTCAACCTACCTCATCAGTATTAATGAAGTAGGTGACAAATTGTGACCTACTACAATTCACAGCCCTCACACGGATAGTTGCCTGCTGTGGCCAACAGATCACCATATCTGTGATTGCTTTTTAATAAACTAAACTTTGTTTAAATGCAGCCCATTTTCCTTAAAGGCAAAAGGAGTGTGTTTAGGGAGAAAAGTTCATTTCCTTTTTTGTTTGTGTAAGACAAGGCTGTGGTCCTGTGGACCACTGCCTCTCTTAAACAAACTTTTTTACATTCAAGCGGACCAAATCCCTTTTGCAAAGAGGTTGTCAACTTGGGGGGGTTGGTAAAATATAATTTTTTTGTGAATGGGTTTCTGTCGCAAAGCATTAATACAAAGGATACTGATTCAGTATTTGGAAGGACGCTTACAACATGCCCTTTTCAGATACTGAACCAGTATCCATTTCAAAACACATTTAGCAAATTGGAAAAACTTTTAAATCAGTAAATGTGTTTAGTACAGAGTTTTTGCTAATTGCTTTGGCAGCATGCAGATTCTATTAGTGTGTTGTTGTGGGTAACTACTTTTGTTACTGGTATGTAAGCCATGTCTATTTATTATTTTTAATTTGAAAGACAATCTCACTGTTTGTTGGTCATTCTACACTTAGGGGCATATTTACAACGATGTGGCAAAACACAATGCAGCAAGCAAAATTGCTAATCTGTGTCGTGTCACCTGGAGAGAGCAGAACTACACAACATCTTCAAAGAAATGGTGCAGTTCTGCTCTCTCCATGTGCTGGCTCACTTTGTACTTCCTAATGCCAATGCAGACACCCTTGCGCCACAGTGCAAGGGTGCCTGCACTGCATTAAGTTTAGATTCGTTTTTGTGCACAAAAACTATCCTTTGAGGATGTCAGAATATTTCTCCTCATTACACTAGCCTCAGGCAGGCACACCATTTTGTCGTAAACCCATTTCTACATCTCTTTGTAAAGATGAGCTTGCGTCAAAAGGTTAACATCCATGAACCACCCAAGGAACACCTAACTGACTCAAAATAACGTAAGGCAGTGCAGTACAATGCACTGTTGCATTATTTTTTTCTGACAAAGCCACGCAAATCAACATTTGACAAGCTTTGTAAATACCAAGAAGTATTTTGTATCGGGCTGCATCAAAAATGTGATGCAATCCTGACACAAAATGTTTGTAAATCTGGGCCTTAGTTCAGATTTTTGGAGGTGTCTCCAAGTTCTTTGAAGATAATGATAATAGCAGTGTTTTATGTGTGGGTAGATTTTGAGGATTGTTTGTATTGTTGCCTGCTAAAAATATCTGATTATTTTTTTAGGATAGTAGTTAGTTTGAAATTTAATTTTGTTTAGCAGTTCATAAGATGTGGCGTTTTGCATGTTAGGCAGTACTGTGTAAACTAGGTGTATGCTACTATTATGATGATTTCTATCTATGATTTATATTTGCGTGAATGGTAGCAGACTTGATTTGAAGGTGGCATCCATCATCCATATGTACATTGGATTAGCCTGAGTAAATTGTTTTGTGTTGAGAATATGATTATTCTCCTGTCATTATTTCTATTGTCATGCAGGGGAAAGGGTTCTTCATTATGTGTTATTGTTAGGTATTCTGGAATGTTAATGTCTGTGTATCTTCTAGGAGTAGCAGGTGTATGTGCTGTGGCTTTTTGGTTCATGCTATTGATCTTTTTAGATTGGGATTGCTGGTAGTTTCCCTGTTTTGTGCTCAGGAACTTGAGGCAGTTTTGTTTTTTAAAAATAGTGTGTGTGGTTTCCTAAGTGCTTGTCCTCCCATAACAAGCACTAGCACAATATTTTGTGTATTTCCAGTTAACATTGTCACTGCTTCTGCTTTCCCTGCTGTATGTGTACCCCTTGTGAAACAACATGTGTTTGCCTTTCTGCAAGGTGTCTCTCTATGCCATTTTTTTCTGAAAATGATAGAAGTATATATTTATGACTGTGTTAATCATTTTATTCTTTTTATTACTAACATTGTGAAATGCATTTTAATTTATTACATTTCATACTAACATATTTGATGTCATTTTAACTTGCTGTTTTATTTTTACAGATTCTGTTTAATTCAGTCAAAATATAGATCAAGTGAGGTGTCTTCACCTGTGAGGTAGAAAGAGTTGGTTTAATATCTTGTTTAAAAAAAATTGTTAATTTAGTTTGGGGATTGGTTTGTGGTTAGTTTAAATTTACATTTTGGGGATGGGTTTTGGGATACTTTTTATGATTTTTACTTGTAATTTGTGATTGTTCTTGAGTTTCACATCCATGAAATTGGTGTTGTTGGTCTGGAGGATGGCGTTTTCTTTTGCCAATGTTGATGTGGAACCTTGAGTTTGGAGTTATAAATGAAAATGTAGTAATTTGCTATTTATTTTATATTAAGGTGGGAACAATGTTTGCAAGTTATATTGCAGTTTTTAGGTTACTTTTCTTACTTGTAGTGATTTGTAGTTTTTTTTTATGACACATTTTGTTAGGTTTTAATTAGTGGGTTACATACATGAGAACAGTGTAACAAACTCTGAAAGAAATGTAAAAACCATGGGGCATAGCTCCCAAGCCCCACCACAACGTTCTACCCCAAACCCCCCCCCCAGGGATTCCCATGCCCCCCTCGGTAGTTAGGTGAAGACAGTCTGCACATTGTGGGTTAGACACAGATATTCTCTTATTAAGTGTGTACTTCAGCCTCTAACATCGTGGTGCGGGATCCCCCTGGAGCAATAGTGATTCCCTGATTTTAGGCACATCCCTCCCATGTTTGCGTGCATTTTTGGGAGCAGCCCCTGGCCTCATATACTTGATCATCCATACTCCTACAGAAGTCTAGTCCCTTCCAGCACTCCTCAGTGGAGGAGGATTCACATCTTTCCATTGGCGATCAGCATCTCGTTTCACCACAGTCAGCCCCACCAAAGCAGCACCAGGTTGTAAAGGTCTCCGTCAAGATCTGAGTTAATGTAGGACACGGGTACTCATAGTACGGCCCGCGGGCCGCCGGCGGCCCGGCAAGCCTTCCTTGGCGGCCCGCGGACCTTGCAGATACCTACCTGTGTTTTTTCTTCTTTTTTTTTTTTTTAAATGCCAGCAAACACCGCCTGGTTGCAGCAGCGCTCTATGGGGGCCGGGCGATTCTTTAAAAACCATTCACTAGTTAATGAGGCTTTGTTGTATTTCACCTCTTTTTAGCGCCCCTGCATCTCCATGCAGGGCGCTAAGAAGAGGTGGAACACAACAAGCCTCATTAGCTAAGTGAATGGTCTTCTAAAGACCTGAGGCTGTGAAGTACTTCGGGTGCGGCTGTCTTGTGCGCCCGGGAAGCTGTCTCAGCCCGGGCTGACACACACGCGGGGTGACGTGACAGAGCGAGGGAGACAGACAGACAGAGGAAGGGAGACAGAGAGAGGGAGACAGACAGAAGAAGGGAGACAGAGAGAGGGAGACAGACAGAGGGAGGGAGACAGAGAGAGGGAGACAGAGGGAGGGAGACAGAGAGAGGGAGACAGAGAGAGGGAGACAGAGAGAGAGGGAGACAGAGAGAGAGGGAGACAGAGAGAGAGGGAGACAGACAGAGGGAGACAGACAGAGGGAGACAGTCAGGGGGAGGGAGAGGGAGACAGACAGAGGGAGACAGACAGAGGGAGACAGAGGGAGACAGAGAGAGGGAGTCAGGGGGAGGGAGAGGGAGACAGACAGAGGGAGACAGAGAGGGAGACAGAGGGAGACAGAGGGAGGGAGTCAGGGGGAGGGAGAGGGAGACAGACAGATGGAGACAGACAGAGGGAGACAGAGGGAGACAGAGAGAGGGAGACAGAGGGAGACAGAGAGAGGGAGGGAGACAGAGAGAGGGAGGGAGACAGAGAGGGAGGGAGACAGAGAGAGGGAGGGAGAGAGAGGGAGGGAGGGAGAGAGAGAGAGGGAGAGAGAGAGAGGGAGACAGAGAGGGAGGGAGACAGAGAGAGGGAGGGAGGCAGAGAGAGGGAGGGAGACAGAGAGAGGGAGGGAGACAGAGAGGGAGGGAGACAGAGAGAGGGAGACAGAAAGAGAGAGAGGGAGACAAACAGAGTGAGTGAGACAGAGAGAGGGAGGGAGAGAGAGGGAGGGAGAGAGAGAGAGGGAGAGAGAGAGAGAGAGAGAGATAGAGAGAGAGAGGGAGGGAGAGAGAGAGGGAGGGAGAGAGAGAGAGGGAGGGAGACGGAGAGAGAGAGAGGGAGGGAGAGATAGAGAGAGGGAAGGAGACAGAGTGAGAGAGATATATAGAGAGAGAGAGATGTGTGTATGCCGGGTCTGGTGGCTCAGTGGACGAAGGCGTCCGCTGCAGGGGCCTGTGTTCAACCTCATGGTCATAGTTATTTTTTTTTTGCTCTAGCCCCGCCCCCTCCCCCATTGACCCCGCCCCCACCGGTGCGGCCCTCGGCCACAAACCACACTGTAAATTTGGCCCCCGAGAGAAAGTTTGTGAGTACCCATGATGTAGGAGAACCAACTCGAGATTTGATGGTATAGTCCGCCCCAGTACCCATCCCAAACAGGTGCACACCCTGTGAATATATTTCGACTGAATGAGGTGGAACCTGGCTGCAATTGCTGAGTGTCCTGGAGATGCCCTAGCTTCAGCCCATTCCTCGTCTGCAAGGGCACCCAGATCTCTTTTTCCCAGTGGAGTGGAGTGCATCAAAGGAATCAACCATGAGATTGGTCAGTGAATGCTAAACATGTGTCACCTTGTGGCCCACAGTTATCCCATGAAGAACTTTGCCTTAAAGGGGTTACATTCTGAGATGTCCTCTAAGCCAGATTTATAGGGGTTAGGGCATGCCTGGGTTGTAGATAGCCATAGAACTGGCTGTGGTATAGTTGATATTCTTGTTGTAGGGACCATTAGGATTTAAGTGGTGTGCCTTCCATCAAGCTGCTCAGGGTAGAAAAGCCTACAGAGTCCCATTTCTGGAATCCCTCCAATACAGATACATGTTGTAACACTGTGCCCACCTAAAATGGAGTCTGTTCTGTCAGTTTTGTATTCCATCCCATACTGCGCAGGGTGGTTTTTCACATCTGAACTAACACTCTAGTCGCTGGTGGAAGCGGCAGGCAAGCCCCACCCTATAAAGCAGATGATGTATAGGGGTACCTTAAAGTGCCTATTTTTCAGAAGCATGTGCAGGGTATCGCTGGGTGTTGTAACACCACTCGTTAGTGAATAGAAGTTGGGAGGCCTGGTAATAAGATTCAATGCCGGCAATAGCAATTCACCCTGATATGTGGTTTTAAAACACTTGGCTAGGCCTACGTTTGGACTCCCTGATTCCACAAAAAACTTCTTAGCATGGAATTAATTTAGCAAAAGAGGGAGTGCAGTAGATCTTACTGGTAATATTGTAGTTGGTATAAAAACTGGGGTAGCAACACCATCTTGAAGATAACAAATCGTCCCAGGAGCGACAGCAAGAGTATGGGCCATGCTTTAATTTTGTTGGTAAACTAATCCATCAAGGATCAGATGTTCATAACCCATGTCTATTTAACATCTAGAACAACATGTACTCCTAAATATCGAAAGCCTCAAGTAACTACTTGCAGGTTGGTTGCCCAACTAAGATCTTGGGGGTAAGTATTAGCCTGAAAGATCTATGATTTGGCTGTATTGATGAAGAGGCCAATCGCTTCCCACAATATGTGAAGGATTTTGTGTTTCTGGGGACCTGAGTTTTCAGGGTCATTCAAAAAATCAGTACATCATATGCGTATAGGGCTACCCTAGATGAAGTCCCCTCTCACCACTCAAATCCCATCTCTTGCCCATCGACACAGAGCCATTCTTCCAGGGGCTTATGTCAATGGTGAAAGGGAGTGGTGGAAGTGGGCAGCATTGTCTTGTGCCTCTTCGTATCAGAAAAAGTTCCACTGTTTTGTTGCCCACTTGAATGCAGGCATCAGATCTGTGCACAGTAGCGATAAACAGGCTATGAATTTAGGCCCAAACTTGAAAGTCAAAGGAGAGCGAACATATAGGTCCAAAGAATGTTGTGTAACGGAGGCTAGAATACCATTACGGGCTAATCCCTTAAGCGATAGAAACATAGTAGCGCTCAAGGCATTGTGATTGCCCCAGTCTGTGAGCAGGATCCCTCCTTTGAAAAACCAAGATAAAAAATCTGGGCTTACGAACATATAGTCTATAAGAGAGGCTCTCTCCCCCTCTAAATGATATTAATGTGTTGCTCACTCCCCCTAAGGTATCAAGTAAGTCAACCAGACCGTGAGCAGTAAGATATTTAAGAAGCTCTGCCCCCTCTTTTATCCTGCATAATGCAGCGTCCTTCCGTATGAATGTCTTGTTTCTTGAGGCTCCCTCTAAGCTTTGTATTAAAATCACCACAGAGGAAAAAATGAAGTAGAAAAGAGCGATTATCAACCTTAGATTGTAAATGAGATATAAAATTAAACAGGCTATTATAGTGTCTAGCATTAATAAAATCATTGTTGTGGAAATGTATCAGATAAAAAACCATATTAGTCTTTTGGACGCGAATTATTAACGCTAAAAAGGAAGAGGAACCAGATTTAGCCTGTGATACCTCCAGCTGAAGACTTAGGCTAACCCAGATGGCTATTCCTCCGCCACACAGTCGCATGGAGAAGGAATAGCAGGACTTGAATAACCAGCGTAACCCTCAAAATATGGAGCAACAGCAAGGTCTCCTGCAATAGAATTAAATCATACTTGGAAGCAAATGCCTTCAAGTCCTCATTATTAATCTTCCCTTTAAGGCCTGCCACGTTCCAGCTAAGGACAGAAAGAGTTCTATATTGTGTGGGCAGAGTAAGAGATGCATCTTCAGTTGGCCTTATATAGGGGGTAACAGTAGGTTTTACTAGCGATTTATCAATCATGGGTATAATACAAGCAGTAACAGATGTTAGAACTGCTTTAGGACCAGTAAGTCAATCCAAGTTGGAGAGTGCATCAAATCTGTTAGATGTGGGTACAGAGCCCGAAACAGAAGATGCATGCAGTGGAACCTGAGCTACAGCCGGTGCATGAGAAGGTAGTAAACTAACTATGTCTGTCTGTATAAAATTATCTGAGTGGGTTTTAACGGTCCCACAGTGGGTGGTTAGACTTGTGATATGTGCGCTACGATTTAGAGATAAATAACGTTGGCACTGCCCAAAATGGGCAGGAGGTCTATATAAAAAGCCTAGTGGGATCAAGGAAATGGAGGTTCTTGCCATATTACTCGGTCTAGCATTAAATAGCAAATGGTGTGCCAGGTTTGGAAAACTAAAATTAATCCCAATACAGTTTCCCTGGGATTCCAGGTGATAAGGCCCGATCCATGCGCATCTTCTTACATGCAAGATGTCCTTGGCATGCCAGAACAGCATACCTCTATACTGTGCCAGCCAATGTAAAGTTTTATTAAAGAGTTTATCATAAGTTTCGCGCTGGTCCGGGCTTAATGAGGGAACCCCTATCAGTACAGCTAGGTAAGGGGCATGCAGCTGGAGGGAGATTAATAACTGGTGATTGTGTCTGTAACTGCAACTGTACTGGGATAGCTCTACCTTCTATATCCCGTGTGATATTTGAAAAATTTGAAAAAGTATTAGGCAATTGAACTACTTTCTGCCTGGTTAAAGTATTTTTGTTACTTGAATGGTCTGCATGGATTAGTGGGTTGCTAAAAACTAATGAGGCCTGTCTTAGCGAAGTGTGCTCTACCGAAGGTTCATCAAGGCTATTATTCACAGTTCGGTGCCTGATGGAAGTGTTAGATGTAATTCCTTTGGCAGAGCCTAAGAGGCCAGTGCCAAGTGGAGCCAAATTGGTCTCAATAGTGTCCAGTCGGGAAACCAGGGGTGAAAGAACAGTGTTAATCATTGAGCACAGTTTCTCTGAGAAAGTTTGTAAATGACTAACCACAAGGTCATTGATGGAATCGACAATATAAGACTTGTCTTCCTGTGAGAATGAGGCTGAAACTGGAGCTCCTAACATCTGCTTGCGAGCCTTGCTGCGTCTAAATCTCTTTGGTAGTGTGGTATGCAAAGACTTATTTTTCGGAGCATTGGAGGAAGAGGGGGGGTGGCTGTGGAAGGAGTGGCCGCACAGTTCGTTATAGGACCTTAAATAGTAAAAGGAACAGCGCTGTTTTGGGGTGAAACTATGGGCATATCCAGAGGAGTGCAAGAGGATAGGCCAGGTAAAACCCCGCTAGTACCATCCGAGTTTATGGAAAGCCTTTGTTCTGTTCCGGCAATTTCAATGCTGATGGCACTAATGGCCCGTTCTAGCATCCGATCAATTGAGGTAGGTTTTACCAGCGAGGGTAAAAATTGTACCGCAATCACCCGCTTTTTTCCTGCTCATGATCACAGTAGATGGCCTTTATACTGAGGGAAAAGACTACACAAACAAGGGACCTGCCGCAGGAGGGAGGCCACTAATTAGGATTATAAACTTTAAACAATAAGCAGTACCTTTCAGATGTAGGGCCTATTTCCAAGTAGTGGCTTAGCGGCTTCAGCAACTTCAATTTAAGTTGGGGGCATTAGAGGCATCACAACAAAGGCCTCAGAGAGTGGGCCCAGCCCAGTCTCAAACAGCCGAGTCCCACCAGGGAGTTAGCAGGCAGCAAAGGCAGCGGTGGCAAACCAGGATGTCCCGCTCTGCAGGAGATGACGTGGCGCTATAAGTGCAGGGGGTAAGACCCCTCCCCCTTTTGGTTTTGTTGCTCCCTGGGACTTCGAGTCCCACCAGGGAGTTAGCAGGCAGCAAAGACAGCGGCGGCAAACCAGGATGTCAGAAAATCGTGTCTTCTTAAAGGCTGCAAAACCTTACTGTGTACTACAATTCAATTTCTGCACATTATACTATTTTGCAAGGTTAAAGTATAACAGTAAAACCACCTCTGTGCTTTTACTACGTCACGGACTGGGTAACCACGTCATCCATTAGCAAACACAAGCGAAAAAAGCGCTTGGTAGTTTCAAAGTAATCAATTCCCAAAATAGTATACTAATGACTGCTAATGTCAAACTATGGCGGGAAACTGCTACCAAGTAATCCTGCTAGATTTTACCATGTTCTAAATGCACATCTAAGGGGCCGATTACAATGTCAGTCGGAAAGCCTCCGACCGCTGGTTGGAAGCTGACCAACAAGGTCGGAGGCTTTCCGACCAACACAGTCAGTGTGCGTTCCGACCACGCAATTTCAATGTCGGCAGTCGGAGCATAATCTAGCCGGTCATTCCGACGCAGTTCCGACTGTCTCTCGGAGTCTTCCGTCTTCTCGGAACTGCGCTGTAATCCTCTATGGACGGGTTTCCGTCGTCGGGATTATGATGTTGGTTTCAGACAGCCTTTCCATGATGGTCTTTTCACCACAGAAAGGCTGTTGGAAAGTGACTTTGGGGGCCCCTAGCAGGGCCCCCTTGCCTCCATGGCCTACGGTCGGTGGCTGAGAGGGTACCCAGAGTGCCCCCCTGTAAATCCCTGCACTGTGTCTGAGTACCAGCCATAGAGTGCAGGGTTTTACACTCACCCCTATTTCTCTATGGGAGCCTGTGTTAAGGCCGGTGTACGGCCGAAACACAAGCTCCCATAGAGAAAAGGGAGTATGCGACCGAACAGTGTTTTGTCGCATCGTAATCATATGGTCGGAACAGTCGACCAGAGGTCGGTCGGTCCCGAGACCGAGACAGTGTGGGTCGGAGGCAACTTTGACCAACATCGTAATGAGGCCCTAATTGTTTTTCTTCTCAAGGTATAACACACATTAGCATTTTCGCGAATCTAGTTGCAGATTCTTAAAGATAGACTACGCAGTATCACTACACTGTCAGGCTCTGCAGTTATTTTCTCTTTCTGTCAAATGCACGCAGCACACTGCCATGTGACAGTTCGGTTTCTACTGATGATAATAATCTATGGACATTTTGCTTTACCAAGGGTTGTGAAATGAACTATACAATGAAATGAATAATTACACTTTTTCCCACAAGTATGCAAAGTTTGCTTTCTTCTAACTGCAAGAAGGACCTATGTAGAATAATGGCTCTGTTGTCAGCATGAACATCTGTAGGAAATGTGGGTTTTTAAATTAATAAAAGCTAGGAATGCCCGAGCTTTTTGAAAAGAGTTACTTAATAGTTATGAAATCGCTGTGGTGCATTACTCTGCGCAATGGAGGCATTCCATGGGCACTGCAGTGGGTATTCCCATGATAATCCCATGGTTTTTGATGCATTCCCTGATTTACCAAACCTGGTAAAATTGGGAATGTGCCAAAAAGATACCTTCCTCTGGTGAGGCGTAACGAGGAGATATATCTTTATTTTGCTTTGTTTTTTTTCTTTTTTTATGTGTGCTCCATTTTGCAGCACACATAGAAAATGCAGCACACATAGAAAAAGGAAAACACCTCTATGGATTATTTCTGTGCAGGAAGGTGCACCTTGCTGCACAAAAACAATCCCACTATGGTGCAAGTGTCCGTGAGCTTGTGTTAGGCTGCCAAAATGGCACCAGCGCAGGGGGAAAGGACAGAAATGCGCCATATTGGATAAATACGGCGCTGTCACGATATCCCGTCCCGGGACCTGGACGAGGGGTGCGGCGACCTGTTGCCTCCTTACATTTCCCCTGTGTTTTGTTTGCAGTCTCCCTTGGCCGAGGACGATGATGGTCCCTTTAAGACACCGTACTTCCTGGAATCTGCTCTGTGTCACGTGACCCCATCACATGCTCCAATGAGCTTCATGAGTGATGAGGAAGTTCCCCTCTTAACCGGATTTGCGCTAGCTGAAGGGAGAAGCCAGACCTGTGAGACGGAGAAGTGGCCAAACTGACGGTATCCGGAAGAGAGGAGTAGCCAGTCCTTCGTGCAGCTGGAAGAATCCACGGCGGAAAGCAGGGAGAAGACGGCGCCGGAAGTAAACAGAGCCTGGGACCGAGAACCGAAGAGGAGGGAGCCGGACCCTATCTGGCATCGCCCACAAGCCAGCCGCGCTCCTGGAGGAGCGTGGCTACCCGAGGTACGCGATCGTATCTGGGGGTGGTTCGGGAAAGGGAAGCCTAGTGTGGAGGACTCCATAGACAAGGAGGGGGAAGGTTAAAAGGATCCCCGCGTAAAGCGCTCAGGCTGTCTGGGTCAAAGCGTGCAACTCTCGGTGGTGGTGCGGTGTGATGGTGTTCTTCCCTCACTCCCCTCCCCTAATAGCCAAACTCACAGGGCGTACAGACATTCCCTGAACCTCGTGTTTCTTTCTTTTTTTTCCCATTTCTTGTTCCACGGCGGCATTTCCCCTAAGAGAGGACGAAGAGAAGTCCACGCCCCTTCCTCTGGCAACAAGACGGAAGATACAGGGGGATATTCTTGCTGCATGTGCAAAGACACAACCAATAAAAACCCTTGTTTTGACCCTACTACCTCTCCGTTCCTCATTGCCCATTCACACATGGTGGAGAATGCGAGCAATGCTCCATTGAACTGAGGAAATGGAGAACCTTATACAGCAGCTAATACGGGGACAAGAGAAACTCGAATGGGCAGTCGAGAGACAGATGACGTCGGCACAGGCCGATAGGGAAATGTTCTCCACTTCCATTAATCAACACTTGGAGAACCTCCAGAAAATGTCCGAGAAACAGGATCTCGTCTCTGCGACCAGGACCGGAACCCAGAACAGTTTCCCCACCATAGCCCTCCAAAAATACGCGTCCGATGACGACCCAGATGCATTTCTCCTGAATTTCGAGCGTGCCGCCAAAGCATCGGGGTGGCCAGAGCAGAAATGGCCTTTCTTTCTGGCCCCCCTGCTGAGTGGAGAAGCCCAGGCGGCATATCAAGTTGCCAACCCCCAGGGTAACACCCCCTATAGGGACGTGAAGGAAGTCATCCTAGAACACCTAGGAATGGACGCCGAAGCATAACGTGTTAGATTCCGAAAGGAGAAGGGGTGCCCAGGGGATAGTCCAAAAACCCTATTCTTCAAGCTGAAGATGGCCGCGGATAAATGGTTGCAACCCCAAGACAAAACCAAGAGGAGATTATGTCCCTTATATATCTCGAACAGTTTATGGAAGCCCTTCCCTTTTCTACCCAAAAGTGGCTCAGGCAACATACACATCTCTCCGTGGAGCAGGCGGTTGAAATGGCAACCACCTATGTACGGGCCCAACCAAAACCCTGTGTGTGGGAAATGGACAAAAACCTGCGCCCCGGTACAGGAAAAACCGAAAAAAGATACCCGAAGGTCCCTACCGAACCCCCAAAACCACGTTCTTTCAGGCCCGACGTGGTCGTTTCCAAAAGACCCCAATGTTTCGAGTGCAGGACCTGGGGGCACATAGCCCGTTTCTGCCCAAAGAAGAAAAACGTGGATGAACCAATGGATGTCAGCTACCTGCCCAAACACGTCCTATATACAGAAGAAATGGGCACCTGTTTTTATGTAAGTCTGGTGATCAACGGGATACACGTCAGAACCCTGCTTGATTCCGGCTGTAGGCAGTCGGTCATCCACTCAGCCTTGGTTAGTCCCCAAAACATCCTCCAGAAATGACAGGTGCCCATTCGTTGTGTCCATGGGGATGTTAAAACCTACCCCCTTGCTAGAGTAGGGGCAAGGTTACCCGATGGGAATGAATTGCAGGTCACGGTGGGGGTACTTCCTCAACTCCCAGAAAACAGATACTAGGAACAGACAACCCCGAATTTGTGTTCCTCCTCATGAATAAAGTCAAACGTTCACCAGAGAGATCCCCCATCCTTCTTACTCAGGCTCCCTGGCAAGGAGACCGACACTTTAGGTACGCCCAAAAGAACGACCCCACTCTCAAGATGGCATGGCAACAGGCGTCCTCCCCCTCATCACCCACGGATATCTATCCCACCTTTCTGATAGAGCAAGACCTCCTCTATAGAAAAAGGAGCCCCTCACACCCAAAACAGTTGCTCGTCCCACAGGCTTTTAGGGACCAGGTAATGTTCTTCGCACACAGCCATCTCCTAGCCTGTCATACCGGAGCCCAAAAAACTAGCCAAAACATATTGGAACATTTCTACTGGCCTGGCATACACACGAACATCACACGGTATTGCCAAGAGTGTGAAATATGTCAAAAGAAAAATCCGTACCACCCACCGGCCATACCCCTCCAACCTCTTCCTATCATTAAGAAACCTTTCGAACGGGTGGGGATGGACCTCATAGGGCCATTACCCCGGTCAAGAAAAGGGAACCTGTATGCCCTGGTCATCATCGATTACGCCACTAGGTACCCCGAAGCCTTTGCGTTATGAACGCCCAACACCACGTCCATCTGTGAGAAACTGTTAGAACTTTTCTCCAGAGTGGGGTTTCCCCGTGAGATCCTCACGGATCAAGGCACCCCGTTCGTCTCCCGCCTGATGCGACAAGTTTGTAAATCTCTCAATATCACCCAGATACAAACCTCTGTTTACCATCTGCAAACAGATGTTTTGTGTGAGAGGTATAATGGCACCATCAAACTAACCTTAAAGAAAATGATGACAGCCGAAGGAACTGATTGGGACGCCCTTCTTCCCTTGGCCCTGTTTGTCATCCGCTGTCAGAAGCAGAGTAGCTTAGGGTGCTCCCCCTTCGAGCTATTGTACGGTAGACAACCACGCACCCTCCTTGAAATGACTAGAGAAGCCTGGTAACGGGAAGAACCAGAGGAGAACCGAAATCTTCTCGAATACACCCAGGGCTTACGCTCCCGTCTCCACAAGCTACGCGAGTTTGCCCATGCCAACTTAGAAAAGGCCCAAATACGTCAGCAGACCTTTTATGACAAAGGGAAGAAGTGGCGCCACCTTCAGGTACATGACTGGGTACTGGTACTGCTACTCTCCTCCCTCCCAAAATCTCGCTCTGAATGGAAAGGTCCCTATGAAGTGATAGAGAAGATAGGCCTGACCACCTACCGCCTTCGGCTGAGCAAAACTAAAATCCAAATCTTTCATATTAATTTCCTAAAAAAATGGTTAGGTCCACTCCCTAAAAAAATCCTTCTAGGGACCCAAAAGACCAAGCAGACTGTCTCCACCCTCCCCGAACTGAACATAAATGAGTCCCTTTCCGACTCACAAAGGGCAGCCTTGGACACAATGTTGTCTTCTTTAGCACATATATTCACCGACACTCCAGGTCATACAACCTTAGTCGAGCACTCCATCCCCTCAGTACCCGGGAAAGTGGTCAGACAACGGCCATACCATATCCCTGCGGCCTGGAGACAAGCTATTGAGGAAGAGATCACTAAAATGCTTGCCATAGGTGTCATCCGTCCCTCTCGGAGCGAATGGTCTTCTCCTATAGTCCTAGTGCCCAAACCTGACGGCTCAGTAAGGTTTTACATAGACTTTAGAGCAGTGAATGCCATCACCAAATTCGATTCATACCCCCTACCGAGGGTTGACGAATTGATAGAACAGCTAGGGAGGCCCAATATATCACCACGTTAGACCTCACTAAGTGTTATTGACAGGTTCCCCTGTCCCCAAAGGACCAGGCCAAAACCGCATTCATCACCCCCTCAGGACTGTACGAGTTCACTGTCCTCCCCTTCGGCCTCCATGGTGCTCCAGCCACTTTCCAAAGACTCATGGATGTGGTTTTGAGGGAACACCGTGGATACTCCTCTGCCTATTTGGATGACATAGTCATATACAGTCCTGACTGGGAAACACATCTAGAACATTGCCAAAAGGTCCTCCATGCCCTTAGGGAAGCCGGACTTCATGTTAATTCAAAGAAGTCTAGGGTGGGCTATCAAAAGGTCCGCTACCTGGGTTACCTTCTGGGAGGAGGGGTTATCGAGCCACAGGAGGAAAAGATCAGGGCCATCACCAACACTCCTTTCCCCACCACCAAAAGGGAGGTTAGAGCATTTTTGGGTCTGCTGGGGTACTATCGCAGATTCATTCCCCGGTATTCAGAGATAGCATCCCCTTTAACAGTCCTGCTCAAAAAGAACGTAGGGGCTAAAGACCTGCTCTCCCCCTCCCCCTTGGCCCGTCAGGCCTTTTACGATCTCAAACATGCCATCACCTCTAGCCCTGTTCTGGTGTCTCCTGACTTTACCAAGCCATTCATCCTCCAGACCGATGCCTCTGACTCAGGTCTGGGGGCTGTGTTGTCTCAGGTGTCAAACGAGGGTTTGGAGCTCCCTGTTCTCTTCATTAGCAGAAAGTTATTCCCACGTGAGATGAACTACCCCATCATCGAGAAGGAGTGCCTCGCTGTCAAGTGGGCGGTGGATAAGCTGCATTACTACCTGGAGGGCTCTCCCTTTATCCTTTATACGGACCACGCCCCTCTCCTCTGGTTGAGCCGCAACAAGGGGATTAACCCCCGTGTTCTACGGTGGTTTCTCTCTCTCCAGACTTTCTCTTTTGAGGTCCGTCACCGCAAGGGCGCCTCCAGCGGGAATGCTGACTTCCTCTCTAGAGTAGCCCAGTTCCCCGATCGTGAACTGTCGAGGGGGGGATGTGCCACGCTATCCCGTCCCGGGACCTGGACGAGGGGTGCGGCGACCTGTTGCCTCCTTACATTTCCCCTGTGTTTTGTTTGCAGTCTCCCTTGGCCGAGGACGATGATGGTCCCTTTAAGACACCGTACTTCCTGAAATTTGCTCCGTGACACGTGACCCCATCACATGCTCCAATGAGCTTTGTGAGTGATGAGGAAGTTCCCCTCTTAACCGGATTTGCGCTAGCTGAAGGGAAAAGCCAGACCTGCGAGACGGAGAAGAGGCTAAACCGACGGTATCCGGAAGAGAGGAGTAGCGAGTCCTTCGTGCAGCTGGAAGAATCCATGGCGGAAATCAGGGAGAAGACGGCGCCGGAAGTAAGCAGAGCCTGGGACCGAGAACCGAAGAGGAGAGAGCCGGACCCTATCCGGCATCGCCCACAAGCCAGCTGCGCTCCTGGAGGAGCGTGGCTACCCGAGGTACGCAATCGTATCCGGGGGTGGTTCAGGAAAGGGAAGCCTAGTGGGGAGGACTCCATAGGCAAGGAGGGGGAAGGTTAAAAGGATCCCTGCGTAAAGCGCTCAGGCTGTCTGGGTCAAAGCGTGCAACACTCGGTGGTGGTGCGGTGTGATGGTGTTCTTCCCTCACTCCCCTCCCCTAATAGCCAAACTCACAGGGCGTACAGACGTTCCCTGAACCTCGTGTTTCTTTCTTTTTTTTACCATTTCATGTTCCACTGCGGCCTTTCCCCTGAGAGAGGACGAAGAGAAGTCCACGCCCCTTCCTCTGGCAACAAGAAAGAAGATACGGTGGATATTCTTGCTGCATGTGCAAAGACACAACCAATAAAAACCCTTGTTTTGACCCTACTACCTCTCCGTTCCTCATTGCCCATTCACAGGCGCATTCCTGCCCTTTCTCTGTGACGCAGGGCAGCGCAGCAAGGTAACTTGCTGCACTGCCCTGTGCCACTATTCCCGTAAATATGACCCTAAGTCACAGAAAATTTACTACAATAATCATTAACAGCCATTTGGCAAAGCCAATAGGACTGACTGTGTGGCAATGCACAAAGAAGCTTATGCTATTTGTGTTGTATCTCTGTGCGATCTGCCTCTTCCTGTGTCTCCTTTGCCCCCTCTTTTCACCTGTGTGGTGTTGCATAACATCAGCACTGCAAGTCTGGCTGATAAAAAGTTAGTAACACAAAGGATTCCAAATACAATTTCATAAATGACAGTACTGCAGCCCCTTCACACATTTCACATGCATGCACACACACTTGCTTTCACGCATTCGCAAACACACCGAGTTGTGTATGCATGCCCATATGTTCGCAGGGTCAACAAATTCCACTCCAGAGGCAAGATGCGGACATCCATCCAAACAGCTGTTTTGTTGCCAGTCATATGATTACAGCCTCAGTACTCACTACTTATAGCCTCTTGATATATCCTCATCACTGCACTGACACAACTGCTTCTAGTTGTCGCTGAGAACAGAGTGTCAAAGTATGCCAATGGGCGAGGGATAGATAGGCATCAGTAATCCATGACTAGGGAGTGGAAGCAGACAGAGTCCCCATTGCTAAACACACTTAATCACAGATAGAAGGTGTGGATGATGGCATGGTAGGACGGCATGACACACCCAGGGTGATGTCAAGTATAATAGTGAGTGCTGAACACATCATGAACATACTCTAGGAGCTAGGTGTCCCGAGATTATGGCTGTGGAAAGGAAGGAGTAAGAATGTGCAGCATACCTTAGTGCACAGGAAGGTACACCTAACAGTGACTGTATTCATGACCATGTCATGGGCAAGTAGTTGGAAGTCCAAAGAAATCTCTTGTGGTGTTGATTAAAATGAGCAATGGAATACATATGCACAATGTTTTTGTTAAGCTACCTGGGGCAGATGGAACTCTTGTCCGATCGGGTTATAAACATGAAGGTTCCTTGGTAACTGAGAATGAAGTTCCCTAGGGGTAAAATTGACCACCTGTTTCCTTACTGTTAGATATCTAATGCTTAATTTCAGCCGGTGGTTGCAGTTGGGGCTCACCTGCAATTATTTTTAGGGACTGGCTCTAATTTTTCCTCAACAGACAGACTTTGATCCAGAGCAAGAGAGAACAAGCAATTTAAATGCAATAGGTCTCGCATTTGCGAGAGTTAGAGCTATTGGCATTGTATATGACAATGTGCATTTTATATATTTTAAAGCACTGCACAATACCTAGTCTCATCCCATGCCCTGACGGGACCATCCATCAACAAATGACCAATGAAAGTGCTGCACAACACAATCATTCAATCCTATCCCTGCTCTTTGGTTCGAACCTTTGCCATGTAGGAATGAGCTGCAAGATGTACTTTTTACTGCTTCTAGGCACTAGCTTTCCAAACCGTGGTCTAATTCACAATCTCACACCGGTTGGTCAATAGGAAAAGTCCCAGACCTTAGACCCTGGATAGGGCACATCAGGGGGCAGAAAGTGATGTAAAACAGCACAGCTAGGCGGCTCGACCATGTTCCAAGATTTCCAATGACTCGCAGTTTCAGACACAATTACCTTCATGCCACTAGTTATGATGTGAGGGTGTGTGTTAACACCCAGTGAGCTAAACACTGATCTCTGGTGATCCAGCGCAATATTAGCCAACAACATTCATACACCATATACTCACTTGGGCCCATACATTCACACTACACTAATACTTACGCTGGGTGTCAGATGTACTCTTTTATCAAAGTCCCTGCTACCAATTACCTTCTGATTGAAGAGTAATAACTTACCAATGGATCCTTTGCTAATTGGGAAGTTTAAAATGAGTGACATTCATTATAGTACATAATCCTGAAATAATCACTGAGTCAGGAAGTTTTAAAATGTTTATCTAAAGTTTTAGCAGAGTAAAATACAGAAAACACGGTACTTGATTGAAATACCCAGGAAAAAGCATAGACAATGATTTTGCTAATAAATGACGGTGTTTAAGGAAGAGGAGAAGATAGAGACAGCAGCGCAACTAAAGGTTGCAGTATAGTTACCTAAATGCGAGAACCAAGCCCCTTGGCCAAGGAGTTGGAAAAGATAGGACCCAGGAAGGATGAAGAGCAAAGACTTCTTCCAGGATCAGGACAGGACCGGTGACCTCTCTACAACGACGCCTGCGCCGTTCCCCTCTCTGATACTCGACTTCTCTCGATTCTCCCGTGCCTTCCTTCTAATGGACTCCGCCGCCCCCTCCTCAGGACCTCTTCTGGACAGGGATTCAGTCAGCAACCGATCAGCTTAGCGGTCTGGAGCTCTTCCTGTCAGCATCTCCGCTCTCCTGTGCTAACTAATTAGCTAATTCTATATCTATTATACCCTTCTACGCCCATGTACATCCCCTTAATGTTGCTAAAATATGGGACCACTACTTCTGATTGGACAGGGACAAGGGGTGGATTCTCGCACCATATCGATTTGGCCTAAATTGTAAAGCCTATTGTCTTTACGTTCCCTCCCCTTCAGATTAATACATTCGCTTTATTTCCCACCCGTCTCACGACAAATGTTATACAATTTACAGGGGAAAAGTATCATTTTTGTCCTCCGGAAACATGAAGTACAGCATCTTCGGCCAATGGGTCATGGCCTTGGAAGACGTCCAAGTTGACTTCACTTGGCAGGCACACAGGACACATGCGCAGAACCATCTGTCTCTCGAGTTTCAAGTCACCAACCCAGGCCCAAGTTTACGAATTACTAAAAGTGCAAGAAGAAAATATTAAAATCACAAATAAAAAGTTTCACTGTATACCCACTTTCCCTACTCTATTCCCAATTAATTATAATACTATCCTGCATTAGTAGCATTAAGAAAACGACAATTTAATAATGACATGAGAGCAAGCTGAAGCATGTGAAAACATTTAGCGGCCCTTTTAGTGCACACTGCGCAGAAGCAGAAGTTTCCCACCAAGCAAAGAAAGACGTCACACCATGTGATCAGGTTGCGACATGCGCATTGAGGTTCCCGCGCTTTAGCGGACATTTTGGATTACAGACAAGCGTTATTTATTAGTAAAACACATAAGCAAGCTTCTGTCCCTCTTGTGTTTGTGAATGCAAAGTTTAGTTTTGACAATACAAGTTTAATAAATTAATACTATGAGGAAGATTGCGTACAAGCAAGTTTCATTTGTGAAACCTTGCTCCATCAATCCCCTCTCTGATGGCGTTTCTGAGCCATCAAAAATACTACCCTCAATCAGATGCCAACTTCTAGCAATTCATTTCGTTCTCATTTTTACATTTTCTGTTTTTCACATCCCCTTTCAACTTTTTGTATAAATCACTTCTCCATTCTTCAAGTTTTATTTCATCTAGTTTTCTCTTCTTTCCTATTCCTGTCACTTTATATGTTCCATTCTTTCTACAGCATTTGCACCATATTGTTATTGCCAATATTATTATTGCTATCCCTGCTAGGGGTACTAATATTTGACCTATAAGTCCTTTCCCTATATTAGCAAACCAGGTTCCAATTGACAAGATACTATTTGTCAATCTTTCCCATACACTATCAACTTCCAGTGGTTTAAGTTCTTTCTCAAGTTTAGTTATGTTCTGAATATACGTTCCAATTTCTGCACTCTTATCAGGAATATAAGTGCAACAATGTTTCGTCTTCAATAATTTACAGACTCCTCCCTCTTTTGCCAATAGAATGTCAAGAGCAAGTCGATTTTGCATCACCATAGATCTAATCGCAACCATCTCCGTATTAATCATTAGAAAACCTCCAGCAGTATCCGTTGATAAACGATCAACCACTGTAGACAATTTACATATTTTCCTTGAGTTCAGAATTATTCCCACTGAAGGTATCAATGCACCAAATATATCACCTACAATTTCTGAAAAACTAGCTCTTTTACTACGTATTAATTCATTATTGTTTTCATTGCTTCCAGTGTTTCTTTTTACGTGGTATATCTTTGGAAAAACTATTCCAAAATAACAACTTCCATACCACCGTGCAGGAAGCCTAAAGTAAGCCTTATTCCCGCATACATAATAAATTCCAGGAAAAACTGAATCAGTTCCTCCTTTGAGTCCCCAACCTCCAAGAATTAAAAAATTGTGTTCACATTCACTGGTACCGATGAAAACATTGTTATAATCAGTCTTTAACCTATGAAGACAAATTTTCCCT
Organism: Calotriton arnoldi; assembly: GCA_963921515.1. Classification (NCBI taxonomy): domain Eukaryota; kingdom Metazoa; phylum Chordata; class Amphibia; order Caudata; family Salamandridae; genus Calotriton; species Calotriton arnoldi. The sequence goes on from CAWUFW010003758.1 coordinate 905,405, forward strand.
GTCTTTACGAAATCCAGAGCCATTGCAGCTTGAGCTTTACCAGGTGTATAACTCCCTTCCTTCTCCGCCCAAGGTGGCAACTGAGCCTTATGCTCTGAAGCTTTCTTTTGAAAATCATGTCTTCTATCTTCTACTAAATTCAAAAATATCTTTTCTTCTTCTAGTAAAGAACATGTTAGATTGTGTCTATGTGCATGTGTTATGTCTATTGATTTCATTGTTAAGAAAAATTCTCCCATAAACTGTGCGTCTTGACTACTAAGCACTGGGTTCATACTCTTGCGAATCGGAACCTCTGAAAATATCACATCTAAGTTTGAATAATAATACTGTAGCCTACCTGTTCTATAAAATAAACTTGTTAATACACTACATGAGATGCCATATGTCAGTGGTAAATGTTGGTATGTTAATCCTTCTGCTCCTGATTCAGGTAACTTCATACAGACATAACAATTTCTAACTTCCATTGTGTCTACATACTGAAACAATAACTTTGTGAAAACATTTAAACTAGTGTCGTTATCAGCTATTTCATGATGAATTTCTGCCTCATCTTCTGCCATTAATTCTACTTTATTGCCCTTCATGTTTGCTGTCCTCCCTTTAGTTTCATTATTAATCTTCTTATCTATTATCATAAGGTAAGGAACTTTCTACAATCAGGACTAACCATACTATAAGCACCAATACTAGACTACATATGCATATTGCACAGCATCTCCTACAACAATTTCGTTTTGGTCTCCCAGTAACTCTATCATCAGGCATTTTTCGACAAGGAAGATTGCTCTTCTTATCTCTTCTTCTTTTCTTTAGATGATTCTTTTGTTTAGTCAGGGTGGTCTTGTTTCTTCTTCGTATGTTAGTTCTGCACTTGTTCCTTCGCCACCACTGTCACTTGACTCTGAGCTTTCAAAATCTTCAAGAATGATATAAGTCCAGTCAGGACCCTTGAATTTGTTATTCACAAGTCTCAGTCTTTTACTTTTTCTTTTTCCTGACTTTTTCTCTTGTTCAGTTTGACTTGTCACTTCAGGTACTTGTTCTGGATCTTCACTTCTGGTTGTTATGTGGTATTTTACTCTTTTAATGACACTTGGCCAATGATCTCCTTTTCTTGTTTTCTTTGTTGGCACTGTTTCTCTGTTTACGTCTTCAGAGATCTCGTTATTTTCACTACTCAATACTGTTTTGTTTTCTTTGATTACTGCCTCTTTTGTTTGTTCTTTTTCAGGTCTGATTGGTTTCTCTTCAGTAGCTCCACAATGACTTTCAAGATGTTGACCTTGATCCTTTTTTATTTCTTTATGTTCATTTGTATCAACCCCTTTTTCTTTAGTGAATTCTTCTTGATCTAACTGCTTCTGATCAGGGCTTATTGCACTGTGAACTTCTGCAGCCTGACCGGATTCTTCTAAACCTGTTTTTCCCTGTGTAAAGTCAATTAAATCTTCACTGTTTTGAGTCCAATTTTCTTTCCCTATCTTATTTTGTTCAGGATCTTTTACTATCTTTTCTTCTTGATCCTGAACTGCTTCTTCTTCACCTATCTGATCTTCTTCAATTTCTTCCAATTTAGTTTGATTTCTCGTTCTGTGGTATACTTCAGGAACTTCTACCACTGGTATCCAATCCTGACTTGTGCTCGGTTGTTCTCCGTCAGCTTCCCTCGAACCTCTAACTTGAGATTCTTCTGCTGGGCAACCTTCAGCTTCTTCAGTGATTGGTGTTGTCTGTGAATTCTCCTCTTCAGGGTCTGGTACTCTCTTTGTGTGGCTTACGTGAATCCAATTAGGAAATCTTGCACACTTCACTGCTGTATTGGTGGTCAATATAACTTGACAAGGTCTGCTCCACCTGGGTGATAGACACGTTTCTCTGGTGTGATTCTTCACTACCACCCAATCACCAGGATTCAGATCATGTTCTAGTTCAGGCTGCCTGGAAACTGCGTCTTCTCCAACCTGATGAGAGACAGAACGCACTAGGTCAGCCAGTCCTTTGCAATAATCCAAAACCATATCATCAGATATATTCACCAGTTTGTTTGTGGGAACATGTATTTGTCTCATTGCTCTTCCCATCATTATTTCATGGGGGCTCAATCCTGTCGTTCTGTCAGGTATGCTTCTTATTCCCATCAAGACAAGTGGCAATGCGTCTGGCCACTCTAATGATGTTGATGCACACATTTTTCCCGATCTTGACTTTATAGTGCCATTCAATTGTTCAACCACTCCAGAAGCCTCTGGGCGATATGCACAGTGCAATTTCTGTTTGATTTGAAATGCTTCACATATTATCTGGATCACTTCGCTATTAAAGTGTTTTCCTCTATCTGATTCCAAAGATACTGGGAAACCAAACCTAGGTATTAGCTCACGTAACAACAGTTTTGCAACTGTAATACTGTCATTTCTCCTAGTAGGGTAAGCCTCCACCCACTTTGAAAACAGACACACTATGACTAGTACATATTTTAGTCCTCTGCATGGTGGTAACTGTATGAAGTCGAACTGAAGTCTTATAAATGGGCCCTCTGCCTTTCCAATCTTTCCAAACCTAATTATCGTTTTCCTGCCTGGATTATGCATTTGGCAAGTTAGACATCTCTGGCAAAGACTCTCTGCAACAGCCCTGAATTTGGGATTGTACCAATTTTGTCTGAACAGTCTAATCATTGCACCTCTCCCTATGTGTGTGTCTCCATGATGCATTCTAGCCATTTGTGAGAGTAAACAGTCTGGCATGACTGGTCTGCCATCTGCACTGATCCACACTTCATCTTCTCCTCTTTGGGAGCAACCCACTTTGATCCACAAATTTTTCTCACTTTCATCAACCTCATCTTGCAATTTCTTCACCTCATTCCAAGTTTCAGGTGGCATATACAGCATAAGTTGGCAGCTGATTCCCATTCTTTCCACCCTCTTATTGACTGACGTTCTGGTTTTGGCACAATGTTGAGCCACCAAGTCTGCATATCTGTTGCCGACTACCACCCAGTCATCTCCTGACTGGTGTGCGGCACATTTCACCACAGCCAATTCTTTTGGTGATTGTATTGCTTCTAGCAATTCCCTTACAAATTGTCCATTTTTAATGGGGGATCCTGAAGAAGTCATGAAATCCCTCTGCATCCACAGTTGGCCAAAATCATGCACAACCCCGTAACCATATTGACTATCTGTAAATATGGTCACTCTCTGATTCCTCCCAATTTTGCAAGCTTTTATCAAAGCAATCAATTCAGCTACTTGTGCAGATTTGACTCCTGGTAAATAGGATGCTTCAACTATTCCAGTTAATTCACATACCGCATAGGCAGCAGTTAGTTTACCATCTTCATGTCTTTGACATGAACCATCGACAAATAGCTCCCTGTCTGGCTTTTTAAGAGGCTGTTCCTCTATGTCTGGGCGTGGTTTTGTACATAATTCTGTAATTTGTACACAATCATGTTCATCTTCTTCGTCATCTTTATTTGTTTCATGATATGGGTCTGGCAATAAAGTTGCTGGATTTATTATTGTACACCTTACCATGGTCACATTTTCAGCACCCATTATTATCCTCTCATATTTAGTCAGCCGACTAGGAGTAAGATGCTGAGTTCGGGTTCTTGTCAACAGAATCACAACTGCATGTGGAACATACACTTTTACAGGATGTCCCATCACAATTGACTCACTTTGTTCAATGCTCAAACAAGTTGCTGCCACTGCTTTTAAGCATCCTGGCAACGCGGCTGCTACTGGGTCCAATGTAGCAGAAAAGTACGCTATAGGACGTCTGTCTAGTCCATGTCTCTGAGTTAGAACAGAAAGTGCACAATTTTCTCTCTCTTGACAGAATAATGCGAATTCTCCTTTATAATCAGGCATGCCTAAGGCAGGTGCTGAATAAAGTGCGTTTCTCAATTTTACAAAAGCTTCTACACTTTCATCCTCCCACTCAACAGGGTCCTTTGCTTTCTTTTTCGTCATGTTAATTAAGGGCTTAGCTAACATGGAGAAATTTTGTATCCATTGTCGACAGTAGCCTACTATTCCTAGGAACATTCGCACTTGTCTTTGGGTTACAGGCATTTGCATTCTCTTTATTAATTCTACTCTTTCAGAGGTTACTCTTCTTTTTCCCCTCTCAATTTGATGTCCCAGATATTTAACAGCTGTCCTGCAAAACTGTAACTTTTCAGGTGAGACTTTATGCCCTTCCTCAGCCAAAAGATTTAATAATGCTATGGAGTCAACAACACAGTCTTCTCTGGTGGTCGACGCCACCAATAAGTCGTCGATATATTGGACTAAGACTGAGCTTCCTGGCATCACTAGTTTTTCTAGGCACTTTTTCAGTATCTGGTTGAAGATGGAAGGACTTTCTGTGTACCCCTGAGGAACACGATTCCACACATAGACCTTGTTCTCAAATTTAAATGAGAAAAGATACTGGCTGTCTGGATGCAATGGTATTGAAAAGAATGCTTGACACAAATCAATTACTGTGAACCACCATGCATTCCAAGGGATCTGGTATAGAATTACTGCAGGATTTGGTACTATGGGACAACATGGTTCCACAATCTTATTTATTTTACGCAGGTCCTGAACAATCCTATATTTTCCACTAGGTTTCTTTAATCCCATGATTGGTGAATTACATGGGCTACTCATTACTTCTTTTAGGATGTTTTGTTCTACCATTCGTTGCCTTTACTTCTGCACTCATTTTGTACTGTCTGGTATTTGGGAAAATTGCACCTTCTTTTACCGTAATTTGAACTGGATCTATTTTTGCCATAAGTCCTACTTCTTTTCCGGTGAAATCCCATACTATTGGGTTTACTGTACCTTTTAATTCTTCTGGTAACTCATCTCTTGTTATTAACGAAAACATTTCGTCTATTTCTGTACCTTGTTTTGCAACCATAATTTTATATACATGGTCCTCATCTGGTGTCTGAACTGCCACACCATCTGGCGTGCAGAAAATTGTACAGTTCATTTTGCATAATAAATCCCTACCTAATAAATTTACTGGGCTAGAATCGCACACTACAAATTGGTGCATTTCTCTGAAGTTTCCTATTTTGACTTCCATTGGTTCTGTAAGAGGCGTTCTAATTCTTTGATTAGCTACCCCTACTACTTGGATATCTTCACCAGAGAGAGGAAGGTCTGGGATGTCTGCTGATCTCACCGTAGACCTGGTAGCACCAGTGTCTAAAAGGAAAGTAATATCATTACCTTTCACATTTCCTTCAACATATGGACCAGACTGATCTACCTGTAAGGATGCGCCAAGTACGCACTCCTTCTTCCCCTCTCCTAGGCACCGTCATGAGTTGAATTCACAGTAATTGTCCTGCAAAAGAAATTGTGATGTCACATAATCATTCTTACCACTCCCTCCTGGGTATCCAATGTCTGTACCATGCTTTGCTCTGCTTACATTACCCTGAACAGGTGGAGGTGGTAATTGACTCTGGGGATTTACACCCTGCTGTGAGTCATTCTGCGTCTGTGGATTTAAGTTTTGATTTGGGCCATTATTATTCCGAATCTTTTTACATTCGTCCTTCCAATGCCCCAATTTTCCGCATCCATGACAAGGAAATTTATTTTTAGCTTCTTCTCTACTCATTCGTCCTCTAAATTTTCCACCATTTCCCGTATCACCACTCGTTCCAGAATCTTTTCCTTGATTTTCACTCGGATTTTCCAAATTAATTCCCTGCTTCTCTGCCATTTTCACCTGAGCCCACATCACCTTTTCTTGTAATTTCTTGTGTCTATCCTCAATATCGTCTCCACAATATTTTGCATACTTCAGAATCTCATCTATGGGCTTTCCCTGCCAACACAGCATGTGTTGTTTAATCATCTGGCAAATCTCTGGCTTCAGACCATAAACAAACCGATACACAAACTGACTCATGTTTTTGTCTCCAATGTCCTCAAATCCACTATACTGTTTAAACACCTGCAATAAACGCTCATAATAGGAATGTACTGTTTCACTGGCTTCTTGGGTGGTTCGATCTATTTTCACCCAATCTGTTTCTTTCGGTGGTATTTTCCCTTTCAGGTAAGTTATCACCTGCTGATACTTTTTCATTACGTCATTTGACGGGGCACCTGTTTTCGGATCTCTGGGATACTCATCACTTGGCCAATCCACTGTGATCTTACAATCTGTCCACAAATCGGCAGGTACCACTATATCAAACAACCCATCTAAATCCTCCAACAATACCTTTGACACCTTCACAAACCTTTCAACCTGCTTGTACCATTCAATTGGTTTTTCCCTCAATTTTGGAAAATCATTCGTAAATGATAAAAATATCCTGTCTGCTCCATGGGACATGTACATATCCTCCTCCCGCAACTTCTCGCATTGGATACATCTGGTCTGCTTTCCCTGATTCCTTCATCACATATTCTGATGCTGTTCTACTTGTTCGTGCTTCTTCCTTTTTCTTGGCCCACCTAGTTTTCCATTTATCTAGGTCTCCCCATTTTTGTAAAACGAACATTAATTCTCTTATTTGTAATCTTCTTCCAGAGGCATTCATATTTTCTAAATCTTTGTCTGAAAATTCTGCTCTATAGGGTTTCTGTAGTACCTTTGATCTCCCTATTTCTATTCCCATCTGTAATGCTAAATTGGATAATTTTTCATGAAATAACCTTACATTTCTGGTGATACTCCTGCATAGGAACAATAATTCTTCTTCATCATAGGTATTTAAGCGTTCTAATCCTACATTTCCTGCTATTATTTCTTCTAATTCGACTTTTAATTTATGGATATCCAGTATCTTTGGAGGTGTGCACTGTTTAACTGACCCTTGCACCCATCTTTCTAGATCTTCAGGTGTTACTATGGTAGCACTTTTTGCTCCTGATGAAGTTACTAAACTTACATCTTTTGAACCTCCAGGTACATCTTTTCTTGGAGTACTATTTACAGAACCTCGAATAGGCAAGTCCATGAGTGATATTGTGGATTCACAGTGACTAAATTGATCCTCAATTATAACTGGAGCTTCAGGTCTGGGATTACTCACAGGAGTAGGTGCAAGTATGGGTGGAGGACAATTTCCCTGAGTACCATATAATGGAACTACTGGACCAATTGTTACAGGTATGGTCAACGAATCAGGATGTACTTTTATCTGAGTTATTTTCTGTATTAATTCTGCTCTGGTCTTTTCTAGGGCTTCTTTTTCTTTATCATGTAGCATTCTATTCGGGGTGAATTCATGCATTACCTGTGGTACCATTGGAGTTTTCGGTGGTGCACTTGGGGTGCATCCACTTGTCCCTTCCTGATATGGTGGGGGATTTCTTAACATTTCTTCCATAAATTCGTCTTCAGACTCCTCATTTCTCATTAAATGTTTTGTCTTTTCTGTACATTTTCCTCCTGATTTCTCTCCTTCTGTGAATAATGGATACAGTCCTTCTGTAATCATTGCCCTTCTCCATTGTTTCATCTGACCCTCTCTAGACTCACGTATATATCTGGGAAAAAATCCTGGATAACTCCTATTACTTCTAGATCTATCCCGCTCAAATGCCTCGGTTTCCCATTCTTCTAGAGCTTCGTACTGAGTTAATCTAGGTCTAGGTTCTAAGTCATTCATCCTCAATCTCAAGTTCTGAAGAATTCTTCCATTGAAGGTACCATTCTCGGGAAATGCTAATACTCCATCATTTTTGGTGTATTCTATCCAATTCTCCATCCATACACAAGTATGCTAACCTCTCTCCATCATCATGAATGATGCTGGCGTTTTAGCTGGTGGAATAATAATTCCTTCTCTAGTTTTGATTGGTTTGTCCTTTTTAAAATAATTCTTAATCTTTTGCAAAAATGACATTTTTCTCCTTTCTCCGTACATTCTATCTAATCTTCTGTGTACAAAATTATATTCTGCAAAACCTAGGAATCTCCTATCTGGACGAGTTCCTATTAAAGTCGGATCGCGTTTTAACATGCAATCCTTATCCACTAAGAATTTTGCTTCTAAAATTTCGACCAATCAAATGTCTGCTATCTTTTATTTCCGAGCCAATCCTTGCGCGGCCTTTTGGTGACGTTTATCTGTCAACCCCTCCTTTTCAATCTGCTCTTTTCTGTCCTCGCTGGTTTAACCAATCCCAGCGCGGCACCTGTGACGTCAGTACTACTCCTGACTACTGACCCCTCCTTTACAAGGGTTTTTCCACACCCGCTGTTTCAACCTACCACAGCGCGGCGTTTTGTGACGTCAGCTCCCTCTCCGGCAACTGACCCTCCCTTTACAAAAATGTACGCAAACTTATTTTCTCTATAAATCTTAATTAAATTTCAGTAACAACATAAAACATTCGCTATCGTGCCAGTTTCCACTAATTTTGAAAAGGATAGTTTCTTCCACACTTTAGTAAAACCTTTCCGTTTACTAAACATACACTACGAGTAAAACACTTCCGTCTACTCTTCACGCAAGCTCCAGAAGTACCTGTTACTTCTCCAATGTTACCCTTACTAGTTGATATAACATCAAATTTTTATCAGCGTACCCTTTTTGCTATTACTCACACGCATAGAATCCCCAACGAGTACTAAAAGTCCTGCTTAACTTCTCAGTACTATTTCTGCCTGACAGATAACCTCACTGCAGTATGGCTTCCACTTGCCACCCACTATTCTTTTTACCTACCCCGGGGTATTCTGGACAACATGTAACAAAACTCAAAAATTTAAGCGGATGTTAGTTCATAAAAATACAAATAAAATTCTCATTACCCAATTAACAAAGAGTAACAAAAACCGTCCTCTGCTTACCAGAAAACTGATCCAGCGCAATATTAGCCAACAACATTCATACACCATATACTCACTTGGGCCCATACATTCACACTACACTAATACTTACGCTGGGTGTCAGATGTACTCTTTTATCAAAGTCCATGCTACCAATTACCTTCTTATTGAAGAGTAATAACTTACCAATGGATCCTTTGCTAATTTGGAAGTTTAAAATGAGTGACATTCATTATAGTACATAATCCTGAAATAATCACTGAGTCAGGAAGTTTTAAAATGTTTATCTAAAGTTTTAGCAGAGTAAAATACAGAAAACACGGTACTTGATTGAAATACCCAGGAAAAAGCATAAAAATGATTTTGCTAATAAATGACGGTGTTTAAGGAAGAGGAGAAGATAGAGACAGCAGCGCAACTAAAGGTTGCAGTATAGTTACCTAAATGCGAGAACCAAGCCCCTTGGCCAAGGAGTTGGAAAAGATAGGACCCAGGAAGGATGAAGAGCAAAGACTTCTTCCAGGATCAGGACAGGACCGGTGACCTCTCTACAACGACGCCTGCGCCATTCCCCTCTCTGATACTCGACTTCTCTCGATTCTCCCGTGCCTTCCTTCTAATGGACTCCGCCGCCCCCTCCTCAGGACCTCTTCTGGACAGGGATTCAGTCAGCAACCGATCAGCTTAGCGGTCTGGAGCTCTTCCTGTCAGCATCTCCGCTCTCCTGTGCTAACTAATTAGCTAATTCTATATCTATTATACCCTTCTACGCCCATGTACCTCACCTTAATGTTGCTAAAATATGGGACCACTACTTCTGATTGGACAGGGACAGGGGGTGGATTCTCGCACCATATCGATTTGGCCTAAATTGTAAAGCCTATTGTCTTTACGTTCCCTCCCCTTCAGATTAATACATTCGCTTTATTTCCCACCCGTCTCACGACAAATGTTATACAATTTACAGGGGAAAAGTACCATTTTTGTCCTCCGGAAACATGAAGTACAGCATCTTCGGCCAATGGGTCATGGCCTTGGAAGACGTCCAAGTTGACTTCACTTGGCAGGCACACAGGACACATGTGCAGAACCATCTGTCTCTCGAGTTTTAAGTCACCAACCCAGGCCCAAGTTTACGAATTACTAAAAGTGCAAGAAGAAAATTTTAAAATCACAAATAAAAAGTTTCACTGTATACCCACTTTCCCTACTCTATTCCCAATTAATTATAATCCTATCCTGCATTAGTAGCATTAAGAAAACAACAATTTAATAATGACATCAGAGCAAGCTGAAGCATGTGAAAACATTTAGCGGCCATTTTAGTGCACACTGCGCAGAAGCAGAAGTTTCCCACCAAGCAAAGAAAGACGTCACACCATGTGATCAGGTTGCGACATGCGCATTGAGGTTCCCGCGCTTTAGCAGACATTTTGGATTACAGACAAGCGTTATTCATTAGTAAAACACATAAGCAAGCTTCTGTCCCTCTTGTGTTTGTGAATGCAAAGTTTAGTTTTGACAATACAAGTTTAATAAATTAATACTATGAGGAAGATTGCGTACAAGCAAGTTTCATTTTTGAAACCTTGCTCCATCACTGGTATCTGCTCTGGTTTTCAGGTTACACCTTTGAATTCCGGCAAGGCCAGCTCAGCCTTCTGCAGTCTGTACTCTGAGTGTCACTACAGTGGGCAATAGTAACAGCTGCCTTTTACAGCACTTACGAATGAACAACGTGCGGTAAGATGCACTGTATTCTGCAGAGCCAATGTTGGACTACGACACTCTAACTGCAGAATGAAATCCCTGCGCAACAACAACAGCGAGAGGTGCATTCTGGGATGTGTACATCATGTATATTGGGTACACTTTAAAACACTTGGGGGCATATTCTCAAGGACTCATCGCCGAGTTAGCGGCACTTTATCGCAGCCAAAGTGGCGATAAATTCATCGCACCATTCACAAGCAGGTGCTAACAGCCGATATCACCAGTTTACCCGCGATAGCAGCCGCAAAAAACATTGCCACGGATGACACCGGCAACTAACGCTAATGAGATGCAGAGTAGGCGTTCCCGTGCAAAAACCTGCGAAAACACCACTCCGCAACATTCTCAACGACCAGCCAGATCGGCGATAAGATTCAAAAACATGCGATAAGGCGCGTTAGCAGCATGGATTTAACACCTGCTCCTACCTGGTGCTAAGTCGGACGACAACCTGCACCATAAAAGGGAGCCCAGCCCACAGCCACACCAAAAGAACAACAGATGCCATGAAGCTACTGATCATGTAGCTCGGAGCCCCAAGAGGGCCACAACATCCACCGCTACCACTGCCAGGACCCCCCCCCCCCAGAGTCCCCCCCCAGGACTACCACAGATGCTGCGCAGACAAAGACACCGGACCTTCCGAAAACGCACCAGTCTCGGAGACTTAACGCCAGAGGAAGTCATTGCCCACTACAGGCTCAAAAGGACAACCATCCTCCGCATCCTGACACACATTGCCACATGCTGACGGTACCAACACAGCGGAGAACCAACATCCCTCCGCAGACAAAGCTGCTGGCGTGCTGCACCTGTTGGCCTCTGGGACCTTCCAACCAACAACTGCCATAGTCGGAGGAGTCTCACAGCCAGCCCTGTCAAAGTTCCTCACACCTGTCTTGGATGCCATCATCAGCTTGGTACCTCAGCAACTTTACTTCCCACACACTGCACAGGAACAGCTGGAGATCAAGCAAGGCTTCTACGCCATAGCTGGCTTCCCGCACGTGTTGGGGGCAATCAACTGCACACATGTACTCCTCATGCCCCCTGCCGCCACTGCACACAATTACTGCAACAGGAAACACACGCATTCCATCAATGTGCAGGCAATAGTGGACCACAGGGGACTCTTCACCAATGTCGTCACCAACTACCCAGGCAGTGTGCATGATTCCTTCATCTTCCGACAGTCCATCATCAACCAGCGTTTTCAGGATGGCACCTATGGAAATGCACTGCTCGTCGGTAAGTAACAACTGAACACACCACACACCTCAACTCCACCAACATACAACTCACAACTCTGGGAAAGCACACATCACAAAATCACATACAACATCCCCACATTCCAGACACGACAACACAACTTACTGTGGCAACCTGGGCTAGCCATGTACACAAGCCATCAACGGCATGGCACCTCAGCCACACAATAGCAGAATGTGGGGAGAGGTGGGAACCAGGCATGTGCGAAGGAGGCAAGTGACCCATGAATGTGAATGTACACAATGCCAAGTGTGGCGTGGATGTGCTGGACAGACTTGAGTATGCAGACCACAGACATTTCCATGTCAACATACACTGCTGGTGTCTGCAGAGTACCGGACAGTGAACACAACCATGTTACCGCAGCCAGTGGGGAAGAATGCGGAAATGTAGCTTGTTACGTCCCCCCCTGTAAGCGTGAGCGGAGTGGGCTGGCCCGGCATACGCCAGGCCAGCGTAGGGGTGTGAATAAAAAGCCCGTTACTCTGGGCGTGGTTCTCTTCCGGAATGGCCAACGTGTCTGCCAGGGCGGCGCCTCTCACCCCGCCACGAGGCCGATGCCGTGAGAGGCGGTGCCTGCGATCCTGTGTGCCTGCTGCACCCCAGGCCGCTGGTCCCGTCTTGCCCGCCCCAGCACACCCAGGCCTCACTGCTCACCTGCCGACACTGGCGTGTGTCAAAGAGGGCCCACCACGTGCCGGTGCAAGCTCCAAGCCCGAGGCCCGCGACCATGGCAGCCTCCTCAGACCATCACGGACTCCGCGACACAGGCCCCCAGTACTCCTTTCTCATTGACGTACTCCACCGCTGCCTCCGGCCTACACTGCGGTCCAGTAGGTCACACATTTGGAACTGAGTCTTGATTATACAATGGCAGAGTACATATGTTTATGGCAGATTTTATATCACCGTACTCCCTTCGATGTGGTGCTACCAACTCTGTGCATAGCAATCCAACGACACGTGTCTGTGGGCCCTTGCTAACTACTGCCTTCGGCCTACACTGCGGCCCAGCACCGCGGGGTCATCTGTGTACTGCCCACACTGCGGTCCAGCAGGACTCACACCAATCCAATCCAGTCCGGACCAGGCAGGGCACGGCATCGTCGCAGGCTGCACACACGCTCAGCTCTGGTGCTTCTACCTCCGTCAACCACAAATCATCGCCACATGGCATTCCAACGTCGTGTGTGAGAGTACCAGGAGGAGCTGCCTGAACAGAGGTTGGCCCACGCTGACCGCTGCCTCCAGCCTACACTGCGGTCAAGTAGGTCACACATTTGGAACTGAGTCTTGATTCTTCAATGGCAGAGTCCATATCATTGTACGCAAGGAGAGGAGTAAAAGGAAGACGCGGTTCAGTCCGGATGAAAAAAGGACCCTCGTTACCGACGTGACCGAACACTACCAACAACTGCTCTGGTGCCACTAACTCTGTGCATCGCAAGCCAAGGACACGTGGCTGGGGGCCCCTTCTGACCGCTGCCTCCGGCCTACACTACGGTCAAGTAGGTCACACATTTGGAACTGAGTCTTGATTTATTTATGGCAGAGTTTATACCATTGTACAGGCCTCATCGCAGACTGCATCCCCTTTCAGCTCTGGTGCCACTGACTCCGTGCCCCGATATTCATGGACACTCTCTGGTTGAACTTTGGTGGCGTCTGAGTCTATGGCCTGGGGGTTGTCTTCATCATCTTGTAGCTGATACTGACTTGGTGTCAAAAATGAGTCTGTAGCATTCATCTCCTCCATATTGCCTGTGTCTGCTTGGTACTGCTTTCTGTATCATGCCCTGGAAGATCACCTTCCACTGTCCCCCAAAACCCTCAGCGACATTCACCTTGGACATCAACGAGGACCCGCTCAGCTCTCGTGGCCCTACCTCAGTGCACCGGTAGTCACCGTCCCGTGACGGTGTTCCATGTGCCGGCCGCTGTGCATCCGGGGCCACTAACTCTGTGCAGCTCAAGTCATGGACCCTTGCTGTTTGAACTGTGAACTTCTGATTGTCTGATCACTGTTGTAGTTGTTGCCAGCACCAACCACTCCTTGAGGGCTGGCTCACACTCACCCCACATCCATCCAGCACAGGCGTCACTGGACATGTGACCCTGGCAATAAAAGGGGCCGGGCTCACGTGACCGTAGCCAGTTCCACAAACTATATAAGTGTGTCCGTGTGGTCATTGTGTATGCATGAGGGCCCCGGGCCCTACCACATTGCATTGTGCTGTGTACAGCGGACGCAACCATTTCACCTCAGGCAGTGGGTGAGACCTGGGACATGTAGCTGTGTCGTACCCCCCTGTAGGCGTTGCCGGAGTGGGCTGGTGTACGACAGTCTAGCGTAGGGGTGTGGATGATCACCTCGAGGCTCTGGGCGTGGTTAAGTGTTGGGCTTGCCAATGAAGTACCTAATGCGTGTGTCTCTGTTGTAGTGTCGGCACCACCCGTCCCGCAATGGACAAAGTTGCAATGTAACATGCCCCCGGAGTGCGGGCTCGGCCGAAGGGATAAATGAATGAGCGCAAGCCCGCTCGGGGTCCGGGATCTTACATGCCAACTGTTGTGTGTGTATTGCTATTGCCGCAGCATAAGCCAAAGGTCTTGCCTCGACCACATCGCAAGTTCAGCCAGCCATAAACTGTACATCTGTGTCCGCCCTATCCTTACCATAGGCCTACACACACGTGGCCGCCCACCTTCAACGCACAACATCACAGTGTCGTTGTCAGGCTTGTGGACATGCGCAGACAGGCATGACAATGGTGTGCCGTAGGAGTGCAAGTGATGCAACCGCGCAGCGCACACAAGTAATTAGGCTCAGGGGGAGGGAGGAGCAGCAGTGAGGCTACGTAATACACATTGATGGCGCTCATTTGCTACAAGCAGTACATGTCAAACAGGAATCACTATGACACACATATCACACGCCAATTAACTAGTGAGCCTGCCAACACATCATGCAGAACCAACTATTGACTCATGTCTCTCTGCACTGTCACAGGTGATCAAGGATATGCACTCTGCACTTGGATGATGACCCCCCTCCCAGCCCCGAACACACAGGCCTAGAGCCAGTACAATTGGGCCCACAAACGCACCAGGGGCATCGTGGAGCGCACATTTGGCGTGTTGAAGTCACGTTTCAGGTGCCTGGACATCACAGGTGGGAGGCTCCTGTACAGCCCAGACATTGTGTGCAAGATGATCGTTGCATGTTGTGTGTTGCACCAATGCCCCCTGGTTACAAGTGCCAGATGCACCGGACGATGATGAGGAAGATGAGGCAGGTGGACCACACTCCTCTGCAGCTGCAGCAGGAATATCCCGTAGGAACAACATCATTGACAATTTCTTCACATGAGGACGTCACATTGTGACAGTCCTTAGCAATCATGAGACAGTACAAAATGACCACAGGCACAGCATGTGCAAATAAATTAATTTCAACACACATTCCCTGAGTTTCTGTATGTGTGCTGCAGTGTGTCACGGGGATCAGGGACATGATCCAGAGTCATTGTGGGTGTGCAGTGTGCTCTACTTAATTGTGCATGTGTGCCATTGTGCCCATCTCCCCCGTCCCCCAGTCCCTGGTCGATACTCATCCTGTTGATGTTGTGTCAGGTCATGTTGAGCAGTGTCCCAATCCCCGACTCCTGGCACCGTATCCTGACTGATGACTGTGGCCACCATTTTCTCAATGTCATCCAGCTCCTGGTGTGCCACTGGTCCCCCACCTCCAATCTGCGTTGCTGCTTTCATGTTGGCATCGAGTTTCTTCTTAGTTTTGCCCTTCACATCATTCCAGCGCCTCTTGACCTTTTCCATTGTCCTCCTCGACACTCCGACTGCATTCACATTGTTCACGATGTGCTGCCATATTTCCGTTTGTGTTGCCGATGACACAGTGGAGGTGACGAACAGTTGTTGGTAGTGTTCTGTCACCTCCGTGACGATGATCCGGTTTTCCTGCGGACTGAACCCCGTCTTCCTCTTCTCCTTGCCCTTCCCCAGGGTTCCTGGCTGGTCATCTGTGGGGCTTGTGGGGTTCGCGTTGTCCTCTGCACTCGGTCCGGGTGCGTCCATGGTGCTACGCAGTTACATTTTTTTCTCTTTTTTTTTCTCTGCTTTTCTAGTGCATTTTCCCGCATGTCGAGTGGGAATCGCAGGCCTGTCGCTGGTTATCGCTGATTTTTGTTTCACGATTTGGGACATCGCAACTTTTTGGGCGTTCGTGTTTCGCATTTTTCCGGCGTCGCGTTAATTTTAACGCGGGCATTTGTCGCGTTATCGTGAGACTATCTCATGGTGCCGCCGGGTTGAGAATACTGCGTTAACACGGTGTTATTTTCCCGCGATAGACTGCGATGTGAGAAGTTACGTTAAGCGAATTTGGCGATAGTTAACACACGTTCTTGAGAATATCCCCCTTTACAGTCTCAGAAATACGACCTCTAGAAGGAGGCTGCATTCACTCTGAAGTAAAAATGTGCAATCATGTTCGAAAACAATTCACTTTTGCATGTATTTGAAAACATGATTTATGCTCTCAACTCCAGAAAAAAAACATATTATTGAAGGGCAAGGGAAGGAAAAAGCAGACAGCTACGGAAGTGGATGCAGTGGTGATACCCTATGAGACCTGGATTTTGTTTCATTTGTGGTTTTAGTATACCGCTAGATATGAAAATCAGAGAAGAAAAAGAAAGATCAACTGAATGTGAAATAGAGAGGTAAAGGTAGAGAAATGCACGAGGTCTGAGAAGGCAAAGAGACACGGACGTAAAGGAGGGAGGGAATAGGGGACGAGCATAGAGTGAAATATTCCACGGCCCTGTGGTAGATGAGGAGGAGGGGGCAGATGCGAGAGAGAGAACAGCTCGAAGCAAAGGAAAGGCGGAGCTTGTGTTTTCCCACATGGTTCGCATGGGGGTGAGGCATTTGGGCAGTGGCGGCTCGCATAGGGCGTGCTGCCTGGCGGTGGGGCTAGGGAGAGGCAGGGTGCGGGGGTAGTAAACTCAGACATACAACGGAATGGAGAAACGTAATGATTACTTTCCTCTGTTCCATCGTATGTCCGAGTTCACTACCCCCCACCCTGCCCCTCCCCATCCCGCCGCCCTGCAGCGCGCCCTATGCGAGCCGCCACTGCGTTTGGGGAAACCCTCAAAACTGTGATAACGCTGCAAATTTCACAAAATCTACCCAGCTCACTACATTTGGGGAAAATTAACTTTGTAAGTGAAATTTCCCACATGGGTGGGTTACTCACGTTCCTCAAATGTTTTTCCCTTCACTGTTTCTATAGTTAAACGGGCTGTCCGCAGTAAGGTATTGCTTCAATATGCTGTAGTCTGTAATTAAACTTGCGGCACTGTGCATGACCAGTCCTTGAAGCTTGTGCCATGAAGGTAGGCAGAGCGCACAGGGTCCCTCCCCGACCGGCACTCAGCCAGTGAGAGAAATGAAACAAAAACAAAATGTAGCACACAGCGTGCACTTCGAATGCACCAAGGCACGTATTAGAGCCCAGCTGACAACAGGTTTATGAGGCCTTTGAGGATATGCCTATGAATTAGATAAACCTTTAAAGTTAACACGAGCAGCTAGCTGCGTGAAGCGGGCACCGCGCTGAGCATCCCAAAAAAGCTTAAATAAACAAAAAGAATATTGTGCGTATTGCGTCCATGAAGTGTGTGCCACGAGAGAAGTGCTTGATTACATTGAAGCAGTGGCTGCCGTGAATCGGCACCATACGAGCGTGCAAGACGCAAATGCTCAAAAGAATCCTAAACATAATCATATTGTTGAGCCTGTATTTCAAAAAGCAGGAGGAAGGAGGCAGCTACAGCGGAAGAGATGGGGCGAACGGGGAGGAGGACTCAGCTGCAGCCCCGGAGATGGAGGAATCATGGCTGACTGCAGTTGCTGAGGTTAAAGAAGCAAAAATGAGAAAAGAGTGCGCCAAAACTAATAAATACCATAGTGTGTAACAGGACATGTAATAGGGGGTGTCCTCATGGGAGGTTATAATAAGAGACAAGGCGGTTCTAAGGAGGGACTTCTAAGCCTATTTACCAATGAAAAGCCACCATTTACAAAGGGCAGTGAGAGGAGCCAATTAAAAAGATGGGTGGGAAGTGGGCGGAGCTTCATGCACATATTCTGAATACAGCATGTCTCGAAGAGACAGCGCAAGCGCTGCCTAGGCGAGACTTTAAAAAAACACAAAAGGGGGATAGTTAGGAGGAAGAGAAGGATGGAAAAACAGTGACAAAGGGAGAAAGCAGGGATAAAAAAGAGCCCGCAAGAGCGAGATAAAGATGCATGGAATGTCTGGTGGTGGATTAAAGAGTCATGAGGTGAAATCAAGACTACGCAGACTTGGTATTCAGCACCCTGACTTCGACAGCGGGCTTCTGAGTATAACCCTGGGCTCTGGCAATTATTCTTGTGCAAATTAAGAACTGCAGACATCTCTCTTGCATTGCATCTGTCCTGTATGCAGACCGTTAGGGATGCTTCAGCCTCATGTGGAAGACATATTGCCTCACTTTTTAACACTCCTTTACCTAGCATCTACCAAGGAGGCAGTTTCCACAATGGTAGCCATTTGGCCAGTGCATGTGCCTATTTCACCCCTACCACCTTGGTACCGGCAGCGGAAGGCGTGCTGTAAGTTGCTTTGATAACTGGGTCTGTGATAGAACCCATGAGAGTTGGTTTGGAAGGAAATGCAACAAGACTCCTAGGTGTTCCTGTTCCTCCCTGGAGTGGACTGGTCTAAGTAGGATTATCTGGGTGGTCCAGGTTTGGGAGTCACTTGTTGAGAGACATATTGTCTAGAATGAGGAAGACCTGCAGCCAGTTCACCTCCTCTAGTGACTTAACTTGGCTCAAGTAAATGAGGCAGGAGATGGGGTTATTGTATTGAAATGGATGTAATCTTTTGCTATGTACAGAACTCAGAGCGATTGACGTCCTCCTTTTGCTTGCACCAACGGTTCTTAAAATGTTACTGTCAAATGTACTAGTATTTTTTCCATTTTACTTTGATTGTTTAGGACCTATGCCAGTTTTAATGAGTGTGTACAGCTTTTACTTTATGAATGAAGCTGAGCCCTTATCTCATAAGTTATTTTAGTGGGAGGCGGCCTGATTCAGAAGAGAGCGATTACAGAAGATCTGGCAAAAGACAGCTGATTTATTGCCAACATGGCTGCAAAGCTATAATATGTAGGATTTTATGACCATGATGACAAAATGTTGTTGTGGCGAAAACTGCCTGGTTGTCACTGGGTTCAAAATAAATGCCTGACATAATCCCGCTACCTTGATGGCTTGGCAGCTAAGGAAGTGACAAAATGCTGTTGTATCATTCACATTCAGTTTCTTGCCAGACATTCTAAAATACCTGTAATGGATAAAATGATAAAAACAGGCATTTCATCAGACTGATCATGCTGAAACTCATCATTACATGATGGCAGTCATAGATGAGACTTACCTCCTGGTGATCGCTGATGGCATAGAGGCAGCAGCAAACCAAGAGAGGGGAGTCCTAACAGCTTATATGACCTAGGGACAACTATGTCTCAAACACATATTCAGTGAGTGCAGATCAAGTAAAGGCTAATGACATTTTCAATGATCACAGTCTATATAGGTGAGAAAATCTGGTAGTCTGAGATACAAAATCACTATTCCCATGTGAAGACAAACAATAGGTTATGGTCTATATGTTTGTTTGGCTCACCTACAAAACTCTCTATAGTAACCTGGAATGGTCCGAAGGATCAATGTATTCACAAAATGTGACTGCTTTTTGGTAAGGAACATGTCTGACTACCCTAAATGGAACAGAAGAGGGAACAATAAAAAGCCCTACTTGACTAAGAGATTGGTAGAATTGAGCCTGTTCTACTGAAGCTGACTCTTCTGGCTTTGTCTCCCCAGGAAAAGAAGGCAGAGTTGGCAGGGGAGTTGAAAGTGTAGTCACCTCAGCCTTGCAGAAAGGAACAATGCTGGACCAGACAAAATCACAACTATTTGTTGGAAGAGCCAAATGCTCAATTTTTTCAGAATAATATTTTGATAAATGGCATTTTGATTTGTAGGGGACAATGTTGAAGATGAACCTTGTGTGCCACCTGAAAATTGAGCAAGCATTTAGGCAAAAGAGGAGCACCAGTTAGAAGATAAATACTCTAGGGCTGAGCCTATGCATGTGATTGTTGGATTCTGAGATGACCTGCACAAGCCTGGAATGAGAGACCAACTGACGCTACAAAAAGAACAAGATAATGGAAGAGTTCAATGTTAGAAACATTTGGGCATCGCCTGTTGTCTCTTGCTAATCCTCTTAATTATAGTAGGCCTTACGCATAATATTATGAGCTGTGAGAAGAGAGACTAAAGAAAGTGGTTGATATGCGAAGAATAAGGTTAAAGTGTCTCCAACCGTTGCCTCAGGAAACAGTGCCCAATCAAAGCTAGCTTGTAAGTGTAGGAAATACTACAGAAGGCTCAATCCTAAGTCACAATGGGAGTCTGGAGTCACATCAGACCTATTGTTAGATACTCTTAACATTGAAACATGCATGACATAGACGAGCTGAGCTGAAGGTAGGTTCCGTCAGACATGAATGTGACCACTGGACAGGCATGCAGGAGTGTTGGCAGAGTGGACAAGAAAGTGCCAGTGGAGGTTTGCATGAATAGCTTTTAAATCAAATGAAAGAAAAGTAAACTGATTATGACATAAGGCCTGGGAAGAATAGAAAGATAAATTCTCTCAAAGGTGAGAGGTGAAGGAGTAGACCATAGTAAAAGAATAATTTCCATTAGTGACAGTAAGTGTCTAAAGGAGATGAACGTGCACGGAGAGGTCCAGTTAAATGGGTTACACAAATATAAGCTTGTAAGAAACACATTTAAGTAAAATGAACATGTATAGTAATATACATATCACACTAGAAAGATGCAGAGAAAAGATTATAGAACAGTCAGCACTGTGATTTACACCTTTACCTAAATCATCTTGTGAGAAATTGGGTTCTTGGTTGAGTGGGTTGTTAACCCTGCTCAAGCAACAGCCACATTTCTTGTTAGGGTGAACCACAGAAGTAAATAAATTAACCTGTGCTTTACTCTCTGGTACCTCAGCCCAAAAGCAGTTAGGCTTAATTTAGAGGCAATGTGTAAAGTATATAAGTAGTACAGAAACAGCAATTAAGTGGAATCACAACACAAGAAAAACCCCACACATTTAATAAGTTATTTGACTCCAAAATGACAAATATCCAATCAGTAGGACAAGAAGTATGATTTTTTTAAATTTAAGGTAAAAGCTAGGTCCTAAAAGATCAAAGAGTCAACCGCAGATATCCAGTTGCACGACACCGGGTCAAAGTCGAAAAGTATGGTCAACTGCAATGGAATATGAGCCAGTGGATTAGGCCCAGTTGGCACTTACCCCTGGCCTTAGAAGAAATTTGAAGAAAAAATCTTTAGATGGTAGAACTTTAGCGAGGCAAGGCTGAATGCAGTGTCCGATGAGGAGGCATCATCATCAGGGAGCCTCTGGACCAAGTTGTGATGAAGATTTCTACATTCGGACTTAGGGCCTGATTACGGCGGATGGGATATCTGTCAAGTTTGTGACAGAGTATCCCATCACCAAGATCATAATCAGGCCCTTAGTCTCTTTTTTGAAAGTCAAAAATCTGCAGTGGAACAGAGCTGGAGGCTGTGGTCTTTGAGAGTTCCACAAGGCCAGATACCCCTTTGGCAAAGGACCACTGAACAGGATTTACTGCTGTGGAGAAGAACGTAGCAGGAGCTGCTGCGAAGTCAGACCTAGAGGCGATGCACCTTGGGTGGATAGACAAGCAGGCTGGTCTTGGTCTTCTCTTGATTCTCAGACCAGGTTTTAGCCGAAACTTTTCTAAGTCCCACGTTTTGCATTTTGCCTATTTGGGAACCACCAAGAGTCCAGGACTGGAGGGGCACCTCTTGGGGGGTTAGGACTCCCTCAGTGTGGGTCCAGGCACAGGTTCAAGAAGGTGGATCAGGAGGCCATCCCACTAGCCCTTTGAGTCACTATGGTAGTCTTGGGTTCTGGAAGTGGAACAGGGCTGACACAGCAGGGCAGAGCTCTGAAGGCTCAAGGCAGGCTTTAAGCAGCAAAGCAGTCCTTCCGGGTGCAGCAAAGCAGTCTACTGAAGTGCACAGCAGGCCACAGCAACAGGCAGTCCTCTGAGAGTTCTTCCACAGGTCCAGAAAGTAAACTGGAGTGAGGGTCTGTGAGTCCTATTTTTTATATCTTATGCGTTTTTTTAAATAGATGTTTCCAGAAAATCCCCCTTGAAGTGCTTGAAGTTTCCTGCCTCCCCTGTCATGGCTCTAAGTTGTACATTGCAGTGGTGAAAATTCCTTTCTGTAAAAGTAGGGCACAGCCTATTCAGTTTAAGGGTGGGCGGTGAACTCCGCTGCGCTGACAGAGCGTGCAAGGTTTTTTTAACTCCGTGCTCCACATGAAACGTGGAGTTCGGGAAAAAAAATCTGCCCCTCCCAAAGCAGAGTTTATCGGCGCCGGCCCAAGCTAAGACTTTAATTTATCACAGCTGCACCCTCGGCAGATGTTTTCATTACATCGTATGTTTTTATCAGCGCAATCAGCAATGCAACACAGCAACCCCAGGAAGAAACAAAATCATGTGAATTCCTAAATTTCGCCCCAATACTTCCTTCCGTCCAGCATTTACATGGATTCCGGCAACATCAAAGAAAGCGCTCAAAGCACTACCTGGCACTCGCAGAACTTCTCCGCACCCTTTGTTCAGCACTGCCTAATTGACAGCAGAGTCTCTGTAATGACTGAGCCACACTATGGGAGTCTCAAGAACTCCAGCGCTATTGGGGGTGGTAAGGTCTTAAGGGATCTAGCGCTACGAGGGGTCTCTAGGGATCAGCCAGAGATGCAGCACATTATATATCACTCAGGCTCTCTCAAAGCATGTCTTTCTCTCTTTGCTTTTTGACTGCTAGAGGCGGCAGCTGGTACATTAACCAGCTACGCTATCCTACCAGAAACTCATGTGTTTAATTTTTAAGGTGGGTTTGAGTTGTGCACCAAGAGGCATGAGTGATGAGTGCTTCAAGAGATGTGACCGAGCTGTGCCCAGCATCAAGGGGTGTGAGCTGGTTGTGCTCACTAGCAGGATGCATGAGCGCCCATGCATCCACAGGTGTGTTTGAGCTTTGCACCAAGAGGCGTGAGCAATTGAGTGCTTCTAGAGGTGTGAGTGAGCTGTGCATGGTTGTATGACAGAGGCACGCATGGCTAAACCACGTGTACCTCTAACATGCAGCCCCAACAACAAATGAGTCTAAATAACGCATTTCTTTACCATGCATGCCTTTACCACTCAATTTTGTGGTAAAGGCATGACTGGTAAAGGGATGTGTGGTAAAGATCACACCCCAATCACCCGGCCCGGAGCCCTAGACACTACCCCGACCCCCCCAAACCCTAAACACTACCCGACTCCCTCTGAGCTCTAAATACTACCTCAACCCTTAAATACTACCCTGACCCCCCCTGAGCCCTAAAGACTACTGCGACCCCCCAGAGCCCTAAACACTACCCGACACCCTGAACCCTAAACACTAACCCGATACCCCCCTGAGCCCTAAACACTACCCTGACCCCCAACCCTAAACATTACCCCGACCCCTAAACACTACCCCAAACCCCTTAGCACTACGATGACCCTCCTGAGCCTAAACACTACCACACCCCCCCCACAGCGTTAAACACTACCCCATTCACCCTGAGCCCTAAACACTGCCGACCCCTCCTGAGCCCTAAAAGTCTCCCTCCTGAGCCTTAAATACTACCCCACCCCTAAACTCTACCCTGATACCCCCTGAGCCCTAAACACTACCCCAACCCCCCTGACCCCTAAAAACTACCACCACCCCCCCAAAAAATCAGGCCAAGCCCCACTTACCTCACTGCATCCTCTCCTGATCTCTCCTGCTCCTGGGCCCGCCCATCCCAGCATCTAGACCGTGCACTGCCTTAACCATGCATATGTGTGGATAAGGAATATGCATACCGAAACAGTACCCGAGCCCTAAATGCTACCAGACTCCCCTTGAGCCCTAAACACTACCCTTACCGTCTGAGCCCTAAACACTACCCTGACCCCTCCCAAGCCCTAAACACAACCCGACCGCCCAGCCCTAAACACTACCCAACCCCCCAGTCCTAAACACTACCCAACCCCCCTGAGTCCTAAACACTACCCGACCCCGAGCCCTAGCCCTAGCCCTAAACACTATCCCGACCCCCCTAAGCCCTAAAAACTATCCCCACCAATCCAAAATCCGGCCACATTCCCACTTACCTAACTGCGTCCTCTCTTGATCCTTCCTGCACCTGGGCTTGCCCATCCCAGCATCTAGACCACACACTGCCTTAACCATGCATATGTGTGGTTAAGGCATATGCACGGTTAAGGCATGTGTGGTAGAGCTTACGGGAAAACGGCACGCATAGCTGAGCCCACGTTGTTAAGGCTGTTTCCCTATGAGCACTTGTGAAGCCACAGATGTAAGCAAGCAGTGCACGGCCACAAGATGTGTGAGTGTCTGTACATCAATAAGTATGAGCTGGCAGTGTGAACGCCAGGGCATTAAAGTGTATGCTGCCGGGTGTGTCCTGCTTCCAGACGAGAAAGCAGAGCCCGAGGCCGCTGAAGCAAAACACAGGCTTGTGCACTGAGCACAGCGCCTGCACAAGGAGAGAGACGCTGTTCATGTTTGAGTCTACCCCTCTTACTGGCCTGAAGGGGAATGCCGACAGGCCCTCTCCGAGGGTGGTTAACCTCCTGTACCTCATCCCTCCTGCTGACCCAATGCCCATGCTTAATATTGTAATGTACGTTCATTTTGTACAGGGCTGGGCTTGTTTTGGTCTTTTTTTGTAGATTGTGCTTGCGCTTTGTGTTTGTTTTGAGATGGCATTGCGCTTTTATTCACCCAGGCGCATCAAGGGAGGTATTGAGGCGAGAGCTGCCACTGCAAGGAGACCTGATGGAGCCGGTGGTCGGAGGTCCAGCTGCACGAGGCCAGTCCCTCACTCGTGGATAGACCAGGCCAGTCACTCACTCATGGTTGCGCCACAGATCACACAACTGGAGCAGCAAGACAGACAAGGTAAGGGCAGAAAACAGAAGCATGAAAGCCTAGTTTAATAATCCATGTAACAGGGCCTCTGTGAGCCCTACGGTGGAGCAGAACTCTGCAAAATTCCACTGAGATTTTATGCAACTCCGTGGAATTCCGCATAGTGTAACTCCGCAAACTCTGTCCACTCTTAATTCAATTGCAAGTGGGGCAGTGCCCAGCTCCGCCTCCCCCCCCCCATTCTGCCAGTAATAGCCCATCCTGGCACACCTAATCCCGCTATCATGTGGCTGTTGGGGAGGAATAAACAAAGTCCGACTTCCAACTATACCCAGTTAAGTGACCAGGGAAAAGGGCAGGACAATTCAAAATTATAACTCAAAATCCGACTTTAGCATTAAAGAGAGTTTTAAATTAAAATCTGTCAGACACCAAACACAAAATCTAAACCAGTTCCCAGTCAAAAGTTACCACTTATTAAATGTAATAAGACAATCCAATGTGTTCCTATGGGAGAGGTAGGTCTCCCAGTGGTGAACAATTTATTTAGGATTTTTTAACTACCAGGACATGTCCAATCTTTCAATTACAAAGCACTTTGCCCTAAGGGCTACCTAGTGCCTACCTTAGGGATGACTTAAATGTAATAAATGGAGAGTTTAATGCTTGGCAAGGGCGTTATCTTGACAGTTTAAAACTGCAGTCAGGCTGCAATGGCAGAACTGGGACATGTTTTCCGGGGTTACTTAAGTGGGTGGCACAATAAGTGCTACAGGCACTAGTAGCATTAAATTTACAGGCCCTGGGTATATGGTATACCACTTTACTAGGGACTTATGAGTCAATTAAATATGCCAAATAGGTGTAAGCCAATTTGACCATGTTTAAAAGAGATAGCACAATCATTTTAACACTGGAAAAGTGCACAGAGTCTTAAGGCCAACACAAACAAATTTAGCAAAAATAGATGGAGTGGCCTTGCAGAGAGGGACAAGTCCAACAATACTAATTTATGTATGCCCCTTGTTGTGGCTAAGTAAACACCGACTTAGGCCTTGAATATGATGTCGGTCCGAGTTGCCTCCAACCGACATCATCGCGGATTCAGGACCAATTGACCTCCGGTCAGTGGTCCTGACCACAGTATTACAATGTGACGGCACATGGTGCAGTCGCATACTCCCATTTCTCTATTGGAGCTTGTACTGCGGCTGTAAACTGCCCATAGCACATGCTCCCATAGAGAAATGGGAGATTCTGTTAATCCTTGCACCGCGTGGCAGACACCTCAAGGTGCCTGTCACACAGTGCAGGAATTAACAGAGGGGCACCATAGGTGCCCCCTTGGCCCCAAACCGGAGCCTGCAGGGGGAAAGGGGCCCTGATGGGGGCCCCCAAAGTTACTTTTGGACTCGCTTTCCATGTCAGAAAGCCTGACATGGAAAGCCTGCCTGAAACACAGTCGTATAGGGATTACGTGCCGGTTTCGAATGGCAGACGGGCTCCTTGAGCCCGTTGGAAGCCAGCTGGAATGACCAGCTGGTTTTAGTTCTGACCGTCTAGATTGAAATTAGGCGGATGGAATTGAAAATGTTGATGTCGGTCGGAGGCTTTCCGACTGACATCAAAATCAGGCCCTAAATATGCACTGCATATAATGCCTGTTTTCTTATCTAACTTTAAAATTGCCATGAGAGGTGAGACTACAAAAGAATCAGCTGTGAAAGCATACATCTAAGTGTGAAATAGTTAAAGACCAGTACCCCATCTTGTTAGGGAAACACATTGATGTACTGTAGCGATTTGACATTAGAAATGAAACACAGCTGATCAGAAACATTTTCCAATCAGCTACAGGTCTGTTACAAAATCAAAGGTCACTTTAGAAACATACAGAACTCAGAATCAAAGTTTCACCTGTGAAGAAATGCCTTCTTTGTAAAATTACTATAATGACTTACGATGGGCATTTAAATTAAGGCTGTACCACTTCTGCTATATATGACAATACTATGCCTGATTTAAATCTAATTTCGACCATAAGTAGTAAAAAGGTGAGACTTGTAATCCTATTGTGATATGGAAGGACTGTATATCATCTACTGCCTTTACCCCTTAATGTGCACAGGTATAGCATCAGCTTAAAAGTACCACTTCCTGAGTGCTAAGTGCCAAAGGTCATGCAAGTACTTGTAATCCAATTCAGTGAACAGGGCTACAAGACATAGAAGCCTCCAATTCTGCAGGAGCAAGACAGTTCCTAGATGATGGTAGTCCAGATCACAGCTGTTAATATCAAATAAAAACACAAATTTTCCAAACCCCCTCATCCCCACTGTTATACCGGTCATCCTTGGTGTGATCTTCCCCCAGACATTTTGCCTTAATCCTTCCTGTTTTCTGAATTTAGTTTTTGTTGGCATATGGTCTCTGTACACTTTATCACTGCTAACCAATGCTAAAGTGCATGTGCTCTCTCTTAAAACATGGTACAATTAGTTTACACCTGATTGGCATATTAAATTTACTTATAGGTCCCTTGTATATGATACTACATGTAAACAGGGCCTGTAAATTAAATGCTATTAGTGGGCCTTTAGCACTCATTATGCCAGCCACTGAAGTAGCACATTAAAATATGTCTCAGGCCTGCCACTGCAGCCAGCAGTCCAGTTTTAAAACTACCAATTCGATCTGGTAGAATAAACCTTTTGCCAGGCCTCAACCTTCCATTTGAAAACACATAAGTCACTCCTAAGGAAGGCCCTAAACAACCCAATGGGCAGGGTTAATTGTTTTTAATAAGTAGGATATGTTATTAAGTTTTGAATGTCCTGGTATTGAAGAACTCTTAAATTGGTTTTTCACTACTGTAAGGCCTATCTCTCCCATTGGACAAAACTAGGTTACCTTATTACATTTAATAAGTGATAACCTTTAATTGTGAACAGATAGTAAGGTCGAGTTTGGACTCAAATGAATTGCAATTTAACATGTTCTTTAATTGTAAAGTCGGATTTTAAGTCACAATTCTGAAAATGCCACTTTTAAAAAAGTTGGCATTTCCTTATCTTATGCATTTGGTGCCTACTGCCTGTGCCCTTGGTCACATGACTGTGAATAGCTTGGCCGTTGGCCTTTGTGTATTCCCCCCAGACAGTGAGACAAAGGGGCTTTAGGAACTGACAGAATGGGGTTTCTTGCCAGGAAGAGTGAGGCAGAGATGTTCTGTGCCCAACTTACATTTCAAAGGGCTGCCTACAGCACACCCCAGACTACTTGGAGCCTTGGCATGGGAAGGGAAGAACTTTAGAGAATCAGATGTAGGGTTGGGCAAGTGGTCACCCTCACTTCAATGGCTGGCACCAGGTATTACCGTTGGACCTCCAGAACCACCTCTTCAGTACACTCCTGGATGTGTGGACTACAGAAGGACAGGCCTGCTGCTTGATGCCTGCCCTACTCTCTGAGAAGGAAGACTGGACTTGCCCCTTCATCCCAGGCTGACCAGAGTGACTCCAGGGGTCAGTTGCCTGGCCCCCTGTTCTGAGCTACAGGGACCCAACAAGCTACATAGGCCTCCTTGCAAATGCCCAGCTCACCTGCTGCAAGTGAACCTGCCTGGACCTGCAACTGGACCTTCCTGAGCCCTGCTGCCCTCTGCTACTGTCAGTCCCTGATCCCCAAAGGGGGCCTCCCCAGGCACTGTACCCTTGGCTGGCATCAGAGTGCGCTAAAAGAAATCCTGAAGTTTTGGGCTCTTAGTGCCAGCGAACAGGCTTGTTCACGCCAACACTCTACCACCCCAGATGACTGCCAGTGCGAAGTTCCAGTGAACCTGATTCTTCATGCTACATAACCGCCAACAACGACTGGCAACGTGAGATCTGCACTTCGTGCTATAGCAAAGACAACCAACAACGGTGACCACCAACGCAAAGCTCCAGCAATGACCATCTGCGACGCCCAACTAGCTCTTCACCCTACAGCAACAACCATCCGCAAACTCAGGCCTGCTCATTGCGTACAGCGACGACCATCCACAGCACTCTCCAAGCCCCTCATGGCCTCTTCTACTGTGACTTGGCCTCCTTTGGGAAGGTAACTTTTTCAGTGGAATTAACCTGGTTCTTATATCCGGCTGCACTCCATCGTGGTGGCCTGAGCTTGTGACTTTCACCTGGTCTAGCACAGCCGGATGACTGTGAGTGATGCTTTGTGCTTTTAGGTGCTACATCTACGTAAACATTTGAAAAAGCATATCTCTGGTTTTATTGATTGGATTTAAGTAGTTTTTGTGTCATTTAATTTATGAAACTTTACTCCATTCTTTTAAATAGATTTAGTATTTCTCTTGTGTTGGGTTTTCACTTTATTACTATTTGTGTTCTGCATAAATACTTTACACATTGCCTCTAAATTAAGCCTATCTGCTGTGGTACCAAGCTACCAGAGGGTTATGCACAGGAAATTATATATAGTGAGTTTTGTGGGACAACCTGACAAGGATTGTGGTTGTTGTCTGAGTGGGCCTTCCACCCCACTTAACCAATAACCCGATGTCTTACACCCACTTACACCTTCAGTAATGTGTAAATAATTCCAATATGCAGTGCGAAACGCAGACATTAAGACATCATCTTTGCTGTCACTTGGTAAAGCTACTGTGTTAATATCTGAATAAAGGTTAGAAGTAATCCTCAAATCTGCAGGGTGATCAGTAGGCTATTTTTCTAAAATGTTATTTTTTTTTAAAAATGTGAGTAGACCAATTGAAATGCTTTTAAATTGATTTAAAGGTGCATGAAATAAGTTGATGGTCTTGAGGTAAATATATCACTTTCTAGCCTAAAATAACATCTCGATTTTGTTAGACATAGGGGTGAGTATTTTCCTTCTTTCAATGATAAATTATTTACAGGTAACCTGAACCCTATTTGATACCTTTAGTTTGTATGCTTCTTTTTGTTTGAAGTATTGCCATCTTGCGAACTGCAGTGTATTTAGTTGTTTGACTCAATCTAAAGAAATTGTAATCAGAACGTAATAACCTTATGAGCACTAAAGAAAAAGATGGAGTCCATATGTGTGGACAACAGATGGATGGGAAAGAAGTAAGATTAGGCTACTCCAGTGTGATGAGCCCGGTAGCGAGATACAGGACGGTGACATTTCCAACATGGCCGCCGTCCTCGACCAACCCGGAAGTAAGGGTTTCGGTCTAGAGGATGCAGTGCGTCATGGGAGCGTGCCCAGTGAAGAAGAAGACGAGAAAAGGACGTGCGGGCGGAATGGTGCAGAACAGGATCGGAAGAGGAGGATTGCCGGCAGGGACGCGGACCAGAGGAAGACGCGAGGACCAGGAGCCGTGAGAAGACAAGAAAAGCCACCAGCGTCGAGGAGAAGGACAGCATAAAGACCCGAGTTCAGGAGGAGACAAGGGATGCTGCTGTCGACACAGAGCTGGAAGGAGACCTCGAAGGCAGGAGACGCTCAACGAGCACAGCGCCAGAGACCGGGGCTTCCCTAGGAGACGAGGAGGCTGGGTCTCCCCTCACCACGGCCCAGGAGGGTCATGGGGTCAGGCAAGTACCCGCTGCATGTTCCTTTTCTGTGAAGGGTTTGTGGGCACGGTTGAGGGCCACAAAACAGTGAGCACACTTATTTCCTACGCTGGTCACTCACACAATAAGGCACTGGTGACGGAGCACTAATTCCCTCCCCTTTTATTTGAAATGCTACCGCAGTAGCCTGAACCCTCTCTGTTTGTTTCCTTTTGGGTTTACCCGTCTCGTTGAGGAGCCACGATGTGGGAAGAAGACCTGAGAATTCTGGGACTTGGAAGAAGAGGATATTTAGTTCGAGATATTGTTAAGTTTGTCCCTCCGCTTGTACCCAGAAAAGGTCCTGTACTTTGTGAACAATCAAATGAGTATGTTACGCAAACATACCACAAATAAAACAGGAAAGTACTAAAAGCTTGTCCCTGTCTTGCATAAAAGGAAGGGTGGGAAGACCTAACCCGAATATCCTGACCACATCCATATAATTACTAATTGGTACAGCTCATGAAATGTGGAATTTCACTTATGTTGTCTATTTTTACTGCCCTGAGTAAAGAAAACGATTAAGGCTAGATTCACAGAAAGGTCTGATGCGTAGGCATAGTGGAGATTTGCAACTTTTCCTGATTTGTAAATGTCCAAGACATATGCTAGAGAAAATTGCAACTGTTGCAACTTTACGCAGGTGTGCTCCTGTGTACTTTGACCGTATGTCAGTGGATTCGCTATATTGCAGAAAACCACGGGTACAGGGTTGGAAACGTCATTAGCAAAATAATTTCCCATATGTGAGTGAATAACCATTAATGAATACCTTTGCGTACAATCACCATGTTTGCATGGCCCATCCCCTAGGAACACCCATTTTTTCATTCCCTGGCAGAAGTGCTTAGTTTGAGCTGGTGATTTCAGTTGTGGCTCTCCACTCATTTTTGGACACCAACACTTATTTTCCCTTAACAAACCTTGATCAAAGGAAGAGATATAAAAACACAAGAGAGAAAAAGAAGGAGAAAGACCGAAAAACAGAGTCAAAGAAGGGATGAAAAGGAACCAGAAAGAGTGAGATAAAGAGGCAGGGAGTGCCTAGTAGTATATTAAAGAGGCATGAGGTGGGATCAAGAGTACGCAGCCCTAGAATTCGGCATCCCCTGACATTCAATAGACCAGGACGTGGGCTTCTGAGCACAATTTTGGGTCCCAGAACTTCTTCTTTTACAAATTAAGCACTGCCTTGCTATCATTACAGTGGAAAAACTGGGACACTCGCTCCAGCTTCCACATTTGTATTTGACTAATGCACACCTGAAAATGTGCAGAGATTTATTTATTTATTTTTTGGACATTTGCGAGGTGCAGTAGATTGTAAAAACCTTAACTGGAGTGAGGAGGATCGAATCTCAGGCAGTGTGAGTGGGAGGAAAGGGAAAGAGAAGACAGATACAGAAAGTCCAGTTAGAGGTTTCAGTCAAATGCTTTCACGAAGATAAATATTTTTGAATGTTTTTGAAATGCATAGAAGTTGGATACTTCCCTTAGGTGTGGAGGCAGAGTGTTTTCATGGAAGAGTCTTTTGAAATGAAATGTCGGTCCTACTTTGATAAAGATTTGAAGAAAGTCCCACTAGTTCATGTTCAATGAGGTTAGAGTGCTCTCAGTTTAGAATGATAACATTTTAGATGAACTGGGGGCTTTTGAAACTTCTTTGTTGCTCAACAACACTACTTTTTATTGATACCTTATTTTAAAGGTTGGTAGTTGTGATTTCTAAGTATGGGTTGCATATCGTCCTGGAAACTAGTATTAGAAATGATTCAAGATGCAATGTTCTGTAGAATCTAAAGTTTTTTGTAGAGAGAAGAGTTTGCACATTTCAAGTGAGTAATACAATAAGTAAGTCTAGAAGTAATCAACAACTGTGTGATGGTTCTGATGTCAGAGAAGAAGAGCGTTTTAACACTGATTTTTTCATCAATGATCAGGGAGCTGGTATGGTGTTTGAAGGTAAGAGCAGAATATAGTGTGACTCTCAAGCCCGAAACTTGCTTTGTGGAAACAATCTTATTGTTGAGTATCATTGAGCAGCAAACATTGCTAAGGGCTCTATGGATCTCAGGAGGGGGACTGTAGTTATTACATTTAGAGAGAGCATGTTGTTTTGCATCAATTAATATTGAGGAGTCATATATGCTCACGTTGAAAGCAGCTGTAAGCAAGGAGACCATAGTAGAGTGTTTGGTATCACTTTACCTGTTGAGGTCAGTATTTGAAGCGTTAATGATGTTTTCCAGTGGTTTTCTGTAGTCAGTAAATAATGGTAAAGAGATGACAACACCTTGAAGGAAGGCAACAATGGGGTGTAGTGGTAGATTTTCGAAGGCATGTGTGGATTGGTTCTAAACGTAGTACTCAAGTCAGCATAGTAAGTGGGTGGACACCTGGATCACCTCATTGTGGGAGGTGGAAACAGATCTGTGATCAATGTTGTTAAATGTAGCAGCCTGCTTTAGAAGTATCAGAAAGATGGAGCTCTTTCTGTCTATTGGTCCAAGGAGATCATCAACCACAGTCACGATCCACACTTTACATGTACAGTCATTAATTTTTCTCTGCATAAATCAGGGTTGCATATAGAAAATGTTTTGTGACTTTGGATACTATATTCCTAATATACAATTCTCTCTGTAACAAAATCTAGATTTTTCCATTTCAATATTTAAAAAGATGGGGGGTGTGGCCGAGCCACTCACAAAATGGCCGCAGGCTCTTGAGTCTCTGCATCGCCCGGTGTCGTCTCTTTTCTTTTTCAGTGGCGGTTGGCTGTTAACTGCAGCGCTGATGTCTGGCATCGAGATGCGAACGCAGGGGGCTCAGGTATTTGTGGCTCCACTTTTTTTCTGAGCCTTCTTTCCTATCTTTTGCCCCATTTCATTTCCTCTCATGTTGGTGGTTACGGCCGCCATTTTGAATCCCTCAGAGCGGTAGCGCGGCGTAGTGCCCCGCGTACTCGCTACTCCCTGGCTATTTCGCTATGTGCTTGGCTCCTTTGCTCTAATCTTCTGAGGTGAGATTTCCCATATGTTGGACAGTACTGCTCCTTGGGAATACCTGATATAGGGAGTTTATTAGTGACGAATGCGCTGTTTCTCTATTACCTGACTTTTTGCTTTGCACGCACCTTTTGCATGACCTACTGTGGTTTTTTTTCTGGAAACTGTTCCCTGCTGAACCAGGCTGTTTGCCTTATTTTTTGACTGGTTTCTTTTTCTATGGAGCATACTACCCCAGCTTCTCAGAAGGTATCTGTACCCCCTGGGGCGATGTCTTCTTCTTCTCGCAAAAAGTCTGGTGCGTCAACTAAAGGGCAGAAGAAGGATCCTGCCTCTCCTTCGAAATCTCCTCTACCTCTTACCCTTGAAGACCTCATGGAGGAAATAAAAGTAATGAAACCCTTTATTATGGAGACCAACGCTACACTCCAACGGATAGAAGAAAAGTGGTTTAACTTGGACTCCAGGGTGGCCGAGGTGGAGCAAAGACTGAGTGATGTTCAAGATGCCACCTGTAAGATAGAGTCTATATCTAAAGAAATCTCTCTTTTGAAACAACAAACTGAGGATTTGGAAAATAGGAATAGATGTAATAATCTTAGAATTTATGGCATTCCTGAAATGGCGTACGGGTCAGATATGATTGCTTTTCTTAAGATACATATTCCAAAAATAGTTGGTCTTAAGGAGGGCGTAAGCCTTAATCTGCAAAGAGCCCACCGCTTGGCCCTCTGTCATCTGGGTCTTCATCATTGGGTCGCCCAAGATGAATTATTGTTTTTTTCTGGAATATACTGAGTTACTAATGGTTTTGTCTTCTGCCAAACAAAGGAATCAAATGTTATGGAATGGTCAGAAAGTCTTTTTCTCCCAGGATGTGTCTCGTGCCACTGCAGCTCGTCGCAAGGAATTTCTGTCTTTCTGTCCAGCTCTGCGGTCCATGAACGCTCGATATGGCCATGTGCACACTTGTTTCTTTAAAGTAACTTACAAGGAGAGATCATTTTCCATTGACTGCCCGGAAGATCTAAGGAAATTTATCCTTCAGCGTCAAGGAGATGCTATGGAGCTGGGAAAATCCTGAACTTTTTTCCTGTCTGCAAACAAGTTCTCTTGTTCTTTATTACATTTAATGTTATTGTCTGCTTTTACTTGTATTACTGTTTAGCTGCACAAATATATTAACACTAACAGGGTTTTTCTCCTTACAGGTGTCACTTCTCTCCCTGGATTCTTCTCCCAGATGTGTTGATCCCATGTGTTCCCCAACCCTGACCTTTTGTATACAGTCTGTCGTCATTTGTTGGTAAGTGTCTGCCTGATGTTGTATTTCTATTTTCTCTACGATTTTTATTGTTACACTTGCCAGTTCTTCTCCAGCCGCTTTCTTTCCCTAAGTGTATCCTTTGACGGTCTCTGTGGTTCTGTCTTCCACCTTTGGTCAACTTTTGTCTGCTGTCCATCTCTCTCTTTTGCGCATTTCTCCACCCCTCCTTATTATTGTTGAACCCCTCAGGGTTTCTCAAATACATCAATGGCTGAAGTCATTGGGCTTCTTGTAATCTTTTCCTTGTTTATTCATTATTCCTTGTATCCTCTTCTCTCTATCTTTCTCCCTTTTTCTACTCTCCTTTTATATTCCCTTTTTGTGGATGTTTGCCCCCTACTTTCCTTTCTCTCCCTCTTTCACTTACCTCTGATGTTCATTTCACTTTTTGTGTATCAAATATCTGTACCTTGTACCTTTTCTTATTGCAAGTTTCTCTTTATGGTGGTTCTTTATTTTCCATTTACTGTATTCAAGCTGTTATCAATTTTAGAATGTCTATGGTTATTTCTAATGCCTTTTCCTTTTTTCTATGACTGGTAATGTTTGCATTGTGCCGTGGAATGTGAAGGGTCTACGCAACCCTATAAAGAAACAAAGAGTTCTTACGCATTTATCTAGACTACAATGTAAGATTGCAATGCTGCAAGAGACGCATCTTACTGAAAGTGATATAAACTATCTCAAGAAGCATTGGGTGGGTCATGTTTACTGTTCCCCTGCTGAAGAAAAAAAGAATGGTGTGGTGACCTTATTTCATAAGTCTCTTTCCCTAACTATTGAATGGGAGGAGAAGGATGCTGATGTAGATGGCTTCTCCTTCATGTTGTTATTGACGGCATTTCATTTTCCCTCCTTAATATTTATGGTCCCACTGGTTTAGATGCCCAGTTTTGGCAACACATGTCACATGTCCTACACTCCTGTACAGACCCTAATCTTCTCGTTGGTGGAAACTGTAATCAAATTATGGATCCTTTTACTGATAGGAAATCTGTTTCCAGATATGTTCCTAACAAAATGCAAAACACTTTTGCAAGCTCTATCCGGTCTAGAGGTTTGGTTGATGCTTGGAGGATTTACAACCCAGACAATTTGCAATTCACTTTTTATTCTCCCACACATCATTCCAAATCTAGGGGAAAACATGGCAGCCAGCTAGCGTGCAGGTCGCGGGTGAGCCCGGAGAGTGCATTGGCATAATAGCAAGTTTTTTTTGACGAGATGAGAGGAAAATAATCACCAACTGAGATTACTCACCGGTACATCGGTGCATGTGGAGACCTGAGTCGGGGGCAGCTAGGAGTTGAGAGCCGATAGGGGTTCCCTCTCTTTGTTCCTCTGGTCGCGGTGACAAGATTCAGCAGCACGGCGGCAGAGCAGCCGTGGGCGAGGGCGGCACCGGAGCTGTGCAGGGGACGATGCGCTGCGATCAGGATTCCCTTCCGGGGCAGAGGAGGAGGAGGCAGGGAAAGCGGAATCAGTCCTGGAGAGGTCGGTAGCAGTGTGCTGACAGAGACCGACTCAAGCACTAGAGATAGTGCGGGACCTCCAGTTCAATCGCCAGTTACGGAGCTACCCCAGGAAGGGGCTGTAGAGTTGGAATACACCAGCGCTAGATCGGGTAAGGGGAGAAAAAAGGCGCAGAGGGGGGGGCTTTGGTGCAGCAGGGGTGAAGGGAGTTTCCAGGTACACCCTCAGAAGCACTGGGGCTGGTAATACTCTGGCAACTGCAGCTTCAACGAGGGCTATATTTCAAGCAGAGAAGGAAGTAGGGGAAAGAGTGGAGGAGAGTAAGGAGAACAAGGCAAAACAAGTGAGTAGGGTCAGACTGGTAAAGGAGACTTCGGTTAAAGAGGCGGTAACGCATAAGAAAATAATTTTTTAAAAACCTATTCTTGAACAGAAGGTAAGGGTCACCCCCTCACTTAGGACCTACTTTAAAATCTTGCCAAAAACCCTCATCCTCAGTGACAGTGTCCTAACCGACAGTAGTAAGATGGAGTGGAAGGGGCATCAGGAAGATCTGAGTAAGGAGCAAGGGATAACACGCAATACTGTAGAATTGCAAAATATGGGAGATTGGTTTAAGGATGTAAACCCTAATCGCTATCAGGTCCTTGCCCCAGATACTGTAGACACTGTGGAGACCCCAGTAGCTGCAGGGGGAGTATTTCCACTCTCTAGCCCGAAGGTCTCAATTACGCCCTGTAGTACTCTAGAGGGACACTTTACAAGCTCCAGGGGAGCGCAGAGCGAGAAGGAAGCAAACGAGCGAGGAGATGGAGAGGAAGTAGGAGTCGGTTCTAAAAACTCGGATAAAGAAGATGTTTCCATTAGCGCTCTGCTC
Source organism: Calotriton arnoldi (assembly GCA_963921515.1). Classification (NCBI taxonomy): domain Eukaryota; kingdom Metazoa; phylum Chordata; class Amphibia; order Caudata; family Salamandridae; genus Calotriton; species Calotriton arnoldi. Next base: position 942,761 of record CAWUFW010003758.1, read on the forward strand.
ACAACCCTTACTTTGGAAATAAAAAATCGATTTGAAGTCTCAAAAACAAACCAGAAAGAGATCAGGTCGGTGTGTGAAAGTTTGGAGAAAAAAATTGATGACTTGAGCATTAGAACAGTTATGCTAGAAGGGGAAGTAAGGGACCTTAAAGAAGCGGTGAAAGTTAATGCCGCCGAAATAGAGGGTCTAAAAACAAAAGAGAGACAACAACAAGAGAGGGTAGAAAGGTTGGAAAACTATCAGAGGAGGAATAATCTGAAGATTTTAAAAATCCCTGAAGGCAAGGAGGGGGAGGACATCAAATCCTATATAGTCCAGTTGATTAAAAAGGAGTTACACCTTGAGGAGACAGAAAAGGAGATTAGTAAAGACATTCAGAGGATTCACAGAGACCCCTACAGACTCAACCCAAACAGGACCAAGCCCAGGAGAATTTTAGTAAATTTCCTCACGTACACCTTAAAGGAGAAGATCTTGTCTAAGGCCTTGACTAAAAAGACAATGGAGATTGATGGGGTTAGATTTGAAGTCAGATCAGACGTGTCGAGTGTAACCTCCAATAGGCAGTGGGAGTTAGGGAAGAGAATAGAACCACTAAGGAAGCTTGGTGCGTCGGTACAGTTAAAGTTCCCAGCTCTGTTGAAGGTGAGGCTTAATAATAAAATGCATACCTTCCGTTTTGTTGAAGAGGTGGATAAGTTTATTGAAAATCTGCAGCCTGGGCGTTAGCAAATGAGGCTACAGGAGGTTAGCAATGATGATTCTGGAAAACTAATTCTAGATACCGGTGTATTAAATAAGTTATTTTGTTTCCTTTCTTTTCACGTATAGGTTTCACTAGTGGTGTTTGAAGCGCACTCGGGGGGTCACCCATAGGGCTTTAGCCATGAAAAGCCAGGGAAGGGTTTTCCATGGGGGGGGAGGGTGCAGGTAGCACAGGGGGGGGAGCATGTGGGAGAAAAAAAAGAAAAATATTCCTCAATTGTCGCGTTGGCATTTAACTTACATCCAACTGTCAATTGTAAGATGGACCTTATAGGGGATGGTTAAGAGAGGAACAAATTAGATAAAAAATGTATCTTGGAATGTGAATGGTTTGCGGGTAAGGGGAAGACGGGAGAAAATACTACAGTATTTAAGGGACTGTCCTGCGCAGATTATTATTATGCAGGAGACTCATTTAACGGAGACTGACAGTCGGGAGTTTTTTAAGGTTAAAAGGTAGATTTCCCAAGCAATTTACACAAAGCAGTTGGCAGTTACTAAAGGTTTGGCGGTCTTGGTGAAACAGGGGATGAATATCTCGGTAGAAGGTAGTGTTTCAAACATTGCGGGTAGGTGGCTTGTGGCAAAATTAAAAATCCACGGGCACAATTACACGTTGGTGGGTTATTATGGCCCGAATCAAGACGACACAGGCCCTTTAGAAGCTCTATTTACCGAGCTATTAAACTTTTCTGACCCGATTATCATGGCAGGAGATTTTAATGCCGTAATGGACCACAGGTTAGATAGATCCCTGAATAGTAGAGCAGCGGTAAACCCCAAAATGTCTGCTTTGATACAACAAGTGATGATGCAATTGGGTCTTTGCGACATCTGGCGACATAGGGCAGGCCCTCAGAAAGGTTTCACATTTCATAATAAGAAATACAGACATCACTCTAGGATCGATTATTTCCTAATTGATAGTAAGCTAAAGGACCAAGTATTAGATATTAATCACATAGGGGTACATCTCTCAGATCATTCAGCAATAATACTCCATATAAAGCTGGGTGAGGGGGTGGTTCAACCAAGATGGACATCAGATCGCACAATCCTATTAGACAAAGAGACTCTAGATAATTTAAAAGAAGAGACAAAGGAGGTTTTTGACAGTAACTTGGGTTCGTCTTCGATTGGCATAGTTTGGGACTCATATAAAGCTTACTTGAGAGGCAGATTGGGTACTTTAGCGGCAGCAAGAAGGCGATCATATCGTAAAAAGATACTAGTATTAGAAGAGCAAATCCGGACAGTTGAAAATTACTTGATTAACTCTAACAATCAGGGAGATCAGGATACCAGGTTGAGCGAAATAATGGAAACAAAGACAAAACTGTCAGCAATTATACAAGATAGGGTCAGGAAAAGATGGGAGACAAGTCGGCTGGCCCACTTTGAATATGGTGAAGGTTGTAGTAAGCTATTAGCCTGGAAAGCTAAGAGTGATCAAGTGAGAAACATGATTAAAGAGACCAGGTGCGAGCAAACAGGAACATTACATGGAGATAATCAGGCCATTGAACTAGCCTTTTTTAGACACTTTGGTAAAGTATACCAGGAGGATCTGGACGTCACAGAAGAAGAGGTGATGAGCTGGTTGAGTCAGAACCTTGCTGATCCTTTAATAGGAGAGAAAAGTGAACAGCTGAATGAGAGGATAAACTTCGGAGAAATAGAAAAGGCAATTGGGGAGGGGAAGAAAGGGAGGGCACCCGGACCAGATGGTCTGCCCCATGAGGTTTATAGGGCCATGGCCGGTATATTAAGCCCCACTCTGATTGAACTTTTCAATGCAATTTTCTTGACTGGAGCGGAACTACCGGATTCTTGGAAAGAGGCTACCATCACATTAATCCTGCAACCTGGTAAATGCCCCAAGAACTGTGATTCTTATAGGCCTATATTGCTTTTAAATTGCGATTATAAACTTTTTGCAAAAACCATAGCAGAAAGGTTAAATAGGGTCATGCCATTGCTTGTACACGAGGACCAAAAGGGGTTTATCCGAGGAAGAACGTTGAATGAACTGACATATACCCTTATAGGATCCATAGTCCTGGCCACTACCTATGGGCTCCCTTTAGCAGTAATGGCATTAGATGCCGCCAAAGCATTCGACCGTGTCAATTGGGTTTATTTAAAGGCTCTGGCTAAATCTTTCAACTTGGGTCCTAATGTTTGTAGAATTCTGGATGGAATTTATACTGCACCCGTAGCCAGGGTTCTAGTCAATGGGGTCCTGACAAAGCCTGTTCGGATTACAAGGGGTACGAGGCAAGGCTGTCCCCTGTCCCCTCTACTTTTCGATTTATACATTGAACTGTTGGCTAGAAGATTCAGGAACAACGCAGAGATTCTACCATTCCAATACAACGGCTGGAGCAAAAAATAGGTCTATATGCAGATGACATCTTAATTTTGACTAACAACATACAGAGAGCATTGAGGTGTGTTCTAAAAGTAACAGCTGACTTTGGGAAAATCTCAGGGTACGATATTAATAAACAGAAAACGGAGTTTATGGCCTGGAACTCTGAGGTACCTAGGGGTTAAGATCACAGATGATATTGCAAAACTTACAAAAGAAAATTTTGAAACAGTTAAGAAAGAGGTGGGTGTCTTGTTGAAGAACTGGGTACATCTTCCGTTAACTCTGTTTGGTCGAGTTAACCTTGTAAAGATGGTAATTCTCCCAAAATGTACTTTCCTTTTTGAGTCCATCCCCCTACCTTTTCATAAAGAGTGGTTTGTAAAAATGCAAAGTCAGATTAGTTCTTTCATTTGGTCATCTAAAGGGCCACGGATTGCTTGGAAAAAGCTGAGAAGGAGGCTGGAGAAAGGTGGGCTAGCATTACCTGATCTGCTTTTTATTCTTGGTCTTTTCTATTAAAGAAAGGTAGAATGCTTTTGGACAGACCCACAAAATCGGAGATTGGCAAGTTTTTTGAGGTATTGCTGAAGAAAGAAAGCGGGGGGGAATGTGGTTTCATGTATAAATATGCAGATCCAAAATACTTTTAAAAAGTCAGGCTGAAGATCTTAAGGGGCATGGCTGAGACCTGGTATAAAATCAGGAAGGGTATAAAACTGCCATATTTCAGTCAGTTTGCCCCCATTTGGGACTCTCCGGGCTCACCAGAATGGACAAAGGATGCGTTGGCTATTCCACTAAGGGAGGCCGGCATATTAAGGTGGAAGCATCTTTTGCACGAAGACCGCTTGGTTACGTGGGAATAGTGTAATCAGAAATTTGGCCAAAGAATTTCAAGATTTAAACATCTTCAGGTTCAGAGCTGGTATCAGGCCTCAGACATAAAAATAAGCGAACACAATGAATTTGAGGAGAGACTTTTGTCTGGGGTCGTTCCGAAAAAAGAAATTGCATTATGCTATTGGCTGATGATAGAGATGGAAGATGGGGATTTTACTCTCCCGGTGGATCTATGGGGAAGATGCTTGCCGGTGACTACTCTGGAAGATCAATGGCAAGTATCTATGTCTATCTTGTACAAAACAGTAAAACCTGCATACCTGAGGAAGAATCATTTATTCACCATTCACAGGGCCTACTGGACTCCCAAAAGACTATCTAAGTTCGGGAAAAGAGGAGAGATATTGCATGTCCAAAGTGTGGTAGCATGAAGGAAGATGACCTCCATATGTTTTTATACTGCCCAAAGATTCAGTCATTCTGGGAGGCTTTGATTAAAGTATTGTCAAATTCCTTGAAGGTACAAATCAAGGTAAGCATTTTATTAGTTATTTTTTGAGGTTTGGATCCGCAAATTGTAAGTAATAATAACAATGCAAAGTTGGTTTTCTATGCTATTCTACTGGCCCGTAGAGAGATCTGTAGACAGTGGGTGTCACAGGCCCCACCAAGGTATGAGGACTGGTTAATCTCTGTGAGGAATGTGGCTAATTTAGATATTTCAGACAAGGGGCAAAGAAGATATGAATTTTGGACACCCCTCTTGAGTTGGTGTGAACAACTAGCAAGACCATTAGATAAGGGGTCCAATGATTAAGACTTTCTCCGCCTCGGCTGACACCTTTCTCTAAGAGAGCAGGTTCCCTCGTAGAGATTGTGTGCTTGGGGAAAAATAAGGGGGCGGTCACAACCCAAGGGCGATAACATGTGAACCCACTTCTCACACCTGCTTCAGCAAATGAGGTTTTGGACATTTCAGTTGGAAATGCAAGTGAAATGGTGTGAACGAGGCAAATGACGACAAAAAAATAAAGAAAAAAAATTATTCCAAATCTAGAATTGATTACATTTTTGTGACCCCTCAACTCCTTACTAACTTAATTCATGCGGAAATCGTATCCATACTTATATCCGATCAGGCACTGGTTTCTATTGATATAGATCTCCCATCCGAACCCTCTAAACCTCGTCGGTGGCGTTTTAATAACTATCTTCTCAAGGATCCTATTTTTGTGGAACATTTCAAAAAATTTCTAGTGGACTACTTTCATACTAATACTACCCCTGACATACCATTTCACACTGAATGGGATGCTTTTAAGGCAACGGCCAGAGGATATATTATTGATTATGTTGCTGTTAAGAGGATAAAACTTCTCAAGGATTCCTCATCTTTATTAATGTCTATTAAGCAACTCGAACATGCTTATTACACTTCTAATAATGAGGATACTCTTAAACAACTAATTCAGGCCAAATTTAATTTCAATATAAATTCTACAGAGGAGGTATCCAATGTTTTATTAAAGATCAACTCTAAATGTTATGGTGGGCGTAACAGAGCAGGTAAATTGCTAGCGAATTATTTGAAGGTTAAATCCCAAAAATCCAAAATAGTCAGCATCATTGATGATAAAGGTATTAACCATCTTAAAGATGAAGAAATGTTGCTTTGTTTTGCAGAGTTTTATAAAAATGTATACTCTCCTGAGTCCTCTCCTTCAGACACCGCTCTGGATGCATTTTTTGACTCTCTTTCTCCCTGTTCTTCCCCCTCACCGGACTGCTCTTTTCTTGACCAAGACTTTTCTTTATCTGAGATTAAGTGCGCTTTGGCTCAACTACCCAAAGTTAAAGCTCCTGGTCTGGTTGGTTTTACAGCTGAATTCTCTTGCTTTTCGCAGATTCTTCTCCCACATCTCCTCTCCCTATATCGGTACTTCATTTCCCAGAATGAGGCTCACAGCGCTTTCCTGGAAGCAATGATATGTTTGATTCCAAAGAAGAACAAAGACCCCTCATCTTGTGCTAATTATCGCCCTATTTCTCTTATAAATTTGGATTGCAAAGCTTTTGCTAAAGTGTTAGCTCTTCGCTTTAATCAGGTAATTCCCGACATGATTGGTATTGAACACACTGGGTTTGTTAGGGGGAGAACTTTGGCTGACAATTCTAGAGCTTTTTTCAACATTATACATCTTGCATCCAAGAGTTCCTCCCCTTTAGCTGCTATTACCCTAGATGCTGGAAAAGCTTTTGATCGCCTTCATTGGCTTTTTATGATGCGGGCCCTTAAATGGCATGGTTTTTGCCCTGTTATTCTGTCTCTTATAAGCTTGCTTTTTTCTTCCTAAACTACTTTGGTTTTTGTTAATGGATTCCAATCCCCTTATTTTACCCTTCATAGGGGCACACATCAAGGTTTTCCTCTCTCTCTTTTACTCTATATACTATCTCTTGAACCCTTTCTTCATTCTTTACGACACTCTCCCCGATACCGGGGTTTTCTTTACAAGAACACTGAAATCAAATTCATAGCTTATGCTGATGACATTTTGTTATACGTTTTGGATCCCTTAGTTTCCCTACCTGCTTTTACAGACCTTTTATCCTCATATGCTACCTTATCGGGCTATAAATTAAATTTCACAAAATCTGAGGTAAATAAATACTGCTTAAAGGATATGTTCGCGGATAAGGGTTTTAAGTGGAACTCTAATCATATTACATGTCTGGGGATTAAATACTCTTCCTCATTTGCAAAGATGATTCAACTCAATTTGGATGATGTCCTACAAACAGTGCTTCAGATGTCAGAGAAATGGTCTCCCTCATACCTATCTTGGCGGGGTAGGTTGGATACAATCAAGATGAGGATGCTTCCTGTTATTAATTTTTATCTGGCTATGCTACCAGTTTAGATTCCTTTAAGAATGTTAAAATCCCTTAACAGTGCTCTAGGAAAGTTTTCATGGAATAACAGAAAAGCACGTATTTCTTTGTCTTCTTTATCTGCACCTAAGGATAGGGGTGGAGTCAATTTTCCGAACTTCCGTCTGTATCATTCTTCGTTTTTAATACGTCAAATTTTACCTCATCTCTCTTCTTCTGCGGACACTCCCTTAACGGTCTGGCATATATTGGAGGATTCCTTGGTTTGGCCTTTTTCTTTTTCATCATTGGCTAACTTTCCACGCCCTCCACGTTCCTTTAAATCACCCACTACTTTATTTTCCATATTGGTTATTTACCATTTTCTGGAAGGATTGGGTAACCAAGGAGATAGTTCAAGTTAAACATTGTTTCGAGGTACGCACCCTCTTTCTTCATGTGAAGTTCAGTCTAAATTCGACCTACCCGCTGCCTCCCTTCTTAAATATGGATCCTTAAAAATGATCCTCATTCAACAGTTTTCTCTTCTTTCCCGATCTTCCCCTCCTCCACTTGATCCCCCTTTAGAGCCGCTGTCCATCTCCTCCTCCCTCCGGGCCTCCCATATTTATAAATACCTTCATTACTCTCTTCCGAATCGCCCTAAGTGCAAGGTTGAGCTTTTATGGGAACCAGATCTCCAACATACTTTTTAGGTACACACTTGGAACTCCATCTGGTCTCGAATACATCATACATCCTGCAATGCTAGCACCACTTAGACTCTTTATTTCTTTTATCATAGGCTGTTTTTAACCCCAGCGTCTATCTCTAAGTACAAACCCAGATCTTCACACACTTGTTGGACCTGCTCAAACACTCATGGCACTTATCTACACTCTTTTTTTTATGTCCAAGCATTACCTCTTTTTGGATACAGGTTTGTAAAACTATTTCCTCTATATGTGCTATTAATTTTCCATTCGTGATAAAATCTATATTTTTGGGAATTTGGTCTGGTGCTGGTAAGTTGGGGTTGTTTTCTGATTTATTACTTTCTATCGGCTTTCAAATTATTACTTTTAACTGGAAGGACGCCACTAAAGTCACTTTTACAGGTTGGTGGAACCTTCTCTGCCATCATCATAGGTTGGATGCTCACCATGTCCTTTGGAAAGAAACGTTTTGGTCTCCGCTTACTGATTACTTATCCTCTCATCCAACACAGATCCAGGATAGTACCTCTGTTTTTCAACCGCCATGAGTTTTCCTGTTTATTTTTCCTATATTGTTCATAATAAGGTTTTTACTGTGTCATTTAATGGCTTTTGTTATGGATTGTTTTTGGTACAGTTGTTGATTCTTCTTTCTCTCCTTGCTTTCTCCTCTTCCTTTCTTCCTCTCCCCTACCTAGAAAATATAAAATGATTTTTCATTAAGGTACCTTTTCCCTTATGGTTTTTCTGCCTTCTTTGACTAGTAATGCTAATATATTATGTGACACTGTTATTTTGGTTATGTATTTTTTGTACTATTTTATATTGTGTTCTTAAGATCGTTCCTGAAAGATGTATCTTTGTTTCTTATATATTTCAATAAAGCTTTCGTAAACTAAAAAAAATATTTAAAAAGACCTCATACATCCTTTCTGGTAGGACAAGGATAACTGAAAAGTGGCATTCCATGGTGCTATTCACAAGCTTAAGTAGCAATCCCCTGCTGCACCTGGTTTTATTGAAAACCAAAGAGAAGCAAGTTTAAATCAACAGAGTTTTGATTATTTTACAGATCATAAAAAGGAGGCAGTGCCATACGTGGAACAAGATTTCAGACCAGTCACAACTCTGAGTACTCAGCTTACAAAGACTTTACTGTGAGGCTCACCTGGATATACTGCAGGGACGAAATGGATGGAAGTGATGCTAGGTCCCAACTTCCCTCACCTACCTCCTTCGCCCAACTAGGTCAAAGCAAAAGAGGGAAGGTGGTGAAGGAGGGAAACAAAACAAGGGAAGGAAGAACGGGTTGACATCCACTGGTTCTTCTGTGGGATGGTCTCCAAAAAATCCTAAAGGAGAAAACACAAGGTAAGTAACTAATCTAGTGTACAAGGAACTGGCTATACATTAACCCCCCCCCACTTCTAACAAGATACCTGTAAATGAATATGTTGATTATGTGTGGGGGGAAACACTCCCATGGACTGTAAAACACTCCCAGTATCTAAAATAGGAAGGACAATGTTCAGTAGGTAGAAGGACTGCGGAAATTTGACATAAAACAAGAGATGAACAATACTACACAAACCTATGATAGAAGCACCATAGGAGCACATAGGACCCTTTAAAAAATAACCATCCATTACTCCTGAATTAGGGAAAAACCAAAAAACTCATTTCCCAGAACAGGAGAAGGCATGGAAAAAATAGGGCAAAAAGAGGACAGGGTCACTTAACACAAAACAAGTGGGTTATATGCTTCTGTTAATATTACTTCTCTTTTTCCTTTGCAGCAAGGAGAGGTTTAGCAGCAACAAAGAAGACCACTCTTCTAAATATATAACCATCAGATAAGTGGGGCCTTCCTTTTAAATCAAATAAGTAATAAATAATGTGGAAAACGAAATCACTATGATTCTTTACAACCCTTGCTTTTCCTTGTCTTTCAGAGACAAGCTGCCAGGAAGCCAAGGGTTAAAGGACTGAGATGCCCAGGAAACAAGGTTGCCGGCCGGCAAGAAGCTGCGTAACAAAAGTGCTCCGGAACAGCACCAGAGAACCCAGGAAGGAGAAGGAATGCTGGAGAGGCCCAGCAAGCCACAAGCGAAGCGACGACAAGCAGGAAACAGCAGTCAAAGGATTGCAGGTAGGTGCAGCAAAACGGGCGGAGGCCTGTCGGGATCCGTGCTGGAACGCGAAGCGCGTTACCAAAGTGGATCCCTCCCTTAAGTACTCCTCAGGTGCAGCCCTCGCCTGCTGACAGAAAACAGCGGGCGGGGCTCGCGTCTACGTACTTGAACGCGGGAAAGAAGCGCTGCCGCAGGCAGCGCGCCCGTGAGAGCACAACATTTACTTTGAGTAAGTGTTACATACTTTTGTAGTGCTCCTGATTTACTCTCCCCCCCGGGTAGTCTGGGGGTACTGGGCAAAACTGTCCCAACTTAGGACTTTTGCCACTGGAATCCAGTGTCCACTTATACAGTGCGGGCAACTGTTCTGTAGACCCCCAACTGGGAATACAGTACCCCTGGTTAGCATTTGACTCTCAGGTCAGCAAGGCAAAGGCATCCAAGGTTTTCTCAGGGGAGTCGATAAAGACTAGAGACTCAGAACTCAGCAGTGCAACAAACAACACAATTTGCGGTGAGATCTTCTAAAGGGCCTCACAACCTATAGAGTGTGCATACTAATAAAAGTTTACACAGGTCTAGTAACCCACTAAAGGCCTGATTATGAGTTTGGCGGTGCGGGAGCAGGACCGCCCCGCCGATGCACCGCCAAACCATGTTCGCACCGCCCGCCATATTATGACTTTTTCAGTCACTGGTGGGCGGTTCTTTGGCGTTCCAATGGCGGTGCCTATAAAATTGGCGCCACCATGGGAACGTCAAAGGCAATACCTGCACGGCATGGACTGGTGTAGTCCATGCTGTGCAGATACTGGGGTGCATGCACACAGGGGGGCACAACATGGCCCTGTAGTGCCCCTTTGTTTCGTCTCTGCCACAGTTTTCAGGGCGGAGGAACAGCCATGAAAACTGGGGCGGAAAGGAAACTCGTAATAGGCTTGGCGGGACCGCAGCGGTCCCGCCAAGCATATTGCAGCCTCAAGATTGCCGAGCCACTGCCAGGGATCTCTGATCCCTGGCGGCTGCGGCTGTGCAATGGCGGTTTGACCACCCTTGTTGTAATAGGGTGGTCGGAAGGCCGCCACCGCCATGCCCCCGCAAGTCCATGGACCATCAGACTTGTAATCAGGCCCTAAATGTTCCCTTTCCCCCTTGAGCTAAAGGCACCTCTAATGGTCTGTGCACCAGCAATACAAAATCCCTAGAAACACAACACTGCCCACAACATGAGGCGTGCAGTGATCAAAGGGCAGATCTACTGGCTTTTTCAATGTGCCACATAACAATTAAAGGCAAAATATAAACTCAAACAAACTGCAAAATATTACTCATGATCTTTCAAAATGTTACTACATTTAAATGACATAAGAAAGCATTCGGCTTGATTAACTCAAAATGCACATCTCAAATAAGCTTTCAATATTCAATCATAAGAGTATCTGAGGCTTTCTTCTACCTTTAGCAGGGTTGACAAGATAGCACAGGACCTATCAACAAAGACCCATGTATACCAGAGCCATAAACAAAAATCCAAGCTCCAGGAGTTCTGGATTATGATTCCAAACTCTCCCCAAGTCACATTTCCTCCAACCTAGGAGTTTTAGGGTGACAATTTACAAGTTGCTGTTCAGATCCTGTGTGGCCTGATGCTTTCCTGGCAGCGCCCTGGGCCAAGGCAACTTCGTGGTGCACCTACACTGACAAGAATTGATACCTCTAGGGCACTGGATATCCTTGGGGATAATTTTACTTATTTAGCAATATAAACTTGAGGGTAGTCAGTTTGCCCCCATGGCCCTGGACCTCTCACGGGCAGTGATATGAATTTGCTGGGAATCTTCACATTGCTGTGTGTATTCCCCTGGTCAAACATGCCTGTGTTAAGCAAGCAAGGGCTACACATGGGCAGTAGCAAAAAGTGGAGATATCTTTGACCTTTTGGGTGAATTACAATTGATTTTTGATATTTTGCTCTGGATGGTATGTTCCAGCTACGAGGAGTGTAGGTTTTAGGGCCTCTACATTTTTGCAGACATTTTTGAGCTTGTTTTAAATTAAAAGAGGGAGAACCTATGAACCAGTCCTCCAATCCTTTCAGTTCTTGGGAGTTTCAATATGCAAGCATCTTTTACAGCTCCAGAACCCAGTTGTCTCTTTACAAGAGCCCAGGGCATGGTCTCTTTCTGGGTTCCTGTCAATCTCCTTAACTGAGGGTCCTCTTTCAGAAGCACCCACTGGCCCTCAAGACTTTCCTGAACTTCCCAGGCCCCCCACTTCCAGGCCACTTGCAAGATACCTGTGTGTCCTCCAGGGGTAAGTCCAAGGGAACCCTCTCCTTCTGGATCCCAATCAAGTCCACCCTTTACTGCCCCCCTAGAGGGAGTAGGGACACCAGTCCCACTGGCCCTGGAGATAAGAGTCCACCGAGTTCCTAGAAGAACAAGTCCATTGTGTCTCTCCTCTCCAGTTAGAGGTCAAGCATATGGATGTCTTGTTTCTTCCTCTATGGGAGCTCTTCTTCTCTTAGTCTCTCCCCTGTGCAAGGAACTAAAAGTGGAAAGTTCTAGAAGGTTTACATCTATTACACATCCCAAGACACAAAATCACCCTTCCCTCTCACTCTGACACTTTCTAGTAGTAGCCCACTGGTTGGTCCACCCCCTCGCACAGCATGATGGGATTTTTAAAGATGGCAGATGTAACTTATGGTTTAGAACAGCTCTCTTCTGTGTCTTATCCAATCTTCTAACTGACCTTTTAAAATGTGTTCCTTCCCTCTAAGAGTTTATAAAGGAGCCCCAGATGTGAATTGTGCCAGAGGTTTGCCTACTCTCCTTTGTCTCTCTGAGAAAGAATGGCTAGTTTAGCCATAACATAAGTATTTGTAAAGCACATGTTCACCCAAGGGTATTGTGGCACTGAATAACAGATGTTTATTGTTACCCAGCTTGATGATACTAATTTTATCAACCTCAAAAAGATGAAAGGCTGAGTGGGTCAGCTTGGACTTGGACCTGTGACCATGAGGTTGAACACAGGCCCCTACAGTGGACTCATTAGTCCATTAAGCCACCAGACAAGTCAGGGAAGTAACAATTAATCAGTCTATGCAGATTTCTCCCACTCCCTATTTCACTACCAGGAGAAGGTATAATACCCTTTAATCGGGCTAATTGTTTGTGGAAGACTTTATTCACCTTCTCACTAGCAAAGTAAATCACTTGGCACAGAAGAGTAGTTCAAAGTTTGAATCTCATTAATGACTCACTCAGAGAAATACTGCAAAACCCACAATATGTGATAAGGTGCAAATATGAGCAAGTTAATATTATATTTGCACTTGGGACCTCTTTAAACATAGAGAATGTGTTTTTAATCATTTCTCTATGTGCCAATGCAAAGTTAATATTGTGGTTCAACTTTCACCTAAAGTAAGAAGGCAGTAAGGCACCACGGACTTAATATAAAGCAGTATCGACTTACATTCTAGTTAAAAAGATATGAACACATTATTTTTGGATATCCAGTTAAATTGTAAGGCTACTGTCTGTGGCAGGCTACATGTGCACAGAATGATACAGAGCTGAGTTAAACAGAAGTCCTACTCACTCAGTCCGCACACTTATACACACCTAAGCAAATGTCTTTTCATGTAACCAGCTCAGAGCCACTTCTGCCAGATGAACACTAGCAGATCTTATTTTAAAAGGCAGGCAAAGTTGGTTAGCACTCAAGATGGTTTTACAGAAGCTAATAGTAAGTAAGAGAGAGTCAATTATTGAAACTCACTCACAGTAGAGATCCGAAAAACAGGTGGCCTGAAGCAAATAAATCTAGAGGGGTTTAATCAGGACAGAGCCCCTTCTCTTACAGTGAGAGCAACATCTTTGTGAATAGGCTCTGATATATTTGAGGCGATAGAGAAAGATTTCTCATAACAAATATATGTTCTTCTGAATTTGAGGAATATTTTCCACTGTAAACACTCCTAGATAACTGGGCCCAAATATAATATTTTTCAGACAACTGCCAAAAAAGCAGTTCTGATGTGTGTGAACAATAAAAAAACTATGCCGCTCTGGATTTACAGTGTCACCTGCCAATGATGTAATCGGTGGCGCTCACAGAAAAAAAGAGTGCTTAGGATTACGCACAGCCTTGTGCCATGGCGCAAAGATCATCGAGCAGTGTTGCAGGTAAGATTTGTATAAATGCTAACCGCTGGTAAAACTTGCTGAGCAAAAGCAGTTGCAGAACAGTAATCCTCATTAGATCTGGCTTTCATGTGAAAAAAAGATGTAACATCTATGTGCCCTACACAAACTACCACTTTCCTTCTTGTTTGTGCCCGGTTTCACTTAGTGGTAACCCGGGACGGGAAGGCGAAGCCGGACCCGATGGGGGCCCGGGTCAAACGCCGTCCGGGGGCGGGAAGCCCTTCCCCCCATTTGCATCACGGCTAGTAAAAGGGCGACCAGGATCGGTCCCCCAAGGGCAAGCGCGAGCCTCCCCAATCAGGGGTCGAGCAAGTTAGGGCGAGGGGTGGATAAAAAGGGCCAGCAGGTCACAAGGAAACACAACCACCCCCCCCTCGTAAAGGAGAGAGAAGAATGCCACCCACACCAAAGGGAAGCGGGCGTCGCAGCCGCAAGGGTAGAGGTGAAGCGGAACAAACAAAAGGAAGGTAGTAAAAAGAGAGAACTTACTAAAAGGTAGATGGAAAGCTCTCACAGTGTCCTTGGGATGCCTCACAGCAGGGGCACTGAGGGAGCCAAGGGGCGGCGTGCCGCCATAAAAAGAGTAGATGTGATGCTCCCGCAGGACCCTTGGGATGCCTCACGGCAGGGGTACCGAGGGAGAAAGATGCAAGGGCTCAGCCACAGGAAAGAGAGAGTAGATGCTCAAGTAAGGTCCTTGGGATGCCACACGGCAGGGACCCCTGGGAGCAGGAAGGGCCCACGAAAGGGTACAGGGTGAGTGGAATGGCACTTGCAGCCCGGGCAGGTCCAGACGGACACCCTCCAAGTCAGTAGCAAGTTGAAGACTAGACCCCCGAATCAGAGGCCCAGACAGGGGGTCCCTCCCCTCCCGGGAAATTGAGGAGGCTGGGTCCATACTGAGAGCAAAAACAAGGGGAAAGACTAAGAAATGTAAATGTGTAGCATGGACATTAAATGAACAGTTGCTATGACCATGAATGTTGCAAAATGTATAAACATGTGATGTTGAATAAATTGCGACCTTTTAAGGAACCAAAAGCACATTCTCAGTGGTGATTTAAGGCTTAACAGGAACGCAGTTTGATTGGAGGGAGGGGGGGGCGACTCGCCACCTGGAGGGGGTTTTAGGTTTTGATGCAAAGCCAGGTTAAAAATCTTAGCTGACCTGAGTTTGCATTCTAACGATCATTTGATAACTTTCAGCCAACCCTCTCCTCCTCTGTAAAACCCATTGGATTCACAATTAAGAACAATTTAGTACCACAAATCAATACATATTCTAAATTTGAAAATTGCTTTGTTTATTCTCTGAAGAAAATTAAGCATCTCTTGACTTCCAAACTGTTCAGAACTGTTTCCCATGCGTTTATCTCTTGATTGTACAATGGCATTGCAGAATGTGTGAGGTGTCTCATATACCTCCTTCTCCTCTGTCAAGACAGTGTTCTATGCCACATTATCACTGAACTCTTTGAAAAGGAAATGTGATCACATCTTTCCAGTGCTGAAGGAACTTCATTGACTGCCCATCTAACCCAAAATAAAGTTTGAAAGAGCACACTGACTCACAATGCTCTTAACCAGTGGTTCTTATCCTGTGGTCCAAGGACCTCAGTGGGTCTGCGAAAGCTACTCAGGAGGTCCGTGACTGCTTAGAAAAATAAATAAGACTAGCAGATTAATAAAGTGTACATAAATAAAGAAGCAAAATTGAAAATTTTAAAATCTTCCGTAGATATGAAGGAATTTGAAATTGGAGACTATTAACTTGGAACACTCAGATAGATTCTTGGGAGCAGTGCAAGTGCATCAAACAGCGTATAGTTTGAACGATGGGTAGTCTCAATTGAATTTAGAAAACTTCACATAAAAATTAAAATTGTGATTCTTTTATATATGTTTGTGAATTAAGGAAAATATTTAATCATTTACGCATTTGTTTGCTAAATGAATGTTTCTGCATTTTTGTGTGTTATTTTGCCGTTCAAATAATTGAAATTGCTTAGGCCATGGTACCCAAATTTGAATAACGACTCAGTGGTGGTCCTTAGATTCCAATAATGATTCAGTTGGGGACCTCAGATTCCAGTAATGATTAAGTGAGGGTCCACAGAATTCAAAAGGTTAAGAACCACTGCTCTAAACTTAGGTACCTTCCCTCCATGGCATTACTACTTATGATTTCTGCAGATCTGAAGGGCCTTTTTGAAGAATTTGATTAGTTTTGTATATTGTTTCCCAAACTTTCAGCTGCAATTAACTTCATCAATTGGTAACACATCTTTTTTGGTTCAGAGATTATAATTTTTTATTCTGCATACACTTTTCAGTAGTTTTTCAAAGTTAGATAGTTTAGAGGTGTGGGGGCAGCCCAGGAGACACAGTGTGAGGGGGGTGAGCACATCAAACAATAAATAGACAAATACAACAAATGCAAGTACAGAAACTCTTCTTTTATCCTTTCTTTGGTCTCTCTGTACTTTTGTCAAGTCTCCCACACATTTTCATATTTTTCAGTACAATTTTTACCTTCCTAGTCACTCTTTTCAGCCAGCATACACCAGTGCATCTTAATTTCCCACTCTGGCACTGCTGAAGTTTCTCGCTACCCCTCTGTCTGGTTACCTTTCTCCTTGCCACTACCAGTTCTACTTTGTTAAATGTTCTGGTATATTTAGGAGAGTACCCTCCAGACTAGATTCCCTGTACTGTTATTTTATAGTTCTCACTTAGAGTGACGTGCTATTTCTGGCATGTAGTTTCTTGCTTTTCCTAGAATCTCTCAAGTTTGGCTAAGGACATAGGGCCTGATTACAATCATGACAGTCTGACTGCTTTTACCACCATTGCAGTGGCCGGGTGAATGCCACCAAGCTGGCGGCATCCTGACAGCGCATTATGGGTAAACTACCAGGCTGGTGGTGTGTTGGTGGCGGTCTTGAGGCAGCGGCATGCTTTGGCTCACAGAGTGCACCTGAAGGCAATGCCGCTGCACTGCAGCACCTGCACTGTCATGCGCACACGGTTACCATGTCTTCTAATTCTCTGAAGTTCTCCATGCCTATTTCTTTCTCAGTTTGGACAGTGTGTATTAGAGGCACTGTTAACTTGTGTTTTGTACAGCAGAGGTGCATATATTCTATTGTCTGCTAGTGTGAATACCCGGATTTCTTCAAAACTTCATTTTTATTATTTAGAAGATCTGTTTTGGGATTCCATATATGTACAAATTTAGGTAGAAACATCATTTTGTATAGTATTTCTCTTCCCATTAGTGAAAGGGGTAACCTCCTCCAGTACTGTACTTTCGTTTTGAAGTAATCTAACATTCTCTATAGATTATTCATCAGGAATTCTTGTCATCCTTGAGAAATGTATACGCCTATGTACTGCAACCAGGTGTGTGTAGTCTTAAATGGGATTCTGAATTGTGGGTTAGCTGTCCCCTTTATGAGCTGGTACATAATTGATATCCAAATTATTATTGAAAACTGTGTATCTTTTAACCATGGGAAGGATTTGTTTTAACCTTCTCAATGTGTGTTTCGGGTCTGCTATTTTTAGTAGGATATCATTCGCATAACGTTATATTCTTTCTTCCCATTCTCCCTCCCACTTCAGTCGACTTACCAGAACATCCCCTCTTATCCAGTAGGCCAGTGTTTCTAGGGCAAACTAAAAAAAGGATAGAAAAGGCTTCTATGATATGATATTGAGGTTAAACATATTGGGATACTAAAATATTGCAGCACGAATATCAAGAACAAAAATATCGACTTTACGTTCATTGGGGCCTGTTCACAAAGGTAAGCTTGCGCATGAGTAACATGTAACTTTACTCTTACACTGTTAAGTAACTTTGCTATTTTAGGCTATTCATCATTTACAAGTGTAAAGTTTCTCAAAAGTGTAGACTTACATGTCCCGCCCCCTTAATTGAGGGGATGGAACCTAATTTACAAGTGCAAATTTATTACTTGTAACTTTTCACATATAGATAGGAATCTCGGCCACCGAGGTGGGGCTCTTCTTATAGTAAGGTATAGGGAAAAGTTTAAAAGTTCATTAAACTTTTAAAAAAATAAAAATAATTTACATTAAATAGTAATGCTAACTAATTTTTATTTATATTTAAATGCAATTTATGTACAATTACAAAAATATTACAGCATTATTAACTTAATTTTAATTTTAAAATAAATAAACATTTTGTATAAATTACATTTAAAATAAAACTTTTTTTGTGCAGTTTGATAAAAATAATTTTCCATATAAATTAAAAAATATATTTTTTATTATGTATTTAAAATTATTAAAAGTGGTGTATATAAATAATTAACAGTAATTTAATTATTAAAAAAATATTAATGTTACATGTATTTTTATATTTAGGAAAAGTCAATAAAATATTTTAAAATAAATTGATAATTATGTTGCTGTTTAGAATCTTATAAGCATTAAATAAAAAGCTAATTATATTTTTAAACAGATCAAATATATTAATTTACTTTGTCATTATATCATATGGGATTTTTTTTAAGTCCCTACCTTCACTATTTGCAATGGGAGGGTGTTGCAGTAACTGTGAGTGCCATATGTGGTGCTGGGCTTATTCTAACACTGACCTGGAATATATTTTGTGTCCTTTTTGTCTGTAGTAATTATACAACTGCAGTTTGTGAATAGGAAGGGTCTTACTCTTTTGTGGGTTAATGTATGTCATTCCCTAAAATCCTCGGTAGCTGTCCTTTAATTCCTCTTTACTCCTTCCTTAACCCCTCCCCTTTAGTAGTAAATATTCCCCATTTTCCAGCCACTTCTCTTTGTCCCTCTCACATTTACTACTAAAACATATACTTACGTGTGCAGAGATCTCCCCAGTAGGAGTGGAGAGTTCTGCATGGAAAATACAGGAGAGGCAGAGACCTCCTCACGTAGGTAAGTGAGTAGCATTTTTAGTACAGTAGTAGTAGTACTATTGTAGTACTACCAATGTACTACAAAATGGTGTTTGTGAATAGGGCCTATCCGATTAAAGTAAAGTAACATCAACTTCAAGAGTATTGTGGAAGAAGATGTCAACAATACCCACAAAGTAAGCATGTATATTTAAAAAGATTTAACACTAAAAAGATTAATGTCGTAATAAATGTTTTAAATATATAAATATATGCTACAAAAAATCTAAACAGAAATGTAATACATTAAAAAATAAAATACATCTGAAACTTCAAATAAAATGTTATTTAAATAAAATGCAATAATCAAATATATTTTGAAACTAATTCCCATTACAATAATATATGGTTACTGTTCGGCAAGGTAAATTTACAAGTGAGTAAACCTATATGTGTAAGTTTGCTTCTACACTTTTCAGTTACTTTACTACTTTTGGCTAGTCACAATTTACAAGTGTAGAGTTACTCAAAAGTGTAGACTTTCATGTCCCAACACTTTGCATTCAGGGGATGGAGCCTAACTTATGAGTGTAAAGTTACTACTTGTAACTTTTGACATACAGGTGGAGGTCTCCCACACCAGGGCAGAGATATTCCAATTGAAAAGTATAGGGAAATGACCAAAAGTGTATTGAACTTAAAAATAAATTAGTAAACATATTTTATTGTTAAATGATAATGCAAATGCAAAATATTTAAAATATTTGTTTTTAATGTATAGCAAAATGAAAACATATCGAAGCATTCTATTCATCATTTGTATTTAAATATGTAAATATTTTTTAATATATTAAGTTAAATAAACATTATTTTTCTTAGATTTCAATTAAAAAAATTCCCTCCTGAAATTCAAAAGTTATATTTATTTATTCTGCAGTAAAAAAATATTAAAGGTATGTTTGGAAATAATGTAACATATTTTAGGTATTCTTAAAAAAATAGCTACATGAATATTTCAATTTAAGAAAAGGTTTTTAACATATTAAAAAACTGAAGTTTAATTTACGTAACTTTCCATAAACGTTTTTTACATTAAATTACATGTATTCATATTTTAAAAAAAGTTAAACTAGGTCATTTAATTTAAATTTAGCTCACATGGGCTTTTATTTTATGTCGCTGCCAACATTATTTTCTATGGGAGGCTGCTGTAGTACCAGTTGTTGGCAATGTGTGGTACTGGACTTACAGGTCTTACCTGGAGGACATTTATGACTGTTGTGCGTCATTTTTGGCTTTAGTAATTTTAGAAGTGCAATTTGTGAATAGCAATGGGCTTACTCGTTTGTGGGTGGGTGTATGTCCCTTTCTAAAATACTCCCTACCCATTCCCTTAAACCCTCCTTACTTCAATCTAAACACCTTCAAATTATTCTTAAATATTACCAGTTTTACAGCCACTCCCATGCCCCTCTCACGTTACTACCAATGCGTATACCTAATTGGGTGGAGATCTCCACAGTCTTAGAGGAGATATTTCTAGATAAAAGATATGGGAGGTGGAGACATAGACCTCCGCATGTATGTTAGTGAATAGTATTTTGCAGTCTGTTAGTAGTACTATTGAAGCACATCTGAAAGTAATAGAAAATGCAGTTTGTGAATAGGCCCCTATATGTATATAATTAATACTATGAACACAATTCAAATTATACAATATAAAAATTAAATCATAAATATTAAATAGAATTCTTTTTTAAATATTTTTATTGAGCGGAGCATTCGGTACATAGGATAGACATCATTCTTAAAAATCATTATTAAAAACCATTTTATACCATAGATACAATAGCTTCTTCTTTCGAGTTAAAAATTTAAAAAAAGATATGACAGTAGCAGCAAGTGACATCATCAGACCGAAATAACAATATGCAAATCATCTAATAAAGTGCAACAGCAAGGAAAGTGCAAGTGCTTTAAAAGTGCAATAATGAATAAAAAGTGCCAGTGCTTTTTTTTTTTTTTACCAAAAACTGCTACCTTTTCAACATCAATATCAATATCAAGTGTTATTGTCCCTCCTTTAACTTTTCTAGATCACTAAAAAACTTCCAATTTTTTTCAAATTTCCTAGTGGCTCCCACCCGTCTAGCGTAAGCTTCTTCAAAATTTCGGGTCCTTTTCATTTTATTAAACCACTTCAAATGAGAGGGAACTTCTCTAGATTTCCAATTCTGGAGAATTAAAGAACGGGCTACAGTACAAGAAATAAGTATAAAAAATATATCGGCCTCTGTTAACCTCATTCTGTCACTACAAACTCCAAACAGAGCAACCTCGGGCTCGAGGGGAACTCTCTTCCCAATTGCCTGCTCGATATCTGCAAAGATTGCTTCCCAGAATGGTCCCAACCGCGGGCATGCAAAAAAAATATGGTGCCATCCACCTTCCCCGTCCGCCTGACAGCGAAAGCACTTGTTTTCAACTTCCGGAAATCTTTTTTTCAAAGCTGCCGGAGTAAAATAGGAGAGCCAACGAGATAAGAAGGCCATCCTCTTGAAATTCGCTGCGCGCAGGGATTTACTTCCTAGGTGGCATAAAATTTCCCAATCCTTAAGAGAGAAAGTACATTGTGTCTCGCGGGTTACCTTGGCCAAATGGCTCTCAATCAAGGATACTTGGCCCCGGTGATGTAATAACCGGTACCAGTTCCCTACAGCGCAGACTTTGGCCCCATAGAGAGCTACCACAAGTTGATTGGGGGCATCAAAAATGTCACTAGTATTTTTTAGGAAATGAACCACTTGTAAATATTCAAAAAAGGCGGGTCTCCTAGAGCTCTCCGCTCTTGCCATAACCTCTTGCCAGGAGATCACCCTATTTTGGATAATGAAATGTCTTAACTCACATAGTCCACAACCTTCCCAACTACTAATATAACTTGCTCGAAACGAGAGGCCGAGACTAGTACATTCTCCTAATCTTAAATATTACAGACCTGAAGAGCCCGTCTTTTTAAAAAAGGACAGAAGTCTGGAGGAATAATTCTTTAAAGTTTTGTATCTAGTTCTCTTGGGAAGTTTGGAGGTTTTTAAAAACACTCGAGTTTGAGTACCAATTTCTTGCGTCATTTTATCTAAAAAGAAGCTATCTCTAGTACGTTTAGATCCCATCAAGCTGGACACTAAGGGGCCGATTCCGATTCGGGCCGGAAAACCACCCAACCGACTCGGTACGGGAATATAGTCTGACCGACACGTACCTGCACCGTTCGACCCGGGTAGTACGATGAAATGCATGTGAATCACGACCGACTCATACGGAACTCAAGCCGAACGACCGACCCGGACGGAAACAAGCTATCCGGCCGGGAAACCACGCGAATAGAACCGACTGACACGCACCAGGAATCAACCTGAACGAAACGTACCCGCGAACTCCGACCCGCACAGTATGATGCAATGGGTGCAAAATCAGACCGATTCGCACGGAGCCCAAGCCGTACGACCGACACGCATACAAAAGCCAGCCGAACAAACACAATACTCCGCGACCGACGCGTACGCCGCATATTAAACCTAGCTGAAACACAGCGGGAACGACTCGGAGAGGCGCGCACGAGACAACTGCAACGTCCTACTCGGTCAGAAGAACGTCTCCTACATGCACAATAATTACAAATGAAAAAATACAAAAAAAGAGGGCCAAACAAGCAATGACAAAGCCAATAAATACAGGGGGGGAAAAAAATGGAACAAGGACACACCCCCAACTCCACCTACATAAAGGCCACAAATCCCTACCATGATCCTTTGCAAATTCCACTGACCTGCCAGCACAGAACACCATCAGACAGCAAACACAGACACACACACACAGCTCATCCAACACAAAAGCCACACACCATTAGCACCTCAACAAATAGCACCCTTACACACACCCAGCAAAACCTACACTCACACACCCTCACTTGCACACACACACACACCAATCACCACCACCACCCATCACCATGCCCCTAAAGAAGAATCCAAAGTTCCTAGATAGTGAATTGGAAGTCATGGTAGACGAGATCCTGAGGGTAGAGCCACAGTTGTTTGGCACATTGGTCCAACAGACCCCCATGACGCAGAAAACCAAGATGTGGGCGAGGATCGTCGACAGGGTCAACGCACAATCACCATGTTTGCGCACAAAGGAAGACATCCAGAATAGGTGGTATGATATGCGCAGGAGGGTCAGGGACCTACTGAAGAATGATTACCTCCTGAGCCAGCACACCGGCAGTGGCCCTCCTGCCAAACCAGTATACCTCAGGCCCTGGGAGGAGAAGGTGCAGGCCATCCTACCACCAGTGAGCGTATATGGACTAACAAACATCCCAGAGCCTGGTGAGTACACAACAAATATACACAATATTGTGTGACAATACACACACATCACTGTCAAGGGGATAGTCAAACCATGCACCCCTAGCAAATCCACAGCAACCAAAAGATAATCATCCCAAGATGTGTATGTTAGTCAGATAAACACAATACATGCCATGTCATAGTGATATGTAACTGTGTCATGACATGTACAAACCCAATAACAAATAGAGCTAGGCAGTGGCACAAATCTAACCAACAAACACTGTCAGATATTTATCCACCACTAGAACACCACCTCACAGGGAAGCTCACTGAAAGGAAGGAATCCTGTGTATGCTGGTGAAGTCAGTGTAGCCAAGAGCATGATGGGAGTCGTAGTAACAGATAATGGGCAGTCTCACATTTGGCCCATCAACACCACTCTTAACCATGCTCACAACACAGGGAGTGGAAAAGGACTGACAAGATGGCTGACACTGGGTACTGCTGTGGGGAGCACAAGGCCCTGCTGGGAACTGTGCACCAACAAACAACAGGACCACACTGTCAGCCATCTTGCCATTGCTGTCACACTCACACACAGTGAAGTCCACTCAAAAGGAAGGAAGTACGGGCATGCTGGGAAGGGGGGTGTAGGAAATAGCATGATGGGAGTTGTAGTCACAGATATTGCTCACCCTCACAATTGGCCCATCAACACCACTCTGAACCATGCTCACATCACAGGGAGTGGATAAGGACTGACAAGATGGCTGACACTGGGTACTGCTGTGGGGAGCACAAGGCCCTGCTGGGAACTGTGCACCAACAAACAACAGGACCACACTGTCAGCCATCTTGCCATAGCTGTCACACTCACATACAGTGAAGTCCACTCAAAAGGAAGGAAGTATGGGCATGCTGGGAAGGGGGGTGTAGGCAATAGCATGATGGGAGTTGTAGTCACAGATATTGCTCACCCTCACACTTGGCCCATCAACACCACTCTGAACCATGCTCACATCACAGGGAGTGGATAAGGACTGACAAGATGGCTGACACTGGGTACGGCTGTGGGGAGCAAAAGGCCCTGCTGGGAACTGTGCACCAACAAACAACAGGACCACACTGTCAGCCATCTTGCCATTGCTGTCACACCCACACACAGTGAAGTCCACTCAAAAGGAAGGAAGTATGGGCATGCTGGGAAGGGGGGTGTAGGCAATAGCATGATGGGAGTTGTAGTCACAGATATTGCTCACCCACACAATTGGCGCATCAACACCGCTGCTGTGGGGAGCACAAGGCCCTGCTGGGAACTGTGCAACAACAAACAGCAGAACACCACTGCCTGGCATCCTGAAAGCCAACTTGCACTCCCTGCAATGCAAGCACGTTGCATGGTGGGATATCTGGCTGGGTGGGAAGGAGGACTGACAGCACTGACCATAGTTACAAGCAGCTCTCCTCACACCCCCCTCAACACAAACTCCACATAACCCACCTGGGAGAATGCAATGCCTCACACTCCAAATGAAGATCCCACAAAGAACCACCACCCTGGGTAATGCTGTGTGAAGCACAGGGACACTCTTGGGACTTGTAGCCAAACAAACGCCAGGACAACACTGCCAGCCTTCCTGTCAGCACAGGCACACTACCCCACAGGGAAGCAGAGTCAAAAGGAAGGAAGTATGGGCATGCTGGGAAGAGGGTGGTGTAGGGAATAGCATGATGGGAGTGGCAGTCAGTCAGTCAGAAATACTTTATTCGACAGCCAAGAGTCATAAAAGCATACAATATTATTAAAAGAAAATACACATTCCAGCCAAATACATAGCAATAAAATAGTCCCACATATCAATCACAATATTCATATCTAAAAACATTCATAAAAAGAGCTGATATCATATAAAGTGCACTGTGCTTAAGCAATAGACCAGATCCTTAATTAAATCAGGAAGGGAAAACACAATTGAGCCAACAGACAACACAAAATTACTATTACGGGAGTAATCTGTTCCTATATCTAATGGCCCTGATTAAAAAACTTGCGACCCCGAGGCAAACCATGGGTGATGCCAGCATTTGTAAATAGAGCAGAGCTGGTCTCACTTGGACAAACTGACATTCTCTCAGTAGAGGGAGGATATGCTGCCTACGCAGGGACTCATAGTAGGTACAGAAAAACATTAGGTGCAAGGTATCCTGTTCCGAGAAGTTATCACAGGGGCAGGGTTTTAACAATTCAGATTTTGAATATCCTCTCGGGAATGCCAGCAGCCAAGGAACCATATTTAAACGAAATCTTGTTAAAACAAAACGATGGTATGGTTTATTAACATAAGATAAATATGGTTGCAGTTGCGGGCCTAGGCTCAGAGTGACATACCTTCTCACCGAGGGCTTGCCTAGCTCAGCCTCCTCCCTAAGGCATTTCCACCTATCCACAAACTGCCGTTTAAAATTTATGATCGCAGCCTTGCCCAAAGGCTTTGGGGTCAGAAACAAATCTGGGCACCCTAGACATTTTGTTTCTTCCTTTATATATTTAAGCCAAGGGATATGCTGGGCTCTCTCTAACGCCATACAATCCGAGATTATAAGTTGATTTAGATTCGGAGGGGGTTGAGTCCAGATTCTAAGCCATCGTAGCAGGGGGGAAACTGCGATCTGGTCTGCAATATACCCCATCCCCAGTTCTTCATGCAGGCAGTAAACAGGAGTGGCTACAGGGACCCCAAGGAGTTTGCGCATAAAATTATTCTCTGCCACTTGTATTTCCTTTACATCTTTATAGCCCCAGATATCGCATCCATACATGGCCATAGGAATACATTTTGCAGTATAAACTTTCAAGAGTGCGGGCAGGGGTTTTGACCCTAATCTTTTTGCAAAATCCATAGTGGCCCCCGTTGCTCTTACCAAAATGTTCTTTTTAAGTGTTTGTTGTGCTCCCCATGTACCTTGGTCATCAAAGAGTACCCCTAAGTATGGGAAAGTGGATACTTTGATTAATTCGTCCCCATTACAGTAAAATTTAGCCTTGGCTGCCTTTCGCGGACCAATCGTCATTGCATGAGATTTCTTAAAATTCGTTACCAAATCTAGTGAATTCATAAAATCTATAAAACAATTTAAAAGTTGTTGCAGGCCCCTTGCAGTTCTAGACAATAAAACCGCATCATCGGCATACAACAATGCGGGAATCAATTTGGCACCGGCCCTTGGCGTATCCTTACAGCATGATGTTAAAATGTCCCCCAGTTTGTTGATATATAGGGTGAATAGCAGGGGGCCAAAATGCACCCCTGCCGGACCCCCTTCCTACTGGCCAAGAATCTGTCAAGCTGCCGTCTTCATTAAACCGTACCGCAGCCGTGGTGTTAGCATGTGCAGTATACAGGAAGGAAATCAATTCAGCCTCTAGCCCTATATCACGAAGGACCAACCACAGCTTAGACCTATTGACAAGGTCAAAAGCTGAGGTTAGATCCATAAAGGCCAGATGCAAGACACCTCCCTTAGCGATGGTATACTTCCCGATCACCAAATGGAGATTCAGGCATTGGTCTATTGTCCCCTTTCCCTGTCTGAATCCATATTGGAGATCGGAAATAACATTAAAATGATCAAGCCAGACTGTAAGGCGATCCAGGACTACCTTGCCCATAATTTTAGACACAGAATCTAAGAGCGAAATTGGCATATAACAAGCCGGATCGTCACGGAGGCCCTTTTTAAAAATGGGGACAATAACTGCCTTTGCCCATGACGGGGGAAACCATAAGCGCAGGCAGCATTAAAAACATGTGTTAGGATCCTGGCCCAGACTTTGGGGTCTGCCTTATAAAGGTCTGCCGGTATCCCATCAGGGCCAGGGCCTTTCCCCGATGTCGATAAAATAGCATTATAAACTTCTTCTATATTAAAATGAAGGGGGCACTGTTTGATCCGGGAGCTGCGTATCCCACTGTTTCTGCTAGATTGGAGCTACTATAAATATTGCTAAAATGCTGGACCCACTTCTCTGCCGGTATTATACAATCCTTACTTAGATTTGGCATATCTGAGAAAAGAGGACTGTTAACTATGGACCAAAATCGTGAGCTGTCCGACAGGACACAAGCTTGGCCAAGCTCCTCCCAGGCGTGCTCTCTTAGTTGTTTTTTTCTCTCGCACACAGCCAGTTTATACGCCTTCCTGCAGCTCCTGGTTAGTATCGGGTCCCTCGGTTTTTGCTTTACAGCGTTCATTAACTCCTTATGGGCAGCTGAACATGTGTCGTCAAACCACCTTTTTAGTTTTAAGGATTTCACCTTGGTTTTGGTCACTAAGTTTGAAGCTGCCATTTTAACAATAATATCAAAGGCATCTAAAGTAGCTCTATCTTGTAGTGCAGGGTCCATACATACTTTGAGCTCTGGGGCACAAGTAGTATACAAATTCTCCAAAAAACTATCTGGAGTAATCTTTTCCCACCTCAGCCTTCGTGCTTGATCTTTGGTGGTAATGTTTACATTAGTGATATGGTTCGCAGCCCCCCCTATTATACCAGATGAGAGGAGGAGAACCAATATTAAAGGGTTATGATCACTAAAACAATTACAAATAACATTAAAAGTCTGTACAGCCGAAGTTATTAGAGCAGATAAAAAGATATGGTCAATTATGCTAACACTACCATTACCTACATAAGTGGGGACCAGGGCGGATTTGTCAGATTGTTGTAAGCAGTTCAGGTTAAACACAGAGAGCAGTCCTTCTATAAGCGTTCCTGACAATGTATGCTCAAAGTGGTTTGACCCTTGTAAGCCATCTACCTCCTTCAGTATCAAAGAACAATTAAAACAACATTTCCGTGTATTAAAATCCCCCATAATTAGCGTATCATAATACGCTTGGCTGTCTTCTCCATAATTTTTTTGTAATTCTTCCAGGGCCAGGAGATGCTCAGTCTCATGGGTCCTAGAAAAAGAATTATAAAAGTTTACCACTAATAAAGTGGTAAGGTTCTTTCCTGACAGTTCCACTGCTAGCACATAGGATGATGAAGAATCGATCAGTTTAGCCCTATAGCAGAGTTTAAGACTAAACATCAAGAGGAGACCTCCCTTGGCTCTACCCATATTAGACGGGATTGCATGTTTGCAAAAAGAGGTAAAGCCATCAAGATAAAAGCAATCGTTAGATTCCCAAGTCTCTTGAAGGGCAATTATATGATGCTTAGCAAGAAAGTGTACCCACGAAGTGGCAGTCACAGCTCAACATCCCCCACCCACATGGCCCAGCAAGCTCACACTGAAGCATGCACACCTCACAGGGAGTGAAAAGCCACCTCAAAGATGTCTGACACTGGCCTCAGCTGTGGGGAGCACAAGGCCCTGCTGGGAACTGTGCACCAACAAACAACAGGACCACCCTGTCAGCCATCTTGCCATAGCTGTCACACTCACACACCGTGAAGTCCACTCAAAAGGAAGGAAGTGTGGGCATGCTGGGAAGGGGGGTGTAGGCAATAGCATGATGGGAGTTGTAGTCACAGATATTGCTCACCCTCACAATTGGCCCATCAACACCACTCTGAACCATGCTCACATCACAGGGAGTGGATAAGGACTGACAAGATGGCTGACACTGGGTACTGCTGTGGGGAGCACAAGGCCCTTCTGGGAACTGTGCAACAACGAACAGCAAGACACCCCTGAATGACACCCTGAGAGTCAACCTGAACCCACTGCAAGGGTGGCATGCTTCATGGTGGGATAACTGGGCTAGGTGGAGAAGGATGGCCGGATGTCCACCAAAATACAACCAATGCTGACCATGCACACACCTCAACATTCACATTGAAATGCCCCAGGTATGCAGGACAATGTGCTACACCAATATCAACCTCTTACTGTGACAACTTAGGACAATGCAATGTACATGCCCGCATCCAGAGGTACAGTCACAACTGTCAGGTGTGTGAACCATTGATGCCTGTAAAACATAACATACAATGTGTGTCTCTTCCAAATACAGGTGATGATGGGGACACAGCAGCAGGCGAGGAGGAGTCCCTGTCCCAGGCTCCGGGGGACACTGAGCTCACTGGTGTGGAACAGCCTCTGCCCTCCTCGGATGGCGAAGACCTACCTGGCCCCTCCGGTGTGAGTCATCATGCAGCACCAGCAGGACCAACATCTGCACCCCCTGCACCCACCCCTCCAACAACTGCCAACACACAGACCACCCCCGCCGACACGGACAGACCAAGGACCACCGATGACAACAGCACAGGGCCCCAGGCCCACCGTGGAGCAACGGACAACAACACCACTAACAACCCCCAAGAGAGCCTCAGGTCACCTGTGCGTGCCACTGCAGGTCCTGCACGTGTCGCCAGGGGTGGTGGGAGGGGTGGTAGACATAGGTCGCTGCTTGCAGAGGGGTCTGGACTGCATGATGACCCACAACTGGCACGCATTGCTGATGCGTACCAGAATAGCATCGGAGAGGTCAGACAGGTAGTGGGGATCCTCAAGGACATACAACAGCAGCAGGCTGCCCATCATGCCCGCTTGGACTCCCACATGTCCCGTGTGGAGACACACATGTCGGGCATGGAGTCCAAGTGGGACACATTGCAAGAACTCACAGCGGTGCATAGGGACATATTGACATGCCTCCGCCAGATTAGCACCAACATGGCCATACCTCCCTGTGTGCCCACAACATCTGGTGCTGCAACAACTGACACTGCCACAGGGAGGGAGGAGGACTCTGGCGGAGACTCCCCTGCACTGCAGCAGCCTGCACGTGAGGGCCCCCCAAAGAAGAGGGGTCGTCCGAGGAAGGAAAACTGAGAGGTTGATGGCCACGTACATCCCCCAGGAAGCCAACACCTGTTCCGGAAATTCTCCTTTGTGTGCAAACTTTTCACCCTCTCGAATGCAACACAACTCTCCCACATGACATGGGGAGTTCAAGTTGGACTAATGTATCATATGACTGTGGACTTCACTCAGGACATTTCTGCTACCAAGACTTGCAACTCATCTGGGAACTTTGGATCACAATCCCAATGTACAGCACCCACCATCCTGTGCACTATACACACACACATTTTTGTAAATAAAATCACTAGTACACCATACTTGCCTCTGTTGTTATTCAAATGTGGATACTGTTATGGTGATGATGATCTGCTAAATTACACTGTGTATGCTAACTGCTACAGCAAGTACAACACCGTCATGTGAGTCATGGTGACGTGACACATATGAGGGAGACACACCACTAGGGCTACACAACACAGAGACACCAGGGCCATCGGACTCATCGCCTACAGTGATATTGCCAGGAAATACTGTGGAATGCACAGACACCGCACCTGTTCAGAGTCTGTGTCAACTAGCCCACAGGTGCAGTAAGCAAATGTCAGTCAGATGTGTGACCACAGACAATGTACATCCCAAAGTGAAGCACAGGTGTATTACACATTTGCAACATGTTGTTCCCACTACAAATGCAAGGTTTACCCACGTGGCAGTGGTCACACAGTCAACAAGTGCAGAAGATATGAAGTCCAGGGGTGTGTGGCACATCACCTGTAGGGAAACGACTGCTGCCACCCTGAAAGCTGAATCATGGTGTCGGGGGATCCAAGTTGACCAAAGTACTCAGTAAGCACCCTGTGAAGGACAGACATGACACACAGTTAAACCCACTGAAGAACAGGACAGAACTGCAATACACATGCCCAATACATGTCACAAGACAACTACACAAAACCAAGTTAGCATGTCAACACTGTTGGGGAGTACAGACTACCTGTAAGGACACATTGCTGCACGCATCCAGTCAAGTAGCACATGGCCACACTCAAACAGCACCAGAGCACCACCCACACATATCATGCAAGCTCACATCATTCACATTACATCTCCCTGGATACTCACATTCAGCTGAAGAAGTTGGTGATGAGCTGTGTGCGGACATCATCATCATCATCATCACTGGCATCGTGGTCCAGGCCAGGATCCTCCACAGGTGGCGGACGTTGGTCATCGTCATCCAGGATGAGAGGCAACTCCTTCCGCACTGCCAGGTTGTGTAGCATGCAGCAGACGATGACAATCTTGCACACCTTTGCTGGGGCATATGGGAGGGCCCCTCCTGTCTTGTCCAGGCAGCGGAAGCGGCTCTTCAGGAGACCAAATGTCCGCTCGATCACTCTCCTGGTCCGACCATGTGCCTCATTGTAGCGCATCTGGGCTGGTGTCACAGGGTTCCTGAGGGGTGTCAGCAACCACGGCATGTTGGGGTATCCGGAGTCACCTACGGACAGACAAGTGCACATTAGCTGAGTTGGAAAAGTGGGCGGAATACTACAGAGCAGAACACACACAATGGTACAAAGTCAGTACACACCAACAAGCCAGGCACGCTGGTTCTGCATCTGTACCATCATCCTCGGGATGCGACTACTCCTCATCACGTAGGCATTGTGTGCTGAACCAGGGAAACGGGCACACACATGTGTGATGCACATATCTGCAAGACATACCACCAGAGCATTGATCAAATGGTAATGTTTCCGGTTCCGGTATGCCTGCTCATGTGCCTGTGGTGGTACCAAAGCCACATGTGTCCCATCAATGGAGCCAATGACATGTGGCATCCTCCCCAGGGCATAGAAGTCACTCTTGACGTCAGTGAGTTGTTGACGTGTAGGGAAATAGATGTACTGGTTCAGGCATCTCAACATTGCCTCCAAAACATTGCGTAGCACACGGCTGAACATAGTCTGTGACATCCCACCGGCAGTCGCCACAGTGTGTTGAAAGGTACCAGTGGCAAAAAAGTGTAGGGCTGCCATTACCTTCACCTTGGGGGTCAGCGCCGTAGGGTACGGCCGGCCAGGTTGCAATTGTGGTGCCAAGCGCACTGCCAAATCCTCAATCAGCTGCCTGGTGAAGCGGTACCGTCGGATGCTGTCACGTTCCACCATCGTTGCCAGGTCAGGGAATGGTCTATGGACAGCTGGAGCCCTGCAGTGCATAGGTTGAAGAAAGAAAGATTGTCAGTCACCCCACATATGTGCCATTCACCATACTCAATTTCACATGATACATCATTACGAGACACAAGTACTTGATGTGTGTGCCGTTCTGTTCGGACATAACTGGCACCTACATGGCCATCATCTAACTTCTCAGTACAACATGTGTGGACAACAGGTTCCAGGTTGTGCTATGGGAAACCATTAGGCTGTGTCACAATACCCATTTACTGCTGTCACGTTCCACACACACACCACAGTGACATGTCTGGACAGATGTGCCACAGGCATCACAGCTCATTGACAGGTAGATTCCCAGTGACCCTGTCTTGCCACATGGACACTGGCATGACATGGCGTATCATGTACACGTCAGAAAATGAAACATGACTCCCACAGGTAGTGGCCCCTGTCGCCTCCGCAGGACAGACATGGATGCCAGTGACGCACAACATCAAAGTCCATGCACAAACAACGTTGATGTGGAGACTGTCTCCCATCGTGCACATGGAATCAGAGACATCAGAAACACAACATGCACACAGACTGTGGAGGGCCATCACTATTGTGGCAATGGGTCATCCTGTGACGTACATGCCTTCCCCCATGGGACCCTGGGGGTATGTGACATGTCATACACATACACAACCTGGAAATGTGACCATGCCACATGCTCCGAAATGAACTGTTGCACATCACAGTGGTCATGTGCACAACACACAAAGGGCCCTGTCCCCATGAACACATGCACAGCCTGGGTGTGGCTGCCCACAAGTGCCACCACAGAAACCACATGTTTACCCCCATACACAGAAAAGGTAATGCAGCCTTACATGCCTTAGGAAACAGTGTGGACTGGGTGTGGTGTTGTAGGTGTGCCCCTGAGTCTCTGGCAGGTATATGTGGCTGGCATACGTTCACCAGTGACAAGCATGGTGACATATGCGAGTGACCTATACAGGTACGCGTTGTACAGCAATGGACCGATCGTTGTGCCCGGCCGGCCCATTGCATCTGTTGTGAGCGTGTACGCATTGTACAGCAATGGACCGATCGGTGTGCCCGGCCGGCCCATTGCATCTGTTGTGGGCGGGTACGCGTTGTACAGCAATGGACCGATCGGTGTGCCCGCCCGGCCCATTGCATTTGTTGTGAGCGGGTACGCGTTGTACAGCAATGGACCGATCGGTGTGCCCGGCCGGCCCATTGGATCTGTTGTGGGTGGGTACGCGTTGTACAGCAATGGACCGATCGGTGTGCCCGGCCGGCCCATTGCATCTGTTGGGAGCGGGTACGCGTTGTATCCCGACATACGCGTTGTACAGTAATGGACCGAACGGTGCGCATGCGTTGGCTGGGGCCTGGCATGGCAACGGACGCGTATTCGAAGCTTCAACGAGTCTGATGCAGTGAATTCAGTTGGCCAGCCACAACAATGTTGCAAAATCATGGGTGTCATGAAGTTGGATTTTTGAAGGATGCTGTGGGCGTGTATTAGTGCTGCTATTCCATGGATTGGTCAGATTCAGAAGATGCAAACGACTTGGACCTATCACTTTGGATAGATGGGACAGTATCTGCCTCTGCAGCACACATATAATGCTGGCTTTTCCCCTGAGAGCTCACTTGCCTGCACTACCTGCTCCAGGACGACATCTGCCACCAACACTGCTGCTGTCTCTGCATCCTCTGGCTACTGCAATGGCACGTACTGTGGAGAGAGCCCCAGCCTTCAGCCTTGAGGAGAACCAGGCCCTGCTGGACAGCCTCCTTCCACAGTACAGCAAGCTGTATGGGAAACCAGGGGAGCAGGTGAGTGTGCTGTCCACTGCCTTACTAATTTTGCATGTTGTCTGACTAGCAGGACTTACAGTGTGCACACCACTGGCTAGCATGCTCACTGAGTAGTTCTGACCCCCCAAAGTGTGTAGTTACATGCACTGAACAGGTACAGTGCAGTAACAGTGCATTCCAACAAGGTTTACTTCCCATGCAATGATACCATGTAGTAACTGCTGGCAAACTGTTCATAGCCATCGTTGCACTGCCTGTGTACATCATATGCCCCAGTGATTGAGACATGTATATCCAACTGTGTGATGCACGTATATGTTGCATGTGTAGTAATGGCATTTTCACTTTGTCATCCTCACAGGTTGATGCCCACCAGAAGCAGGAAATCTGGCTGACCATCGCCCGGGCAGTGAGATCCGTGGGGGACTACAAGCACCGGATCCGCAACTGCCAGAAGAGGTGGCAGGACCTTCGAGGCTGGACCCGGAGGATCGCAAGGGTCCAGATGAAGCTGTCGCCTCCTCGCAGGAGGGGCGGACACCGGACCCTGACCCCCCACATGCTCAGGATCCTGGCGGTGGTCTTCCCTGACCTGGATGGGCAGCTGAAGGCCAGACAGCAGCAAGGAGGGGGTGAGTCCATGACAGCACTGTGCACTTTGTCTGACATGCTATGTGCCCTCCTCTGGCCCGGTTAAACTTCCACAGTACATCAATCTTGTGGTCCAGGACCCATGTCCCTCTATTGTGACATGCCCACTCCTCATCTGATACGCATATGTGTGGCCCTTACAGTCAGGAAATTGTGTCACTTGGGGACTGTGTCATTGCATTTTGCTTTGCTCAAGGTGGGGGACAGCATTTGTTCCGGTGACTATGTTGTGGGATTCTTGGGTGGGTCAATTGCTTACACAATGCCTAAGTTCTGACATGTAATCTGGGTGTAACTTTGATATGTGGTCCACTTGCTGATCTGATTCACCACATGTCCCTGGGGTATTTGGCACACCCCCATGCTGCGGGTGGGAAGAATGTTTGGGCCTCAGGAGTATGTATATCAAGTGTGTCACACATGCTTAGACACCTGCCTACTGTCCAGCACTCATCCCTCTTACAGGTGGAGCCGGACAGTCATGCCTACTCCAGGGCATACCATACACTCTGTACTCCCACTCCCGTGGATCATCTGACATGTTGTGATCAGTGAAATGTTCCCTCAGGTGTCTGCCTCTGTGTCATTGTGCTGTGGCTTCATTGTCAGGACTACTGGTATGTTTGTCGGTTAGGGCTCAGCATGCCATCTGAGATGTGACCATGAGAGACGATACTTCTGTGACTTATAGATGTTTGATCACTTGACTGTGCACACAGGTGTATGCGACTGTGACTTTCAGGCAGCTGTTATTCATTCACAGCACACTGTGAGGTGCTCAGGTTCTGAGAGTTGTGTTTCATGTCCCCCATATGTCCAATTGGCATGACGTGGACAAATACTAGTTCAGATGATGTGGTGTGTGGGGGATGGACATGTGCACTTGTCAGTTACATAACTTGCATTCCCCATGTCCTAGGATTGTGACACAGTGCAGACTGTTGTTGGCTGGCTGCCATGGTCATGTGAATGGAGACAGTGATGTATGACTTTGCACGCATGCCTGTGTCATGGCATTAAACTTCCTAAGAGTGATCCTGCAGGGGAGTGACATGTGCAACATGCACCCCATTATGGCATGGACTATCCGGACATGGGTGCATCATGGTGTCTGGTGCTGGTATGCATCATATGCATTTCTATTTAGACTCTGGCCATCCCTTTCTCCGGACACCTGCACTGACTCAGTGGCAAGAGATGTGATGTGTGCATGTTCACATACTTCACCGTGTTCCCTGCAATGTCCAACAACTGTGTAGGTGGTGCATGTGTCCACACTGGGGTCTTACCATCAGACAGGCACCAGACAGATGGGTGCAAGGGCAGGAGGGGTGTGAGTCCCATGGTTGACCATCAGACTGACAATTGGCTTCTCCAAATCTGTGTGAGGAGTTTTGGCAATGTTCAACTAAGGATGCCAGGGCTGGCTCTGTAAGTGCTGTACTTACTGTGGTGTGTGCGGTCAGTGCAGGTGACTGATGTTTGTCTGTTTCCCTAATTGTTTGCAGATACATCCACGGCCACAGGAGGGGACAGCTCCACGGACCAGGAGGAGCTGCGGAGCCAGACTGGGTCAGCATCCGACGAGTGGTCAGAGGGACCCAGTGGCACGGAGGGCAAGGGGAGCCACACCGAGGAGTCCTCAGCACCATCCACCTCAGCTGAGGACCACAGCAGCTCGGAGGATGACTCCCTTGTAGAGGTGGGTGTCAGCAGCCACCACACCCCAGCTAGTCTGTCTGGCCCCGCCACCACCACCACCAGCACCGCCCTACCATTGGCTCCAATTCCAGAGGTCCGTGGAGGCTCCTGTGTTCGGGAGCGTGTCTCCTATGTGCCAGGCACCGCACCCCCTGCCCCTGTGTCCCCTGCTGCCCTGAGTGAGGAGTCTGTGTACCTACTTTGGCAGCTCCATGTAGGGCAGACAGCAATGCTGAGTGTCCTCCATGCACACACCACTCTGTTGACACAGCTGGTGTCGTTCATGGAGGGCATCTCGATGGGTATGTCTGCCCTAGAGAGGAGCAATAAGTCCATGGACTCCTCCCTGACGGCAGCAGTGTCCCTCCTCCCCCCTCCTACCTCTGCCCCATCCACACTTCCTGGCACCCTACCTGTCCAAAGCACATGCACACCTGCACAATCACCCAAACACACAGACACGAGCAGCACAGACACACCCAAGAGAAAGGCAAGACGTGCACACAAGCATCCTCAGGGGACAGATACCACACACACAGGGGATGGGGAACAGACACACACAGGCATCCACAGTCACTCCGCAGTCCTCCAAATCCTCTCCCTCCAAGACCCCTTCCCTTGCCTCACCTGCAACCCCACCTACACAGCAGCTCTTCCTCTGTGACCTCGACCTCTTCCCCTCTGATCCTGCAGATCCGGCATACCGGGTGAAGAGGAAGTCCACCCACACAGAGGGGAGTGCCCCTCGCCCCCGGACACCCTCCCCTAGGCACAGGCAGACTGAGGACCCCATTTGGAAGTCCCCCCGGACCAGGAAGGGCAAGACCCCACCACCACCACCACGCAGCTCCACCACCCAGTCTCTCTCCTCCATCCCCCAGGCTACCACTCCACAGGTTCCACCGCCACACCCTGCCCCAGGTTCCCCCACACACCGATACCGCATCCCCAAACTACTTAGGCCCTCCCCCCCTGCCACTTGCTCTTCCACCCCCAACCCAGATGCTCAGCCTGATTAGGCCACTGGTGTGGAGACCGGGTCCCCCCCCTCTGTCCTGCCCACCTCATCTGCCCCCCCTTCCACTCCCTTGGAGGCATGCACTGCGGTGGAGTCCACAACCACCCTGTCTGACTCGGGCACTGCAGTGGGGACCCAGTCCACTCCATCAGACCAGCCCACTGCAGTGGTTGCAGCACCAACACCATCTGACTTGTGCCCTACAGTGGTGCCGGCCCCCCCTGAGTCATACACCTCCACTGTAGTTGCCGGTGACACTCCTGCACCCACCACCCCTTCACTGCCTCACTCTGGCATCCCCTGAACCTGTCCCTGCGGTGCCTGGCCTGCCCCTTGTATGCCCCTCCAAGGGGGATGTCCCCTGTCCCTACCAGTCAGGCAAGCAATGGGTGACAAGTTGTCACATATCGCCCTGTTGGGACTGTGTATTTGGACTGGACATTGGCCTTAGTTTAATTTGGACTTCTGATTTTTGATTGACATTTGCTGAATAAAGCCTCTTTTTGTTTACTTGTGGTTTTTCTTTGGATGTACATGATGTAGATGCGTATCATCATGCATTTGCAGTTGTAATAGTGTTCAGATCAGGAAAATGAAGTGTTGCTGTGATGGACTCCATGTGGTCCATTGGATATGTGTCCTGTTGTAGTCTGGATCTATAGCATCCTCTGCTGCAGTCTGAGGGTGTGATGTTCAGCATATGACACAGGGATGTACGTTTTGCATTTGTAAATTAACATCTTTGTCTTACAGTGATGCACATCTGGTGGGCTTACCACTGTTCAATGTTTCTATTTCCCTGACTGTGTGCCCATCTCCACTGGACATGCAGTTTAGCACACCAATGTTGAAGGACTCATCAGTGTATACAGTGCACCTTGCTTGACATTTGTTTTGGGTGTATGCAGATGACTGACGTGACACTCCCGTACCCAGGCTGATGTGAGCAAAGCCTTCAGTGTGTTGTAGTTGTTGACTCACTGACCGAGTGTTCTGCCGACATGTTTGAGTCGTGCACAGACAAGGTTTGGCACAGAGGACCTTCCACAGCAGTGGAGTGCCCTCTTGGCAGTGTGTAATCCCGTGACATTGCCTGGGCACGTGTTTTGTGTTGTGTAAGCATGTCTGTGCGTGTACCCTTCCCTTTTCCTACACAGGCTATGTCCCTACGGATGTTCCTGTTTCTGATGCTTGCTGAGTTGTTCTGTGTTCATCCAGCATCTTGGACCTGGTTACTCCGGGATGTGGGTGCATGGCAAACTAAGGTTCATCAGGTTGTCATCCCAGGTTGTCTTTGTTGTCAGGGCTGGTGATGTGGGCAAACGCAGATGGGACACATTCAGGATTCCCCTTGGCACTGTTGGTTACACATGTCATGTAATTTACAGTCTGTGGTAGCTTTCAGTGATTGTGACACGTTGTGTGTGTGACTGCTGCCACTCCTCAGGGTCAGAGCTGCAATGTTGGAAGTTGTGTACGTGTGTTCTTTGTGTGTCACCTTGTCTTCTTCATTGGTGTGTGACTATGGCCGGGATCCCATTGATTGTGGTGGATTTCACGTCATGCCCATATACCGCGTAGTGTGCAGTGTGTCAGACATTCACGAGTCTTGTTGACTGGCCATGTGTGATGGGTTTCTGCACCTTAGTTCCCACCACCACCCCTGGGATTGTCATGGGTGCATGTGCAATGTCACCAGTCCATGTGAGCTTCACTGCTGCACATTGGTGGAGATCAAGGTGTGTGGTGTTGAGTGTGTGCAAATGTGAGTTGTTGCACGGCTAGACCCCTACCTCCATATTGGCCATGGCTGGCAGGCCGTGCTGATTGATTTGTGCTTGTGTAGGTGTGATGGTAGTTTGTTGCTCAGGACACATGGCTGTGGTTCACAGTGTGAATGACATCTACCTTTGTCATCACAGTGGGATTATCATGCAGGCTAGTGTCACCACAATGTGGGGTCCCTGGGGTAGTGCTGTGGTGGGTCTGTCTCTTGCTGTGTTAGTTGCTGTTCCTACAAGCTTGTGTGACATGTGTAATTTGGGCTCCTCTCATCTAACAATGCCTCTTTGCCCACATAGGGGAATCCGATCCATGAGTAACTTTTGTATGGCACTGTATACACATCTGTGTAATTGGAATTCAGGCCTCCTCATGTGTTGTGTGGTTGCCTGGGGACACTGGCACACACCCCCATCACCTGTTGTGTTTGATATGCAGTGTGAGTCTGCCTGTTTGTGTTTGTGCATTTGCACCACTGCATTGGCATATCTTGAGTGTGCCATTGGCTGTATGTTGTTTGGTGGCTTTCCCCTGCTGTCCCTGGGACTCCTAGGTCATCAGTCAGCACAATAATCATGGTTTGTATGTCCCATTGCTGCCATGGTATGGTATTTGTTCACCTGACATCTACAGTCTCCACAGGATATCTACATTTGTGTGTACATTGGTCAAGATATGTGGGTCTGCATTATGATGGTCACTTCTGTCATTGTGTTATTTGTGAATGTTGACAATGTGAGCCCCCATGGGTGATGTTTGTATGCACATGGCCAAAACGATGTTTTATTGCCACTGCACTGTTTGCCTCACCCAATCTATGTTGCTATGGGACACAAGCACTACTATGCCACTGATGTGTTTGTTGTTGTGTGACCAGGCATCATCCATGCAGTTTGGCTTTGGCAGCTTTTACCCTGACTACACTTACCTTTTGATCACTGTGGTGATGGGGCTTTGGGCCCCATTGCCACACTGTTCAAAAGGTGCATCAGCTATGGACCCCACACCTACCTTGTGGTCACTGTGGTGATGGGGTTTTGGGCCCCATTGCCACACTGTTCAAAATGTGCATCAGCTATGGACCCCACACCTACCTTTTGGTCACTGTGGTGATGGGGCTTTGGGCCCCATTGCCACACTGTTCAAAAGGTGCATCAGCTATGGACCCCACACCTATCTTTTTTTTTTTTTTTTTGTAGTCCTCATTTATACACAATATGCTTTGAGTTCAAGAGAGGTGTCTATCAACCAAACCAAGCTATCAAGATGTTATTTTCCCCCAGTCACTCCACTAGGGAGAGAAAGATAACTGTATCTCTGGGTTAACAATTTTAGCTTCTGGTAAGGGAATAACGCCTAATCTTGATATTTCAAACAGGTGCTTTCCCTTTCTGAGATACTGGTGGACCTGCCACCTAGCAGCCTCTTTAGCATATTCTTAATCATTGGACCGTATAAAAATAAAGATAACGATAAAGGAAGAAAGAGAAAAGTAGAATGAAAGAGAAGGAAAAAAAAAAACACAATATTCTACCTATATAAGGATGACATAGTATTCATCGCAGCTATTCTATGCTAACTTCTCCACCCATTTATCCCAAATTTCCCAATAGCTAGTTTTCTTGAGCTGTTTACTGGAGCGATCTAGTGCAGATACCCTCTGAATGGAATAAATCCATTCTTCTTCCATAGGAGGACAGGGTAAAATCCATTTAATACAGAGTTCTCTCCGAGCTAATAAAATAAGTGTAAAAAAAGTGCTTTGTGATTTTTGTTAAGGTTCGGCCATCTATATCCCCTGGTATTACCCCAAAAATGATTGCCGATATAGTTAATTTTATCTCTTGGCCCAAAATTCTAGATATGGTCTTACCTACTTTCTGCCAGAAGGAATATATTATCGGGCAGCACCAAAACATATGCACCTCATTTGCTCCATCTTCTCCACATTTCGGGCATTTCTTAATCTCTCGGCATCCAATTCTTGATAACTTCTGTGGTGTCCAATATGCTTTATATACTGTGAAAAGATGGTTCTTTTTAAGGGTGCAGAAATCACGCATGACCATAAAAGTGCCATAGATACTTGCCCTAATTTTTCAAGATTGTCATCCGGGAGCTCATCCGGCAGGTCCTTCTTCCAGATCTTTGTAAATAAGGGTTGCGTGTCTTCTCCGCCTTGGACCAGCAGCCAATACCATTCTGCTACTTCTCTTGATATTTTTTGGTTTGTGCAGAATTTTAACCCCAAATCCGTTTTTCCTTCCAGTTCGCTCCTTAAAGATTTTACCCAACTTAACAATTGATAGTATTTGAATTTCGATACCGAGTGTTCACAAATTGCAGAGAAGTGTGGCCATGATATTAGTTCTGTGTCCACAATAAGTTGTCCCCATGTATGGATACCACATGTCCGAAGGGGAGCAGCAAGAGCATCCTCCATACATGCCGGAGTGCCAGGAGAGTCCCAAATTGGTGTTGCATCGTTATAATATGGTATCTTTAGAAGACGTCTCACCTGAGACCAAAGCTTAATTGCTGTTACTAAGATCTTTAGTCTCACCTTCTTGAAATATTTTGGGTGGCCAAATTTTAAAAGAAAGTACTCTGCTTGATGAGAAAAACTAGCCGTAAGGGCTTTAAATAGGGCGAGAAAACTGAGCTTTCCATTAACAGTTGTCGAAAATTCTTTATATGAAAAGCGCAATAATACAAGTATAGGTCCGGAGTAGCAATGCCTCCAAGTGCTTTCTTTCTTCTAAGCTTTTTAGAGCTATTCTTGGACTTTTGTTTCCCCAGATGAAACTAGAGAAAGTTCCTTGTATCTTCTTCAAGTAAGTCTTTGGAAATTCTAGAGGGATAGTATTGAACAGAAAAGTATACTTCGGAAGGATTGACATCTTTAGAAGATTTGATTTACCCAGAAAAGAAAGTGAGAGCGCACCCCAAGATTTCAGCTGTGATTTAACCATTTTTGTAACTTTTTCCAAATTAATCTGCGTTATCTTGTCGATGTTGTGAACTATTTGTATGCCAAGATATCTGATTTCTTTCTTTATAAGATCACTCCTAAAATTAATATTCCATTTCATCAACTCTGTTTTTTGTTGATTAATCAGATATCCTGATACCCTCCCAAAATCCTCCAATTCCTCCCAAATTGCCGGCAGCGATTGCTCTAGGTCACCTGTGTAAATTATGAGATCGTCAGCATAAAGTCCAATCTTTTTTTCCCATCCATTACATTCAAAAGGAGTAATGTATTGACAAGTTCTTAATTTATATGCAAGAGGCTCAATGTATATATTGAAGAGAAGGGGAGAAAGGGGACAGCCCTGTCTAGTTCCTCTACCTATCTTTATTGATCTTGTTAAATTACCGTTAATAAGAATTTTTGCTGATGGATTTTTATATATTGCTTTTATGGCTGCTAAGAATGTTTCCCTAAGTTAAACCTTTGACAAACTTTAAATAAAAAGGTCCAACTGACTCGGTCAAATGCTTTTGCTGCATCGATGGTCATTATAGCAAGTGGTGTCTTATATGTTTGTGCCATATCTATTGCCCCGATTAAATTATGCGTTAATTCACTGAGCTGTCTCCCTTTCATAAATCCCTTCTGATCTGAGTGTATTAATGATCCTATTACCTTGTCCAGGCGTTTAGTTATAATTTGAGTGTATAATTTGTGATCACTGTTTAGAAGTGAAATAGGCCTGTACGATTCACAGGATCTTGGATTTTTATTAGGTTTTAATAGGATAGTTATAGTTGCTTCTT
Source organism: Calotriton arnoldi (assembly GCA_963921515.1). Lineage (NCBI taxonomy): Eukaryota > Metazoa > Chordata > Amphibia > Caudata > Salamandridae > Calotriton > Calotriton arnoldi. The sequence continues at coordinate 985,704 of CAWUFW010003758.1, forward strand.
CCCATGAAGTAGGGAGGTCTTGGCCCTCTATAAAAGCTGCATTAAAAGCTGAAGAAAAACCGGGGAAAGTTCTTCCCTTAGAGTGACATAGATCTCATTTGGAATGGAGTCAGGGCCAGCAGCTTTTCCCTTTTTAATGCACTGATGGTTTGAGCAATCTCCTCCAAAGTTATAGGGTGACTTAAATGCCTTTGTTCGTTACTTTGAAGAGAGGGGAGATCTACCTCAGAGAGAAAACTATCTATATTATCTTCTTTTGCTAACAGATCTTCTGTATATAGATTTTCATAGAAATGAACAAAAGCGTCTTCAATCCCTGAATCATCGCTAATAATGTTGCCAGTAATTTGGCAGCGAAGTTCCTTTATCCAGTTTCTGGATTGGTCAGCTTTAGTTTTCCACGCAAGGAGTTTACCACACCTTCCCCATATTCGTGATGAGATAGTCTGCTAGCTTCCCATTTTCTTTTGATTTTTACTTCAAGATAGTCTGCAAGCTTATGTTTTGCCTCCGTTAAATTTCTTATGATATTCAGATTTCCAGGGGCTTTACCAAGTGTTTCCTGATATAGATGTATATCTGCTTCTAAGTTTCTAATTACCTCTCACCCCCTCTTAGATTGAGAAATAGATATAGTTGTTAGAATTCCTCTCAGATATGCCTTATATGAATCCCATATCACATGAAGGGGGCTGAGTTAAGATTAAATTCAAAGAACTCTTTGGTTGCTATTTTAAGTTTATCAACTACTGTATTTTCTAAAAGCAGTGTGCGATTTAAAGTCCATCTACGAGGGAACAAGTTATCAACCATAGCTACCTCTAGTACCACCGCAGAATGGTCGGACATATGTTCTGGGACGTGGCTGACCTTAATGGTCTTTTTACATGTAATAGCATCGACCAAAAAAAAATCAATTCTGTAACGATGAGCACATTTCTTATTGTGAAATGTAAAATTACCGCAGGATGTTTTTGTCTTGTGACTCATCTCTCTCCAAATATCTACTAACCCTAAATCTAGCATTAACTGCCTCAAGGCTACCCTCATCTTCTGTGTTTTTATTCCAGCTCCCTTTGAGGTTGAATCTCGCCTAGGATCTAAACACAAATTAAAATCTCCTCCAAATATAATAGGATCATTTGTGTTAATTAGTTGGAGAAGTATAGTATATAATGCAGCCGGGTCATCTAAATTTGGACCGTAATACCCCACGTTGGTCAGCCAAATTCCATTAATTCTAACTCTGGCGATTACCCATCTGCCCAGAGGGTCAACCTTATAGTCCCCTAGCATAGCTTGAGCAGTTTTTTTGAACAACAGCGCAACCCCTTTTACTGTGCTTGACTGTGTTGTATAAATGCAATGTTCTATCCATTTATGGGTTTTTAAAATCGAGATCCATTCCTCTTTGAGCAGATGCGTTTCTTGTAAAAAACACCTTGCTATCTGAGAGTCTTAAATATTCTAGAATTTTCTCTCTTCTATTAGGAACCCTGAGGCCATTTACATTCCATGACATTATTTTCATGCTTTTTTCTTTCCCTATCCTATCTGCGTTTATCATAATATATTCTCTGTTGGTTATTTTTATTTAGAAACGTAAGCTTCTCTAGACCGATTTGAAGTAATCGACTGTCTATAAATGAGGACAATTTTTTTCTTTTTTCCCATTTGCTCCCCCACCCTGTGTAAATTTTATTGAATTTTTGCATTTTATTTGTGCCCCCAATCCCTCCCTCCCTTCCTGACCACCCACCCTGGGGAACCCTCCTTAATACTAGAGATATACCTAAATATCTCTAAATTCGGACTCTGTCTCCATCCAGGCACGGTGTTAACATTTCTCATTTGGATGTACTTTTAATCTGGGCAACCAGGGCGTTTTGCTTCTGCGGGGTCCTTAAAGTTGGACATTTTGTTGTTCCACATTACCTTCAGGGTAGCGGGAAATCGTAAATTAGCTGTTGCACCCAAACTTCTCAATTCTTGCATCGATTTCCCCAACTCCCACTGTCTGTCTTGTGTAGCACTCGAAATATCTGATCTGATACGGAATGTCCAATCCCCTTTATTATATTCTCCTGTTTTTAAACCACCTGCAAGGATCTTTTCCTTCAGTACATAAGTTTTAAAGTTAACCAAGATTCTTCTTGGATTTCTTTTCCCAGGTCTTTTGAAGAAAGGCTCCCGGTGAACTCTTTGTATGTCGTCCTCTAGGGTTTGTCTGTCTATATCTGGATGTAACTCGCTAAGAAGATTGACAATAAAGATCCTTATATCTCCTCCCTCCACTTCTTCGGGAATTTTCAGAAGTCGAATATTATTTCTTCTTGCGTTATTTTCCAAACTCTCTAGTTTATCCCTCAGATCTTTCTCGCAACCCTGTTGTCTCGATATCCCCAATGAATTTTTTTCTACTTGTTTTGTAAGATCTTCTAGGGCTGTTTCCATGGCCCCAACTCTTTCTGTTATATCATTCATTTTTTTTTCTAATGTTTCGCATACTGTTTGAATTTTCGTTTGATTACTTTCTGAAACTGCAAATTTTTCTCTAATTTCAGCCAGTAGGGTAACTAATAATCCATCCGTAGATAGCTGCGCCTCTGAATTGTTAGCCAAAGTTAACATCCTGGCTCCTCTCTTAGTTCTCCTCTTGGCTCACTTCTCTGTTGACTCGGCTGAGTCTCTTGATTCTCGGGGCCCAGAGTTGAGCTAGTATTTTCATTATCTGACTTAGCCAGGGATGCCAAAGGTGCAAATCTATTTTCCAAAGTCACTGAATTCATACTGATTTCTATCTTATTATTTGTTGTTTTTTGTAATTCTAAAGAGTTTAATTGTAGCAAATCACTACCGCTACTTGATGTTTCCACAATTATGTACTCAGGGCCTTGCTGCTTTTCCTGCGAAGGTTGAATAGATTGTAGAGACTGAACTTTAAAGTACGAGCGTAGTGATGGACTCACCCGAATATTTGCTGGTTTTAATTTTTGTTTTATTTGGTTTTTATTTCCCTCCTTATTTGCTGGTGTCTTCACCATCAGGATTTTCTTGTTTTGCAGGGCTCCGTCAGTTTTTTGTGGATTAATTTGCTCCGTAGGGAAATCTGATTCTTTATTATTCCCCTCCGCAGATGACCAATCTTTACCCCAAATGTCCCTGCTCCTAAGAGTATATCGATTTGATTTTTTTATCTCAGCAGGGCTACCTCTTACTTGCTGTTCCTGGCCTAGAACCCCTCGTTCTGTTTTTAATTTAGGCCCCCAGTCCCCCCTTTTCCTCCTTACCGAGGTCATTTGCAAATGCCATGGAAAAAACTCTTCTTTTTCTACTGGAATCCTCTCCTTGACTTGGCTGCCCCAAGACGCCACAGCCCTCGTCTCCGCGGCGATCTCCACGCTTGAGGCTGCCAATTCCCTCCAGGAAGAAGATGCGTAGTCAGCCACTCGGCTCCCGCTGCCCCGGAAGCCGATCTTAGCGGCGGTGCGCCTGCCACGCGCAATCCGCACTGCCGCTTCCGACCAGCGGCTCCTCTGTGGTGTCTCTTCCCTTCTGACCGCCACCGTCACTCACGAACCCCAGAAAGCGGCAAAGAAACTCTTCCGACGTCCACCCAGCAGGTATTCAGCAACCGAAAACAGAATCTGCCCAGGCGCCACTACAAAAATTTTATAAATTTCGCATTTTTACTTAAATCTGTGCCGAGGAAGAACAGAGCCCGCGACTGCTACTAGCTACCGGCCGCCATTTTCCCCAAGGAGAGCTCCACACCTATCTTGTGGTCACTGTGGTGATGGGGCTTTGGGCCCCATTGCCACACTGTTCAAAATGTGCATCAGCTATGGACCCCACACCTACCTTTTGGTCGCTGTGGTGAGGGGGCTTTGGGCCCCATTGCCACACTGTTCAAAATGTGCATCAGCTATGGACCCCACACTCACCTTTTGGTCACTGTGGTGATGGGGCTTTGGGCCCCATTGCCACACTGTTCAAAATGTGCATCAGCTATGGACCCCACACCTACCTTTTGGTCACTGTGGTGATGGGGCTTTGGGCCCCATTGCCACACTGTTCAAAAGGTGCATCAGCTATGGACCCCACACCTACCTTGTGGTCACTGTGGTGATGGGGCTTTGGGCCCCATTGCCACACTGTTCAAAAGATGCATCAGCTATGGTCCCCACACTTCCCTTTTGGTCACTGTGGTGATGGGGCTTTGGACCCATTGCCACACTGTTCAAAATGTGCATCAGCTATGGACCCCACACTCACCTTTTGGTCACTGTGGTGATGGGGCTTTGGGCCCCATTGCCACATTGTTCAAAATGTGCATCAGCTATGGACACCTACCTTGTGGTCACTGTGGTGATGGGGCTTTGGGCCCCATTGCCACACTGTTCAAAATGTGCATCAGCTATGGACCCCACACTTCCCTTTTGGTCACTGTGGTGATGGGGCTTTGGGCCCCATTGCCACACTGTTCAAAATGTGCATCAGCTATGGACCCCACACTTACCTTTTGGTCACTGTGGTGATGGGGTGTTCAACCCCATTGCCACAGTGGCCATGGTCGGCTTGCATTGTGGAGGCCACACACATTTATGTGTGACACATGTGCTAGGGGTCACATTGTATGTTCAATGTCATGTTCAGTGTTGTAGGCATTTGACACAGACTACACACACTTGTCATGGTGTTGGGGGGATGTAATTTTCAGACATTCCTTATGTGGGAGTATGCTGGTGTGTCATGCATTACCCGTCCTATGAGTAGGGGTGGAGGTAGTGGCAAGCATCCATCCCCCTAAGGGTGGGGATGGTAGTAGTGACAGGCATCCAGCCCCCCTGAGTGGGGTGGTGGTAGTGGCAGGCATCCAGCCCCCCCTGAGTAGGGGTGGTGGTAGTAGCAGGCATCCAGCCCCCCCTGAGTAGGGGTGGTGGTAGTGGCAGGCATCCAGCCCCCCCTGAGGAGGGTGGTGGTAGTGGTAGGCATCCAGGCCCCCCTGAGTAGGGGTGGTGGTAGTGGTAGGCATCCATCCCCCTAAGGGTGGGGATGGTAGTAGTGACAGGCATCCAGCCCCCCATGAGTAGGGGTGGTGGTAGTGGTAGGCATCCAGGCCCCCCTGAGTAGGGGTGGTGGTAGTGGCAGGCATCCAGCCCCCCCTGAGTAGGGGTGGTGGTAGGGTGGTGTTGGTGGTAGGCATCCATCCCCCTATGGGTGTGTATGGCATTGGTGATGGCCATCCCACCCCTATGGTTCTGCTGTTGCTAGTGTACGCCATTTGTGCATCCCTATGTTTGTGTGACATATTTCGGGTATGTGTCGTTTGTTTGTGTTGTTGGTGTTTGACTTACCGTCTGCGCCGTACGCGTCCGTGCCGGTCCCGGTAATAGATGTAGAGTATAGGTAGGACCTGCGCAATGGGATTCATGCTTGGATCGTCTCGTTCGGGTTTCTCGTGTCTTCGACTCGTACTCGTAGCAGGCTTGTTCGTCTCGTAGCCGTGGATCGTCTTGTGGCGCGAAACGGAGCTTATGTACGGCTCGCCCGGATGCTCAAACGTCCCGGACGTAGCGACGGGTTCGGCGCATACGGAGTGCACATCGTACTCGTCCGGCCGGAAGGTCCTGTGTATTTGCTTCCGTACGACTCGATTCGGCGTTTACGGATCCGGCTCGGGCGGGGAACAGGAGCTGGATTGGGTAAGTACGGCTCGCTCGGCATCTGGGTTGTTATGCGCATCGTACTTGTTCGTTCGGACGAGTGTTCGAATCGGTCGGGAAACACGCACTCGGCTGGTTTTTTTTCCGGACGAATACTGTTAGGTGCGCTTCCGGCCGAGATCAGAATCGACCCCAGAATCTAAAAATGCGGCCTCATAGTAAGTTCTTAAATGGGGCAAAGCTAAGCCCCCTTGAGCAGTAGGTAGTTGTACCACTGTCAATTTAACCCTTGAAACTTTCTTTCCCCAAACGAATTCTCTAAACAAGGTTTCTATTTCTCTAAAAAGGACAGATTTATCTTAATTGGGACATTAATAAAAAGAAATATAAGCAAAGGAAGTATGGACATTTTGATTAATGAAACTCTACCCACTAACGATAGGGGGAGTAAAAGCCATTGTTCCAAAAGTCTCTTAATTTTCTCTTTCATTCTTAAATAGTTCAATTTGTATAGCTGTTGATAATGACAAGACACAAATATCCCAAGATATCTAATAGGATCTGGCTTAGCAGCTTGTGCCCTCAAACAAGATGGAAGAAAATTTAAATCAGTATTGAGGGCGAGAACTTCCGTTTTGTTGGAATTTATTTTGTAGCCGCCAATTAGCTCAAAATTCCTAAATTCCCTTAAAACCATTTCGAGATTATCTTTATCGGGCATCAAATATAAAATAATATCGACCGCAAAAAGTTTTAACTTATCCGAGATAGGGGGTTGAATAACAGCGTTGTTTCGTATTTTGATTACCAGTGGCTCTATAAAAAAGTAAAAGCAGTGGCGAGAGCAGGCAACCCTGTCTTGTCCCGCGGTTAATTTTTATAATTGCTGCTCGTTTCGAATTTATTACTACTTGAGCCGTGGCTCCCTGATATATATTGCATAGCATATTAACAATCTGAGAGGGAAAGCCATATAGACCGAGAGCAATAAACAGGGTTCTCCAGTTCACCAAGTCGAAAGCTTTCTCGGCATCGACCATTATAATACATGCCGGAGTAAGGTTGGTATTAAAATAGTCCAAGGCATGTATTAAAAACTCAGTATTGGCCGTCATTGATCTACCTGCTATAAAGCCAGTCTGGTCTCTGTGAATTGTCTCTTGAGTTGCCAATAAAAAATGCTCTGCCCATACTTTCATTAAAATCTTATAATCTGAATTCAAAAGACTAATAGGCCTGTATGAATTGATATCTATAGGATTTTTATCTTTTTAACAAAGGACACAATTATCGCCTCTTTAAAAGATGCGGGAACCAAACCACCCAGTTTAATATAATTAAAAAGTTTTTTCAAGGGGGTGATTAATTCCCCCGAAAAAACTTTATAGAATTCGATAGGGAAGCCATCCTGCCCGCACGCTTTGGCCCCGGCAGTTGCTTTAATGGATGCCAAAATTTCGGCAGATTCGACATCCGATCCTAATTGACTGATCCGATTATCTGTAATTTTTGGAATATTCACATTTGTGAAATAATCCTGGATCTGCTCCTCTGCCACTATATATTCTGTGGAATAAAGTTGGTGAAAATGTTCTAGAAAGATCTGGGGGATCTCATCGCTATTAACTACTTCACGACCGGTCTGAGGATCGAGCACTTTCGAAATTATGGCAGCTTCTTGTTTTTTCCTTGTCGAATTAGCCAGGAGTTTGCCAACTAACTGGCTTTCTTCGTACACCTTTTGTTGGTACATTTGGGAGCTACAGATCTCTTCTAGGACAAAGAAATCCCTCAGAGCTGTTCTAGCCTGGTCGAGTTGATTAGGGAGTAACTGAAGCTGAAGAGCGTACTCTCTTTCGACCACAGTTTGTAATTCGGCTATTTTAATCCTCCGAGCGTTTGACTTGGTGGCCGTAAAGGCGATTATTTGGCCGCGAGCTGCCGCCTTGAACCCGCCCCACACAGAGAAGGGCTCTGTGGTATTCTCATTAATCTTAAAATACTCGGAGATCCATTCACTAAAGCTTTTCACCCAATCCTGGTCTTGGAGGAGGAGGCGGTCCAGCTGCCACCTGGGCCGCTCTCTACTCCCTCCCCCAAGAATTAATTTGAGCCCAATATATGCGTGGTCGGAAAAAGGATTGAATCCTATTCCTACCTCAGAAACCTGGAGAGATCTGGATATAAGAAAAAAGTCGATTCGAGATGCAGTTTGAAAGCGATGTGAATAGCAGGTAAAAGATTCTTTGTCAGAATTAACATCTCACCAGGGATCTACCAGTTGATATTCTTGTCTAATAGCCTCCACTATTTTTTGGGTATTTGGTTTCAGTTGTCTTTTATTTTTATTAGAAGTGTCCTTTCTTAAATCTTGTATAAAATTAAAATCACCTCCTATAATAAACTGCCCAGGTGCTCCCATCAGATGCTCGTTAATTTGGACCAAAGCTGAGATGTCATCCAAAACCGGGCCATAGTAATTTATGAAATTCACAATCCTCCCCTGTAGCCTTGTTGTCACCCATATCCATCTCCCTTGCGGGTCCCTATGTACTTGTAAAAATTCCCAGGGAAGTTGTCTAGAAAAATAAATAGCAACTCCTCTCATAGCGAGGCCTGCAGAGGCAAAGAAAACATTAGAGAAATCTCTGGGTAAGAATAACTTAGGAGAATTAGATCTCAAGTGTGTCTCCTGAAAAAACAAGACTTGGGGGTTAAATGATGTCAACCACCTAATGAGAGCGCCATACTTTCTTTTGTTTAAGATTCCATTAGCGTTTACTGCTAGGACCTTACATTTACTGGTTTCCATTAATAGTTCTATCTATAGAGTAAACTCCTAGTTTCCTCAATACCAAAAGTTTAGATTGCTTCCTATCTGTACCTTCTGCTCTAACTCTTTTCCCTACAAAAGACCCTTTGCCAACCCCACCCTTCCCTCCCCAAGAAAAAACCCACCCATCGAAATGTGGGAAAACCCCTACTAACCACGCTTGCCACATCTCGCCCCTCCCATCTAACCTCCTGGGTGTCATGGAGTTACACCCTGGGTGACCCCGCTTGCCCCGTAACCCCAGCAAAAGAATGAGATAAAAATAACAAAACAAAAAAAAAATTGTTAACTGAAAGGCGCGCCTGCACCAAGCGCTGGGAAAGCCCTTTATGTTACCAGATGACGTTTCTACGTATTAAACCATTCTTTTAAACTCGCGATCCATGCGAGATCTCTTTTAACAATGCCTGTGCTTCTTCCAAATCTGAAAACATAAAAAACTTCCCTTTAACTAATACCCGCAATTTCGATTGTTGAGCAATCGAAGCTTGGGCACCATGCGCTTTAAACAAGTGAAGAATCCTAACAAATTCTTTTCTTCTGCGTGCGGCAGCAGCAGACATATCAGAAAAGATACGACACTTGTGGTTTCATTTACTAGAAACTGCTTCTGTTGGATCGCCTTTGTCAGGATTCTCTCTTTAATTCTGAAGTCTGCAAAGTTCAGCAGAATTGTTCGTGGCATTGTGGAGTTGGGGAAGGGGTGGGCTGGGACTCGATGCGCCCTAGTAATAGTCAAATCCCCTTCAAATTCCGGAAGAACATTCTGCTTAATAAAAGAATTGACCCATTGCAGGGGTTGCGAGCCTTCAATACCCTCCGGAACTCCAACTATTCGGAGGTTTGACCTCCGAGAATGGTTTTCAAGTTCCTCCAATTTGTTCTCCAAATAGCTTTTGTTTTTTACTGCTTCTTTCGCTTCCCCAATAACCATATTCATTTGATCCTCAAGTACTGAAATTCTGGCTTCAGCTTCCTGGAGTTTAATGGGGAATCAACATCGATGTAGGTACAACATAGACAAAGCTGATCGGCGATGGCTACGGAGAACCACGCCTCTGAGTAGCCACGGGTGACGATGCTGCTCCGCCCCCAGTAATGGTGAATTGTACCTGATTGGCGTGCTGATCGCCCCGATGCCGACTTGCTGATCCGCGAGGACGCGGGGTGCTTGCTGGCAATCAAATTGCTGGTCGACGGCTCCGACTCTCTCGCACCAGCTCTGAGACGCGCGCTGAGGCTGAGGCTGCGAGACGGATTCGTGATTACCGGCTGCGGAGACAAGCCCCTGCCTTTCTCGACCTACGGGGAAGATCTTTTTGAACGGCCGCTCTGCTGTTTTCCCGCGCCTCTTTGGAGTACGCAGCGGCTGTGACATTGAGTGCTGACTTTTCACTGACTTTTCACTGATTCACAGGAGGATTGCGGCTGTCAGGTGCCTCGGTGTGCTGTAAGGAGCTTCTCCCTTGGAAGAGGCCACAATTCCAGGTACGGAGAACTCAAGGGGCGATACTGACAGCAAAGAGGTTATAAGGCAAAGGGGAGAAGAAGGAGAGAAAAGGAAAGAAAAGAGAAAAAATTGGCAAAACATTGAAGCATGTCAACGCTGTTACTAAAGTCGACTCCGCGGCTCGCCTAACGTTTAGCTCAGGCGAAAGAAACCGCAAGATTGATTAATAAGGAGATCGTCACTGATTCTTATGGACTTGATAGTACTCTCGAGAGTTCAGAAGAGGAGATGCCCCCAACCGCCTCCCCGGAACGCGAGGTACTGGTGTCAGATCAGACCAATGTGACTATGGACCCGAAAGAAGCCGCATCCTCCTCGTCTTTGTTGTTTAAACTACATCAGGAAAACCCGGTATTTGAAGGCCTTAAAAAGGGATTAAAAACCGCCAAAGAATTTCCCTTGTTTAAAAAAAAAGCAACTTTGCAACCCCCCTCTTTAAGACCAACCATAATAACAAAATATTTATCAGCTGTACCAGTGCCATCAGTGTTACCAGAGGATAGTCAAGCACAGGCGGTTTCATTAACCTCGCCAATTCCATCAAGCCCAGTAGAGAGGTCCGCCTCCAGGTTACTCCATTCTAAGGTATTTGGAGATGCGAAAGAAGGTAATAAGTCCCCGAAAAATGTTTCTTCACATCCGATGCCATCTCAACTTAAATCTCAGCCTCAATCCCAATTGCTGCTGCAGAGTCAATTATCATCCGAAGATCAATTGGCTCAGGAAGATAATAGGGCTGGAAATTCGAACCCGGGTATTATGGAAGCACAGAGCAATCCGAATCAAAGTTCAAAGCCATCAGGGACCTGCCAACTAGACATTAGAGATATGCTCAATCTAATATTGGATGAAGTGCGAGAGATGAAAAAGACTCAAAAATTGAAAATTGCCTCCTTACATCCACGGCTAGGGAAAATTGAGGAAGTAATGACATGCTTCCCCAATATTAAATAGAATTCATTACTAAAATATAAGTTCTAAAAAAAAAAAAAACTTGAAAAAGTGAAAGAAAACATAAAATACAAATATGTAATTAAAATAGATGGATACTTTCAAATTAAATAACAAACATAAATATCCACAATTTTTGATCCAGAGCAACCGCAGAGCAAGTGGTGAACTTTAGAGTGGACATATTTTATTTACTATTCCCACTCTAATGTGAACAGCAGTAGGGAAAGTGTTGGACTTTGGAGGGATTGGATTTACTGTTCCCACTCCAAAGTGAGCTACTGTAAGGAATGTGTTGGACTCTGGATGAACTCATTCCAAGCCGAGCAACATTGGTGAAAGTGTTGCACTGTGGAAGAGTTAGATTAACTATTCTCCCTCCAACTTAAGCAATGAAAAGTATGGAAAGTGTGAGACTTTGAAGTTCTCAGATTTACTATTACCGCTCTAACATAAACATAAGCAATATTTGGGAAATATTTGAACTTTGTAGGGGTCATATTTATTGTTCCCACCCCTGACTGAACAATAGTAAGGAAAGTTTTGGACTTGGAGAGGTCAGATTTACCATTCCCACTCACAAATGAGCAACATTGGTGATGGATTTGTACATTGCAAGGGTTAGATTTACTATGCCCACACCAACTTAAGCAAAATCTGAGAAAATGTTGGGCTTTGAAGAGGTCAGACTTATTACTCCAATTTCAACCTGACAAAAAGAAGAACAAGTTTAGTATTCTAAAAAAATCACAGTTACCAATCCCAAACCAAAAATTAAACAAATTACATAGGCCAAAATAAACAAAACATATAAGTATATATTTATGTACAAGTAAGAAATGATTAGCACTAAAAATATGACGGACACAAATGATTGGTAATTAAAATAAATATTTATCAATGACAGTAACATTTAAAATACAAATTTAAGATCACAAGATGAAAAATTAACAATAGAAATTTCAACTAAAAAGTTTGAAAAATACACATACACACACATATATATATAAATGTAATTAAAAATATATAAAGTCCATTTAATTACTGAAACACTTAGGGGTCAATTATGATTGCGGGCAAAAAGGACCGCCCGCCATAGGTGCGGCGGACCCGCCATTCAAATTAGGATGCGCCCACCACACTGGCGGGCGCAACCCACATTGTTTACATTGCGGCGGGCGGTGCTGTAAGCAGCACCCGCTGCAATGTAAAAAATGGATGTTGTGCATTTGCATGCACAACGTGACAGGCACCGCGCAGTGCCTGCCAGCTTGTGCATGCAAATGCAGGGGTGTACCATAGGTACCCCCCATGTGCGCCCCCTACATCCTGGGGGCCCTCAACGGGCCCCCAACAGCAAAAACCGCATGCCTTTCCATGGCGGCGTTGCCGCCATGGAAAGGCTGCTCTCCGCCTGCATGTTAATATGGATGGCTGTGTCTTGCAGACACGCCACCATATTGAGACCCTTTTCCGCCCGGTCAACTCGCCGATGGGCGGAAAAGCGGCGGATGGTCTTCCCGTCCGCCGCGGACCCCCTAGCCATCCTAATGTGGCGGGGGTCATTCAGGCGTGGATGGCGGGTGGATCGCCCCTGCCGGGGCGGCGGTGGCTACTGCTGGCCCGGTGGGGGCGATCCGTCCGCCATCCTAATAGGCCCCTTAATTTACATAACTAGTAAATAGTTTTACCATTTAATAAGTTATAAATATATTTTAAAATTAATAAAAATATGATAGAAAAACATTTTCACCCTATTACTATACCAACTAAACAAACCATCAAAAATATATATTACAATTTGTTAGAACTATTACAAATATATAATTAAAAATAATAAATAAAATAAATATTTAAACATTTTCAAAAATATGAAATACTTGTTTTATGTATTTTAAATAAGTTGCATATTTGTAGATTTAATAAACCAATCAATGAATTAAAAATTAGGGCCTGATTACAAGTTTGGCGGTAAGGGAACCGCCCTCAAAATGGCATTGGAAAACCCACCTCCTAGTTGGTGGTCCGCCAGCCATATTATGATGTTTGCGGTTTGCAGAACGAAAGACTGACAGAGCACCGCCGCCACCATCAGCCTTCGCCGACCACAACATCGGCGGTAGGAGGAAAGCAGCTGTCAAAGGGCTGTTCAGACAAGTTCACTGCCGCCAGAATTACGAGTTGGCTTTCCGTCGAGCCGACTGCGGCGGGAAGACCACCTGTTTTGAGTCGGCGGTATTGAAGGAATTGGGGTGCATTCCCACCCATTTCCTTTTCTTACCTTCAGTCTCCCACATGGATACCTTTCTCCAGGGCCCCCCTTCACAGCAGCATCTTGACCCCAAAGAATACGACCATGTTGGTGCCGAAATCCAGGTAAGTCTGTTTTGCAGTATTTACGCATTGACTGGACTGGACACATATGGTATGGAAAGTACTAGTTGTTGGTATTTTGTCACATGCCATGCATATGTATACATTTAGCATTAGTCAAAATATACACACATGTATCAAGACATATGAAAATAAATTCCCCGCTGTCAGAAACAACACCGCTGGCACAGTGGTGATGTTGTAACACTGTGCGGCGGAGATTACAACCACGGCGATATGGCAGAGAGACTACCAAACTTGTAATCATGCCCTAACATTTTTAGAAATTACAAATATATGTATTTAAAATACTTCCCACCCTACTTCCCTACAAAGCACACAACCTACCCAAAAACACAAAATAGTATAAACAATCTACAATTTTATGATATATAAAATACACACAAACATTACACTAAATATAATTAACAAAAAATATATGTAATTTAATACATTGCAAGATACACAAAAAGTGTATAGAAAAATAATTATTTATAATATAAATAAGAATGGAATTTAACCTGGAAATGTAATAATTATATTGCCAATCTATGATAAGAACATTACCCAAACTATTACTCTATAAGTCCAACAAACCACCAACAAATACAAAAATTAATTATTCAATCAAAAAAATATAATTCTTTAAATATATCATTAAACCCAAAATATAAATGTTCCTAAAATATAATTAAAAATAAATAACATTACAAAAATAGTAACAAAATGAAAACTACTCAAATATTACAAATACATAGGTATTATATACAACCATAGTTAATAAAACAATATTAAATATTAAAAATATGTTGATATTCTTACCTGCAATAATATGTTCAGAGCATATTACTGTCATCAAAATATTTATTTTAATGATATTAGTGAACCTGCCTGCCTTTATCCTCTTTTTGATTCAAAGCTTCTTAAGAGCACTCTGTTAACTTCGACTCTCACCAATGGCTTTGTGTTCAGTACTTGTACCCATTTTAAAAAGGTGGACCTAAATTCCTTTATTTGGAGGCTCATCATTAATTATAGCTGTTCTGATGTGTCAAGCGCTTTGGATCCATCCAAAAATAGTATCATAAAAAGTACCTTTCTAGTGTTTGCAGTACATCCAAATAGTCATCTAAGATTCAACCTAGTCCTTCTGTTTGGTATAACTCATGATTTATCAGGCTGTACTAATGGTTCTATGGCTTTACTTAGTTAATTTGTCAGTATTTTTGCCAGAATGTTTTCCTTCACATTTCAAAATTATATTGGTTGATATGATCTGCAGTCATTGTAAGATTTCTCTTCTTTATCAAAGATATTGTGGCTAGTCCGAGATACTCTAGCATTTCCCCCTTTGCCCTGACTTCATTGTACATATCGAGCAAATGGCCTGTTAGTTTGCTTGCAAATCTCTTGCATACTTCAGTCTGTAGGCCAGATGTCTTGTCACTTGACATGCGCGATACAGTTCCCACTATTTCTTCCTTCATCATCTTTTTTTTGAATGGGTCCTTTTCTTCTAGAGGTATTAGTGGGACTTCTTATAAAGATAGGTCTTCCACTTCTTGTGGAATTCAAGAAGTGAGGAGGTTGCTCTTATGCAAGTGTCATACAGTGCCTTGAAAGTGTGGGTAAGGAGTTTGAATTGTGCAGGTTTATGTATGGAGAGCAAGAGGAGCTCCTCCAGGTCACATGTGATGTTGGCGCAGGGTGGGGGGTTGAGAGTGATTCTGGCCACCGAGTTCTGAATGGTCTGCAGCCTTCTGGAGAGCTTTTTATTGATTCCAGCATTGAGTGTGTTCCTGTAGTCCAGCTTGCTTGTGATGAGGGCATTATGAAGGTTGACCTGGTACTGACCTGGTACTGACCTGGTACTGACTGGGAGACATTTGAAACTATTCCTCAGAATATTTAGGGTACAGAAGCATGAGGTGGTGACAGTGTTGACTTCGGTGGTCATGCCGAGTTTGCTGTTGATGACCATCCCAAGGGTCTTGGTATGGATGGGTGTCGGTCCTAACTCTGTTGGACAGCAGGGGGAGTCCCACAGTGAAGTGCTTTTCCCAAAGATCATGATTTCGGTCTTGTCGGTGTTCAGCCTTAGGCAGTTAGTCTTCATCCAGTGGGAGATTTCAGCCATGCAGGCATTGAACTTTGATCCAGGTAATGGCTGTCTTGTCTGAGAGAGAGAGAGAGAGAAGGAGTTGTATGTGGAAGCAGGATGTGCGGGTGGTGTTGACTTGTGCAGTTATGTCCAGTTTACTGCTGATGAAGCTGAGGTTCCTGCGTGGGTTTGAGTCCAAGTTCAGCTGACTATCATTTGGAGTCCCATGGTGAGGTGTTCTTGCTGAAGATCACTACTTCTGTCTTGTCTGTGTTGAGCTTGAGACAGTTGGCTTTCAACCAGTTAGTGACTTCGGTCATACAGGCCGTGAACTTGGTTCTTGTGTTGGGAGTCTTGTCTGACAGGGAGAGTATGAGTTGTGTGTTGTCGGTGTAGGAAAGGATGTTGATGTTGTGTGCATGGATGACATTGGCCAGAGGGATCATATAAGCATTGAAGAGGGTGGGGCCATCTATTTTTTCAGATACCATAAGGGCCAGATGGAGACGGAAGGGTGTAGTAATTTTGGGAGACTTAATGGATGAAAACGGTATACGCTCTTACTCCTCGTTGGTCTCTGAATTCGATCTGCCAAAAGCGGACTTTTTTAAATACCTGCAAGTTCGGGACTATCTATTAAAAAAGGCAAATGTAGGATTTCTATCCCAAAAAAATAACCTACTAGAGACAATTAGGGGGCGGGGGAAGATTGGTATCCTATATCAACTTCTCATTTAAGCGCAATCTGACGATTGGAGGCGCAGAACTTAAAATGGAATGCCAGACTATCGCAGGGAGGAGACACATTACATGACTCGATTGCTTTGGCTGAAAATCTTGTGGTATCCTCCAGCCTCCAAACGCAACATTATAAGACTATATTTAATGTATATTATAGCCCTGCCAAAATAGCACGTTGGGGCGGACTAAATGAGGGCAAATGTACACGGTGCGGGGGGGGATCAGGCTGATAGTCTACATATGTTTTTCGCCTGCCCAGAGTTGAAGCACTTGATTAGTAGGATAGAGGCTTTTTTAACTGAGGTTACAGGAGTACAGATTCTGATTACTCCCACTGTTATGTTATTGGGAATTGTGAAAGACTCAATGGTTAGTAGCGAGATGCATACATTTATGTATTTGGTATTCATAGCCATGGCTCGATTATGCATAACGACATTATGGCGACAGAAAGAACCACCACCATTTGAAATGTGGAGAAGAAGGTTATACTCTATCTGTAACTTAAAGCACAGTTTGTATGCTCTCAAGGGGTTGCAAAAACGGAGTTTGGGTATGGAGATATGGGGTTCCATAATTGATCACTTGACGGACACCACAGCTTAGGCTATAATGCTGGGCATATTGCGGCATGATCTTCCTGTCTATTACCTTTCCTATGTTGTTTTTTCTTTTAGGAATGAATTGATATGTACGTTGAGCCTAATGAGGGCTTTATATAATTATGATTGTTTTGTATCTGTCTTGTCTTTTCTCCCCTCCTGGATTCAGAAATTGTGTATGGCTGCTGAAACATTTTGCCTGGTAAATGTATACTATGTATTATTGGCTTATCAAAAATAAAAAATAAAAAAATAATTTAAAAAATGTTAAAAAAAAGAGGGTGGGGCTGAGCAACGAACCTTGAGTCACCATGCAGATGTGTTTGCGGCCTTCTGAGGAGTAAGGTGCCAAGCTGATAGCATGCTTTCTTTCCGTTAAGAAGGACCAAATCCATCAGAATGTGTGTCGTTGGATTCAAATGTCACGTGGGCATTAGATGAGAATGTGGTGGGAGATTGTGTCATATGCTTCAGAGAGGTCTAGGAGGATGAAGGTCACTGTGTCATCTCCATGTGGAGTCATGCAGATGTCATCCCTGCCAGCGATGAGGGCAGTTTCCGTGCTGTGGTTGGGTCTGAAACCAGACTGAGCAGTGTCGAGGAGTTGGTGATCATTAAAATATTCAGTGAGGTGTCAGTTGATGATTTTCTCTAAGACCTTGACCAGTAAGGGCAGCAGGGAGATCACTCTGTAGTTGGTGTGCATTGGGCAGACCGAGGAGGGTTCTTCAGCAATGCAAGGACAGTTGCATGTTTCCAAGCATCAGAGAAGGTCATGGAAGAGATGGAGGCATTCAGAATAGGTGTGAGAATGGCACTGCTGGGTTGCAGATTTCTGGAGTAGGCCTGGTGGGGGCAAGGGTGTGATAGGGCTCCTGAGTAGATGGACTTCATGGTGGTGACGGTTTCTTCTGGGGCGATGACAGGCCATGTGGATAGCATTGGCTATTTGAATTAGCTCGGGAGGTATTAGGCACAGTCTGTCAGGTCCAATGCGAGTTAAGGTGCTGTAAATAAATGGCTGTGATTTTGTTGCTGAAGAATTGAGATTGTTACAGAGGTCCTGTAAGGGTGTGATCAAGTTGGATGCATCCACTGGTGAGGTGAAATCCTTCACAATGGCGAGTATTTCTTTACTTCTGTTTGCACTAGCATCGATGCAGTCTGCCACAGCGGCACGCATGGTGCTCCGAATCATTTGGTGGTACGGTTTCAGGGCAGATTTGAACTGCTCCTGTCTGCATTGTCCTGGCACATTCTGCCTTTGTGCTCCAGATGTTTTCAGTGGCATTTCTTCAGTTTGAGTTCCCCAGTGTTCCAAATGGCCTGGGGTTGAGATCTTGTTGCATTGGTGTGTTTGAGTGGGGCCAGGGAGTCGGTGCAAGAGGTGACACAATTGCTCAAATTCTTGATGGCATTAGGGAGGCTGTTGCTGTGTTCAGATCGGTGACTGTGGAGAGTGGTGTTCCAGTCCTTGTCAGTGATGATGTTCCAGTTTCAGCAGGCTCATCTGGCTGTGGTGCATGAGTGTTCAACCCGGACAGGGATACTGAACTCGACGAGGGCATGGTGTGGCCTGTCCTGGAGCATGGGCTCATCAACTTGGATGTTGTTAAAGGTGGTGAAAATAGGCTCAAGGAGGTGTCTGAAGACATGGGCTGGTCTATCTATTCAATAGGTGAGGCCCAGGCTTCCAAGGTCTTGGATAGGTGCTTTTGAGTTGGGGTCGGTATGGGCATCCAGGTGGAAGTTCAGTTCTCTGTGTAGGATGTAATTTCTAGCATCGAGGGTGAGTGGTGCATCAAAATCTGTTATGATGTCTGTGAAGCTGGTGTGCAGTCCCTGTGGTCTGCAGATGAGAGTGCTGCTTAGACTGAAGTTGGTTATGGCGTAGAGCTTGAGCAACAAGTGTTGGAGGATGATGTGTCCATGAAGGTGGTGCATCTGATGGTGTTCTTGTAGATGATTGCAAATCAGCCTCTGGGCCCAGTACCCAAATCAAGTTCAATGCCTGCATGTCTGAAAACACCCACTGGATATAGGCCAACTATCTTAAGTTTGTCTTGCCTGTTGATCTTGTCGCTGGGGCAGGGGTGTGGCTGTAGTGATGTTGATCCAGCGCAAACCCAATAAATTGATCAGGGATAAATATTCAATGACATTACGTACTTTGGCCCATACACATTCACCCGAATCCCTGATGCGCTGGGGTCAAGTTTGTTAACTTTGCCTTAATTGTACTCTTGATTATTCAAGTTCAAACTTTAATCATACTGAATATTCACATGTCTGAGTAAATAAATCAACTTTTCATCTACTTGGTCGATGGACCAATTAGTTGAAGAGTTGATGGCAATGGAATTTATAAAGAAACATTTAATCAATAAACTGGCTAAATAGCCACAGACTCTCGGTGAGATTTAATACATTTTATCTAGTAATAATAAATGCTCATATCGATTACTTTATAAATTCAAATACTGGAAACCTCATGAGAGAGAGAGGTAAAATCTAATCATAGCAATAACAGAACAATTATTTCAAATATACGTTGCAAAGAGTGGACAGATGAAGAGACATTAGATGCAAGTAAAATATATTTGTTTAAACTAATAAATCGGAGTGATAGATGAAGAGACAAAAGGTACAAAGACAAGAAATATGACTGCAAAAATAATTCTGCAATACTGATTAGATCAAATACAAACCCAAAGGATCTGTAATGGGAAAACTACCACCCAGGCCTAGGTAGTAGTGGGGGAACCCCAGACCAAGAGTCAGGGATCACAGACTCAGGAATCAGGACAGGGACAGGACAGGAACAGCTAGGCCTCTCTGCAACCCGACGAACAGTGGTGCACCCCTCACTCTGACATCTTCAGCCTAAGCGACCCACAGCAGCTACAGCAGCAAAACCACACCCCTAAAGCACCTATTCTTAGACCCTAAAAAACACATGTCCATCCCACAATAGTTGCTAAGTTCACAATTTCTAGCTAAGGGATTGGTTGAGTTCTGGGGGTGGGATGTCACCCCACCATGAAATCATTTTTCTCTAGACTATACCATTGTTCCACACATTTTTTTACATTGTCATCAATACCCCTTCTCTCTCATGAGTACACATGTAACAATATTTTGTACACTTTAATAAATTCAACAACTTCGGGTTCCGCTCCCACGATGACACTGGCGTTGGCCGCTTGTCAATGTTCATGTCCTTCACCAGGTCACGTTTTTTCCAGCTTTGCACAGCAGTTCAGTTATGTAGTCACAAGGTTCCCGCTCGCTCTCAACTTCACCCGCCCTTTTCTGAGGTCAATCTAACAAAATGGAAAATTTGTCCATTACTAAAAGAACGGAAAAAAAACATTTATTAATTATGTGATAATGCATTTTCACTGTTTACCCCTCATCTTAACTGTACTTCATGTTAACGGTTAGCCTAGCATAGCATAAGCAGAAAAGCGGCATTATTCATTAGGATAAAGCAACACACGTCATGCTTTTTACTAAATACACCTGCGGCCTTGCCATGCAAACCTTCTTAATTCACTCTAAACACAAGATTATTACATTTCCGGTTATTAATTTCGTTAGTTCATGCAAATTTGCAAAGCAAATTTCCCACGTGTAGTGTAATTGTGCACATTAATCATTCTAACTCTACTTACTGTTAGTACGTATTATATGGGTGTTCGATTGAGCAGTTTTCTTTCGCGAAATCCAGCTCCATCAATCCCCCCTCTGATGGCTTTTAGGAGCCATCATAAATACTCACCATACCGAGTGCCACCTTTTAATGTATTTAGATTTTACTTTCTTTGTCTTCTTTTATGGCACTCTCATCTAACCTTTTCATCATGTCATAGTATTCTTCATTTATTTCTTCTAACTCTATCTCTTCTCTCTTTCTTTTTATTCCTTTTCTTTTATTCTTTTTGTCTGTTGCATCTTTTCTTTCTTTTATGCATTTACAACACTTATACGCTGTTAATATTACTAGAGCTACTATGGCTATTGAAAATATTGGCAATATTAGTTTCCCTAATAAACTACTCCCAAAGGTAGAAAACCATTTACTAACTGCAGAGAAACTCTTACCAAGTCTCTCCCCAACACCGTCAACCTCAAGTTGGGTTAAATCACTATGCAATTTGGTAATATTTCTAATATATCCTTCTATCCCTTTACTTTTATCCAGGATATAGGTACAGCAGTGTTGAATTTTCAACATGCCACAGACTCCACCCTCCTTTGCCAAAAGAATATCAAGGGCAAGTCGATTTTGCAAAACCATTGATCTAATTGCCACCATTTCGGTATCAATCATCAAGAAACCACCAACAGTATCTGTTGATAAACAGTCAACCACTGTGGACAATTTTCGAATTTTGTGTGAATTTAAAACAACTCCAACTGAGGGTATCAGTGCTCCAAAGATATCACCTACTATTTCTGAAAAACTTGCTCTTTTTCTACTTATTAGTCCTTGTTTTATTTCATTGACACTATTATCTTCACGGTCTACATGATAAACCTTTGGAAAAACATTCCCAAAATAACAGCTCCCGTACCAATGTGCAGGTAACCTATAATAGGCTTTCTTACCACACACATAATATATTCCCTTGAAAACTGGATCAGTTCCACCCTTTAATCCCCATCCTCCAGTAATTTGGTAAGTATGCCCACACTCACTAGTGCCAATGAAATAATTATTATAGTTAGTCTTTGATCTAAATAAACATAGTTTCCCTTTCTGTGACCAGTCCAGGGACATCGCAGCATATGTCTCACCCTTCTCATAATTTCCTTCTCTAAAAGCCCAAGTTGGTGTCTGTGATTTTTGTTCATCAGCTTTTTTCTGGAAACTTGCTCTTCTATTTTCTACCATGTCTAAGAATAATCTCTCTTCTACATGTAAACTACAAGTTAAATTGTTTTTGTAGGCATGTTCTACATCTAATGGTTTAGTGATTTGGAAAGATTCTCCCATTTAGCGTGCATTTTTACCACTTACTACTTTATTTAGTTCCTTTACAATTGGTATTTCTGAAAATACTAAATCTATATCAGTATATTGATACTCCAGTTTACCTGTCATGTATAATAGGCTACGAAGAACACTACACGACACACCATATGTTAGTGAAAAGTGGTGATAGGTTATACCTTCAGAGACAGACGAAGGTAATTTCATGCAAACATAACAATCACTCACATTCATAGTATTAGTATATTCATACAACAACTTGGTAAAAACGTTTAACGAAAAATAACTAATTGATTTGTCATGATGGAAAATGCTTCCATCCATTTGTTTTATATTAATATTCATAAGTTGTTTAGAAACATCCTTCATTCCTTCAATCGACACATTATTAGTAGTACTTCCAAAGTTATTCACATTAAAAATAGGTATGACAACAATTAATAGGACCCATATAATTGTTAATAGAAAAACACTACATAAGCAGGTTTTAATACATCTAAGTTTTAGACTAGATTTTGGTTGTTCAGTCACTTTTACTTCTGCCATTTTGATATACTACAAAAAGAAAAATACAAAAAAAAATCTAACAATCCTTTTTAGTCTACAACCCTAAAAAAAATCGGAAAAATCTATATGAATTCTATTCTAAATAAAAAATTCTAAAAATAGATTTTTTGTGTAAACCTACACTTAATGACTTTCTTCTTCACCCCCTTCTTTTATTTCAGTCTTTTGGTTTTTCTTGAGTCTTTAATTCAAATTCAACTGACAATTTGTTTTCTTTTCCACCTTAATCTTTTTACAGTTCCTTTTAAGGTGGTCTCAGTTTGTTCTCATCTTCTTTTTCAGTGTCACTACTTTCATGTTCTTCATTTAAACCTAAACCTTCAAATTCTTCTAGTATTATGTAGGTCCATTCTGGAGCTTTGTACTTCCTACATGGAATTCTTGCTCTTTTGGATTTTCCGGTTGTTTTTCTTCTTGTATTTTCTGGTCCTGTTTGGCTTGAGACTTTGTTACTTTGCTCTGGTCTTTTCCTCAATCTTCTCTTGACTATTATATACTTTAGTCTTCTTACTCCACCTGACCAATTGTCTCTTTTTCTAAGTCTCTTTTTCTGTACTATCTTTTCACCTTCTGTGTTTTGTTCACCACTTCTTTTATTTAGTCTTCTTTCTATCCGTTTTTCTCCGCTCCCTTGCATTTCTGTTTTTGTAGGTTCATCACTTGTTTCTGGATTGTCAGTGAGTTCACCTTCTTCTAGTTCATTTGTGACCTCATTCTCCTCTGATCCAACTTCTGACTCATCAGCTGTTTCTCTTTTTTCTGTTCCGACAGCTGCTTCACTTCCTTCTGGTTCAATGGCAGCCTCACCTTCTTCCGACTCAGCAGCTGTCTTTTCAGTCCCAGTATCTGGTGCCCACTTTACTTGACTTGTGCTTGGCTGTTCATTGTCAAAATATTCATCAGAATATGTTACTCCAGACTCTTCAGCTTCGCACACTTCAGCTGCTGGTTCTTGATTTTGATTTACCAGTTGCTGTTCGTCAGGTCTTTCAATTGGACTTGGGACTAGGCGAGTATGGCTTGCATGTATCCAGTTTGGTAAGCCAAAACACTTTACTGCTGTGGTCGTCACCAATATGATCTAGTAAGGGCCACTCCAACGGGGTTTTTGGCACGTTTTCCTCACGTGCTTCCTGACTAGGACCCACTCACCAGGATTCAAATCATGTGCTTGGTTCCGCTGTGTCGTTGTGGCTTCTCCTTCAACCTGGCGAGACACAGAACGCACCAGATCAGCCAGTCCTTTGCAATAATCTAGCACACGATCATCAGACATATTCATCAGTTTGTTCGCAGGTATGTATGCTTGTCTCATGGCTCTTCCCATCAACACTTCATGGGGACTTAATCCAGTCTTTTTGTCAGGAATACTTCTAAGACTCATCAATACAAGGGGTAAAGCGTCAGGCCATTTCAGTGTTGTGGATGCACATACCTTCCCTAATCTTGATTTTATTGTGCCATTTATCTGCTCAACAATACCAGATGCTTCTGGTCGATAGGCACAATGCAGCTTCTGTTCAATTTGCAATGCTGCACAAATCATCCGAATTATTTCATTATTGAAATGCAATCCTCTATCTGATTCCAAAGTGACTGGAAAACCAAATCTAGGGATCAATTCTCTCAACAATAGCTTAGCCACAGTAAGGCTGTCATTCCTTCTTGTTGGATAGGCCTCCACCCAGCGAGAAAACAAACAGACAATGACAAGGACGTACTTTAGCCCATTACATGGAGGTAACTCAATAAAGTCAATCTGAAGTCTTGTGAAAGGACCTCCTGCTTTCCTAATTACACCCCAACTTACAACTGTCTTTCTTCCTGGGTTTTGTTTTTGGCATATGGCACACCTTTGACATAAACTTTCTGCGATGACCCTGAACTTTGGATTGTACCATGTCTGCTTGAACAGTCTTAACATTGCGTCCCTTCCAACATATGTCAGCCCATGGTACATCCTGGCCATGTGAGAAAGTAAAGAATCTGGTAATACTGGTCTTCCATCGAGATAAACCCATACCTCATCTTGTGCATTTTTCCTACAACCTGTTCTACTCCACTCTTCCTTCTCTTTATCACTGGCTTCTTCCTGCATTTGCCTTACCTCATTCCAAGTCTCAAATGTGGTTGTGAGCATAAGGTGGCATTCGGTATTTCTTCTTTCAATTGATCTGTTTATTGCCATCGTATTTTGTGTACAGTAACGCGCTAATTGATCCGCGTATCTGTTGCCTTTTGTCACATTGTCATCTCCTGATTGATGTGCAGCACATTTTACAACTGCAATTCTTTTTAGTAACTGCAAAGCATCCAATAATTCCTTTACAGTTTTTCCATTCCGAATTGGGGAACCTGAGGAAGTCAAAAATCCTCTCTGCATCCATAACTGACCGAAGTCATGTACGACGCCAAATCCGTACTGACTATCGGTGAAAATTGTTACTTTTAGACCTTTTGCCAATTTACATGCTCTATGCAGAGCAATCAACTCTGCGACTTGAGCGGAGTTTACCCCCTTCAAACAGGATGCTTCTAGTGCTCCTGATAAGGTGCAGACAGCATAACCAGCACACAATTCACCTTTTTCATTTCTCAAACATGATCCATCCACAAACAGCTCACAATCTGATTCTTCCAAGTGTTAATCCTCTATATCAGGACGGGGCTTAGTACAGAGTTCTGTCACTTCCAGACAATCATGTTCTGCTTCCTCTTTCACCTCCTCACATCTTGAATTCGGTAGCAAAGTAGCAGGGTTCACAGTAGTGCACCTCACCACTGTCACATTTTCAGCGCCTAGAATCACTCTCTCATATTTAGTCAGCTGACTAGAGGTCATGTGTTGAGTATGAGTGCGAGTTAAAAGGATCTCAACAGAATGTGGTACATGCACTTTTACTTGGTAACCCATCACAATAGCTTCACTCTGTTCTAGACTTACACAAGTGGCGGCTACTGCTTTTAAACAGCCTGGTAATGCTGCAGCCACTGAATCCAGGGTAGCAGAAAAATATGCCACTGGACGTCATGGCATTACGTGTTTCTGGGTTAAAACTGCAAGTGCACATCCATCTCTCTCACAACAGTACAATGCAAATTCTTTAGAGTAATCTTTCTTTTAGAATTCCCTGTTCAATCATTTGATCAATTACAGGTGTGACTCCAGCAATTACTTCTGTACTTATTTTGTACTGTGGGGTATTGGGATATACAGCACCATCCTTTACTGTAATCTTAATTGGATCTACATTTTTCATTAACCCAATCTCTTTTCCTGAAAAATCCCACACATCTGATCTCACTGTACCTTTCAACTCTTCAGGCAAATCTTCCTCAGTGAGCAGTGAATATAACTCACTCACTTCTGACTCTCGCTGGGCCATCATGACTTTGTATTCAACATCCTCATCAGGTGTCATAAATGCAACACCATCCGGTGTACAATAAATAGTGCAATTCATTTTACACAACAAATCTCTGCCCAGGAGATTAACAGGACTGGTATCACATACCACAAACCGATGCATGTCTTTGAAGTTTCCAATATGAACTTCTATCGGGCTGTGACAGGAGTTCTGATATGTTTATTTGCAACGCCTACAACTTGGATAGTCTCTCCCGAGAGGGGTAGGTTTGGAATTTCTGCTGCTCTCACAGTAGAACGGGTAGCACCAGTGTCCAACAAGAAAGTGATATCTTTACCTTCTACTTTTCCATCTATGAATTGACCTGACTGATCTACCGCTAAAGATGCACCAAGTACGCACTCTTCCTCCCCCCTCAGGCACCGTCATTGAGATGTATCCGAATCACTCTCATTGCAACGCACCAAATACTGCGAAACTAGTGGAATCTTACCAAACTGCTCTTCTCCTCAGAATCCAGAACTTGCACTGTACATCTGCATATGAGCATTCACATTACAGGGTATTGGAGGTTGTGGCACCTGTAACTGTGAGTAACTACCTGCTGCTGCTGTTGATTCCCAACCACCTCATTCTGCATCTGTGGATTTAAATTTTGATTTATTTCATTACCCTTTTGTCCAGATCTACACTCGTTCTTCCAAATGTCCAAACTTTCTGCACGCATGACAAGGAAATTTCTTTTTAGCTTCTTCCTTACTCAATTTAAATTTTCCCTTACCTCCACTGTTTACCTGACCAACCTGATTCTGACTTTGTTGCACATTACTATTTTCCTGTTGCTGTTCTGCCATCTTCACTTGTGCCCACATCATTTTTTCCTTTAACTTTTTAAGCCTTGAATCAATATCATCACTGCAGTATTTTGCATACCTCAAAATTTCGTCTATTGACTTACTTTGCCAGCTGAGCACATGCTGCTGTATCATTGCACTAATCTCTGGTTTCAATCCATATACGAACCGATACACAAAATGTCCCATATCTTTATCTCCAATATTTTCAAACCCACTGTACTGCTTAAACACCTGTAGCAATCTCTCATAATATGCGTGAACCGATTCTTTAGGCTCTTGGGTCGTCCTGTCAATCTTAACCCAATCTGTTTCTTTAGGGGAAATCTTCCCTTTCAAGAAAGTAATGACCTGATGGTACTTCTTCATCACCTCTTCAGATGGTGCACCTGTTTTTGCATCCCTTGGATATTCATCCTTAGGCCAGTCGACAGTAATTTTACATTCTGTCCACAAATCAGCCGGAACCACTATTTCAAAAAGACCATCTAAATCCTTCAACAACACTTTTGAAACTTTTACAAATCTGTCCACTTGTTTATACCATTCAACAGACTTTTCTCGCAATCTGGGGAAGTAATTTGTAAATGACAATATATCTTGTCTTGTCCATGGTACATGAACATATCCACCACCTGGTACCTCTCTCATGGGACATGCCCTTTCTACTTGCTCGGGTTCCTTTAACGGAAACATGGAATTTCCTTTACCAGTAGTCTCTTCTTTCTTTTTCACCCATTTACTCCTCCATCATTCTACAGTTCCCCATTTCTTTAAAATATTCATTAATTCCTTTATCTGCAATCTTCTCCCTGACGTATTCAAACTTTCTAAATCCTTATCAGTAAAAGCCATTCTATACGTTTTCTGCAACACTTTCGACTTTTCTATATCTACACCAAACTCACTAGCAACTTCCGATAGTTTTTCATGTAAATTCTTTGTTCTCCAAGTAATACTTTTACACAAAAACAGCAACTCTTCATCACTATAAGTCCCTAGTCTATCTGGACTTACTGTTCCAATAATCATCTCCTCTAAATCTACTTTCAATTGGCTCACATTTAAAATCTGTGGCTGTACTTTTGGCTTGGTCATTTCTTTTATCCAACTAGTTAATTCTTCTGGAGAGGGACCTGCTGAACTCCCTGCTACTGGAGTACAATTTGGCCCTATTTTCCTTGCGTCTAATTGAATACTTCTCCTCGGGGTCTCTGTTAATAAATCACCAACCGGTAAGTCTAACAGTGTGGTATTTTGGTCATCTTGCCTATTTTCATTTGTTACTGACACCACTTCACTCCTTACACTATTTCTTGGAACTGATAATGTGTGTACTTTTGGCAAAGTCGATTTTTCTCCAAATAATGGAACCACGGGACCAATTGTCACTGGTACCGTCAAAGCTTCTGCATTCAAATTTAACTGATTTCGCTTCTGTACTTTTTCTATTCTGGCTTTATTTATCAAGCTTATTTCATTTTCTCGCACTATCCTAGCTATTTTGGTAACTTGGGGGTCAATGGAGTTACCATTTGCAGAGCACTTGGAATCACCTCCCTGAATTTTCTTCATATGGCGGAGGTCTTTTAGTCATCATATCTTCCAACAATTCATCATCAGATTCATCCAAGCCCTCTCCGGATGTTTCTATATTTTTCTTTTTCTCTTTACACTTAGTACCTGTCTGACTCCCTACTGTCAAAACTGGATATAGACCCTCGGTCACTACTGCTCTTCTCCATCTTTTCATCTGATCTTCTCGCCTCTCAAATGGATATCTAGGCATAAAACCTCTGAATCTCCTACCACTTCGATCTTTTTCTCGCTCAGAAGCTTCTACTTCCCATTCCTCTAACGCTTCATACTGAGTAAGTCTTGGATTTGGCTCTAACAAGTTCATCCTAGCTCTCAAATTCTGTAAAATTCTCACATTAAATGTTCCAAACTGAGGAAAAGCTAACATCCCATCATCTTTCGTATATTTCATCCAGTTTTCTAACCAAACACACGTATGATAACCTCGCTCCATCATCATGTAAGAGGCAGGCGTTTTTGGAGGTGGAATTGGGATTCCCTCTCTCGTCACAATTTGTTTGTCTTTCTTAAAGAAATTCTTTATTGTCTTTATCAAACCCATCTGCAGACTCTTCTATTAGTATTTGTCAACAAACAGAATATCAAAAATTTCTTTCAGTAATTCTCCTTTCCCTATTTGCTAAGTTCTATCCTATACCAGCGTGACTCACACCAACCAACCAATCACAGTTCCTTACGTATCTACAGTCTCAACCAATGTTAGCGCGATTTACGCCAGCTAACTAATCAGAGTCTTGTACACACCTGCTGTCTGACCAATGCCAGCGCGGCCTTTTGTGACGTCAGTTTTTACTCCTTCTACTGACCCTCACTTTACAATCTGTTCTCGCTACACGCCCGCTGCTTTGTCCAATACCAGTGCTGCCTTTTGTGACGTCAGTATCACTCCTTCTACTGACCTCTCCTTCACAAAATCTTACGGCAATATTTTTCTGAGTTTTCTTAATCAAAATTCTGTTAGTAACAACATAAAAAGACAATGCTACTTTGTCTGCTCCGCTAAATAAAGAGATAGTCTTCACTTTTTCAAGCGATCCTTACACTGCAAATAATAATAACGACCAGCGTTATCTCACTTCTCTAACAAGCTCCGGGGAGACCTGTTACTCCTCTAGGGATAAAGCCGAAGTTTCACAGGAGGACTTTTTTGGCATTAAAAAGGTGTCCTGTTACTCCCTCGAGAATTACTGCCAGAGTTTCAAAAGTGGACCCTTCACTATTTCAGACACCCTACTTACATACAAATTTTCCCTAGTTATAACACTGACAGCCCTACGTAGCTTTTCAGTATAATTTCAACAGACAAAGTACTTCTGCAGTGTGATTTCTTTACCACACTCTTCTTCTGCCTACTTCAGGCTAATTCCTTCCCGGAATTCCTCAGGCAACTCCGTACCTGTACTTCTAGACAACATAGAACAAGACACTAAGGGGTCGATTCCGATCTCGGCCGGTAGGGCTCCGAATCGGATTCGGCTGAACCGGATCAGATTCGGAGCCCTATTTCCCGACCGATTTGTACGTGCGTCCGGGCGAGCGAGTACGATGCGTGCGCTCGCGAAATCTCTGACCGACTCGTTCGCAGGACCCGACCGCTCCGACCGACTCGCACGGGGACGACTCGTACCGCGCAATGGAGACGTTCCCCGGCCGGGTAAGTACGATGCGCACCTCGACCGCTCCGACCGACTTGCGCAGTCCGGCTCCAAGGAGCTGTCGAAGCCGCACTTTGGGGGTCCGTGTCGGACCCCCCTGGAAGCGTAGGCGCGCGAGTCGCACACAGGGGGGACCCATTGGTCCCCCCTACACGTGCATGTACGGCGCGACCCGCATCAACGCGAGCACGCTGTAGGGGCCGCCCTTGTTCGCGTCGTGCCCATTGAGTCAATGGGAGCCCATGTACGCGTCGTACGACTGGCTCCCATTGACTTCAATGGGAGTCCGACCGAATCGAGTCCGATAGCATACGTGCGCATCATACTCGTTCGGTCGGGCTGCTAGGGTCCGATTCGGTCAGAAATCTCTCCGGGTCCGGCTCGGTCGGGGAGATTTCCGGCCTGAATCGGAATCGGCCCCTAACTCTTCATGTTAAGAACATATAATCAATAATCAATAACCATTACCAAACTAATCAATAATTAAACCGTCACTCTGCTACCAAGAAACTGATCCAGCGCGAACCCAATAAATTGATCAGGGATCAATATTCAATGACATTACGTACTTTGGCCCATACACATTCACCCGAATCCCTGATGCGCTGGGGTCAAGTTTGTTAACTTTGCCTTAATTTTACTCTTGAGTAAATAATAATCGACTTTTCATCTACTTGGTCGATGGACCAATTAGTTGAAGAGTTAATGGCAATGGAATTTATAAAGAAACATTTAATCACTAAACTGGCTAAATAGCCACAGACTCTGGGTGAGATTAATACATTTTATCTAGTAATAATAAATGCTCATATCGATTACTTTATAAATTCAAATACTGGAAACCTCATGAGAGAGAGAGGGTAAAATCTAATCATAGCAATAACAGAACAATTATTTCAAATATACGTTGCAAAGAGTGGACAGATGAAGAGACATTAGATGCAAGTAAAATATATTTGTTTAAACGAATAAATCGGAGGGATAGATGAAGAGACAAAAGGTACAAAGACGAGAAATATGGTTGCAAAAATAATTCTGCAATACTGATTAGATCAAATACAAACCCAAAGGATCTGTAATGGGAAAACTACCACCCAGGCCTAGGTAGTAGTGGGGGACCCCTGGACCAAGAGTCAGGGATCAAAGACTCAGGGATTAGGACAGGGACAGGACAGGAACAGCTAGGCCTCTCTGCAACCCGATCAACAGTGGAGCACCCATCACTCGGACATCTTCAGCCTAAGCGACCCACAGCAGCTACAGCAGCAAAACCACACCCCTAAAGCACCTATTCTTATACCCTAAAAAACACATGTCCATCCCACAATAGTTGCTAAGTTCACAATTTCTAGCTAAGGGATTGGTTGAGTTCTGGGGGTGGGATGTCACCCCACCATGAAATCATTTTTCTCTAGACTACACCATTGTTCCACACATTTTTTTACATAGTCATCAATACCCCTTCTCTCTCATGAGTACACATGTAACAATATTTTGTACACTTTAATAAATTCAACAACTTCGGGTTCCGTTTCCACGATGACACTGGCGTTGGCCGCTTGTCAATGTTCATGTCCTTCACCAGGTCACGTTTTTTTCAGCTTTACACAGCAGTTCAGTCATGTAGTCACATGGTTCCCGCTCGCTCTCAACTTCACCCGCCCTTTTCTGAGGCCAATTTAACAAAATGGAAAATTTGTCCATTACTAAAGGAATGGAAAACAAACATTTATTAATTATGTGATAATGCATTTTCACTGTTTACCCCTCATCTTAACTCTACTTCATGTTAATGGTTAGCCTAGCACAGCATAAGCAGAAAAGCGGCATTATTCATTAGGATAAAGCAACACACGTCATGCTTTTTACTAAATACACCTGCGGCCTTGCCATGCAAACCTTCTTAATTCGCTCTAAACACAAGATTATTACATTTCCGGTTATTAATTTTGTTAGTTCATGCAAATTTGCAAAGCAAACTTCCCACGTGTAGTGTAATTGTGCATATTAATCATTCTAACTCTACTTACTGTTAGTACGTATTATAGGTGTGTTCAATTGAGCAGGTTCCTGCTCCATCAATGTCATGTGCTGATGAGCAGTTCAGCTTGGTTTCCATGAGGAAAAGTAAGTTGGGGTGTTGTCTTGGAGCAGGACCCAGATCTCTGTGGCATGTTTAGTGAGTGAACAGGTGCTGAGGAGTATACATGTGAGTATGTGTTGTGCATGTGGTTGCAGGATTGTGTGCGTGTGAGAGTGGGGTGTTGGGTGCTGTCGGTGCGGATGTGGTGAGTGTTGGGTGTGGGTAAGGGCATGAAAACCTGCAGGAAGTGCAAGTGAACATCCCCTCAGTGTTGTGTGGTACAGCAGGGCAGCAGTGCGGGGTGAGACTGCCTTGGTTGAAGGCACGGAGGGTCACAGTGGGTTAACGGCAGGAGGAGGGGGCCCAGGGCTCCTTATGCTGGGTACAGTCCAGGCACAGACGGGCCTGCGCACCCGCTGATCATCCATTCTGCAGCCACAATTAGGTAGGCCCGAGGAGAAGGGAAGAAAGATGTGGCTTCCTGTGAAGATGGGTGATGGAAATTAGTCTTCTTGCTTGGCTTCTTCTTTTTAAAGACAGTAATGGCAGGAAAGCAGATGGATGATGGGAAAAATCCAATTATGTCACTTCATTTTCAGATAAATGCTAGAAAATCCACTGATGTTACTTCCTGTGCAGATGGATGATACAAAAAAATAAAAAAGCTCAGTTGTAGATTTGTTTTTTAAAGAATTTTTATTGAGCAGGTATAATCAGAATGTTATAATATAAAATAAGCACCATTCATAACATAAGTTGGAGTGAATATACATTTAACATGCTTAAATCACAAAAAGTGCTTGTGCTTTGTGCTTGCACAATACAAATAGTTAACTATGGTGCATCAACCTTGTACCTTAGAACAATAATAAAAAAGTGCTAGTGCATGAGTTTCCTAAACCTGGGCCTAAAAATGTTTACAACTGTGATCATAAATCGATTCTGCTACCTCAATCAGAGCGTGAAATGTACTACTTAAACAAGTTCAGAGTGCAAATAAACAAAAAACAATAGCCGCCTTTAATTTACACTGATTTATGGAAGCTAAACAGAAAGTGCTGATGCCTTTGTGCTTGTTATGGTCTACTGTACCCTCTTAACCCTCTTGAAAAACTCAGAGGTTTTAAGCCTATTTATATTCAAGGGGTTCTAAAATTCTGCTAAATAGGGTTAAACCTCCTAACACTCCCAGGTCTTTCACATATGCCTCTTCAAACAGTTTAGTCGTTAGCAATTTTGATCCCCTCCCCTGAAGTGTTGGAACCAGCTGTGTCCTCCAATTTTGCAATATTAATGAACGAGCTATCATGAACGAGAATGAAATAAAATACTGTCCGTATTTATTTATCTAACGGGTCTCTTTAGAGGTCCCAAATAGCAGAACCCTTGCCTCTATTTTATTTTTTTGTAAACAATTTTTATTAAGAAAGAAAAAGACAAGGTACAGTGCATTAGTGACACGGTGTATAAGTCCATTGTGAAAGCACGCAACATACAGCCAATAAAGTGCATCATGTGCATAGATCATCACCACATTTCCTGTCAAAAACTGGAGTAGCATAAACAACAGTGGCAACAGCTTATGTACAGATATAGGGGCCGATTCCGATTCGGGCCGGAAATCTCTCCGACCGAGCCGGACTCAAAGAGATTTCCGACCGAATCGGACTCTGGCAGCCCGACCGAACGAGTACGATGCGCACGTATGCCATCGGACTCGAGTCGGTCGGACTCCCAGTGAAGTCAATGGGAGCCGGTCGTACAACGCATACGCGGGCTCCCATTGACTCAATGGGTGCGAGGCGGTCAAGGCGCCCCCTACAGCGGGTACGCGTCGAAGCGACTCGCGCCGTGCACGCACAGGTAGGGGGACCCATGGGTCCCCCCTGTGTGCGACTCGCACGGCTACGCATACAGGGGGTCCGACACGGACCCCCAAAGTACGTCTCCGACTGCTCTTTGGAGCCGGAGTGCGCGGCTCGGTCGGACTGCTCGCGGCGCGCATCGTACTCACCCGGCCGGGGAACGTCTCCATTGCGCGGTGCGAGTCGAGTCCGAGCGAGTCGGTCGGTGCGGTTCGACCCGGGTACGAGTCGGTCGGAGCGGTCGGGACGCCCGGACGAGTCGGTCGGCGAATTCGCATCGTACTCGCTCGCCCGGACACGCGTACGAATCGGTCGGGAAATAGGGCTCCGAATCGGATCCGGTTAAGCCGAATCTGATTCGGAGCCCTACCGGCCGAGATCGGACTCGGCCCCATAATGTCAGTCTTGGTTGGGGCCCTCCTCCTTTTACTGCATACAATAGGGCAATCATACCGATACTTCAGGGTGGGAGCGAGTCCTCAAAGCCGGAGACCTCCAAGATGAGGCGTCGATCTCGCTGCAGTTCAATGGTAGGGGACACACACAGGTCGCCTCTATATTTGTTCCATCTCCCCCACTTATGATCCCATTTTTTGGGGCAGCCTCTATGCTTGAAGACGTCTTTCTCAGCGATCATTGCCCTGTCCATATCGATTGCCCAGTCCCTGAGGAATGGTGCCGTCTCCACCCCCATTTCTGAGCTATGTTTCGTTTAGCAATGGACCACCCAGTGGAAGCCCATGTCTGGTCTGCCTGTGTGAGATCTGTGGCTGCCCATATGTTAAGGAGACAGAGTTGGGGGGTAACCTTCAGAGACTTGCCACACGCCCTCTTCATCTGCTTTGTAATTTTCTCCCAATATGATTGCATTTTGGGGCACTCCTACAATATATGAAGGAAAGTGCCCGGCAAGTTACAATGCCGAAGGCACAAAGGGTCAGGCCGTCTGCCCATCTTGAACAGGGTGCGTGCATCAAAATAAACCCGGTGAAGGATTTTCAGTTGTACCAGGCGAAGGCGCTGTGGAATGGCCACCTCTCTAGGGGATGCAAGGGCATCGCACCAGTCCTCATCGTCAATGTCTCCCAGGTCCTCCCCCCAGCGCTGACGCAGTCGGGATATGGGGTCAGGTCGGTTGTTTAGTAGTTTCTTGTAAGTGAGGGATATGGCTTTTGCATGCATCGGGTCGAGTAACAGTCTATCCTCCAGTGGGTTGGATGCGGGTAGAGGGCCGTCTATAGGTAAGGCAGTAGTAATAGCATGGCTAATCTGTAGGTACATGTAAGCCTCCGTTCGAGCTAGGTGATATTTAGTCTGCATGTCTTCAAACATTGCCAACCTACCTTTCACCCACAGATCCCTATCATGTCCCACTTATCAAATCCGGGGCCCCTGCTAAGCTGACCCAGCATGTCAGGCTCCCAAAGTGGAGTGGCCTTTGTGAGCGTGTTGCTCCAACCCCATTTTTTGTTGACCACGTGCCAAATCCCTTGCCTCTATTTTGACCCTAAACTGCAGACTTTTATTTATGGCTGCAACTAATTGTTCCCAAAATTTAGAAAGTTTCGGGCATGCATAAAACTTTTGAAGCCAATCCCCCCTTTCTTCCTTACCGAGCGAAGCATTTTATGAAGGGCTTGGGGCGTGTAATATGCCATCCAGCGAGACAGAAATGACATCCTTTTATAGTTTGCTGCCGTTAGAGATTTATCCCCCAGCTCAACGATTAGCTGCCAATCTCCCTCCTACAGCCTGCACTGCATCCTATCAAAAACGTTTTCACTGAAATCAGCAGTCAATTCCTGAGCCGGATGATTACAAAGCAGCCTAAACGAATTACCAATGCCTGTAAGCTTACTCCTGGCAAAAGCACGCCAGGCTGGAAAGTCTTCTAGAATTGCTTGCTGTGTGTAAGTAGTAAAGAAATGAATAATCTATCCCTAGTTCAAGACAATCTGACTACACTGCTCCCCACACCGCTATAAAATCTAATGCCATTTAATATAATTACCCTTCACTACAAAATCATTCAGCTCCTTAAATCCTTTAGAGTTCCATAATCCTATCACTGCACGGGGTAAATTTAACCCCAAAAAATTAGACTCGTACAGTTTAAGGTAACTATAACCAGCTGCCACGTGGCATGCTTTAAAAAGGACATCCATTCTGCAACATATCTACTGAATCAACTTGTAACAAGTTTTCTTGGTCAATTTTGCCATTTTAATGAAAACTGAGAGATTTATTGCAGATTCTTGGACCATCTTTCTCAACAAAAAAACCTCAAGCACCTCTTTGCCATCAATCAATTGTACCATAATATCCAGCAATGTTGCCTGGTAATACGTTTGATAATTGGGGAGTGCTAGACCCCCTTGGGTCTTATCAAGTTGCAGAATTGAATACTTCACTCTAGGGGACTTCTTCCATACAACGCTTCTCACAAGAGAGTCCAATTCCTGAAAATAAGAACTACTCATTTTTTATAGGCACATTATTGAAAAGAAAAAGAAATAAGGGTAAAATGGACATCTTGATAAGAGAAACCCTCCCTATCAGAGTTAATGGAAGAACCAACCAACTTTCCAATAGTGATTGAGCTTTTCTTAACATAGTCATACAGTTTAATTGAAATAGCTGATCATAGCTTTTTGCCACAAATATTCCCAGATACCGAATAGGTGGCTGTGAGCTAGCCGGTTGCTGTAGAGACAAGGGAGATCCCCCACTGAAACGCTAAATAGAAGCAGCTCCATTTTGCTTTCAATAATCTCATACCCCCCACAATATTAGTAAATGCTTTATTCAAATTGAATACCCCTTGTATATTTACCTTGTCCGATTTTAAATATAGAATAATATCAACTGCAAATAGCTTCATTATGGTCATGCCTGCAATGTGTGGATGAATTCCCTCCATACTGTGAATCTTTACAGTCAGTGGCTTGATGAAAAGAGCACATAAAATAGAAGATGGGGGCAACCCTGTCGGGTACCTCTCTTGATTATGAGCGAGCCCCTGATTTTGGAATGGATGACTATTTTGGCCTGTGCCTCTTGATATAATTTCCTAATCATTGTTATAAATTGAGTGGGGAACCCAAAGTGACTCAGACTATAGAACAAGGGATCCAAAATTAACTAAATCAAAAGCCTTCTTGGCATCCATCATTATTATTGCTGCTGCGATTCAATTGTGCGAAAAATAGTTGACTGCCTTGATTAAAAAATTAGTATTTGATGCCATTAATCTGTTGGCAACAAATCCGCTTATCTATGAACAATTGAGCAGCAGGGGTAATCCGAGCAGCCCAGACCTTAGTCAGCAGTTTATAATCTGCATTAAGCAAGCTTATTGGGCAGTATGTGCTGGCATTTGCTGGGCATTTGCCCTTCAAAAGACGAACTATTGTGGAGTCTTTAAAAGTGGAAGGGATCTCCTCTCCCTATATTATACCATGAAATACATCTACTAAGAAGGGCACTAATTCCTTTGCAAAAACCTCATAAAATTCTGAGGGAAAGCCATTGTTCCCACATGCCTTAGCATTTGGCATTTTCTGAAGTACTTCTTCAACCTCAGAGACTGTTGTCTTTGCCAAAATTGCATCCTGAGTGGTTCCTGACAACCGGGGTAGATGAATAGAGCTATAGTATTGTTCAGTATCAGAAACTGCAACTAGATAATTTCTCATATATTCTACTTTAGTGCTGCAAAAAATACCTGGGCAATTTTAGAGGCTCAGTTATGCTGGAATAGAACTAGTTTGAGAAGGGTGATGAGTGTGAGTGCTAATTTAGTGACGCAAACTTATTGATGTATAATTTGAGGGGGGTATCTTGTAATGCCAATGGAATTTTAAATTGTTGTAAATATGGGGGACTACTAAGATCGCTGATTTCGCTCAGCCCTGAAGTGATTTATCTCCAAGAGACCCATTTAAAGAGTAATAATCCGAGAGTTTATATTCCAAAGGAGTATTCCCAAAATTTGTTTTTGCATCTTTGGGGCTTGCAATGAGAGGGGACGCGATTTACTTGAGCAACAGGATTGACTTGGACATGAAGGAAGTTATCAGGGATCCCAGAGGTAGATGGCTCTGGGTGAGAGCTCTGGCTCAGGGGGTCCTAGCAAACTTGGTGAACTATTATGGCCTCATTAGTGATGTGATTGATTCACTAACGCAGTTACATAATATCGCTATAGGAGCAGTATGGTATATTATTGTTGGGGGGATTTCAACTATATCCAGGACCTCTCTCTGGACACGTCCAATCAAGTGAAAAAACAACTTAAACCTAAAACAAAGAAAATCTTCACTACTATGAAGCTTGACGTTCAATTAATAGATCCTTGGCGAGTAGATAATCCTGAACTAGCTCAATACACCTGCTATTCTCAGCACTTTAAAACAGCATCATGGCTCGATTTATTTTTGGTGTCTCAGGTAATTAAGAGGGGGAGTGGCTTTGATATCTGAGCAAACACTTTTTCACACCACTCAGCAATCTCTATTGCTATAGAGCCAGATACTGCTTCTAAGGAAAGGCCTTGATGGCAGTTTGAGAGGTCCCTGCTAACTAATCAAGACTGAGTGGCAGATATGAGAGGTTTTATAAAGGAGTTTTTCCTGGTTAATCATAATACAGCAGCAGGTTTTGTAGTATGGGAGGCCTTTAAAGCCACTGTACCAGGCTTTGTCTAGCAGCAGGCTTTGCGAATAAAGGAGTTGCAGCTGGCAGTGAATATAGCTACAGTGGCTTGTATTAGGGCAGGGGTTCTTGATTTCGAGCTGGAAAGGACCAAGCAAAATCTTAGGGACTTTTTTGTATTACAGGAAATAAATAGCTCAAGGGCAAGTCAACAACAAATGTTTGAAGAGAATCAACAAATTGGAAAACATTTGGCCAGGACCATACAAATTAAACAAGATAAAAGAGAGAGAGAGAGAGAGAGAGAGAGAGAGGATACTCTTGCTTCCATTTACCACTGTGATTCATGAAAATAGAAGAAGGGCTATCAATATACTGAGAAGGTGAAATAGGATTATATTGGCTGTCCTTTGTTTATTCCCATGCCCGCTAGAAATAACAACAGGACTAATCTGCTGTTTCCTCTTCTCAGACGGGGGCCAGGACAGGGCAGAAAGTGCAAGGAGCTCCAGTCCTCTGAAGTAAGTCCACGTGGTGCCCACCTGAACAAATAAATCACTGGCCTTCTTTTTTTAGAGTAATTCAGACTATTCAGTTCTTTTAACCCCCTCGCATGCCCTATAGACATTTTGCTAGTCTTTTTGATCAGTCCACGGTACCCTATCTTTTTGTTCAGCCACAGTGCTCCAATTTTACTTGTCTAAATATGCGCATAAATATATAAAGGTAAAGTCTGATCGAAAGTAAATCTTCTATCTTTCATCAGTAACAAAAAATGCCTTATTTTTACCAGGCCGCCAATGGCGATGGAGCTTGAGTCCTTGAATTCGGCTGGTGCTCAGCCAGAGCACCCTTATCTCACTGGTTTCTGAGAGCTCGCTGTTAGGAAAACAACCATATCAGTAGTCCTCGGTTCATTAAACAGAAAATATTATATTTTCGAAAGTTTAAGGAGGAGGAAAGTTAATTTACAGCTTAGATAAATGTTGACTGCGGGGTAAAGTATTTCAATTTGTGATGACTTTCTGTACTCTCCAACAAGGTCGACTACTGCAGGCTTTTCATGTCCAGATAAATAGTTTTACAATTAACTCTGTGTGTAATTTATTAGTGTTTCGACATCATGACGGCTGTGCATTCGAACTAGACCCGAGACATCGGGTATCAGAGCGCTTTACATGAGCACCAGTTTCGTTATAGATGGACACATTCATTTTTGTTAGGCACGGGGAGAATAAGTGATTTGCCCAGAATCACAGGATGTTGAGCGTCGTTGCCGAGGTCGACTGCTCTAGCCGTAAGGCTACATTTATTTCTCAATTCTAATACTCAGACGTAAATGTATTCATGTGAACTCCCAGGCATTTTACCCTGAGTAAGGTGGTCTTATTCAATCATTTCTGTCATGGACAAAACAGTCCCTAAAAGCACGCACGCACAGCTACATAATCTACCATTTGACACAAACCAGTTTTCAGCAGAAAGGCAGTGAGTGTTGTGCTATTTGTAATTCATACTATTAAATAGTTTGTGCGTCGTACTTATTTATTTTTATTGTTCTCAAAAGAAGTAAAAAAAAAAACAGACAAGCTTAACCAACAAGTCTCCTTTAGAAAATACTAATTCGTTGGTGTGAATTGATTTTAATGATAAGTTCAAAACAAAAAAGGAGAAACAGTAACAGTAGCCATTAAAAATGATATATTTAGTTATCACCAGTTTAGGGTATGTGGGGAGAAACTGTACAAAACCAAGTGCATAAATAGAGTAAAACAAGCATTGGCAAAGCCAATACTCCTGGCTGTTTATTAGAGAAAAATGGTTTAGTAATAATTAGGCTTTTTGTGTGTTGCCCACAGATCCCCAAGAAAGAAAATCCCATAATTAAGCAACATATGGGATTCCAATAATATGAGAGTTTGGATAGAGCCTTTTTAATGAACAGTCTGCATTGGCAGAGTTAAACAGTACCTTAAAAAAGAGTGTTGTGGAAAGAAAACAGAAGTTGAAGTGTGGGTATATACAGAAAAATATTGCATGATAGATGCTTTTAACAAAAGGTGGCATTTCATTAGTCCACCCAAGCATTGGCAAAACATGGAAAACATATGAAAACCATTCACCGAAGGGGATGAACCAAAGCACCCTCTCACTCCATTCTGCTTATTGTACTTTTTGACAAAGAAGAAACATAACATGAGGTATCAGACAACTAAAGCTGGCAGTTACCAGACATAGAAAGTATTAAAAGCAATCCAGTGTAAATAGGCTTTTTCTGGAGGTGTGTTAATTCCAGGTTACACATTCAAAAAAACTGCATCCTCTTCTCAGAGCAGTGTCAGAAACTCAGCAGTTAAAATGGAATCATTGCCATGTTTTAGAAGATATTAAAAAGTGAAAATTGATCAATGTTGTTGAAATTGTTTCTCTAAAGCTGCAGTCTCCTCAAAAAACGTCAACGATATCACACTCAAAAAAGCCCTACACTTCCACTTTAAAAGAAAGATACATTTCCTTGGATTTATTTTGTTTACTAGGTTTTTGTAAAGTTCAATGCACACCCAGTGAGTATCTAGCTGCTAAAACAATGCAGTGCAGATCCATTAAACAAGCACTTGCAAAGCCCATAAATCTCACCTATGGAAGAGCTATTGACTTTGTCAATGTCTTTTAGCCATGTTGTACAACAGCATGGCTAAAAGTTAGGAGAAAAGCATTTTGACGGGGCCAATGCTGTGCAGGAGGGGCAGTGATCCATTTTCTTAGTATGGGATTATGCTCTACTTTCACCCCAAAAAGTTTTCAGGAACAATTGTGACAATAACACCTTGTCAGGAAATAAAAATTTGAATACACATTTATGCATTACACTTTTTTTAATGGGGCAGGAAATATGAGACAAAGGCTGAGGGTTCTTGATAAAACACATATTAAGCAATATTAAAAATAAGTGATAACGGCCATCCACAAATGTTTATGATGGCTGCAATCTACTTAAAGCGGTCTGAAGTTGTTGAAAGTGTTAAGTATCATCGCATGGCTGCGATATTTGAAAACATAAACAGCATTCAAGGGAAAAAAACTTGCTTGTTTAATTATTTTACCTCAGAGCTGAATTTCACCATGTTGGCCCCTCTAGAAGACAGTGTCAAAAAGGCCATGCAGACCAGGGTGTGCCGCATCACCTGCATTTTGGTAACATTTTAAAACCCATTGGTATTCATTTGGGGTGCTTTTTTTCTGGCGAGGGGAGCCATAAAGGGGGAGTAGGAAGAGTTTAGGGCGGACAGGGCAAGCATCAATGTCGGGAGGGGTGCGTCAAACAAACAATGCAGGTGGGAGGTGGGACGGTGGGGCAAGCAACAGTGTGGGAGGTGGCTGGAGAAAGTGGATGCAAGTAAAAGAAAAAAAGTACCTTTGAAAGCAGCATGCAGTGGAAGAGCACTGGGCGAGGGAAGTTGTACTGGGCCAAGCTCCAGTCGAGGGCCAAATATGGGAAGAGGGAGTGAATCTGGCACTAGCTGATAAAGAGAAGCAAAGAAATGAGAGTGATGATTAAGCCAACCATAGGTAAGGAGTGGGTTGACTCTAAGCCCCCTACATACAAACAAAAGGTCTTGCAAGCAACATCTTAAGAATAGGCCATGGGCTGGCAGGAAGGGAGCAAACTGTCAAAGACGAGAAAGTGCCCACCAAACATACCGAAGGGTATAAAACAACCAACAGTGCCCCAAAAAACATTTAGGAGTATTAGGGTGAAGACAGGGGAGTGATTCAAGAGTTGGACCTTTCCCACC
Organism: Calotriton arnoldi; assembly: GCA_963921515.1. Taxonomy (NCBI): domain Eukaryota; kingdom Metazoa; phylum Chordata; class Amphibia; order Caudata; family Salamandridae; genus Calotriton; species Calotriton arnoldi. Next base: position 1,027,918 of record CAWUFW010003758.1, read on the forward strand.
CAGTTTTTACCATGCAGGTATGTACCATGGAGGTAAGTATTTGTAACTTTACCATTTGTACCTGTACCTTTACCACTCAGTACTATACCTCGTAGGAAAGCATTTTTTTTAAAATAACATACTTTTTAGGGTTTAGTATTGGGTAGAGGTAAAAGGAGGTAAGGGTGATTTTAGGTTTCAGGAATGGATAGCAGTAAGGGGAGGTTAGAGTGATTTTTGAGGTTATGGCTTGTTCAGAGGTAGAGGGTGTAAGGGTGACTTAAGAGTTAGGGGTATTTAGAAGTAACACAAGGTAAGGGTAATTTTAGTGTTCTAGGGTGGGGAGCAGTAATGGAAGATAAGGGTGATTTTAGAGTTTAGTGTTTGGTGGAGGTTAAAGGAGCTCAGGGTGATTTTACGGTTCAGGGATGGGAAGAAGTAAAGGGAGGTAAGGTTGATTTTAGGGTTCAGGGGTGGGTAGAAGTAAAGGGAGGTAAGCTTTATTTTTGGGTTTAGGTGTGGGTAGAGGTAGAGGTAAACAGAGGTAAGTTTGATTTTAGGATTTGGGATGGTAAGGGTGATAAAAAAGAATTTCAGGGTGTTTAGTGGTAATTTGAGGTAAGGGTGATTTTAGGGTTCTGGAGTAGGTAGAGATAACATGAGGTAAGGGTGATTTTAGGGTTCGGGTGGGAAAAGGTAACAGGAGGTGAAGGAGATTTAAAGGTTCGGTGGGTAGAGCTAATGGGAGGTTAAGGCGATTTAAGGTTTTCGAGTATCAGAGGTAGAGGGAGATAATGGTAATAATAGGGTTGGGGTAAGTAGAGTTAAAGGGAGGTAAGGGTGCTTTTAGGGTTCGGATGGCTAGGAGTAAAGGGAGATAAGTGTGATTAGGGTTCTGGGGTAGGTAGAACTATGGGAGGGAGAGTGATTTTATGGTTTGGGGTGGGTAGAGGTAAAGGGAGGTAAGGCTGAATTTAGAGTTTGTGGTGGGTAAAAGTAGAGGAAGGCAAGGGTAATTTTAGGGTTTGGTGTAGGTAGAGCTAAAGGGAGGTAATGGTAAATTTAGGGTTCATGGAATAGTTTAAGCATAGGCAGTTAAGAGTGACTTAAAGGTTCAGGGGTGGCTAGAGGTAAAGGGAGGTGAGTTTGGTTTTAGGATTCAAGGCTAGTTAGAGGTAAAGGGGGGACAGGTGATTATATGTTTTGGTGGTGGGTAGAGTGAAAGGGGGTTAAGACTTGTTTTAAAGTTCAGGGTGGGTAGGGGTAAAAGGAGGTAAGGTTGATTTCAGTTTTCAGTGGTGGGTAGAGTTAAAGGAAGGTAAGTGTGAATTTAAATGTCCTGGATGGGTAGGGGTAAAAGGAGGGAAGAGTGAATTTACGGTTCAGCGGTGGGTAGAAGTAAAGAGAGGTAGGAATGATTGTAAAGTACAGGCATGGCTAGACGTAGCAGGAGGTAAGGGTGACTTAAGGGTTTTGAGGTATGTGGAGGTAAAGGGAGGTAAAGAGATATTTTAGGGTTCTGGGGTGGGCAGAGGTAATGGGCGGAAAGGGTGATTTTAGGGTTTAGGATGGGTAGAGGTAACAGGAAGTAAGGGTGATTTAAGAGTTCGGGAGTGGCTAGAGGTAAAGGGAGGGAAGGTTGATTTAAGGATTCATCTGTGGGTAGAAGTAATGGGATATAACTTTGATTTTAGGGATCCGGGGTGGATGGATGGGAAGGGAGGTAAAGGTGATTTTAGGGTGAGGGAGTGGGTAAAGGTAAAGGTGAATTGAGGGTTTTTTTGGGTAGAGGAAAACGGAGGTAAGAGTGATTGTAGGGCTCAGTGATTGGTAAAGGTAAAGCAAGGAAAGGGTGATTTTTGGTTTTGGAATGGGTAGAGGTAAAAGGAGGTAAGGGTGATTTTAGGGCTCAGGGTTGAGTGAGGTAAAGGGAGATAACAGTGATTTTAGCATTATGTGGTGGGCAGAGATAAAGGGAGATAAGGGTAAATTTAAGGTTCAGGTGGGTAGAGGGAAAGGGGGTAAGGGTGATTTTAGGGTTCACGGATGGGCAAAGTTAAAGGAGTAATTTTAGGGGTCAGGGATGGGTAAGTAATGGTGAGAGGGAGGTAATGGTGATTGTGGTGTGGTGTTCAGGTGTGAGTAAAAGTAAAGGGAGGTAAGTGTGATTTTAGGGTACGGTGTGGCTAGAGGTAATGGGAGCTAAGAGTGATATTAGGTGCCTGGGTTGACAGAGGTAAACGGAGGTAAGGGTCATTTTTAGGTAAAGCCTGGGAAGCGCATGCGCTGCTGCGATGCATGCAGTAGTAGAGTATGGCTTCGAAGCCCCGCCCACTCTCTGCCCATATTTTTAATTGGTTTGTGTCATTGTCCTTCGTAAATGCTGGCTTCTGAGTCTTTATTAGGCTTGTTAGTCCCTGCTTTGTACCGCCGTGTCTGCGTTTGTTACCTCCAATAATGACTTGACCTTTTACTGGTATTGCTGCATGGTTTGCTTTATAAGTCTGTGAGCACTATTTTCTTTAATGTTCTACCCCCTATTCCACCCATGGCATTGCAGCACCCGCTGGCTTTTGTTTTAATAGTAATACTTTAATTAAAATTACAGCGCAGTCCGCTTTAACTATAGCAGTCGCGCTTATTTAATTACCAGCGCAGCTGCTTTCATTTTAGCGGCCGCGCTTATTTAATTACCAGCGCGGCCGCTTTCACTTTAGCGGGAGCGCTACATAAGCTTTTGAATTATTTTTTTTTTCATTTTGGGTGAAAGCACCATACACGCTTTCACTTTAATGTTGGCCGCTCTTCTTTTAGACGCTGCTCACTGTAACCTGAATATGTGAGCAGTGTCTTAAAAAGGGGCGTGGCCAACATTAAAGTGCTCTGCATTTGCGAGAGTTTGAGCTCTTGGCATTACAAATAATAATGCCTTTTATATGTGTGTTTCTTTTAAAAACACATAAATAAAACGCATTGTAATTTACAATGCCAATAGCTTAAACGCTTGCAAATGCGAGACCTATTGCACTGAAAATGCTTGTATATTGCTTTCAACCAGTCACCGAATATCCTAAATGTTATCATCCCTCTTGAATTTCGCCGAGAGAGCTTATTTATTTTCATCTCGGTCAGAAGCCTTTAATGTCACAAGGGAAAAGGTTTATACTCAAAAACGTTCGCTAGTTCATTAATCGCATTATTGCATCCCCATGTGGACAGGCCTTGTTTCTGGAGAAACAATCTCCTTACCTCAGTGTTTCACTGAAACGTTCGACTGAATTATTATTTTTTATGTCAGCATTTATACACTTCTATTTTTGTTCAATAAAAAAATCCCAATTAGCATTTCTCCAAATTTCTTTAAATGAATAATGAACACTAATATCAGGATTAAAATGAACTGTGCGTTTTTGCATTAAATTAAAAAGCCATAAACAAATAACTTGTTTTTGTTGTAGTGGTTTAAACAGACCTTGTGATAGTGTTGATTTTTCCTTAGCACTTAATTTTATTTGGAACCCAAAGCTGTGGACATTCTATGCTTGTTAAAGCTGCCGGATTAGAGAGCACTGAAACATTAAATCGAGCAGAAAAGAGTTAGCAAGCCCAATCTGCTCACAAAAATGCAAAGAACTAAGGGGCATATCAACAAGGCGGCGATAAACAATTATCGCCGCTTTTGCGGCCGTTTTCGGCCGAAAAGCGGCGATAATTATATCGCCTTATCAGCAAAGACACGCTATCGCGTGTTTTGCTGATTTTGCTCCCGTTTCCAGCACGCCTGACTTCGCATCGATAATGAGATGCAAAGTAGGCGTGTCTGTGGAAACAACATGGGTAAATATCGCGAAGGCAGCTTCGCGATATTTACAATGCGGGGAAGCGATTATTTTATCGCGTTAAGTATGCCTTAACGCAGGAATTTAACGTCTGTTAAATTCCTGACTAAGGCATACTTAACATGGGGGTGGATTCTGTGGCTAAGACCACAGGCCCTATCATCTACGATATCTCCGTTTTCCCATGGAAAACGGCGATATCCACTCTATCTCTGACATTTTTATCGCCTCGGCGATGCGCGTTGTTAATAACGCGCTAACCGGGCGATAAATTCCAGAGATAGCCGGCGATAAATATGCAAGCGCTAAGCGCGCTTTGCGATATTTATCGCCGGCCCTTGATAATATGCCCCCAAATGAGAGGTGTAGAGTTCTACGTGGTACCTTCTACACAAAACACCTTATTCACCAGAACTCATCTAGCCAGCTGCTTGGTTTAGATTGGTCTGTTGTTAATCAGAATGAAACAGTAAAGAGAAAGGGCATTGGCATTAGGGGTGCATGAAAATCACGGAATTTGTCTTTGTGTAATTACGCGAAAATTCCACGAAATTGGGTGAAATTGCGCATCCTTTAGCACAAAATGTGTTCTTGTGTCAATTTTGATACAAGAATATATTTTATGGTAAAAATAGTGCTGCAAAAAAAGCACATTCAACAACAGCTGCTCCTGTTCTGTTGTTTCCGTGTATTTGCGCTAAATGTTTACTACGCAGGTTAGTTGGGTATGGTGGATTCACTGTGCATTTTTACTGCAAATGGCATGTAATTAACACAAACTCCCGAAATCATGCGAATTATGTCAGCGTAATATAAATCCCCTCCGTGGCTTAATTGGGATGGCTGCAGAACCAGGGCAGCTGCCAGGGCGTTTTACGGCGTCAGAGTGTGGATCCGGAAAGCCACCTGGCCTGCCACACGAAAAACATTGTATGTGACACTAACACAAACAAGACACAGAAGAAAACACGGCTCTCTCGCATCTCCAAAAGTCGTGGTTTATTGATGTATAAGTTTCATACATTTATAACTGACTTTGGGTTGGGGTGTCTGGCTCAGCTTTGAAATGAGCTTGAAATGTGCTTCAAGCAATACATCTGTCAGAAAGTGATTTTCAGAAGTTCAGAAATATTCATTAGTTGCATTCCTGTTCTCTACTCTTGTTTATCTAAAGTTCGGTATCTCATGATTCAACTGACATTAACACAATAGTATCAAAGAGGAAGCTACAGCTACAGAAAAAATGAGCATTTGCTATGCAATAGGTCTCGCAATTGCGAGATTTTGAGCCTTTTATGTATGTGTTTAAAAAACCTGCGGTAATAAAAGGCATTGTCATTTACAATACTAATAGGTCAAAGTTTCTAGGATGCGAGACCTATTGCATTGCAAATGCTTGTTGTGTTTAGGGGTAGGTAGAGGTAAAGAGAGGTAAGGGTGAAACATAAAACTTTTTAATTCACTTTGGGCGTGATTACGATGTTGGGTGGACGACACTGTTGCAGTCTCAGGACCAACCGACTTCCGTTCGGCGGTACCGACACCGCAATCACAATGTGACCACACATGGTGTGGTTGCCTACTCCCATTTCTCTATGGGAACTTGTGCTGCGACTGTAAACCGGCCGTAGCACAAGCACCCATAGAGAAATGGGAGACTGTGTAAATCCCTGCACCGAGTGGCAGGAACCTCACGGTGCTTGCCACACAGTGCATGTATTGACAGGGGCATGCAAGCCCCAACCGGAGGGCCCGGGGAGAAGGGGGCCCTGCTAGGGGCCCCCAAAGGCACTTTCTGACAGCAAATTCATGTCAGAAAGGCCGACATGGATTTGCTCTCGGAAAGAGCCTTCATAATCTCAAAGGCGGAAATGCCTTCCTCACAAGATTATGCGGCCCTTCCGACCGGCCAACGGGCTCCTCGAGCTCGTTGGGAGTCAGCCGGATTGACCAGCCGGTTTGAATTCCGACCGCCCTAATTGTAATACAGAGGTCAGAAGTCAAACCAGGGATGTTGGTCGGAAAGCCTCCGACCAGTGGTTGAAGGCTTTCTGACCGACATCCTAACTAGCCCCTTTATGTTTAATGATGAATAAAACATCCTTTAAATTACAAAAGAGATAACTACCAAAGAAGTAAATGTGACACCATGGGAAAAAATTATTCTGAAAAACATATACGGAATTGCAAGAGTCTTAAATGAAGGGAGTATGTCTACAGCTTCATTGTCCATTAAAGCAGCAGGTGGCCAAAATGCAACAAAGATTTGTTATTGCTAGTTGCTAGGCCTACAGACCTCCTGGACCCCGCTCCCTGTTCACAAACACCATTGCAGACTACATCACGCCCCTCACCTCCACAGACTACTTACTGCTAGGAGACCTGAATTTCCACCTTGACAACGTCAGCGACCCAAAATACACCACTCTCCTAGAGAACCTCGCCAACATCGGACTGAAGCAACTCATCACCACCCCCACCCACACGGCGGGTCACACTCTCGACCCCATCTTCGCCACAGGAAACCACATTCACTTCAGTCACACCACGCAACCTCTCTGGACGGACCACCACTGCGTCCATTTCTCCTTCTCAAAGCCCATCACACACAAGCCAATGCCATGCCTCCTGCACAGAAACTGGAGCAAGCTCACCAAAGAGCACCTCACCTCTGCCCTCAGCTGGACTCCACCCCACCACGACTGACGCCAACTCTCCAGCCAACGACCTCCATCAATGGATCGCCGACTGCGCCAACACGCTCGCCCCCTCTGGAACTCTGACAGACGACACAACGCGAAAGCCACCTGGTTCACCACAGACCTCCAAGAATCGAAGTGCTCGTGCTGACGATTGGAGAAAGCATGGAGGACCAGCAAAACCCGGAAGCACACACCACCTACAGTGCTGCCACGACGGCACACCACCAACTCATCAGATCTATGAAGAGAAACTTCATTCAGGACAGAATCCTCTCCAACTCCCACAACTCCAAGGAACTCTTCACCATCATACAAGAATTCACCAGACCCCACAGCGAAACCTCCGATGTCCCTCCCTCCGAGGACCTCTGCAACAAACTCAGCTCCTTCTTCCACCACAAGATCAGGGCACTCTATGACATCTTCGACAACCAAAACCAAAGCACTGACCCCACACCATACACCAGCGATGCCACCCTGCTGACCCAGCCAACCCTTCTCACCTGGACCCCGTCACCACAAAAGACACCACTAAGACTGTAACTAGCATCCACTCCGGAGCACCCACAGACCCCTGCCCACCGCACATCTTCCACAGAGCCACCTCGGCCATCGCACCAGAACTACGATGGACCATCAACTGCACCCTCGAAACAGGCACATTCCCCGATTGATGGAAACGCCCCAAAGTCAAACCCCTCCTCAAGAAGCCCTCCGCAGTCCCGACAGACATCAAGAAATACAGACCCATCTCTCTCCTCCCCTTCGCCGCCAAAATCACTGCGAGAAATCAACACCCAGCTAACGCGCTTCATAGAATCCAACAACATTTTCGACTCATCTCAATCCGGATTCCGCGGCAACCACAGCACCAAGACCGCCCTCCTAGCCGACACAGATGACATCCGCGCACTCCTCGATCAAGGCCACACTGCAGCCCTCATTCTGCTAGACCTCTCTGCAGCCTTCAACACCATCTCCCACCGCACACTAGCCACCAGACTCCACGACGCTGGCATACAGGGAACTACCCTGGACTGGATTCATCCTTCCTCTCCGGCAGAACTCAAAGACTAAAATTCCCGCCCTTCCTCTCAGAACCCACAGAGATCAGATGCAGAGTACCCCAAGGATCCTCCCTCAGTCCCACGCTCTTCAATATCTACATGGCCCCCCTCGCATCCATCATCAGAAAGCATGGACTCAGCATAGTGTCCTACGCCAACGACACCCAGCTCATCCTCTCCCTCACGTAGGAACCCAACATCACCAGGCACAGTTTCGAGGAAGGGATGAAGGATGTCACATCCTGGATGAGCAGTAGCTGCCTGAAGCTCAACTTGGAAAAAATGGAAGTCCTCATCCTCGGATCCACCCCCACTGCGTGGGACGACACCTCGTGGCCCCCTGCCCTTGGAAACCCTCCGACACCCGCAACCTCAGCATCATACTTGACTCCTCTCTCACCATGAACTGGCAGATCAACGCTGTATCCTCCACTTGCTTCAACACCCTCCACATACTCCGCAAGACCTTCAAATGGATCCCCCCGAATCCAGGAAGACCGTTACCTACGCACTCATCACCAGCAGACTAGACTACAGGAATGCCCTCTACGCCATAATCAACAAATCTCCCCTTCACAAACTCCGGACCATCCAGAACGCCACAGCCCGGCTCGTCCTCAGCATCCCACGACACAACCACATCACGCAGCACCTCCAAGATCTCCATGGTTCCCCCTCGAAAAAAGAGAGACCTTCAAGCTGCTCACACATGCCTACAAAGCCCTCCACAACACCGGACCCCAATACCTCAATGAAAGAATCTCCTTCCACGCCCCCAAGAGAAACCTCCGCTCCGCTGACCTAGCCCTGGCTGAAATCCCCCGCATCCACAGATCCAGAACGGGAGGCAGATCCTTCTCCTACCGCACAGCCAAGACCTGGCACGAACTCCCCCTTAGGATCAGACGAAGCCCTACACTGCAAATCTTCAGAAAAGACCTCAAGACCTGGCTCTTCGGATGACCTTGCAACTGCACGAACCCCCTCTCCCCAGAGCCTTGAGACCCTCCGGGTGAGTAGTGTGCTCTACAAATCCCTGATTGATTGATTTGTGTTCAGCTCTTTGAAATAACAGGAAGTGTGAGCTTCACCTAAGATGGTTTCAAGATGTGTCATAAGCGAAAGAAAAAAAAGTACCATAATCCGATTGCAAGCTGCGCAGAAGAACACTATTCAAGAAATCATTCAGTACTTGGTCCACTCCACAGGGAAGAAAAGAAACACTTGAAGACAAAGTGAAGTCCAAGTAAAGCGTACACATGGTGACACATGCTCAACAATGAAAAAGAAGAAAATAAAAGTGACAATGAAGTAATTTTGTTTTTTTAAAGAAATAACCGATCATCACAAGCAACAGCCCAAGGGCCTTCTCAGGCAAGACTTAAAAAGTGCACATTTATGCTAATTAAACTGTGTGGGCTGTCTTAGGCAGGACGTAAAAAGTGCACATTTATGCTAATTAAACTGTGTGGGGGGTCATGTTTTAAGAGATTGTGCAACATTTATAGCTGTTAGTTTTTTTTCAAATATAAGAATGAGAAACAAAAAGCTTGCAATCCCAAATGAGTTTTTCTACGTTGAATCCATAAAAAAGTATAAGGTTACAGATTTGACGGGGATGGGTAAGAGGTAGATATTTGGCAATGCCATGACTAGGTAAGGTGATTGTGTAATGTGCACCTACCCACTGCATTGAACGAAACAATCTGCTAGTCCTATATCGTAGACTCCTCGGTTTCAAACCCCGAATGACCTTAACTGTATGTTGCAGGATGGCACTTCCTGTCTCCTCATCTGTGGTGATTTGTAAGGGGCTTTTGATTTGGTGCACCATTATTGTTTGCCTGAGGTTCTGGAGTCACACATGGACATTTGGGCGAGGTGGTTCTGAGCTTGCTCTTGTCTTTCCTAGCAAATTGCAAACAGTCGGTCATGTTTAGTGGCCTCACCGCAAATCCTTTTCTTGTCACATGTATTTATACTTAGGCACTTTAATCTGATTATGAACCGACTCAGAATACTGATTGAGGAGATAGGTGTTGGTATTCATCAATACATGGATGGCACAAGTATCTACTTGAAGATATATTCTATGCAAGCTATTCTCATCCTGGAAAAGTGTCTCACTAATCACTAAACTCTGTGGGGCATATTATCAAGGATTAGCGATATTTATCGCTAACCGCGCTTAGCGCGACTTTATTTAACGCCGCCTATCGCTGGAAAATATCGCTGAGATAACACCCTATTAACAAGGTTTATCTCCATAGCGATAAAATTTCCAGCGATAGCGGCAAAATGTGAGAATATCGCTGGAAAAGCAGCGATATTCTCGCATTATCGCTAAGGTGGATTCAGCATTAGAATCCACCTCCTATACTTTAAACAGGTAAGTCATCCTCACTAGCAGGTGATAAAATCTAGCGATAAACGCGCTTAGCGCGAATTATTTTATCGCTTCGCCTGCCTTGCTAATAGGGGGTAGTGGTGTTAGCGACTGTTTTCAGTCGCTTTTAGTAGGGAACGCCTTCCTTGCATGTCATTAGCGATAATTATCGCTGACATGCAAGGCGATGTGAATCCCGCCCGCTAACACCTAAAAGCTGTCGCTAACGCCTGTTAGCGACAGCTTGCTAATAGGGCGATAAAGCCCTTGATAATATGCCCCAATGTCTTCGAAATTCAAATTCATGCCATTACGATGTCTGCATGATTAAAAATTCAACTCAGACGTTGTTCATATCTGCCTAAAAATAGTTCTGATCTCTTCACAGACAAAGTTGTTTTGGGATTTTTTTCTATTTTACCTTTAATACCCAGCTATTTACTTTGCTGGCATTTTTGGTACCCAGTTAGATGGTGAGTTATTTTCCAACTCCTTTTAAAGGTATGAATATGGCCATTGGAATTATGGGGAAGGGGAGGACTAAATTATGCGGCAGGGTTGACTAAATTATGCATCAAGAAATTATGGTCTGCTAAATCTTCCAGTACTAGGGATCTATTCACATGGCATCTTCATATGCAATCAGAAGTTCCAGAATAGACCCATTCACTTGTTGGGACCCTAAAGAGTTTCTCAATCCATTATTATTAAGAACTGTGATCACTGGACTTGAAAGTTATTAGTGTAATTCCAGTGGAGGTTAACATTTCCTAAAACGAAGCTATTAGCAGACATTGGAGTTTTGGAAGTGAAACTTCCATCAATTGTTCAGTGAATACCTAGCTGTGGCCTGAAGGGTGATGTATAATATTTACTGTAGAGGCAGTCACTTTCTCCTTACAGACTTCTAGTCCCAGGAATTGGAAAATGTAGTAGTTTCCAACTTTAAAGTATATGAGTTGAATGGCGTTTCTGTGAATGACCACAACACCTCCTTCTATTCATCCGTTTGGGGAAGGCGTTTGATAAAGACATCAGTAGAGACCAGTCTATAAATCATTAATTTAGAAGATTCATATAGGTCTCGATAACAAAAAGTATGTAAAGATTGTAAGTTTATCTTTGATAGTATCTGCGATCTTTATGCCGTGTTTGAAATACATTTCCCACATTTACCTTCACATTTTACAATTGTAATGTTAATGCAAAAGTCCTGAAGTTACCCCAGAAAAGTGCCCTAGGTTATGTGGAATTCCTGTAGTGGGATTGCCATTCTGACGAGTGGGTCAACCCCCTGAAGGCTGGATGTATTGCGGCTGGCTTCCATTCTGGGGCTGTCAGAGGCAAACAATTAAAATGGGTGAGGGGGGATATGTGTTTCTCAAGACTGGCCACTGTATCAATTTAAATACTTCATATTTCCGGGTATATAGTGCACTTGGTTTTGCCAAATATGACTTCGCACGTGCACTAAAAGCTGCTTCATTAGCGACAACCCATTGAGGGAGGATGTTGTACACTACATTGGAGCTGTAGTACGGACCCTGGTGTTCAGTGTGGCAAGTCCTTCATAATGTGCAAGGTTCCTCCTTGTCTGTCTGTCAGCTTATAGAGTGATGCAATCAAGAAGTGCTTACCTAGGAGCAGTGAACGCAGTGCTTAATTTGAGCCAGTGGTTTCCCGTGCTCGACACCGGCACTGAATTGTCAGCACCTGGGCATGTGACAGTCTGCCACAAGGTGCAGCTCTCTGGCTAATTTAGAGATGACCACAACAACAGTTAATTATTAACTCAATATACATTAAAAATTAATATTACCTGCTGCCCAAGCCATTCTTATATAGCTTTGGGGGCCTGAAATAGTCCGAATTCTCACACTTGTAGGAGTGTGAATGTTAGCACTTGTGTTGTTACTATCGTTGGCAGCGTTGTCAGGGACAGTGTGTGGCACAAGGTGCAGTGGCCTCCTGACGAGAGCCCTGGCACTTACGTTTTTGCAAATTAAGCACTGAGTGAACGGTACAGTAATACAAAATTGAGAGGTAAGTCAAATAAGTATTTTCTTCTATGATTGAAACATAAGAGAAGAGGGGGCAGGGAAAAGGCCAACAGTAATCTTGACAAACTTGTAGCACTTTCCTTGAAATGTTACCGCAAATCCGTCTGCTCTCTCATTTGACTGTCTACAATTCTGGTATTTTATTTACTGCTTGTGTGTTGTAATAAACTTTTCCTCAACGAGGGGCCCATATACGTAGGCAATTTATTTACTGAGCCTCCATTCAAAATACACTAAATTCCACGTAGTCAACCTATAGCCCACAATATGTGTTAAACGGTGTTTCTTCTATTTTTAACATGCCTATCTATTCTTAACAGGATAATACTTTTTGAGGCTACCTGACACTTAACTTCCCATATGTGGATGTACTCTTAAGGCCTTTCCCGTATGTCCATGTTATAGTCATATCCCTTTGTATTGAAAGGGGTACCTTGGGGGGAATTAGTTGGCACACAACTTTTCTCCCACTCAGTCCTTAGCTTGCCTAAGAGCATCTACTTTTCCCAATAAGATGTGGACATTAATTTACTCAGGGATTCTAGAAGTAGAGCCTGTGTTTGGTAGCTGTTTTGTATTAACGGTGTGAATGGACATATTGGACATTAATCAACTGAAGGAGGCATCAATCTAATGTTAGAATATTAGTTTATGATGGAGTGGAGAAGGGAATGGAGATCAGTGATCCTTATGTTATTGCAATGTGTAAAGGCCGCTCTTTTTTTATGTATCTACAACTCTTTATCTGTCAGCATCACAAACAAGCCCATACCCATGCATCCCTCTCACTTATTCTATCTTTTTCTCTCTCTCTTTTTATGTCCCTCACTTAGTGTGATTTTCATTCTTTCTCCCTCTGTCATTTTCTTCCTCTTTCTCCCTGCCTCCATGTATTTGCCTCTTTCTCCCCATACCTCTTTTTCTTTATCTCACGCTCTGACACCCCCTTCTCACTCTGTCTGTCTCTCCCTTACCCTCTGTCTCTCTCTGCGTCTTGTCTTCTGCAGCTCTTGTTTCTCTCTCTCTCTCTCACTCTCTCTCATGCTCTTCTCTTCATTCTCTTCTTCTAGCCCCTCTACTCCTACTGCTCCCTCTCTGCCCATGTCGCTCTCGGTATCGCTCTCTTTCTCTCACTTGTTCTCTCTCTCTCTTTCTGCCTTTCAGCCTCTACCTCTATTTATCCATGTCTCTCATTGGTGCTAACCACCCCTAGTATGATGTTTGCCTTGACATAATGTTGGTCGTTCATGGCATATTGTTTGATTTTACAGCATGAAATCGTGACACTCGGGCATGCACAACAGAATCTATCCATGTGTTGCAGTGAGAGACAAATTGATGTTTGGTAATCAGATATGCATTTACTAAAAATGAAAACCTGGCATTACAAGACATAATTGTATTTTGTTTTATGAAAGTCATCAGGGGGATTGCGTTGTTTTCTCCAAAAAGGCACTCTTCACATGTGCAATTTTGAAGCAGTCTCACCCAACTCGATGGTACTCATGATGTCAACTGGGGAAGAATGAAAGGCTCAGTGGATCTCCCAGGACTTGGAACTCTCCCAAAGAGGTCAACCAGACATCTCTGGTGTTGGTGCATTAGTCCACTGTGCCAGCAGACCAGCCCCACTGAGCCACAATGTGTGCACATTCATAAACTGACAAGATGTTTGGGGCAAAGGGTAAGCCCACAGGGTCTCCTAAGTCACTCAAGGCTGTGTCTACAACATCCACAAATGGAGGACCACCTACCGGGATCACTTTTGCACATGTGCATCACTTGGTTTGGTGGATCCACTTTCAATAATACTGAATGCCAAGTGGGCTGTCGTGTTCTTCAGCCTGCCTGCCATTTTTTTGTTTTTGTTTTTTTCAGATGTGAACCTTAAATGTGCGTTTGTGAAAACCAAGAAAGAAATGTCCCTGACACAGAAGGACATTTAACCATGCGCATATGGGATATTCCATTCATTTACTTTCCAGTACCACCATGCCTTGCATAGCTTTCCAGGGCAGGAGCAATTTCTGACAGAAGCCCTGCTGTTACTGGGGAGGGGTATCTGCCACTGTGGCCTGTCAGTCCTGTGGTTGATGGGCTTTCAGGTCACGGGTCAGCTGAGGATTTGCCTGCCTGGTGGTTCTGCAATATCAAAGAGAGGCAGGAGAATGTCAGGTTTATTGGTCAAAGAGTTCAGCTGATTTACTCTGGGGCTACAGAGTGCTTTTAGATATGTATGAATATTATTTAGTTTGGAGGGGATAGCACTTGCTGATCCTGAGCTTAAACACTTTATTAAACAAGCATTGGCATAGCCAATAGGTCTCACCTTTGGGACCTTATAAGTGTTTAGCCATGCAACAGTTGATGTTGTTGCACCAAGGATATTGTGCTGCATAACTAAATAGTTATAAGGCCCCAAAGGCGAGACCTATTGGCTATGCCAATGCTTGTTTTCTCCTCTATCTAGATCAGGAGTGTCCATGTCTGAAGTTGTCCTGAATCACTGGCATGGGCCCAGCCCACAGTGCCACTATTAGACTGATTTAGACACTGCTTCCCTGCTGGTACCTCTTGGACATACGCTTCTCCACTTTAGCTAGTACCCGGGCTGCTGCCTCCGACGATGCTCTCACATGAAACCACACACTCTATGCTACTCAAAGCGCTGCCAGACCGTGCCAAATAAATCCGATTATCCGCGAACCTCCCTGAAATAAAAACATTTAGAATGAAAGAGCAATAAAAAAGGAACTGTGTGATGTATCTCTCTTAGCGACACAAATAAATTAAGGGCATTCAATAGCAGGCGTCTGTCCGCTGGTCTTCTTTACAAGAATTTCCCAAGTGAAGGCTAAAAACTAAGCGCAGATGCATTCTGGGTTGTAAATGTGACACTGCGCAGCCTCTGCGTGGAATCAATTGCTCGCCGATGCTTTGGCGGACAAGGAGTAACTGGGAAAAGACTCTGTCGGGAGGCTGGCATTTGTTGACGTGTGTGCTGAATACTAATTCTAGCACGACGGATGGCTAGAACGAGAAGCGTTGCTCCAAAGAGCTGATGACAGCATAAGCGAAAAGTTAATAGAACGCCATCCCAGGCTCGCTTTCTTGTGGTGGGTCCGGGCATTATAGTTCAAATGCCTGTGTTCAAACTCACAGGATACTGAAGCAGGTGAGGCCCCGTGCCATGCAGAATAGGTCAAGCTGGCACACATGAAATTTAGATCGCGCAGATTTAAGTAGGAGAAGGTGCTCAGTTTGCCAAGAAAACAGGACCCCAATCTGCATTAACTAAATCTCATGGAGAATGGCATTTAATCGTTCTTACACCCTGTCTCTTCTCACTGTACAGCAACATATCAGCTGCCAAATACCTCAGGTAATTTTTAGTGAGACTCCACAGCTGCAGGTGTACATCAGATGCGAGCCTGCTTACTTCTTCTCCCCTGCAAGCACACATTTGTGCCGGTTTCCATCTTAAAACAGGCATTGGAAACGACAATATGTCTCACCCTTGTATCCTATTGGCTGTGCCAATTCTTTTAGCCAATGTTGTGCATCAGTAAAAACCCAAATGCTTTTTGCAGATACCGTGTGCCATCAGCAAAAAAATAAATACAAATTTAAAAAAGGCGCAATGAAGCAGTTGCTGCTAGAGACAGCGTCATTCCCTAGGCGCACGCATATATGGTGACATGTGTGTGCATGAGTCACATACATGCACACGCCTAGGGAATGATATGAGTGCATTGTTAATTTTCCGATCCAAGATGGCAAACGTCACTTGTATCTGTAAGTTAAAAAATGTAATTTCAGTAGAGCAAAATAATTTTTTGTACCTTGGAGCGGCCAGGCAGAAACTGGTAGCTGCCAAGACCTCCAAAACATTATAATAAAAATATTACAGTCCGCTTGAAATTCAGGGTGGGCTGTGAAAGAAACCAAAAAAAGAATAAGAGAGCAAGGGAGGTGTGGGGAACGAAAGGAGCTTTGGGAGAAGGATTAGGGAACAACACGGAGCATGAAGGGGATGAGTGTTTGGTGAGGGAAGCAATACTCAAAGGGGAGAGCTAGAACACATTTAAACTCTAGTGGAGTGGTGAAAGAAAAAGAAACAAGCGTGCGCGCCTCGCGCTGAAAGTAAAAAAAAAACAAGTTTGACGAGGAGAGGAGGAGGCAGCAGGGGGAGGGGAGAGAAGAGGGGGCCTGCGCATGTTTCCCTTGCGGGAGCGAGCAGGAACCATCTGTTAATTACAAACAGATGGTTTCAAAGCTCGCTCCCGCAAGGGAATCGCCAAACGTGCACGCGTTGCCATTCAAAGCAATGCAATGCGTGCACGTTTTTGCCTGAAAAACGGAATCGATTTCTAAAGGTCTCCTCCTATGCAGCGCATGCGCGCTGCGTAGGCGAGACCTAAAAAGTGGCAGATTCTATTGTCACCTTTCTAGCACGGCATGGACAGCACTGAGCGGATACTCAGCTTAGAAATCCTATGAGGTGAGCAGATTTAGAGTTTTGCTTGTGTTGTGGGTGCACTCAATATAAAACAGCAGCTCTACATCTAAGGACTAGGAGCAATCAGGCTTCACTACTTGTTTCGCATAAATTATGCAGCACTCAAAGCATGTAAGTGCATTGTTTGTACTTATACTGGGTTCTCCCTAGAGTCAGGAAAAGCTATGCTTCTCTGTTGAGCTCTTATATTAGTGAACCACGTGTCATTAATGTTTTGACTTATTCCAAGTGGGCTTTGATGGCATTTTATAAATCCAAACCTGTAATACTGTGCCTGAACTGGTAAAATGACTGCCATATTTTTTTTTAGCATGGCATAGATAGCACTTTGTAATGGTACAGGCAATCCCCAAACAGACGTGAAAAAGTCAGGCCTGTACCCTATGTCACTGACGAGGAGCAATTTGGGATTGATGATTCACCCCCACCACTTCTTTGAAAGATCATCAGCTCCCTTTCAAACATCCCTGGTTGGGCAGTGAGCTCACTTGATATACCCACTCACTTTGCAACACAGGGCCGGTATAGGACATTTTATAAGGGCTGCTTTTGGTTCTCAGTCCGACCTTGCTAATACCACTTGTGCACCAAACATTACGGACAGGATGTGGTCCGTCGGCTAGGTGCTGGAAACCAAGGTTCGAGCCTCAGGGTCGCGTCCACATCCTGTGATTCTGGGCAAATCACTTAATTTCCCCGTGCCTGAATGTGTCCTTGTGTAACGTAACGGGTGCTCATGTAAAGCGCTCCAATACCTTCGGGTCGAGTTTGCGCTATATAAATCTGCATTAAAATAAAATTAAAAAAAATAAAAAATATGAAGAAAAGAGGCTAAGGGATTTACACCACCAGGATGTTGAAGTGTCAAGTAACAACCATAGTTACAATACACACTCTGAAAAATACTGTGTTCAACCAGATCTATCGGGTCCACTGCTGTGCGCAAATTTCCCTGGTACTGACGTTGCTCGGGGATTAGACACTTGCCAGTTAAACGTTACTTTATAAATGCTAATCTTGTGGAATCGAAAATAGGCTGTTTTTGAATGGTAATTAAAATAGGAGTAAAGATGATTTCTACATTTTCTGGCTTTGCTAGCTAATTGCCTACTTTGTAAATGCAGCTGCTTATTTTAATTCAAGCTATTTCTTCCCCTCCACTTCATGACATATCTAATTAGCAATGCCCCTCTTTACCTGCCCATTTAAATGAAGTTTAAAACACTTTACAACTAAGCAACAGAGCCATGAAATAAAAATACAGTACGGCAGACTGGCTTGAAATCCTTATAAGGCCACTTTCCTCAAATATTTCAACATCATGCTACAACAAACACTCCATGACCCATGAGTAGCATGAAAGGCCAATTTATTAGGACATGGTTGCGCATCACCAACTTTATTATCAATTAACATCAATTTTGTAACTAAGGCACAAACCTCTGACATCATGCGTCTACTCACTTCTCACACCAACTTTTTAATCCCCAAACATCATATTTCGTTCCATCCTTCCCTGAAAAGGTACCACCCCCGGCTTTTCCTCCTGCACACCGCTCTTCTCCCCCCGAGGGTATGGAAGAGCCCGCATGTGACTCTCCACCCCCCAAGACTTCCACCCCGCCTGCTAGCCCTGCAACCTTTCCTAACTTTGGCAAAAGAAACACTGTAATGACGAAACAAGTCCCACACTCCTTGACCCCTTCAAACTGTAAGGTGGGTGGGTGGACAAACTTTTAAAACTCCCCAGACGAAAAACCATACACAGTGATAACCAGGGTCAGGAAGTGGCAGATGGTGCCTCTCTGGACCCTTATATGTTAATTAATTGACCCGCCCCTTCCCACTGAACTACCTATCCCCACCCATGTCCTGTTTGGGGCACAAATTACCCCGGGGAAAGACTAGTCTGCTACTTTCTTTCCCCGGGGGCCGTCAATGACAGTGCGGGATCACAGAACAACAACGGACCATGCACCACAACATTGGAACTTAATTAGCGAAGTATAAAAAAGTTAGATATTGGCAAGTTTTCCAAACCTCTCCATCGATGGCAACAGTTTGAAAGTCTGAATGTTGGAAGGTGCTCTAACTTAATATTTCAGAGCCTGAGAGAAGCTGACATAAGCACATGTTCTTGCTTTAGCATTTTTATTACAAATTACATTTATTAAAAGCTCTCACAGAAAACAGTTTTATACTCCTTGCTTGAGAGGCTATACATGTAATAAGTCCTCTTGGTCAATGGAGTAGCAAGCGTATCAGGGGACATATTATAAGCAACGAAAATGCCCCTGCCACCATTTAGGTAGTAAAATAGCCGTAATTTGAATGTAGAGGGCCACCAATAGTGTGGAGTTTTTTTTTACTGTCTCCTGCCTTGACCAAGACTCACTATTGTACCTTCCAAAAACAGAAAAAGCACCTGTGACTACCAGTGTTCCGTAACACAAGGTGTGATTCTTAAAAAAAACACCCTTTCCCGAAGGGAGGGGACATTTTGTAGCCCCTTATTTAGTTATCCAGGGGTAGGGAGTATTTGGAAGTCCTGAGCCTATCCCAGAATAGGAGGATGTTTTGGTTCATCCCCCACTTTGCCCAAGGAAAGGAGGAATTATCCTCCTTATTGACAAAAAGGAAATTCTGCTATCAGTGTAGCCGGCAGTTGTCCTGGTGCCCTGTTGCATTAGAGAACAGAGCAGTAGGACAGCTGTCAGCTGTCCCACCCCTCCTTACACTTTTTATCAGTGAGAGAGAAGGGCCTGGAGAGCTGAGAATGTTCCCTGCTGCTCTCTTGCCACATTTGTAGAAAAGAAACAGTTCCTCTACTAGCCATAGATTGAACTATAAATAATTAGCATACATAGGTAATTGAATCAGTGTGCATACATGTATTTCTTTTAGTATTGTTTAAGGATTAATTGCTTTAAGCACTCCACTCAAACCTTGAGTTTTGAAGGATGACATATTAAAAGACATAACAAACAACAGTGTAAATGATACAGCTCAAACTGACTGTGAGGATATATACATAAGTACAAGCATGAAGACTCAGGGGCAGATTTACAAGCCTCTTGCGCCACTTTTGCGTCACTTTTCCCATGTTAAAAGTGACGCAAAAGTGGCGCAAGGGGCTTGTAAATCTGCCCCTGAGTGTTCTGCAGAAGTAAATCACATTTACCCATTTGAGTGATGTTTGAACACAAGCAGCATTTCAGGTAGATTTTTTACCCGAGGAGACTGTTTGGGTAATTTTTGAGCACATAATTACAAATTTGAAAGTTAACTGCAGTGGGTAGTTAACAAACATTTCAGGTATATTTTTTTACCCAAGTGGACCATTTGGGTAATTTTTAAATGCAAAACTGAATATTGAACGCGAGAGGCATGGTTTTGAATGCGAGCAACTGGAAAACTACTCAAAATTACATTTTCAAGTTGAATTTCAACACGAATGGACCATTTGGGTCATTTTTTTAGTGCAAGGGACATTTCATGTAAATAGTCATAATGTTGCATCATTTGGTTTTGTGTGGCATTACACTTCCCGAAATTACACGACTTATGCCCACCCCTAGTGTGCGTGCATGTATTTCTGTTAGTAATGTTTAAGGATTGATTGGTTTTAAGCCCTCCACTCAAACCTTGATCTTAAACATATTTGAAAAACATAACAAAAGAAGTTTAAATGTGAACAGATTGAAAGACATAACCAACAACAAATATAAATGACACAACTCAATAAACTATTATTTAACTGACCGTGAGTATATATACACAAGTACAAGCATAAAGACTTAGTGCCTTATTAAATGTTGGCAGTCCTGAGACTGCCTTACCTATGGACAGCGATCCCAACGCTGCCATCGTGTTGGGCCTCCCAGCCGATCACGATGGTGGCGATCCCACCACCCCAAGACCACCATGGCCGCCAGGATCCCGTGATGGCGGCGGTGGGGAAAGCAGGCAGGAATCGCAGCGGTGTCGATTCAAGCACTGCTGTACAGATTTCAACCTGCCTTTCCTCCAAACATTTCATGGCAGGGACCCTGCCATGAAGTGCTTTGTGGAAATGCACATAAAGAGGCCCCCAACAGGGCCCCTGGGCACTTCTACCCATTGGAGTGCGTGCGGGGGGCACATGATGTGCTGCCCCTAAAGTGCACAGTCGTGTGTGCACTGTGTGGTATGCACAACATGGTGCATGCCACACCATGCACAGACGTGCTGGAGGTGCTGTCACAGCAGTGGGATGGTCTTTAGGCTATCCTACTACCTGAACATTCCTGCCACCATGACACCACCGCCGCCACACCGTCCACCCTGGATGACTGTTGTAATCCAGCGGGCGGGACTGCAGACTGTAGAAAATGATTTCTGATTGCTCGTATTCAAAACACTGCCGCTCACATTTTGATTTGCAGTTTTTTATTTAAAAATGACCCGAACGGTCTGCTCAGGTAGAAAAATCTACCTGAAATACAAAGAACATTAAAAGAATTACCCAAATGGTACATCTCACATTAAAATTCCTCCCAGAAATTACATGATGTGGAGTAATGGCTTATTCTCAGTAATTTCACGGAGATGTTGTTACACAAAAGAACCAAAATTACACCAGTTGCTCCAGCATAATTAAAGTTTCACCCAGGCTTAATGCACACTGATTCAATTTCATGTGTTTGTCAATTATTTATATTTTAATCTATGGCTAGTGGGGGTACTGTTTCCTTTCTACTTTTGACACTTCATCCCTCCCTCATGAACCTGAACAGGATCAACCCCTGTCTAATGTGAACTGTTCCCAAATTTGAACTGAGCAATATGTCTGACCATCTGTCTCTGAAGCTGTCCTCCAGCTCTGCCCACAATTATGAATGAAGCAGCAGGGCAGTTGCCAACCATCATGGTATTCCTCCTCCATCTTGTTTGTAACAGTGATGGGGGCCTGGCAAAGTTGTCATCTGGTTCCACGCCCGGCTTGAAAATATGAACACAGCACTAATGTAATTATACTTGCCCTAGGTGCGGGTTCATTTTCTTTCTTTTTATTTAGCAGATTGCCATCTCTGCATTTGATCAAGGTTAAGAAAAGAAGCAGCCTTAGCAAAGGTGGGAGTAACATAGAATGCACCTTTGCCCTTAGGTAAGATGTGGGGGGAACACAAGACCCGTCTGGTCCACAGGCAAGGCCAGGTGGGCAGAAACATCCCTGTGTACAAGGCAGATGGTGACACAAAACACCCTCCCGGCACCTGGGCAAGGCAGAGAAGGCAAAAAAAACTCACAATCCTCACCCTAGGGTAAAACAGGGATTGAACCACATCCTACCCGGCCTCATTTAGAAACATCCCCCAATGGATTAGTCAAGGGTGCCAAAAAATCACCACAGCTCTTAGGAGTAGTTACAATCTGCCAAACTAACACATACCCTTGCCACTGGGCAAGGCATGAGTTGAGGAGGTGCCAGCACAATCTTTTGTGGCCAGTTGGCAAGGCAATGGATGATTTACCTTTTACATTCCAGGCTTTCGGCATGTCCAAATTGTGTTTTGAACTATTATACTCCTGACCAGTTCAGGTGGTGATGTTGACTCTCTCCCTTCTGGCCAGGTCAGCTGGTCTCTCCCTACCCTCTTGTACCTGCTAGGGAGAGAAAACTGGATGGACTAAGGCCAACCCACATATGCCTAATACAGCTTCGACTCTCCCTCTATACTCTTTGTGGTTTTTTTAATCCTCTGATCTACTCGAACATCATCAGTTTTACACCACGTGGTGTATTTTAGAATAAAAACAAAACATGTTACACGTTTCCTTTTGTTTTACAGGCGTATCTTGTGTTTTTTTAATGATTAAACTATCATTTCTTGTAGTTTTGCATACTTCAATGGAAAACAACATGATCATCTACAGAATGTCATCAGCGAAATGATGTAATTTCTGTAGTTTGCACAACTGTGGTACACATAGATAAGCTACTCATGTGCAATCGCCGCTGACATTCTGCTGATTAATTTAGAGCGATCAATGAAAATACACTGAACTAGATAGCCACTGATTGGTGTTTATACCTACACCCTTTTAACATGTGGTGTTTTCTGTTCAGCCATTTTTCTCCTTTTTACGCAGAATGTTTCCTACAGGATTTGCCATGTAAAACACAAAAAACACTTTGTTTGAAGCCTTCCTTTGTAACTTTGTCCCCCCTGATCAATCTGCAACAAAGTTGTCAAGATAAAAGCCCAAATTGTGTGCTGTTCTTTTCTAAAGTTTTGGCAAATAGGTCAGAGGAGGGCAAAAATTTTTTTTCGTATGCAGTGCTGTATGAATTGTAACTACAGCGGCACACATGCTGTCTGAAACTTGGATTACATTGTGTTCAAATTAAAGTACTTTTAAATGTCTGATTATAAGAATATAAATGCTGAAGACCCCTGTGTGGGATTCCACTCTATCGCCACTATGTGGCAATACATGCGTCTTGGGCCTGGCTAGCATAAATAACAAAATCAAATTCATTAAAACACACAATTAATAAAAATAGGAATCCCTGTGGCTTTTAATGCAAAGTAATATCACATTTTGGGGGGCGCTAGTGAGCCCGAGGCAAGATGGCCGCACTGTAGTGAGGCTCTGCCGGCCGGGCTAACAATCCTATAATCATCTGCGGACCCATCGCCCATCGGACCCCAACAACGACTGTGTTCTGTGGGGGAACCGGAGAGGAAGCTCCCGGTATACTGCTGTGCTGTGCTGCGACCTCACCGGGCCGGAATTGTGGCATTGAAGTTCCCTTGCACTGTGGCCTCGAGGGCGCACAAGATGGCGGCGTGACCTAAATGCATTACAGCTAAGTGAGGAGTGGGCTGGCGCGCTGTATGTGGCTCAGGAATTGTTACTGCAGTAACAGACTTGTAGTGACAGTGCTGATAGGCAAGCGGACCGCCGCTTGCTGAGGACACTTCCACCACCACTGTATTGGGTCGCGGCGCTGCCGATGTTGATGCGGAGTGGAGCTGCGGAGGGCAGTTGCGGCGCATAAAGGTCAGCTTTTGCCTGGAAGAGGATCGGTGGAGCTCCGGCCGCGGAGGGCCGCTCCTGTGCAGCTGTGTGCACTTTGGAGTCGTGCGCATCGAGGCGGAGCGCCTGTGCAGCCCGATCGCGCTTGGTACACAAAGTGAACGAGTGCGCCTCCGACCCCCACTTCACAAGAGAAAGGAGTAGTCCCCTTCGCGGGCAGCAGCGTAGCCTGAGAGTGAACTCCACAAGCTGCTGAGGTGCGGGTGTCTTCGGAACTGGACGCGGAGGTTCAAGTCAGCGCTTACCTGGAAGCCGCTTGGTGATCTCAAACTGCAGGGGGCCGCGTCTGGGCAGCTGTGCGCACTCTGTGGAGCGAGTCAGGATGGAGCGCCTGTGCGGCCCGGCCTCGCTCTGTGGTGGGGGTGGGAGAGTGCGTCTCCGATCTCTGCCTCATAAGTAAAGAGAGGGGCCGCTATAGAGGTGAGCAGCTTAGCCGCGTGTGTACGTCTCGCAAGTTGCTGTGGCATAGGTGTCCTCGGCGCTAGGCGAAGTGGCAATATGGAATTGGGCTGCCTGGTGGGGCCTGCAAGTTGATTGAAATCACGTCCCTTGTGCAACTGCGCTGGGCGCTTGGAAGGGCTACATCATAATCTGTAGGTGCCCTTGTCACCGTCTCTACCTGAAAACGCTGGAATTACCCTGACGGCAGGCCTCTTGCTTCTATTGTGGCACTCCACGGGGGCCGCTGAAAAGGATGGTAGACGGGGCTCACTATAATAGACGCAATAGATTGTGAGCGCGCGCTTGGCTGTACTGCAGAGCAGGCCCTGAACTCTCTCTGCTGGAAGGAAATTAAGAGGACAAGTAAACGACTGCGGCGCTTGGCACTGGGGCAGTTTCGCTACATTTGCCTCCCTGCACGCCACCATGGGAAAAACCGACAAGCAACAGCCCAAGTTATCGTTCGAATCTCAACGCTCATGTCGTCCAGCAGGCACCCACTTGGACACGGAGTTGGAGCAGCCACAACCACATTCATCCACGCTAGAGGCCATGCTACAGGCTATGCAACAGAGCCTACAAGCCATAGATGGCCAAATAGACATGTCTCTCAGGATGGACAAAATGGCGGCCAAGCTGGATAAGCAGGGCGAGAGACTCACAACAGCAGAGCAACGCATATCAGCCGTGGAGGATGAATCTCATTCTACGACGGGCAAGTGCCAGGAAATGGAGAAATTGCTGGAGGTCATCAGGGCCAAAAACGAGGACCTGGAAGCGCGTTCTCGGCGCTGTAATATACGAATAATGGGAGTTCCCGAGAGTACGAATACTGGCCGCCTTGAGGATTATGTAGAGGCCATGCTGAAAGATCTGTTTGGAGCGGAGAATCTATCACAAGTACTCATTGTGGAACGTGCGCATCGATCGTTGGCACCCAGGCCACCTCCGGGTGCACCACCGCGCCCCATCGTAGCAAAGATCTTAAACTACGGGGATCGGGATACGGTCCTTAGACTGGCGAGAGAAAAACAAAACACGTGCTACCAGGGTAACATGGTGTCCTTTTTCCCAGACTTCACTACGGCCCGCAGGGAATACACCGAGGTGAAGAAGAAGTTACGCACATTGGAG
The DNA here is from genome assembly GCA_963921515.1 of Calotriton arnoldi. NCBI lineage: Eukaryota > Metazoa > Chordata > Amphibia > Caudata > Salamandridae > Calotriton > Calotriton arnoldi. Next base: position 1,053,128 of record CAWUFW010003758.1, read on the forward strand.
ATACCATACGCAATGTTATACCCAGCCAGGTTAAAGATCACAGTAGACGGCAAGGTGAAGATTTTTCAATCTCCTAGGGCAGCACAGGACTTCCTCAAGCAAATTCATGTTAAACGGAAAGTAGCAAAGAGCAATACATCCCCTACGCACTCAGAGAGATCGGATACTGAAGACTAAATGGTGTCTGCTGCTCCGAAGCACCTCAAAATGACTTCTGCTAGGTGGTGGGTAACTTTCCGCAATACGTAGTCTCTGACATGTTGTAGGCTCCTGTTGGCGATCCGAAGAGTTTGTGGAATCACCTACATTGGCAAGGGGGTTGCTTCTTGAGACTATGTGTTTAAGTTCTTACCAGCTGTTTGTCAATGGACTCTTGGACAATGCTGCTGAGGTCTGATTAACACGATCATTGTTCTTGGTTTGGGCTCAGGGCGGTTCACGACCAGTTACGGTCCTTTACAATGTATGGATGTCATGTTCCAAGGGCGGGTATGGTACACAAGTCCACTGCACTTCGGTATTATGTCTATTTTCATAGATGGTGCTATTATATTAGTGATGGTTATTGCAATACTATGCTATGTATTAGAGGGGTCTCTTGCATCTTTATAGATGGAGGGGATACTATATGCAATGTAGAATCTGTGTACATGTGGGTTCTCCGTGGGGCCGTCAACCGAGTGCGGGTGTCCCTATGATGTGGCCAGCATGGTGTTTCACGGGGAAGTAAGTGATTACAGTCTCAACACCTGCTTGGGATATGGGGTCATGGATAATGTTAAAGGCGACTGAACAAATATGTGCCATGTTTCTAAAAACTTGGGGTGTAGCTGACACTCTGTTGGGAATCTTAGCAATACCTAACATGGCAGGATCTGTGGGCGAGTAGAGTAACACATGCCCCACGCTCTTTAGCACTGTGTTATGTCTACTGATGGTGGTCCTGTTTCAGTGAAAGGGTCTTATGACGGTCCGCTATTTGTGGGCGGGGTCCCCTATCATTGGCAGACTGAATGGGTTTGCAAGAGTTGTATGCTTGAATAAGGCGGGTCCATGGTGATATAGTCCGGCCACACCTGCTCTGCGGGTGGGTCATGGGTACCTGGCTGTCCCCCATGTGGGTATTTCCCGAGTTGTTTGCTATGTTCTTTGCAATGTTATTTGGGGCATGTCTTTGGCATGATTGGGATGCTGAAGTGGGTGGGGGTGTGTGGGGTTTGGGCTATTTCTTTCAAAGTGTGACACAATTGGTACATCAGGATAATATGGTTCAGTGGCTCGTTGAGCACTGGGCAGTACACGCACGACAGATCTTTTACACAAAACATGGGGATGAAAGAGGGTGACATTTGACTGTTGACATGGAATGTGAGGGGACTGAATAATCCAAAACAGATCAGACAGGTGTTTGCCTATCTGGACAGACAGCGCGTGCAGCTGGCACTACTGCAGGAGACACACCTGACACGGGTAGGGAAAGGCAGGGTTGGTGGGCGCTGGGCGATGGTAAAAGCAGAGGCCTCATATTCCAGTTATGCTAGAGGGGTAATGATACTGGTAAAAAAAAGGGACACCATTTAAGTTGCTATCAACGGAATCGGATAACCTAGGGCGCTTCAAATTGGTGCAAGGGAACTTGGTGGGAACAGTGCTTACGATTATCAACACATATGGTCCAAATGTTGATGATTCCGACTTTTATCAACGCCTTAAAACTAAAATATTCCAATTGCACTCCGATCTAGTGATATGGGGGGTGACATAAATATGTACCTGGATTCAGACATGGACAGAAGCGCCACCACAACATGGCAGGAGAAGCGATCGACCAAAGTAATACACGATATTATGCATACATTTCACTTGAGATACATTTGGAGAGACAGACACCCGAATGTTAGAGAGGGCACTTTTATGTCGGCGGTTCACCTATCGTGGTCTAGGCTGGACTACTGGATTCTTTCGTAATCAATGGAGTCTTGGGTTACTGGGGTTAGGCATATGCCACGAACACTCTCGGATCATGCCCCTGTAGTGTTGGATATTAATATCCCAACTAGGCATCATCAACCATTCCAGTGGCGCTTGCATCCGTCTTCCCTACTATATCCTGTATTTAAGGAAGGCGCACACCAAGCTATTGAACTGTTCTTCAAAGAGAACTTAGGTACAGTAGAGGACGCGGGCACGCTTTGGGAAGCCTTTAAGGCGACCATTAGGGGGACCTGCATTGGGCTTCAGGCTGGGGTACTAAAGACATTACGGTTGCATGTGAAACATATAGAGGCTGAGATAACGCGCCATGAACGAGAATACGCCAGCACGTTGAACATACATAAGCTGTCAGAGATCAGGCCGCCAGTGACAGAATACAATGAGATGGCTGAGCAGGAAATACAACACATGTCTAGACGCTGGAGGGCTCGGTCGTTTGGTGAGGGTGGTCGTCCAGGTCGCACACTGGCAGCCAAACTTAAAGGAGGGAGAACTCAGGAATACGTCACCGAGGTAGAGGGGACTGATGGAACAATCTATCATAACTCCCCAGATATTGTTGACTGCTTCCGGGACTATTACGCATCCCTGTATGGTTCAGGGGACGAAGCAGACAGTGAGGAGATCCGGGAGTTCTTTGAGGAAATAGCACTAGCCTGGCTCTCAAACGGCCAACGGGAGTACCTAATGCAACCTCTCACAGTGGAGGACGTAAAAGTGGCCATACGGTTGTTACCATCCGGTAAAGCTGTGGGCATGGATGGACTGCCAGGGGAATTCTACAAAGAGTTCATTGACATATTAGCCCCCCATATGGTGAATATGTATAGTGAAGCCTATGAAAAAGGCTTACTCCCTCCTACCCTAAGGGAAGCCTTAATTGTTGCTTTGCTAAAGCCTGGGAAACGGGCAGATAGTTGTGAGTCGTACCGCCCTCTTTCTCTGTTGAACATTGACACGAAAATAATCGCTAAAGTTATCGCTACTAAATTACGCCCGCTGTTGCCCGCCCTGGTTCACCCGGATCAATCGGGTTTTGTGCCGTCCCGTTCAATGTCCCACAATTTGCGTACGTTATTCGCTGTTCTCCACCAATTAGACCCGGAATACAGAGCAGTGGCGGTGTTGCTCGATGCCGCTAAGGCTTTTGATTCGGTTAGATGGGGGTATATGTTTGACACGTTGCGGAGGATGGGCCTGCCATTTCCATTCATAAGATGGATAGAGATTCTTTATACGGCGGCGACGGCGAGGGTGCGAATCAACAATTGTCACTCTAATCCTTTTAAAATTCACAAAGGGACCAGGCATGGGTGTCCACACTCCCCCATCCTTTTTGCCATCGTGATGGAGCCTTTGGCCTGTGTTGTGCGACAGAGAAACGCGAGAGCGGCTCTGCAGTTCAGTCAACGTCCCTTGATAATCTCCATGTATGCGGATGACATGGTTTTATATATCCGAAACCCAGAGGAGAACCTGCATGCGATTATCCGGGAATGCATTAAATACGAACATCAATTGGGACTAAAATTCAACTGGGGTAAATCTTCTGTCTTCCCACTCACATTGAGCACGTTACAGTTCCAAATGGAATACCCTCTTGAATGGTCAATGGAGCCTGTAAGGTATTTAGGGGTGTGGGTGCACTCGGATCCTGAGATAGTGCTGAGAGAAAATTATGGCAAAGCCCTGTCCTCCACGGAAGAACAAGTGAATAGATGGTTTGGTCTACCTCTCTCCCTAGCAGATAGAATAGCAGTAATAAAAATGGTTGTTCTTCCTCGGTTTCTGTACGTCTTCACTAATGTCCCCATCAGAATAAAGAAGGTTTTCTTCTCGCAGCTCCGTTCGATATTAATACGTTTGGTTTGGGCAAATAGGAAATCCAGATGTAGCTGGGGAACTCTGACTAGGCCATATACTCAGGGGGGGTTCGCGGCACCTGATCTGTATTTGCATTATTTATGTGCGCAGGCCCAATTTGCGCACTACTGGTTCTTTCCTCCCCCCTTTATTCCACACGTGGCGGTGGAGGCGGACGATATGGCCCCCGACCACTTAGTGGCATTAATCTCTAAGGCAAAATCTAACTACCCATTCAGAGACATGTGCACTGCAGACTGTACGGCACAGGCATGGCGTGCAATGGCGAGTCGTGCAGGCAGACAACTTGTATATGCCCCGGCTATTCCAATAGCGCACCATCCTAAACTCTTGGTGACTCAGGAAAAAAGGTCATTGGAAATACTGGCAGATATGGGCTTAGTCACAATGGGAGATGTTTATCCAGAGGGTACCTTCGTTTTAATGGAAGAGCTAAACGATCGACATCATGGTGAGCTAATGTCAGTTTTCACGTATTACAGGCTGCGGGAGGCGCTTAAGGCCTTTAACGACAGACACCCCACCGAACCAGTCACCCTGAGCCCCTTACAGACACTATTGGCAGGTCCATCACGGGGTAAGTTGGTCACCCGATTGTACAATACCTTGCAATCTGACACTGCACCCATTTTCAGTAAGGCACGAGAATGGTGGGAACAGGCATTTGGTGATGCCCCTAGCGAGGAGGAATGGGAGTTCAGCTGTTCCATGACCAGACGCCTGACGGCTAATTGTAATCTACGCATAATTCACTTTAAATACTTACAACAGCTGTACTACACACCCCTCCAATTGCACAGGTACAGTCTGAGAGAGATGGCTAGCTGCAAACGATGTGGGACACAAGAGGCCGATTTCCTTCATCTTGCTTGGTATTGTTTTAGGATTACCGAATTCTGGCTGTTAGTTACACAAGCTTTAACAGTCATGGTGTCGGAAAAGGTGGACTGCACCCCTCAGATCCTTTTGCTGGGGCTGGTGAAGCGATTAAAACCAGAGACTAGGCGACTGGTGCTGATCGCATTATTACTAGCTAAGAGGAAAGTAGCACAAACATGGGACAGCAAACAGGCGCCGAAATTTAAACATTAGATACAAGACTTGGTGTTCTGCAGAGACCAACTGGCATACTACGCTGAAGAAATTCCAGCACCTTCTAGACCCAAAGATGTTTGGTCACCTCTAACGACCTATTTATTGTCTTGCACTCAGGATATCACGGGGGTCACGAGTTCACCCTAGGAACATTATGGCGTAATGTACGAACTGTGGGTTAATGTATGAGACTGGATGTACGAAGGTATACTGTAAACCAATGAATATTGTTGTCACACGGGGGGGTGTTGCGTGCAATACGCACAAGTTGTATGTTTTTTCTGGAAATGCAAAAATGAAAAAAATAAATAAATAAAGTAATATCACATTTTTGCATTTGATCATGCTAGTGGCTATACAGCTGAAGTGAAAAAACATTGCCTTTCTCTCCTCTGGTGGTCAGCTTGAATTTGACCTGTAGATTTTGTGGTTGCGTGCTGCCACATCTAAGGTCCATCTGAGCTTATTAATTGTCCGATCTTTGAAAGATTCTTGTCCATGGTTCAATGGCTTAGCTCACCATGTCAGTACTATGGTCAGCTCACCTAAGTTAATATCCAGTTAGGGGAGAGCACTAAGTACATCCAGTGTGACATCATCGTGTCTGGAGCACCCTCATCGGATGTGAGGCTATAATTCTCTGCATTCCATATTTGGGAATAAAACCTGAAAAAAATGTGTTTAAAAATTCAAACATATTTGTGGATGTCTCTTCCAAGAATATCCTTAATTTTAGGAGAAGAATAGGCTCCAGCCTCTACTTCTACCATTTTTTCAACCGATAAATCACCTTATATTTTTAAAATTTGAAGGTGAAGCACCCTCTATCAGGAAACAGTTGATTGTGCTTTGGGAAACTGCTTCCAAATGACTGTCTTCTGTAGATAACAAGAACCATTATTAAGCTGAGCATAGGATTTGCAGACTCCTCCATATTTCTCTCAATAAAGATAGAGAATCTCGTTCATGTCCAACAATAACATATGTACTGTTCAATTCATGGTCATTGCAGAAAACTTATTTTGGTCACATCTCACATCTGGCTAATCTTTGAAGAAGAGGAAATAGATTGGAACAATGTGGTAGGGAAAGACATTTTTTATGGCGGAGGAGCAAACATTCATCATGCTTTCAGCAGCTTAAAACAGTCTTGAACCCTGAGTCTTATCCAAGTGTCTCCTTCTAAGGAAGATATTTTTCATTCCTCTCGCTTGGTCTCACTTTCCCTCTCTTCTGTACTGTTTTGTGCAAACATGGATGCGCCTTTGTCTTAGAATACATTTCTACCTGCAACCTTTTGCTTTCGCAATGGATACAATACAAAAAGTGATTGTCGTAAATGAAAATGTATCTAGAAATTTGTAACCAAAAATATAAAAGAAAAACCAACATGGGACCAGGTAAGAAAGGTTTTTGCATGAGTATTACTCCAACTTAGGTGTGAGTTACACTAAAACTGATTCACAAAGCATTTTCTATGAGTAAATGTGTCTTACTCCAGGCTTATGTGCAACTTACTTATGGTGTCCTTGACACAGCATGCCTTGTTCCTGGAAACTACTCACAGAATACCGATGTTTAGTAACTTAGCTCATATCATTGTATGTTCTCTAGTGCAACACTTCCAGATCACTTAAAAAAATTATCAATAGCACAATGCAAACCATTCGCTATAAATGCTAGTAGTAGTGAACAAATCTTACAAAACAAAGTCAGCCTCAGTGAAGCACTACTATCACTACAGCATTCCTGAGTAGCCCAGTTCCTAAACTATTGTTACGGAAATCTCAGTCATCGTCAGTGTCCAAGTAACACCAGAGAAGGCCTGAATATCACAGTTACCTTTAGTGCCAGTGCTATCAATGTGCACCTATGTAACTCAGACACTCAGATAGCCTTATTGGATACAAAGTCAGATGAGCTTACATGATTATTACAGTCAAACAGCGCCAACCATCTTTAGGTCTGCATGGCTGCAGCGAACTGGCACAGCTCCCACAATCCTACAGTTACGTGAAAAGGTTGCTGCTCAATGTGAAGTACGTATTTCGCCACTCCATTTTCACTATCTTCACATCAACTTTGTTTACACATACATACACAAAGCATTACAAATACACACAATGCAATATAGATATATACATTATAAATTATACATACATACACTGTCCACAACCCATCTTGTTCTCCTATTACTCATTGACTTTATGCTTGTCTTTGACCATGTATGGCGCTCCACTGCCTTTTGGCTAGGTTCCTGCTATTGAAATACCATGCATATACACACATACATATAAGTAAATGTCTGTAGTCACAGGTCTCTCATAATTTCCTGTGAACATCAGTCTAAAGACCAGGCTTTGCTCCATATCATCAAAGCTATCTGCTCTCAGGTTGGACTGTGTGAAGATGATTACTTCACTTGCAAAGTCGGACATAGTTGGGAAGTTCTGTCTTTTGCAAAGGAGGGTGAAGTTTGCTGTCCCGCCCCAATCTGTCCAAGACAAAGCATGGCAAATTTGGACCGACACAAGTGATGATTTTCAGCAGCTGGGTGTCCCACATTGGTTAATTTGTAAAAAAAAAAAGAAGCGCTGGGGCTCTCGTCAGGAGGAAGCTTCGATCAGCCCATTTCTCCTGTTAGCACTGCCTAACACAGAACCAAAAAACCCTAGAAGTGGGGAGAGGATGTGGCATAGTAGCCAGAGCTGTCGACTTCGGCGCAGGGGAATCAGGTTCGAGTCTCGGCGCCGGCTCAACATCCTGTGATTCTGGGTGAATCACTTAATCTCCCTGTGCCCACCAAAAGTGAATGTGTCCTTAACTGATGCTCAAGCGCCGGTGTTGATGATTAAGTGCTGGTGCTGAGCACCGGAAACCACTGGTTCAAATTAAGCACTGCTGTCCCACTCATAAATGCTGAGGCATTCTGTGGAAAAAGATTGTTCAGTGTTCTCTGCAGAAGCTGGCCATTAGGCACCAGATAAATAGTGTTTAGTGAGGGTCTCTCAATGGGGATGGTTACATTTTCGGCTACCTAACAATGTTGCTCTTAAACCTGAGCCGCTGGGGGACACAGCCAGACCTGGTAGCTATAGAACAGAGATTCCCTGCAGCCACAACTCCAGCCCCTTCGAGGGTGGCACTTCAGGCAGCTGGGTTTCACACAACACAGTTGCCTGACAGGGTGCTCCACCCAATGCTACTCGGAGCCATTAACAGAACAGTGATTGGTTTTCCTCAACCTCAAAGGGCCACTGTAGCTGTTTCTTTTGTTCCAAGCTACGCACTTCACAAAGCTTGCCAAGTTTAAAAGAAAATTATTTGATGTTGCAAGTCAACTGACTTCCAAACTATGTGTTTTCCTACTATCAGGCCCAGCAGTAACCCATCTTGCAGACTGCATCTGTATGCATTGTGCCTGAAGGCCTGTAAACCCCTAGCTACTAAGACCACAGGACTGGGTGCCTGCTTCACGTCATCAGTCACCGCCATATCTAGATGGGGGCCTATCCATTTGTGTTCACTTTCCTGGGCCCAGATAAGGAAGGAAAATATTACCTTGCAGGCATCACAACATATCAAAATACCCTGTCTCAAATTTGTTAGCACACTCCCTCCTCGTTTTGATACCATTGTACAGTTTGTACAGCTCGCTATTGAACAATGTACAATGGTTTCTGACCTAAGCTGCTCAATTTGGAAAGTTCCACCAGTCTCAGAGTCCTTGAATCATCATAGCCATCTCTGCCATTATCGTCCATGACTGAAACACTAGCACGAACATCTTCATCAATATTACTACGTTTTAACATTGGAAAACAATTAAAATGGGGTCATTTGGTTCCTAGACCTGAGTTGTCTGGTGCAGCACAAATACACAAAGTAACCACTGGTGATATTGTTACGACCTTAAAAGATTAGGCTTTCCTGTTTTCAGTTTTTTTTTGTAAATTCCAATGCGATTTGGGACATTGTAAAATATGGGTTTTTCTATATTTCCTCCATTTTGCTCTTTAAAATGTCACCGAACTGGTGCTTTTCCACTGCATATAAAGAATGTAGCTTTTACTTCCTTCCTTCTCCCATTCATTCCTATTGTTAATTCTACCACACTACTTTTACCTTCCTAACTCCCATTGTTGCATCCTTTCCTTGAATGTGCGTCTCAAGTAATGTTTCATTATTTCTCTCAGCTCCATATCTGCCTTATTTCTGAGCAGTCAGACTCCTCTTCCCAGAAGTCCAGTTCCTCCCCGTGACAAGGATGTGCATAGACGGAGGTATGCTTGCATCTCATTACGATTTGATTGCATTAGATAAAGGTTAACAGTGGGCATGTAGCATAAGTTCCACAAGTTTAGTCAAACGGCAAAGATTGGCGAAATGAAGATTTTCTTATGACATGAGACATATATTATTGGGCTGCTCCGGGGTGCTCGGTGTTCTTTTATTGGAAATCAGTTTCACACTTCCTGCTCTTTATCTCAAAATACAAGAAGGAACTTGGCTATAAATGTGTAGTTGTCTGATCTGGGCCTAAATCTGCTCCACCTCGTCATAGGAGAGAAGCTTGCTTAGAGATTAATATGCATGCTTTTTAACTATAGATACTTTGGTTACAAGCATACTATTCTGCTGTATGAAGCAGCAGAAGAGGGGCTAGTAAACAAAACCTACAACCTGCCTTTGATCATTTGCCTGTGCAGTTCACATCGTGGGGCATATTCTCAAGAACGTGTGATAACTACTGCAAGTGTAGCTTAACGCAACCCTACACATCGCAGTCCATCGCGGGAAAACAAGTCTGTGTTAACGTGGTATTCACAACACGGCGGCGACGCCGCAAAAACGCAAAACCCCAACGCGAAAATAGTAGCGATGACGCCAATCGCGATACAAAAATCTACGAAAACCAGCCACAGGCCTGCAATTCCCACGTGTCATGCGGGAAAATGCACCATAAAAGTAGAAAAAAACATACCAACTAAAGCCAAACAACAGCGAAGCACAATGGAGGCAGCCAGGGCAAGTACAGGGGACAACCAGAACCCCACAAGCCCCACGGAGGACCAGCCTGGGACCTCGGGGTCAGGGAAGGGCAAGGACAAGAAGAAGAGGAAGACGAAGTTCAGTCCGCAGGAAAACAGGATCCTGATAACGGAGGTGATAGAACACCATCAATCACTGTTCGTCACCTCCACCGTGTCACTGGCAACTAAAAATGGAATATGGCAGACCATCGTGGACAAGGTGAATGCAGTCGGAGTGCTGAAGAGGACAATGGACGAGGTCAAGAGGCGCTGGAAGGATGTGAAGTGCAAAACCAAGCTGAAACTCGCAAATAACCGGAAGGCAGCAATGGAGACTGGAGGTGGGAGTCCAGCGCCACAGGAGGAGCTCGAAGAGATGGAGGAAATGGTGTCCACAGTCATCAGTGGGGAGACGGTGGCAGGAGTCGAGGGACCGGACACTGCTCAACATGACCGGACGCAACAGCAACAGGGCGAGTAACCACCAGGGACTGGGGGGACGGGGGAGATGGGCACAATGGCACACATGCACAATTAAGCATAGCACATCTGCGGACAAAACATGCCCCAGACCCACAACTCCCACCAAGAGACCAATGCACACAGGTATGCAACATCTCAGCACTGCAGAAGCACAGAACCCAGAGGCACACCACATGGAAGGGAGGATGGCAGCTAAATCAGAGCTGCAGGGGCGACTCCCCCAAAATGCAGCACACACACATAACATGCAGAGCACATCAACATTGACAACTAGGTGGTACAAACCGCAACACGCCTACAACAGAACAGAGGGCACAACAGGTGCCGCATGTGCGTAGAAACTGGCCAATCACATATGGCACTGCAGGGAAATGTGAGTTGACAATGTACAAGTATAAACCCACATCCGTGATGTAGTCGGAATGTCCACTGTCCCGCATCAAATAGGCAGCTCCCCCCAAACAGTCACAATGTACACTGTCATGCAGTCTGAATGCAGAGATGTTCAATGCATCAACATACATGTGTACACGATGTCAAACTGCATCTCCCCTTCACATTGCAGGGTGAAATCCAACACCTCCTGCAGAGCAGTCCGAACCTCTCTTCTCTGATGACGAAGAGGACCACCACACCTTTGACTCAGACGCCCTGGAACAGCTCGTGGAGAGCCTCTGCAGCCCACTTCCAGGATCAGGGCAACCCAGCTGCCACGAGGAGCCCCCCCTGCACAGTACACACAGCAGGCAGCACCCACCACCACGGCTGCCACCCAGGACCCCCACGACGAACACATGGCTTTCAACGCCGTGTGTTGGGGTGCCAGAAGAAGCTGTCTGCACAGGTGCAGGTGGGGTTTGACCGCATGGCAGCCAAACTAGACGCCATACGTGGGTGTCTAAGTCCCATCAGGGACCACTCACAGTCCCTAACGGACGCCCACAGTCCGCTCCATGCCCTCCAATGGACCATGGCTGACATCGCCAGAGTCCTGACTCTGCGACAAGAACGACTGTCTAGCCATAGTTCCTCCAGCGATCTCGCACGGGAGTTGGGACACATGCGGAGGATCATGGAGAACATGGAGTGGACGCAGGCGGAAAGAGCGGCTGCCACAGCTGCACACCAGCGAGAGGTAGCTGGGTCCCTCAATGCCCGAAATACCTTCCTCATGGCATTGCTGCCACAAGGCCTGGAGCTGATGCATGCTGCTGCTAGCACCCCATCCACATCTCCGGCCCCTGATGTGTCTGTGCCACACAGTGCTGGGGACAGTACACCACCACCCACATGTGAGGCACATGCAACAGCAGAGGACGAAGATGCGGATGAACCCACCCTCGTGGTCAGGAGGACGCAGTAGCATTCATCTCCGCCATGTAGCCTGTTTCTGCTTGGTTTTGCCCTCTGCATCATCACCTTCCACTGTCCCCCGATGCACTCTGCGACACTCACCTCGCACCTCGACATGGACTGCCATATTCTGTTTTAGTCACCAATGACACAGCTAACAGACTGCGGACTGAACTCCTCCTCTCCTGATGTACCTGTCATTCCCTGAAGGACTCTGGCTGGCCCTCCACGGGCCGACAATGTGAAGTGGGGTTGGCATGGCCCTGTACTGCTCCAGCTGCAACACTCCCTTGAATGTGTAATAAACATTCATATCCACACAGATGTGTCATGTCTATGATCTTTCAAGTGTGGAAGTATGGATGAATGTAGGGTCAGTGATTCCCCCATATGTCCATGTTGCCCATGTTGTGGGACTATTGTCACAGGGTGACAGATTGCCGATTCCGGTCTGGGTGGCGCCGACACTACAACAGAGACACATCCATTAGTCACTTCCTTGTCCAGCCCAGGACGGAACCATGCCCAGAGCCCCGGGGTCATTGTTCGCACCTTTACGCTGGACTGGCATACGCCAGGACAGCCCACTCCGATTACGCACATAGGGGGGACGACAGCACTACATGTCCTAGGTCTCCACTGTGGGGATCTGCAGCTCACAGGTCTAGTAGTCAGCATGCCACAGCCACTCCCTCACGGCTGGTGTACACCCACACCACACCCATCCAGCACTGGCGTCACAGGACATGTGACCCTGGCAATAAAAATGGCCTGGCGCACGTGCTGGACACCATTTCCACTCTCTCTGACTGGGTGTCTCCGTGTAGTTCTCATGTGTGCATGAGGGCCTAGGGCCCTGCCGCCTCACATTGCCCAGTGCCAGGGGTGACATGATGGCGTCCGCACAACGGGACTCAATCATTAAGGGTCCATGTCTAGCGGGGTACAGACTTGGTGGCACCAGATACACTGCGGCAGGCACAGGCACCCCGCCATGGGATGGTGTCTTGCGGTGCAGTGAGATAGGGGCACCTAAAGTGCTGAGCGGGTGTGCAGCCTGCGATGATACACCGTCCTGGCAGTCCAGACTGGCAAGGATTAGTGTGAGCCCTGCTGGGCCGCAGTGTAGGCCTGGGCCAGTGGGCAGTGCGGCCCTCCCGCCACGTGGCGTTGCGTCGCGCTTCACAGAGTTAGTGGCACCTCAAGCGCTGAGCGGGTGTGCAGCCTGCGATGATGCCGTGTGCACTGATGTGGTCTCTGCCATTGCGTAATCAAGACCCAGAGTCAGGTGTGTGACCTGGTGACCCGCGGTGCGGGGCTGCATGATGTGGAGGGTGCCATGGCCGTGGGCACTGGGCTTGGAGATCCCTCCGGAACGTGGTGGGCCCTCTTGGAGACACGCCAGTGGCGGAAGGTGAGCAGTGAGGCCTGGTTGCGCAGGGGCGGGCAATGACCGCTGGGCGGCGGGAGGGGCTGGGGTGCAGCAGCCTGTGTGCGCAGGGGCGGGCAAGCGATGATGGCGTGTGCAGCTGTGTGGGCTCTGCCATTCATGTCTCTGGAAACTGTTTCAGATGAGGGACCTGGGGGACTGCTGTGAATACCGGCACGTGGTTGGAGACACACCAGTGGCAACAGGTGAGCAGTGAGGCCTAGGTCCGCAGTGTCGGCCCTCTCTCCCTCTCTCTCTCCCTCTCTCTTTCTCTCTTTCTCTCTCCCTCTCTTTCTCTCCCTCTCTCTTCCTCTCTCCCACTCTCCCTCTCTCTTTCTCTCTCCCTCTCTTACTCTCTCCCTCGCTCCCTCTCTCTTTCTCTCTCCCTCTCTCTTTCTCTCTCCCTCTCTTTCTCTCCCTCTCTTTCTCTCCCTCTCTCCCTCTCTCTTTCTCTTTCTCTCTCCCTCCCTCTCTCTTTGTCTCTCCCTCTCTCTTTCTCTCTCTCTCCCTCTCTCTTTCTCTCTTTCGCTCTCTCTCTCTGTACTTTGATGGGCGCATGGCACACCTTCTGATTCAGATTTCTGTTTTGCAGGCTGTGACTTACAGGATGTCCTGAGACGACCCGCCATGCCTCTTCAGAATTGTTTTTTTTGGTTTGTTCTGTAATAAACGTATTGTTTGGATATTTTGATATGGGTGTATGATTTCCCTTTTTCTGGCCACACATGTATGTTGGGTGTTGTGATTGTGCGACTTCAGGCGATTTGTTTGGTTCATGTTTCGTGGAGTTGATGTGCACTATCTTTGTCCATAGGGGGGGTGCCCGGTGTAGGGCCCCTTGGGGGTGGGGGTGTGTGGTCCTGGGGGTGGTGGCGGTGGGTGTTGTTGGCCTATTGGGGCTCAGGCCTGCTTGATGGGTTGCTCAAGGGCATCTGTTGTTCTACATGTGTGGCTTTGGGCTGTGCTCCCTTGTCTGGTGCCGGTTGTCGTCCGACTTTACACCAGGTAGGAGCAGGTGTTAGTTTCCTGCTGCTAACATGCCTTAGCGCATGTTTTGTGATCTTATCGCCAATCTGGCTGGTCGTTGAGAATGATGTGGAGTGGTGTTGTCGCGGTTTTTTGCACGGGAACGCCTACTCTGCATATCATTAGCGTTAGTTGCCGGGCTCCTCTGTGGCGATGTTTTTTGCGACTGCTATCGCAGGTAAACTGGTGTTATGGGCTGTTAGCACCAGCTTGTGAATGGTGCGATAAATATATCGCCACTTTGGCTGCGATAAAGTGCCGATAACTCGGCGATAGGTCCTTGAGAATATGCCCCTATGTTTTATATTTTTGGACTGTATCTCTTGGATTTTGTGTTTATTTGAAAGCAAATGCAAGCACTGCCAAGCATTGACTTATTTCAAGCATGAGGGCCTTTATAACTTAACTCAGCCATTGCCATGCACTGCTTATTACCTCATATATTGCATCACTCATGACATATTCTATGACATCATTGATAGCATCAGTGATTACATCCAAAATGATATCATTGATGACAAACACTGTCCATGGCGGGGGCACGAGTTATAGTTTCTTCAGTTAAATTTAACTGGTGAATTTCAGAGTTTAAAAAAAAAAAATGTTACTGTTTCTCCTAACTATAACACTACGTCACTTTAATCTTTTGTCAGTGAATGCTTTTGTGTATATATATCACCTACTGGCAGTTGTCAGTAGTTAGTTATAGTTAGGTCTGCTTTTCCACAGACAGAGCATTTTTTGGTTTACTATTAATTTGGGGCCAGTTGACGAATCTCCACAAAACTTTCCCGAAAAATGTTCATGCACCTCAGCTCCTTCCTGGAAAGTTTTGGGTGATCCGTCAAGCAGGGTCCGAGAAAAAGGGGGGGAACAAAACATAAAATCCCCATGCATTTTCCATAGACTTCTGTAGACATGGCTACAGCAAAACCTGCTGAACGGAATTACACCAAATTCGGCTAGGAAGCTAGATCTTGATCTACAGATTGTGGTTTTTATAATTTGGTGTGAATCAGTTCAGTAGTATTTGAGAAATTAAGGGTAAAAAATAATTTTATATTTGGACGTTTGGGCTCGCGAGACTCCCACGGGCCTTCCACGAGAGCACTAATTTAAAAATGGAGGCCTGTGATTCGTCGAGAGGCCCATTTTTCCAGTGAGCTTTCATGCCTTCGTTGGAGTGGGAGGCTCCTGTGAGTCTCGCGAGAGCGAGCACTCCTATTGGCTGGCTATTGTAATTTTAGAAATGAAATGGCGATCATTACTGTTTACTGTGAAACATTTGGGAAAATGAAGTAAAAAGCTATATAAGAAGGCAGCAGAAAGGCACGCTGTCCCCTTTGATTTAGAGAGGAGGTGTCTATGGGGTAACTACTGTGAAAAAAATAAATGTATATTGTTTTTAACTAATTTTTACGATCTCATGGGACTCTCGCGGGATCGTGAATAGTAAAAATGGGTAAACGAGTTCTGAATACACTCCATTAGTAGGAATAAATATTGTGGTCATTTTTTTTTTTAGAGTAAGTGTGTAAGAGATAAGTGCTGTGATGAGTAGATGGTTAATTCCCATTTTCCCAAAAAGTTACGATCTAGCGAGACTCTCGCAGGATTGTGAACAGTAGAAAGGATGGAGATGGTGTTTGTAAGAGTATAGTATTTACACCCATTGGCTTTGTAAGAGTTGTGAATAGGGTATCAATACTGGGCAAAGATGAGTCCATGACAAAGATCTACAATATTTTCACTGATGTCATCTCACCATACGCCAAACTGCCTATTTCAGAGGTTCCCATAGTGCTGATCCACCACAAAATGATAGACAAACTATTCTGATTCTGAGTAAGATCCCTAGAGAGAATGGGGTGGGGAATGCAGCTACACATACCTCAGTCAACCAGTGGTACAATAGCGAGTGTCGCAAAGCAAAGAGTGAGCTTATAATGGCAGCAAAATCAAATGATGTTATAGCATTAAGAGATAAAAGGGCAAAATATAAAAGATTATTATCGCAGACAAAGAGAGAGTGGAATGATAGAGTCTGACAGAATTGATAACTGCAGCCAAAATGCAGGTTTTTGGAAATTGTTAGCCAAGGGTAATAAAATGGGGAGAAATAGCATGGGTCTTTTTTTGGACAAAGGCACTTGGGTCAACCACTTTTCAAAATTGTACTCAAAGACAGCCATTAAACCAACAAACATCAAGCAATGTGCTGTAACAAACCCTGTAGTAACCAGCAATACGGAACAAACCTACATCCCTTATTTCAGTATAGAGTAAACCTTGGCAGCAATCGACACAATTAAGCCCGGAAAAGCCCCAGGCCCTGATAAAATACCAGGTGACCTCTTGAAGCATGACAAAGCCGTCTGGGGGCCATATACTAATTTTCTCTGTAATGCTGTGACAGCAGGTGCCCCAGTACCAGAATCGTGGAAAGGGGCAGAAATTACTACAATTTTTTAAAAAGGAGACTGTTTAGACCCTGCAAATTACCGGCCAGTAAGCCTTATTGATACTCTGCAAAAGATTTATGCCAAGCAGATTTTATCAAAATTAAATGAGTGGGCTGCGGAAAACAATGTTTTATCACAGTACCAGGCAGGGTTTAGAGCAAAAACCAGCACAATCGATCAGGCTTTTAGACTTCTTTGCATGGGGTGGAAATACATGATTTTAAAGAAAAGTCATCTGTATATAGCGTTCATAGACTTGAAGGCCGCCTTTGATCTCATACCAAGAGATTTGCTCTGGTGCTCCATAAAAAACCAGGGTGTACCAGAGGAACTCCTTACACAGATAGTGAGACTTCATGAAGACAATTTTGCGAAAGTCAGATGGGGGCCTAGGGGAGAACTTACCGGAGCAATCCCCATGAAGAAAGGTGTAAGACAAAGATGTGTACTGGCACCCACCCTTTTTTCTCTATATGTTAACGACACCCCAAAATATCTTTTGGGGTGTAGGCATGATTCGCCGAAGTTAGGGGGTCACCAGTACCAGCTCTTTTATTTGCAGATGACACTATTTTAATACCTCAAATGCCGAAGGGCCTCCAAAATCTTTTAAACTCATTTAGCGAATATTGTGATATGAAAGGCCTTGAAACAAATTCTTCTAAAACAAAATATATGGCAGTCAAACCACACAAATCATTCAAGAAAAACATTTCCGTTCAAAAGCAGGAGTTAGAATATGTGTCGAATTTTAGCTATCTAGGTATCACACTTGATACCAAATTGACATGGTACCCGCATTTGCAAAAATCAAGACCATTTTGCTCCAAAATTCAGCGCCCATACTAAAAAAACACCAGAACAGTATAACGAAGGCAGTATCACCTGCATTAGAAGTATTTAAATACAGGGCACAATCATCAACCCTCTACGCAGCTGAACTCTGGGGGGCCACCTGTAGAAATACATTTGGGGTAGAAGAAAACAAGTTTTTTAGAATGCTACTACGTCTTCCCGCATGTACACCAGTCATCCCCATTGTTATGGATTTGAATATAAAACGTATTGACCATCAGGCCATATTGAGACCAATGTTGTTTTGGGTGCGATTGTGGGCCACTGCAGAACTTGTAAGTTGCAAAGAATGGTTAGAAGAGATACTAAGATTCGACCACTGTGAAAGTCTCCAGTGGGTTAAGCATGTGTGTACATGGTACCACAAACTTGGGTTGAGCCATTTTTTGGAAACACCTGTACTATTGACACCACCCTACAAGAAAATATTAAAAACAAAATTTTGGGCATACATGCAAACCAGTGTCTCACACAACTCAGATAATGGTAGATTGACATCCCAGTTCCTTCTTATAAAATCTCTTCTGTTCTTTGAGCATTTCTTGGATGAAATCCAACCACAGCTGGCAAAATTATTGTACATGAAGTTTCGCTATGGTGTTTTGCAAGTAAAATCCAGTACAGTGAAATGGGGTTGGAAAAACGGTGATGATAATGATGATTACTGCCCTATATGTCAATATCATGCTCAAGAAAATGACTATCATATACTATTCTTTTGCCCAGCATATGCCATCCCAAGGCGTAAATGGATTACACCCATTTGTCGCAACTTGGGAATCAGGTCTTGTACTGATGCAACTAGAAAACTAAAAACCGATACTTCACAGAAAATTGTTTTTAGTGTTATTAGATATCTGTTTGTTGTCAACTTATTGAGGAAAAAAAAAGGCATGACATTTTAAAAATGTTATCTTTTAAACTTGTTGTTTTAAAACTTTTATATGTACTTCTCTGCACTTGCAATTTATATCCGTCACCACTTTAGAAGAAAGTCCTTTATACCGCCAACAGCACAGAAGCAACTCTCCTGGCCGTCTTGGATAACATAAGAGCATCACTGGACCAGGGTAAGGCTGTGGCCCTGATCCTTTTAGACCTGTCGGCGGCGTTCGACACGGTCTCTCACCACCTCCTACTAGGAAATCTGCACGGAAAAGGGATACACGCAAAAGCCCTTCAATGGCTCAGTTCGTTTCTGAGCAACAGAACTCAAACCGTGCAACTGGGTGCCTTCTCTTCAAGCCCAACAATATTAAGTTGTGGCATCCCGCAGGGAGCATCCCTTAGCCCCACTCTATTTAATGCCTATGTCTCACCCTTGGCAAAAATTGGTACGAAGTGGGGATTCGGTGTGTGCTCTTATGCGGATGACACGCAACTAACAATAGCCATTGGAGATGGGCACGAGGACACAAAAAGAAAACTTAGTAGCTGTCTCACTGAAATGGCAAACTGGATGTCGGACCACTGCTTAAAGCTCAACGCAGACAAATCCGAAATTCTACTCCTCGGTGGAGCTAACCACATCTGGGACGCATCCTCGTGGCCCCACTCACTTGGAGACGCCCCAGCACACAAAAAGTGCGCAAAAAACTTGGGTGTGATAATTGACAACAAATTATCTATGCAGGACCATGTACGAACACTATGTGGAAAAAGCTTCGCCATACTGAAGCTTCTAAAAAGGCTCTTTCCCTGGATCCCCCTAGAAAGCAGAAGGACAGTTACACAGGCCCTGCTGGTTAGCAGACTGGACTACGGAAATGCTCTCTTTATGGGCTTGCCAGACTACCACTTCAAACGCCTACAGGTGGTGCAAAATGCTGCAGCCAAATTGGTGTGTAACAAGGGCAAATATAGCTCAGCGACGGACTGCCTAAAACAACTTCACTGACCACCCATGCGCCAAAGAGCACGATTTAAGCTCTTAGGGCATACCCATAAGGCACTCCACCACACTGGCCCTAAGATTCTTCAGAATAAAATACGATTCTACATCCCTCCCAGATGCCTAAGGTCACATCATCTAGCGCGTGCCGAAATGATAAGGATCAAAAAGTCCAGGGCAGGAGGTCGTACCTTTTTGTATCTCGCAGCACTGCACTGGAATGAGCTTTCAGTTGAACTTAGGCTGATTAAAGAATACACCACTTTCAGGAAGAAACTCAAAACACACTTATTCCCTAAAGACTGAGGCCACATCCAATAGCTATACAGACCCTACGCACCACTATTCCGCTACGTCAGCGCCGTGATATCCCACCGGGATGAATGTCGCGCTATATAAATAAATAAATAAATAAATATTTATATGTAGACTTTTGGTATAAGTCATGTGCTGTTTTAAGTACTCAAATCCACTACCATAGCATTTGCACTTTACTCTTTAATTTGTGCTGCTCTAGGTACTAATACATTATTATAGCATTTGCACTTTATCTTTGGACTGGAGTCTACGTAGAAAGTCTAAAAATATTTAGTAATTCTTTCTATATTTTAACTGTACTGAATGACAAGCATAGTATTTTTTCACGGTATTAGATTTGACCCATTGATCGGCTGGTATTTTTGCTATTTTTGCTATTTTTAATACAAATGTAAAAACTGAAGATTTCTGCAAAACGTCTAAAGATGTAATTAGAGATTGACACCTACTTAAGCTATGCTTCAAGGTGTGTTTTCCTAGTGTGTATGAATTGCTTTTTCTTTGTGTATTTAATGGGTTTTTTCTTAAACCGAATAAAGATTATTGAATTGAATTGAATTGAGTATATAGTCTCTTCTTACACCCTACTATGCACATCCATTATTAGAGAGAGAGGCGTTAGCAGGGATGATAGTCCCTGGACAGAGTATGCTATGCACAAATGTAATCCAGGAGAGATGTCTCAGAGGAGAGGCCTGTCTTTCTCTACACACCCTACTATGCACACCCATCATCTGAGAGAGAGGTCTGGAAGGAGAGGCTAGTCTATGTACACACCCTACTACGCACCGCCATCATCTGAGACTGGGGTCTGACAGAAGAGGCCAGTCCATGTACACACCCTAATACGTACACCTGTCATCTGAGAGAGAAGGCTTAGTGGAGAGACAGTCTCTCACCATACACCCTACTAGGCAAACCCGTCATCTGAGAGAGAGGGGTCTGAAAGTAGAGGGCAGTCCATGTACACCTCTTACTATGCACTCTTGTTATCTAAGAAAGAGGTGTGAAAAGAGAAGGCAGTCCCTGCAGACATTCTACTACACACACCTCTCATGTAAGAGAGAGGTCTGAGGGAAGAGGCCAGTCTCCCCTCACACCCTACTACGCACACCCTTCATCTGAGACAGAGGTCTGTGTGGAGAGGCCAGTCTCTCCCCACACCCTACTACACACACATGCCATGTAAGAGATAGGTCTCTGTTGGACTTGGCCCTTTTTGCAGGGTCATCCCTGAACTTTTTGCCTTCCTCCTAGCCTATTTTCTGACCTGTTGTTGGTGGTTTTATGACTCTGGGCACTTTTTCACTGCTGATCACTGCTAAAGTGCATATACTCTCTATTGTAAATTGTTGTAATGGATTAGTGACTCCATGATTGTCTTATTTGATTTACTTGTCAGACCCTAGTACAGTGCACCATGAGTGCCCAGGGCCTGTAAATCAAATGCTGCTGGTGGGCTTGCAGCACTGATTGTGCCACCCACAGAAGCAGCTTGTAAAATATGGCTCAGGCCTGCCCTTGCAGAGCCTTTATGCAGTCTGGGACTGCCATGTCGACTTGGCAAGTGTACCCACTTGCCAGTCCCTAAACCTTCCCTTTTCTACATGTTAGTCACCCCTAAGGTAGGCCCAAGGTACCCCTATGGGCAGGGTGCATTGTATGTGAAAGGTAGGACATGCCCTGATGTGTGTGGCATGTCCTGATAGTGAATAACAGCCAATTTCGTTTTTCACTATTGCAAGGCTATCTGTTCCCATAGGCCAGAATGGGCAGTTTGATTATAACATCTTATAATCCTAACTGACCCTAGGAACAAGATGGGAAAATAAAGTTTAGTATGCCTGAACTCAGAATGTTAAAATACATCTTTTAGTGTGGGTGATTTTTACATTCTGTGTTTGAAAATACCACTTTTAGAAAGTAGGTATTTTCTTGCCTAACCATCCAGTATGCCTCTGCTAGGTTTGTGTATTTCATGTCTGGTTTGTGAGTGACAGGGGGCTGGAGAGGGCTTTGGCTCCAGCAGTCTGATGGGTCAGGGCTGGGCTGAATAGGACCTTCATAGAATAGAGAGTAGGGGGAGGAGATTTTCTTTCACTTGCCTGAGCCTTCATAGAATAGAGAGTAGGGGGAGGAGATTTCCTTTCAGCTACCTGGGCCAGGTCTGCTTTCAACAATGCTGTCTCCACCTCCTGCC
Organism: Calotriton arnoldi; assembly: GCA_963921515.1. Taxonomy (NCBI): domain Eukaryota; kingdom Metazoa; phylum Chordata; class Amphibia; order Caudata; family Salamandridae; genus Calotriton; species Calotriton arnoldi. Next base: position 1,075,152 of record CAWUFW010003758.1, read on the forward strand.
AGGAAGCTGCACCAGGGAGGACAGAACTGGTTTTGGCTGGGCACAGACACTCTCTGCCTTCAGAGAACAAAGGATTTTGCAGTATAAATATTGGGGCCCGGACCCCAGAACTTTAGATCACTTCTGGGAATCAAGACAAACTCTTTGCCAAGGATAGAAACCAAGGAAGCTGATGGAGGAGCCTGCCCCTGTGCTGTTTGCTTTTTGGGAGTTGGCCTGCAGTGTGTACTTTTACTATCTTGAGGAAGATCTCCAAGGGCTTGAAGTTGAGCTTGCCTCCTGTTCTGAAGTCTCAGGGACACAAAAACTTCACCACCAGCTCCCCCTGAATTTCCTTGCTGGGAATTCTACCTGCAGTGAGGTGCCTGCTGTTGTTCTGGGGCCTCTGGAGACTGCATGAAGCTGGGAGCTGGAAGCGCGACGCAACGAGGAAGAAGCGTGTCACCGCCGCAGCAGTAGCCTTCGCATCGCCGAAGAAGCGTGTCGCCGCCGCAGCTGATCGCCGTCGCATCGCCGAGGAAGTGTGTCGCATCACCGGAGAAGCGAGTCGCTGCCGCAGAGGTTGCCGCCGCATCACCGGAGAAGCGTGTCGCAGGGCCTGTCTTGGCTCCAAAGTTCACCGATTTCGCAGTACGGCCATCGTGCGTACATGCATCGCATCCACGTTGTCGCATCGCATCAAAGACGCCATTTTGTCGCATCGCACCGGATCGTTGCATCGCATCGAGGCGCCATTTTGTCGCATCGCACCGGATCACAGTAAGAAACAGACGCTTCGCCTCCTCTACGGTAAGGAACAGACGCATCGCCTCCCCTGCGCTGCAGTAAGGAATAGGTGTGCCGCCTCCCCCGAAGCAAGGAACTGACGCGTCGCCTTCCCTGCGACCCTTTTGTTTGTTTTGCGTTAAGCATCCAAGGTGCTTTGAGAGTAAAGGGTCGCATTTACCATCTACATTGAACTAAGCTATTTCTACCATCTGAAAGTCATATTTTTATTACTGTATTGTGGATTTTTGTCGTTTGGTCTTGTATTAGGTCTAGATAAAGATTACTTATTTTTCTAAACTGGTGTGGTGTCCATTTGTAGTGTTTTCACTGTATTACTGTATGTATTCACAAATGCTTTACACACTGCCTCTGAGATAAGCCTGCCTGCTCATGCCAAGCTACCAAGGGGGTGAGCAGGGGTTATTTTAGGAGTGTATCCCCCTTACCCTGACTAGAAGCAAGGGCCCCTATTTGGACAAAGGTACCTACCTCTGCCAACTAGATACCCTCATTTCTAACATTGGTGGTCAGCGGTGAGGATTCTGGACTTGCATTTGTGATTTACATACAGTGATTGGTGTACACTACAAGTGAGTGCAGACCATTACGCGACCACATACTGTTTTTCTGTTTGCTGGTGTCCTCCTGGAAGTATTTTTGGATACTAAGACTCTGGTTAGTTGTTGCAAAATGGAACTTGACTTCTGGCACATGTTCATCTACACAATGAAGGAGCTACGTGTGTTTTGCAAGGAAAGAGGGCTGCCTGTGAAGAGGAGGTCCAGGGAGGATCTAGAGGCATCCCTATTTATTATGAGTTACCCCGCTGGGGGCCAACACGACCAGTAGAGTCTGAGGAGGAGGAGGACTTCCCTGAAAGTGAGGGAGAAACAGAAAAAGATGGATGGCTTCTGGATTGTGAGCAGAGGCTGAGAAAGCTTGATGAGGAGCTCGAGAGGGCTGAGACCAAGAGGGCCTTAGCCCAAGAAGAAGAAATGTGTGTAGCTCAGGAAGTGAGCTTGGCTGAGTTGGAGGTGGAGTCCAGCTCAGATGGTGGGAGCAAAATTGTATTATTGAGTGCTGAGGGAGCAGTACACACACCCAGAGATGTGGCGCCTGACTTGAAGGAGGGGGTTAACATACACCAGTGGGTTCATGGATGTGAGGTAGCTGCAGTGGTGCGCAATGTCCCTGAGGTGGATTGGGGAACTGGCACAGGGGTTCATAGTCCTAGTGGTGGGAGGGACACTCTACTGACTCTAGATGAGAAGTGCAGGGAGAGGGGTTCCCCCATGGTTGAAGTCCTGGTGGGTGAGTGTGAAGACCGCCCAGAAGAGTGGGGGTTGAGTGACAGAGACAGTCAGACACTGTCTTGCCAATCTCAGGAGAGTAGTGTGGGGTACGTGTGCAAGGTACTGGATGGTGAGGTGAAGGATAGCTTGGTTAACACCTGTGTGGGGTTGTATGACTCAATTCGTGGAGAGCATATTTTAAGTCCCTGTTTTCCAGAGCTATGCCAACGCCTGGTGGAATGTGAGTTCTCTGACCCCAGGGAGCTCACACTGGAGGCAGACCTTTTGGTGGATTCCAGAGGGTCTGGAGAGGCATCTGGGGGTGATCCTAAGAGGAGTGGCTCAGGTATCTTCCAGCCCAGGGTGGTGGGAGAGGTTCAGAGTAGCCCAGCTAGGTCCCATTGTAGTGGGAAGGTTGTAGGGCCTCACGCCCTATCTCCTAGGAGAAGGAGTGAGACTGGGATGTGTCCCGATAGTGCCCCACCTCAGTCTCAGGGCCTGGATTGTTCCTTAAAAGGGAACACCAGGTAGGGAGCCTAAGCTGAACTAGTAGTCCATTTGAGGGGGGATTTCTTAGTGTCAGGAGAGCGTGGAGTGTCTGTAAGCAGACCTCCATCAGTTCTGGTGTCTGGCAGTGCCACTCCTAAGTGGAGGGTGCAGAGGTCCAGATTGAAGGGTGAGAGGGGGAGAGAGTCCCCAGTGGAAGAACCAGTGGGTCAGGGGCCAGCCAGAAGGGCTGAGTCTCCTAGGAGTGGTCATGGTGACACCACTCCTGTCCTGGGGAATCTTCACGCACTGTCAGATGGACAGGGGTCGGCAGATCTGCGCCATGCAGGCTGTCACACAACACATGGGTTATGTGTTACCCTCGGGGGGGCATGAGTGCTCCCCAGGAAATTCTGGTGCGCCGGGCAGGTGCCCAGCCGCAGGGGTCAGTCCCTGGGTTGGGAAGCCAGGTTCAGGTGTTGCCTGACCTGGAGGGAAGGACAACTGTAATCAGTGTCCCTACCGGTTTGTCTTCAGGGGGCACCACTGCAGGTGGGAGTGTGCAGGACCCCAGTAAGGGGGGCGGGGAGAGGGCAGCCTTACCCCTGACCTCTGCCCTGTCTAAGGGTACAGACCCTAAGCTGGGGTCCCAGTTGCAGTATAGAACCCCTGAACTGGTGGGAGAATTGTGCAGGACACCTGCCACAGGTGCCCTGGAAATTCTGGAAGGGCATACCGCTACAGGTGGGAGGGTGCAGAGCCCCGAGGAGGAGGACCGGGGGTGGGAAAGCCCACCCAAGTCTCCCGTCCAGCCACCGGGTACAGGCCCGCGGTTGGTGGGTCAGTATCAGGATGTCATACGTGACCTGACAGGAGGGTGAGTGGACCAAGGGTGCCAGGCACCTGGGGCTACTGCCCCCCGCTCTCTGACGCCACAGAGGTTGGAGAACCATGAAAGGCCTGGGGCCTGGTTCTAATCACTGACAAATGTCAGTGGCCACTGTGGCTTGCTGTCCTGGTGGACAGAGTTGCCCCTGGGAGGGGGCCCGGAGTCACACCATGGGGGTGGACTGGGCCACACCTCTGTGTTGGCCATGTGGGTACTGTCTGTCTGTTGGGACACACCTGTGAGCAAGCTAAGGTTAGGTGCTGCACAGATGGTGTCCACAGGTGAGGAGAAGGGTTCCCCATGGGTTAGCTTAGTGGGCCCTGAGAGTATGGACAGAGGGATCCAAATGGGTTCAGATTGGCGTAGAACTGGAGTATGCCCCTGCAGTTGCGGGCCAGGGTCCATGTTCTATCGCCCAAAGCAGGGAAGCCCCTCCTGGACCTGTCAGCCGCCTTCGACACGGTCTGCCACCACACACTACGAACACGCCTCCACAACGCCGGGATCCAAGAGAAGGCCCTGGACTGGACCACCTCCTTCCTCTCCGGCAGAACACAGAGTGTCCGCCTTCCCCCCTTCCACTCCAAAGCCACCGAGATCATCTGCGGCGTACCCCAGGGCTCTTCCCTCAGCCCAACTCTGTTTAACATCTACATGGCACCGCTCGCCCACGTCGCCCGTCAGCACGACCTCAACATCATCTCCTACGCCGATGACACCCAGCTGATCCTCTCCCTCACCAAGGACCACCACACCGCCAAAACCAACCTTCACGAAGGAATGAAGGCCGTCGCTGAATGGATGAGGAACAGCCGACTGAAGCTGAACTCGGAAAAGACGGAGGTCCTCATCCTCGGATCCACCCCTTCGGCCTGGGACGACTCCTGGTGGCCGACCGCACTGGGAACCACCCCAACACCCACCGACCACGCACGCAACCTAGGGGTCATCCTCGACTCCACCCTCTCCATGACTAAACAGGTCAACGCCGTCTCCTCCGCCTGCTTCAACACCCTCCGCATGCTCCGCAGGATCTACAAGTGGATCCCCACTGAAACGAGAAGAACGGTCACCCAGGCCCTCGTCAGCAGCAGGTTGGACTACGGAAACGCCCTCTACGCAGGAGCCTCGGCCAAACTCCTGAGACGGCTCCAACGCATCCAGAACGCCTCTGCACGCCTGATCCTCGACATCCCTTGCCGCAGCCACATCACACCCCACCTAAGAGACCTGCACTGGCTCCCGGTCAACAAGAGGATAACCTTCAAGCTCCTCACCCAGGCACACAAGGCACTCCACAACACCGGACCAACGTACCTCAACAGACGACTCAGCTTCTACACCCCCACCCGCCAGCTCCGCTCCGCCGACCTCGCCCTCCCCACAGTCCCCCGCTTCCGAAGAGCGACCTCCTCCGGTGGCAGATCGTTCTCCCACCTCGCCGCCAAGACCTGGAACACCCTCCCCATCCACCTACGGCAGACCCAAGACCTGCTGACCTTCAGAAAACTCCTCAAGACCTGGCTTTTCGAGCAGTAGCAGCATTCCCCACCCCAGCGCCTTGAGACCCTCACGGGTGAGTAGTGCGCTTTACAAATGATATGATTGATTGATCAAGGTAGTGATTGGTCTACCCTGCGTTTAGGCTGGAAGGGGGTTGTGTTGGACTTGGCCCTTTTGCAGGGTCATCCCTGAACTTTTGCCTTCCTCCTAGCCTATTTTCTGACCTGTTGTTGGTGGTTTTATGACTCTGGGCACTTTTTCACTGCTGATCAGTGCTAAAGTGCATATGCTCTCTATTGTAAATTGTTGTAATGGATTAGTGACTCCATGATTGTCTTATTTGATTTACTTGTCAGACCCTAGTACAGTGCACCATGAGTGCCCAGGGCCTGTAAATCAAATGCTGCTGGTGGGCTTGCAGCACTGATTGTGCCACCCACAGAAGCAGGTTGTAAAATATGGCTCAGGCCTGCCCTTGCAGAGCCTGTATGCAGTCTGGGACTGCCATGTCGACTTGGCAAGTGTACCCACTTGCCAGTCCCTAAACCTTCCCTTTTCTACATGTTAGTCACCCCTAAGGTAGGCCCAAGGTACCCCTATGGGCAGGGTGCATTGTATGTGAAAGGTAGGACATGCCCTGATGTGTGTGGCATGTCCTGATAGTGAATTACAGCCAATTTCGTTTTTCACTATTGCAAGGCTATCTGTTCCCATAGGCCAGAATGGGCAGTTTGATTATAACATCTTATAATCCTAACTGACCCTAGGAACAAGATGAAAAAATAAAGTTTACTATGCCTGAACTCAGAATGTTAAAATACATCTTTTAGTGTGGGTGATTTTTACATTCTGTGTTTGAAAATACCACTTTTAGAAAGTAGGTATTTTCTTGCCTAACCATCCAGTATGCCTCTGCTAGGTTTGTGTATTTCATGTCTGGTTTGTGAGTGACAGGGGGCTGGAGAGGGCTTTGGCTCCAGCAGTCTGATGGGTCAGGGCTGGGCTGAATAGGACCTTCATAGAATAGAGAGTAGGGGGAGGAGATTTCCTTTCACTTGCCTGAGCCTTCATAGAATAGAGAGTAAGGGGAGGAGATTTCCTTTCAGCTATCTGGGCCAGGTCTGCTATCAACAATGCTGTCTCCACCTCCTGCCAGGAAGCTGCAGCAGGGAGGACAGAACTGGTTTTGGCTGGGCACAGACACTCTCTGCCTTCAGAGAACAAAGGATTTTGCAGTATAAATATTGGGGCCCGGACCCCAGAACTTTAGATCACTTCTGGGAATCAAGACGAACCCTTTGCCAAGGAGAGAAACCAAGGAAGCTGAAGGAGCAGACTGCCCCTGTGCTGTTTGCTGTTTGGGGGTTGGCCTGCAGTGGTTTACTCATTGCCAAGGAAAGGAGAAAAGGAACTTTGTGTGTACTTTTACTATCTTGAGGAAGATCTCCAAGGGCTTGAAGTTGAGCTTGCCTCCTGTTCTGAAGTCTCAGGAACACAAAGACTTCACCACCAGCTCCCCCTGAATTTCCTTGCTGGGAATTCTACCTGCAGTGAGGTGCCTGCTGTTGTTTTGGGCCCTCTGGAGACTGCGTGACGCTGGGAGCTGGAAGCGCGACGCAACGAGGAAGAAGCGCATCGCCACCACAGCAGTTTCCGTCGCATCGCCGAAGAAGCGTATCGCCGCCACAGCTGTTCGCCGTCGCATCGCCAAGGAAGCGTTTTGCATCACCGGAGAAGTGTGTCGCCGCCGCAGAGTTTGCCGTCGCGTCACCAGAGAAGCGTGTTGCAGGGCCTGTCGCGGCTCTAAAGTTCACCGATTTTGCCGCACAGCCGTCGGGCGTGCACGCATCGCATCCACGTTGTCGCATCGCATCAAAGACGCCATTTTGTCGTATTGCACCGGATCGTCGCATCGAGGCGCCATTTTGTCGCATCGCACCGGATCACAGTAAGAAACAGACGCTTCGCCTCCTCTCCGGTAAGGAACAGACGCATCGCCTCCCCTGCGCTGCAGTAAGGAACAGGTGCGCCGCCTCCCCCGAAGCAAGGAACTGACGCATTGCCTTCCCTGCGACCCTTTTGTTTGTTTTGCGTTACGCATCCAAGGTACTTTGAGAGTAAAGTGTCGCATTTACCATCTACATTGAACTAAGCTATTTCTACCATCTGAAAGTCATATTTTTATTACTGTATTGTGGATTTTTGTCGTTTGGTCTTGTGTTAGGTCTAGATAAAGATTACTTATTTTTCTAAACTGGTGTGGTGTCCATTTGTAGTGTTTTCACTGTATTACGGTATGTGTTCACAAATGCTTTACACACTGCCTCTGAGAGAAGCCTGCCTGCTCATGCCAAGCTACCAAGGGGGTGAGCAGGGGTTATTTTAGGAGTGTATCCCCCTTACCCTGACTAGAAGCAAGGGCCCCTATTTGGACAAAGGTACCTACCTCTGCCAACTAGATACCCTCATTTCTAACATCCTCAGAAGAGAGGACACTTCATCGCACATACTACTATTTCCCTAAAATTTTGTTGCGATCCCGTGAGAACCTCTTGAGAGCAGCTTTGCTGTATGGACACATGCGATCCTGTGAGAGGTTTGCAAGACCTGAAGGAAAATTACTGAGCTTTCCACGAGGTGTTTCACGATCCTGCAAGAGTCTCAAGAGATCATAATGAAGAGAAGTTAAAAAAAAGACGGCCAAGGCTCAACCAATAGTTAACATTCTTATTACATGGTTTAAGAAATGCTGTGATGTGATTGGGTACAGAACGAGATATAGCTCACATTGTTCTTGGTGATTTGGAGGAGAAGGAAGCCTGTTGGAATTGTGTTCAACAGAAGTGACTGAATTTGCAACTGAGACAGACTGGTATCTTCAGTTGCATATAAGAAGTATGTTATGAACTTTGTTACTAAGTAAGTATCAGTAAGTGCACTACTGTTGTTAAATGTATTCTATACAAGGTTTAGTGAATTAAAAACTTTGGGGCATATTAGCAAGACCCACGTTAAAATTATCGCCGTTTTAGCGGCAGGAAACTGCCACTAAAACGGCGATAATGGGCTTGCTAATATGCGTTATGGAATTCCAATAGAAGCCCAGGTTAGATGTCCTGCACATCTAACCTGGGCTTCTATTGGAATTCTATAACGCATATTAGCAAGCCCATTATCGCCATTTTAGCGGCAGTTTCCTGCCGCTAAAATGGCGATAATTTTAACGTGGGTCTTGCTAATATGCCCCTTTGTTTTAGAGGTACATGTTTTTTAATATAGGTTTTGAGAGGCAAAGTTTAGAATGTAGAGCGATTTCACCAAGTATTGGATGTTGTGATAAATTAAATGCTCAATCTGTATGTAGTTGTAAGTAAAAGACACAGTGTTTCTGAAATTATAAAGCAAAGATTCTACAATCTTTTACTACAAGGCCTTGTGTTTTTATGAACCTTACTGTACACATATTGTATCCCTATGAGATGTTTGAGTGGAGATATTGCTATTACTTAAGTAAAACACTGTGCTGACTGTTGGGAATGATGTGTCTAGAGGAATGTGTTACTCTCATGTTATGATTTAATTGTAAAAGGAATGCACTGGTTGAGGCTGTTGAATTCTTCAAGAGAAAGGAATATAAAGTTACTGGTACAACGCATATAACTACGTGATTGTGAGTGAAAACTAATTAAAAAAAAAAATTTAAGTATATAGTGATGTATCACTGTTATCAAGTATTGATCAGTGTCTAACTTTACATTTTTTGGTTATCTTGTAAGGTGTGATGGCATGTTATAATTTATTTGTGAAATATGTGCACTGGGTGAGGGTGTGGAATTTTTCAGGAGCAAGTAAAAACAAGTTACTGGTGCATGAGATGTAAATATGTGATTGTGGTGAAAAACATGGAAATGTTTATAAAATATACTGATGTATCACTGTTATCAATTATTGACCTGTATGTAACTGTTATCATTTTAGTTATTTTGTCTTTTTTTAGGAGGGAAATGGAAAGTTATCTCTGAGGAAATAATTATCTGCTTTTATAAGCAGCAAAGAAGAGCCATGTTAAAAGAAGCAGGATTATTGTGCTGTTCAGCAATAACTATCTCTTCAGGCACAGTGTATGCAGGTTGGAAGGATGTGAATGCCCCTGAGGAGTTATCAAGCTCTGCAGCATGGGCTGACTCATCCCAAGCAAGGTGTTGAGGGTGCATGGCCCTCAAATGTTGCCACATCCCAGTGGTACTCATATTGTATTACTTGTTCTTGCCACCCCTGCTGAACTACTTTTTGCATATTTTACTTATGACATATTAAGCATATACTTTTTTCCCACCAGGTCTCATTTCAAAGAATTGCCACATCAAGGACTCCTTGGGTGGCTGAGGGGGCTGCATTGTAGGATTCGTCTAAATCTGAGGATGGCATTCTGGTGAAAGAAAATTAGCAATGTCAGAGAGCTGCTTTTTTCATGTTATAGTTGTTTATATTGTTTGTTAATGCAGTTGTTGCAGTTTTGTATTGTTGTTAAATTGCTATGGTGTAATAAATAGTGTAAAGTTACTTTGGATTAGTTTCATTTATTCTTTTTTTTTGTTTTTTTAAAATATATTTTTATTAGTTTTGTACAATCAGTAGAATCATTGTTTGGTTCACATACAATTCCATGCTACATTATCATTCTATACATATCTATGCATCAGGGTGCTTTACATTCCAACATTTTGCCCCACCTTCCGTGGGTTAGCTTATACATCAATGATTGTTCACTACAAACTCTCCCATTTCTATAACTCAATATTCCCCCTTTTCCCCCTCCCCCCACCCGGATCAGCTCCGTAGATCTCTCGTCCTATTATTGCTAATGTCTCGTGAAAATCTTCATATTATCACCAGTGTATCTATCTTATTTTGGTTTTTAGTTTCCTTCCACATCTGTGCAATGTTGTTATTATGGGAAGTTCTTGGTAGGTGTTAATGTTGTTGCTTGCTTACTCTTAAAGTCTGTCAGCATTACCGTCCATGCACTGACGTCATCTTCCAACTTTTCGTCTCGTCTAACCTTTTTCATCCGTACTGCTTCTGATGTCGCCCATTCGCATAGTTCTCCTAGCCACATTTTTATGCGGGGTGGGTTTAGGCTTTTCTAAGATATCGCAATTCATCTTTTTGCCAATATAAGCCCCAACATTACTAATCTCCTACTTAACGTTTTATTTTTGGGGGCCGGTAGTAGTCCTAGCAATACTGTTTTGATTTCTTTGGGGACTGTTCATCCTGTGATCTCTTCTAGTGTATCTATGACTTCAGTCCAATAGGAGGCTACAACCAGACATTGTCATACCACATGCAGAAAATCTGCCTCTCCCTCATTACATCTAGGGCATTCAGGTGTCCGAATTGGAAACATTTTACTTCGTGTTTTGGGGGAGAGATATGTGTGATATATATAATTATATTGAACCAACTTAAACCTCAGGTTGGAGTTCACTTTCTTAACTCCCTCATGCACTTTAATCCATTCTCGTTCTGATAATGGCCCTCCCAAGGACTCCGCCCAAAGTGCCTGCACCGGTAGGGTCGGGGTTTTCAAGTCCTCCCTAAGTGCTCGATACAAATGTGAGATTAGGCAGCCCCCCTGTGCCATATATAGCATTGCCTGGAGCACTTTTGTTACTGGTGGTTCCTCCGGGAATGATGCCCGTAGCTCGCTAGTCACATGCAATATCTTTCTGTATTGCAAAAATTGCCCCCGTCCTAGCTCGTATACTTCCTCCGCCTCCTCGCGGGAGATGAATTGTTTATTTGAAAAAAGGTCTCCCATTGTTAGGCATCCGCCTTCTTTCCATTTATGGATGGACATATTGTCCGCTATTTTCGCATAGGGTTGTATCACCCACAGCGGCATGTCTGGCGCATAGGGGGCGTGGCCCATCACTTTCTTGACTACTCGTTCCCATACTTGTGCCACGTGTTGGATTATGTATGGGCAGGCTCGCGATACCCCTGCCCCCCCTCATTAAGTGCCCCGCTAGTGAATCTCCCTCGTATGTTCCGGCTAACAGTCTCTTTTCCCAATTATCTTTATCATCTAGCCAGTGAATTGCATGTTGAAGCTGTGCGGCCATGTAATATAATTCAATATTAAGAACCTCTAGCCCCCCATCTTGCCCTGTTCTTTGCATAGTCTTTAAGCTCACTCTCTTGCGTTTTGATCCCCACAACAGCTCTATCAGTATTTTATCTAATGTTTTAAAGAAGTGCTTGGGAATCTCATAAAATGAACGTTGAATCACATAGAGACATCTTGGCAGAACGATCATTTTTGTAATTGCGATTTTACCCATGAGCAACAGCGGTAGGCCCTGCCAAAAGCGCACAGAACACTTCACCCCGTCCACTACTCTCCCTATGTTTAATCCAAATGTCTTTCTGGTGTATTTGCCAGCCTAATTCCCAGGTATTTGGGATAAGGTTCTGCCCATGGTAATCCCATCATTGGCAATGATTCCCTTGGGCTTCCGGCCAGCCGGCCCATCGGCAATAATATTGATTTATTAGAGTTTGTCTTTAGTTCAGAAAGTTCGCCAAACTTATTCAGTATTTCCAACAGTTTGGGAAGCGCTTAAGTGGGCTGTCGAAGGAATATTAGCGTATCATCTGCGTACATGGAGACCACCTGGTTCGTGTCGCCTAATTTTATTCCCCAGTTATCCATCTGTTTCCGCAGAGATTCTGCCAGCGGTTCCATGGCTGCCGCAAAAAGTAGCGGAGACAGGGGGCATCCCTGTCGGGTGCCTCTCTGCAATGTAAAGACTTGTGATATTAGCCATCCCATGCGTATGCGAGCCTGGGGGGTATCGTAAAGCAACCGCAGCCACTTAATATATCCCTCTCCCATTCCCATTACTCTCAGTATTGCCCATAGGAATGGCCAGTCCAGGGAATCAAAAGCCTGTTCTATGTCAAGTAGCGCCAGAGCGCAATCCTCAGTTTCTATAAATGTAGAATGCCACACATGTGCGAGCCGTCGTAGGTTGTGTGTGCTGCTACGATTCGGAATGAACCCAGATTGGTCTTGATGTATCAAAGTCGACATACAGGGCAAGAGTCTATTGGCTAGTACCCCACTTAGAATTTTCATATCTAAGTATAAAAGAGAAATTGGCCTATATGAAGTTGGGGTTCTTGGGTTCCTACCTGGCTTAGGGATCATAATCACTATAGCCTCTCTCATTGAGGTTGGAAGAGTCTGTACCTGTAATGCCTCATTATAAACCTCCAGTAGTCGATTAACCAGTAGTGGTGCAAATACTTTAGAAAATTCAGACGGAAACCCATCACTACCCGGGCTTTTAGCTGGTTTTAGCCTCTTGATAGCTTCCAGTATCTCTTCTTTAGTGATCGGGGCATCTAGTCCTTCACTTGTCTCTTGGTCTAATTGGGGCAGACCCAATGTATTGAGGAACTCTCCTATCGCTTCTATCAGAGTGGAAATTCGCTTTGCATATACCTTCGCCATATGCTCTGTCAGAATATCCAGAATAGCAGCCTGGGCATAAACCACCTTCCCATCTATCATTTCCATTTCTACTATAGACGCTATTGGCGTTTCATTTCTTATTAATTTGGCTAAAAGTGCCCCTGACCTGTCACCCTCCATGTGCAGGTGTTGTCAATACGTTGTGTAGTTAAATTTCTCCAAACGATGTATGGCCTCCAATAAGTCTTTTCAGATACTGCCCCATTCCTTTTTACACTAAGGATGGGTATGTAGTTGTGTTTCTACTGTGTGCATTCTCTTCTAATGGGATTGAATATCTCTCTCAAGCTGCTGTTGGACCTCAAATGTGTTTTTTATACACACCCCTCTTATCATTGTTTCATTGCCTCCCATTCTGTTGCTCTTGTATTCGCTGTCTCCCAATTATCTTCAAAATAATTAGTGATCTTCTCAGTAAGGGTCTTTACAAATGGGGGGTCCAATAGTGCTTCCACCCGTAATCTCCACGTGGGTATAGGTGGTCTAGGGTGTTTAACACCCATTGCGAGCAACTCTGGTGAGTGATCCGATAAATACCTAGGTAAGTAAGTTATGTCCAGTACATCAGGGATCAGATCACCCGATATAAAGCATTGATCAAGTCGGCTACATGTATTCGTCACTGGAGTGTGGCAGGAGAAGGATCTTTTTGTTGAATTCCTTTCTCTCCATGTATCTCGCATGTCTATTCCGTTTAACAAGTCCCTAAGTGTTCCGGTCATGTTCGGTTTGGTGTTGTGTCTAGGCGGCTCTCTATCCAGGGATCCATCTAGGACACAGTTAATGTCTCCCATTAGAATAACTCCCGCACCCAGGTATGGAGTTGCTGCCGAAAGTACAGCCGGGAAGAAATCAGGGCAGTCAATGTCTGGGGCATACACATTAATAAGACATATCTCTCGTCCATCCATTCTAACATGCAGTATCACATAGTGCCCATCTGGGTCAGTTACATGGTGGAGGTATTGGAATGGAACCCCGGGGCTATCCAGATAAGGGCCCCTCTAGCGAACCCTGAATACGAGGTGGCATAAATGTGTCCCCTCCATCTGCGTTTTATGCTTGATATCGTGTCCCCCCATATATGAGTTTCCTGCAGACATGCTATAGATATCCTATACCATTTTAGATACGCAAATACTCGCCTTCTTTTTTCATACATTGCAATTCCCCTTACATTCGAGGTAAGTAATTTTATTTCGGGGGAAGCCACGATATCTCAACAGTGCATAGGTCTTCATACCACAAATGAGTTTTCGGTGACATTACTACTCGCTGTAATATTAGGTCAATCTTCCCACGCTGAGCCCCCTCCCCCCTTTTAAATAAACACATAACTAGTGCAACATGCATAACAAGATTATCTTCTGTCCCCCCCCACCCCTTGGGCAGTCATGTGAGTTCCATTGCTAGCCTTACAACCAACACAAAATCCAGCACTTTCCCGCCCCATACCACCCTCCATCCAATCCTTTATACAAATTTGTAAATTGTGACAAAAACAGGCAAGGTCCAGGACTATCCTGGTCTCGCAATGTTCCCTGTATACTATACTTTGGCAAATGCTACGCTAGAGAACTGGTGTCGCCTAGGTGCGAGCCTACTCTCCAGCTTCCCGGGCGGACCTGAACTCTAATGGGGGAGTCGTTTGCTCACAGCCGCCCCTTTCACCCCCTAATCCTTCAATTATCATAGTAATGTTCTCACTTATACAATGCCCAAATCGTCTTCAACTTTTCAAACACATGTAATTCTGCACCAGCATGTTTGTGGTAATTAGTCACTTATCTGTTCCCTTGGCCAGTAGAAGTCGGAGTATCGTCATTCCTGTTCGCTGCCTTGATCTCCATTCTCAATCTCGGGGTCTTGCGTCAGCTCTATTGATTCCGGAACAGTCTCAGTGTCCGAAGCTTGCAGAGTGCCGTCTTGTAGGACTTAAATCCGTCCTCTATCAGTTGTCATATCCACCCGTTGCTGTCGCTTGGACCGCCTTCTGTCCTGAGTCGAAGGTTTTGCAGTTTGGTTACCCGTTGATCCGGTGGACGAGGCCAGGCATCGCCCCTCCTCTCCTCAGGTATCCAACCAGTCGCTCGCGTCTCCTGCAGTAAAAAAGAATAATGCATGACCTTCGTTCTCAACTCGCAGTTTTGCAGGAAACATGAGACTGTACTTTAGATTCAAATCTCGTAGTCTTCGCTTGACAGCGATGAAGGATTTCCTCTGTTCCTGCACTCTTTGGGTATAGTCCGGATATACCGAAATTGGTTGGCCCTCGAAGGAGAACTGTCCCCCTCTACGGGACATTTGGAGGAGAAGAGCCCTATCCTGGTAATTAAAAAGTTTTGCTATTATGGCTCGAGGAGGTGCTCCAGGCCTGGGCACTGGTACTAGTGCTCTGTGCGCTCTTTCAATATTAAAAAATGTGGATAGTCTGTTTGGGGCAATTTCTCTGGTTATCCAATCTTCCAGAAATAATTCCACCGATGGGCCCTCTGCTTTTTTGGGGAAGCCAACGAATTTTAGATTGCTCCTTCTTGATCTCCCTTCAGAGTTTCCCGCCCTCTCATCCAACTTTAAAACCTGTTTTTTGAGTTCGACTACGGTGGCAGATAGACTTTTCATTTCTTTCTGCAGTGTAGTGACGTCTGTTTCTGTTGTAGACACCCTGTCCGAGACCTTTGGGAGGTCGCATCTCAACAGGTTTACGTCTATGGCAACAGCGTCGATCCTGTGGACCATATTGTCTCTAGTTGTTTTAATAGCTTGAATCACATCCGTTAGCGTGGGGGGGTCGTTGGGATCTTTTCCTGTGGGAGCTTTCCCAGCATTTGCCTCCACACCACTACATCCTAGCCCTGGCTGCATGGGGTGGGCATAGTTCAAAATTTTGTTCGCTTGGACTTTAGACGTTTTGTCTTTCGTCATGATGTTTCCCGGTGCCTCCACCGGGACTCCGGTTACCAGAGATCTCTCTCGTCTTTTGCGTTCAGGAGATCGTAGTCTTGTGCTATGTCCTTGCAGCAAATCTACAGTGGTCCTCTGTATTGAAGCCGATCCGGCCTTTATTCTTTCCTCTTGCGTTTGTAGGAAGGCATTTCCTAGTATCTTTATTAGAACCGGGCCGCGTCACCCTCTGATCCGATTCACTTCCCCGATGGCTGATTTTATTATTATGTCTACTTCCACTGTGTAGATCACCATTCAATCATCCCCTTCATTGGATCTCCCACATCGTAGACGCGAGCTACTCTTCACTGTGTCTTCACCTTTCCGCAATCCGCTATGGTGCCTCGCTTAGTATCATTGAGTCTGCGTCTAATATGGGCCCAGCAGGTCTATTTAAAGTCCACTAATGATTACTCTTAGGCATCCCAAGCAGCTTTCTTGCCTCCAGTACTTCTTCCTCGCTTGCCTTCACCACAGGACAGATCTCGGCGTATGCCTTTTAATTTTTTTCCCCCAGCTTAGGTCTCTCTCACTTCCTTGGGCCGCCGCTCTGGCTCTTTCCTAAGCGCATAACCCCCTCCGGGCCCGGATGGTTCTTTCCGTCCGCCCGAGGGGTAGAGTGATCAAATGCACCACCGGGGGTGCTATTGTAGTTCTTGCACTCACCCGGCTTACCTGGGCCGTCCGATTGCCTGACACCGGACCAATGTCATCTCCGGTTCCTCATTTAAGGCCGGGTCTCACCGACTCCCCGGTCTCTATTCTTCTGCGCCACAGCTCATCACTGCCCTAGGCTGCGCGCCCCCTCGCTCCGCCGGCTCAGGATTCTCTTACCGGCACAGCAGCCAGCCCACGCCGCCAGTACAAGCCGCTAGGATAAGCCCGGAGATGAAACGCAGCAGGTCCCCCGTCTCAGCTGTTCGGTCGGTCTTCGATCTTCCGTGGCCCAAGATGGCGCCGCCGCG
Source organism: Calotriton arnoldi (assembly GCA_963921515.1). NCBI lineage: Eukaryota > Metazoa > Chordata > Amphibia > Caudata > Salamandridae > Calotriton > Calotriton arnoldi. Next base: position 1,091,544 of record CAWUFW010003758.1, read on the forward strand.
CTCAACGATCTTTGGTTCCGCCACCACTTCTCTGGATCACCTATCGGGTCTGCGATCCTTCCACTTTAGTAGGGCAGGATCCTGATGTGACCCGCTATGCATTGGGGCTTCTGTTTAGGGGCAGGATACCTTAGGATATTTCAAATATTGGGCCGTCGCGAGGAGCTCGGCAAAACACGTCTAACCAGCCATGTTGCCAAGCCACGCCCCCTAGTTTCCTCTATTCTTATTATAAATTTCAAGTTTACTATAGCATTGCAAAAATTCTGTAAAACTGGCAGTACCATGATGAGGGACTGTGAATATGCTATTGCATGTATATGTATGTGAATGGTTCTATATTAATCTTGTATCCAATAGAGAGTCAGTAATAGAGGAGCCAATTATTTTTCAATGTTTGCATGTTTGCAATTTTGCATGTTAGTTGTCAAGCAACAGTGATGTGCTGCATGCTGTAGCATAGGTAACTGTAATAGAGAGTGAGAGAGGGATCTTCGCACAGAGGTAATAGCATGTTTTACTCTAATACACACTGCTATCAGTTGCTGTCAAGGCCGGACTGGCAGTACCAGGCATCAGGCATTTCCCTGGCAGGCTGGAAGGGTGAGGGGAGGCTTTTGTTACTGGTGGGCAGTTTTGTAGCAGTGGAGCAGTTTTAAACGCACTGCAGAGGTCCTTGTATATCCGACAGTTTTAAGGCAACAATAGGAGTGGCAAGATAATTCTGGTGATTAATGTACCTGCTGGAGAGAGTTCAGAGTTTTGTTTAGTGGCAGTTTTGACTCATCTAAGGTAGCACAGAGGGTGAAAGAGCGTGTACTATGCATATCACAGAACAGTATTTTATGTGCATAGCTCAGTGGCTTACTGCTTTTGTCACAGAGATTCTTTTGTTTCTGTGCAGTTCATAGGTTACAATTGCATTCTAGGTTAGAAAGCATGTTTTTTCCCAGTCTTTCATCACCCTAATTTTTCTAAAAAGGATTTGTTTGTGTAGAACTAAATTCTTACTGATAAAGTCAACATTAACCACTGTGTTACGTTCTGAACCCTGAGCTTGTGCTTCCCCAGACCAAGCACTCTTAAAGAATGCCTACCAGCATGGATGACATGTGAATCCTACACCTTGTAGTCCCCTTTGTTTTATGTAACATTTTCTATACACTGATTTACACATGTATGATTCATTGTCTCTGTATGTGTGTGATGTAAAATGCTCCAACACCCTACACTGGTATGAGAGGTGCTATTAAACAAATCAAATAGATTTGAGGGACTGTCTACAGAGAGATGAGAGACACTGTTGGAGGGTGATGGTGAGGGAATCTTGGAAGAGCCCCAATAAAGATGACCGTATCCTGGTGTACTGTAAGGTCATAATTTACTATGCTTTAAAAACGAATACAGTTGAATATATAATGAAAAATGTATTGTAAAATGTACAATTTTTTCCATTTTTGCAATTTTTCCCAGTTTGTCTTGGGGGGAGAAGCCCCCATACCCCCTTGTAATAGACCCGCTCTCTGAGCTTGCTCGCTATGCACCGTATGGGGGCTGGTCTGACAAACTTTGTCGGGCTGCTTTGGGTTTCCAGTCCAGCCCTGGTTGCTATGCACACCCTATTATGCATGTGGAGGTATCTAAAACAGAGGTAAGTATGTCTCCACAATGAAATATGGACACTAGTTGTCCAAGACACAGTTCTAAACAAAGAGGATACTCCATTTTATACTCTACTATGGAGATTCATCAGTATAAATAGAGGTATGTACTGAGAGAACAGTTTCGACCCACAGCCTACTTTGCACATGTAATTCTGGAGAGATGTCTCACATGAGAGGGCAGTGTGTTTTCATATCATAGTCTCTATAAATATTTAGTAAGACATGATCTGAGCATAAAGGTAATTTCAACTCCATACTTTACTTGTACTTCTGTCATACTGGGGAAAGGTGTGACCACAAAGGTAAGCCACATTTCACACCCTAATTTGCATAAGCATTATCCAAGAGATATCACAGGAGAGAGGACAGTCTCTTCACTCACTATACTACACAGAGTTATCATGCAAGAGACTTGTGTCATGAAACCCAGCAATTTCTCCCCACTGTCTACTATTCATCCCTGTCAGCGTGAGAAGAGGTATGAGTAGAGAGATACATTTCTCTCAAACTCTACTGGAGACACCTCTTACCCTGGTAAGATATGTTAGCAGAGATATGAGTTCCTTCCCAGACAGCACTGCATATTGCTGTTGTTTTAAGGAGAGGTGTAAGGACAGAGGCCACTAGTTCACTACACTGTACTGTACATCCAAGTTGTCCTGGAGATAGGTGTTAGTGCAGAAGAAAATGTTTTCCTTCATACTACTGTATTTATCTGTGATGCTAGGGAGAGCTGTGAGGGGACAGGGAAATCCCTTCCTGCACACTAATAATTGTGGTTATTTCCCTGGGAAGAGGTTTCTGTGGGGAGGGTATTTTATTTATTTATTTTAAAAGTTTTATATAGCGTGAACAAGACCACATATGGGCATTAGAGTGCTTTACATATTGGCAGTTAAGAAGGTACAAGAAGTGGAAACCATATCACAAGCAGAACAAGAAACAAACATAACAGATCATAGCAAAAATAACAGATCGATAAAGAGCAAGTGTAAACTAGGGGGATTAGGACCTAGCCCAGAAATTTCTTCATCAGCATCTCTTTAACTTCCCTTTTGAAGGAAGCCGTGGAATTGTTAAGTCTTATTTCAGGTGGCAAGGAGTTCTAAATTCTTGGTGCAATACCCGAGAATGCTCGATTGTAGGTTTTCTTGTTATGGATTTTTGGTGGCTTGAGCAGTAAAGTGCTAGAGCCTCTAGAGGATCTAGAGCCCCTAGAGAGCTCAAGTTTTTGTGCAAGATATACTGGGGTGTTGAAATGTAAAGCTTTGTGGGTCATGCATGCAATTTTGAGATGTATCCTTGCTCCATACGGGAGCCATTTTAGTGATTTCATCTCTGGCGTGATGTGATGATAGCGTTTGGAGCCCGTAATGAGCCTTACAGCGGAGTTGAGAGAGTCCCTAAGTGGCGCCATCTTCAATCTAGGAAGGCCACAGAGGGTTGCGCTACCATAATCCAGTTTAGAGATCACTAGGGCTTGCACCACAATCTTAAAGTCGTTGTGGGGTAGGAACAGTTTTATTTTCCTTAGGACTCTCAGTTAGAAGTTCGCTCCTTTGGTGAGAGCACTAATATGCTTTTGCATGTTCAAATGCTTATCTAGCATTATTCCCAAAGAGCTCGCAGAATCAATGATGTTTGGAGTGCAGTTGAGAGCTGTTATTTGACACATCCATTCCTCAATGTCTGGAGAGTGTTTGGCTGGTGCTATAAGGATAAATTCTGTTTTGAGAGCGTTTAATTTCAGATGATTAAGAGTCAACCAACTTTGCGTCTCCTGAAGAATAGAGTTGAGGGACCTGATGTCTTCAGGCGAGGAGACTTTCAGGTACAGTTGCATGTCATCAGCATACATGTGATAATGGATGTTGGACAATTTCAGGATTTCTGTTAGAAGCTCCATGAACAAGTTGAAGAGGGTGGGCGAAAGCGTGGACCCCTGTGGTACCCCCAGAGTGAACGGTGAAGGTTTGGACAGAGCCAGATTCACCTTGAGTCTTTGTGTTCCATTGTGTAGGAATGAGGAGAACCAGTTTAGCACAGTCCCTGATAGCCCCATCCAATGCTCCAGTAGCTTGATAAGGGTATCATGTTTGACGGTATCAAAAGCTGACGATGGATCAAGGAGGATCAAAAGGTACGATTCATTTAGGTCCAGCATTCATAGAGCATCATCAACAATGTGGGTAAGAGCAGATTCCGTGCTATGACCCTGACGGAAGCCAGATTGGAATTGGTCCAGCAGTTGGAATTGTTCAATGTGGCTACATAGCTGGGTGTGTACGCATTTCTCTAGGAGCTTAGCCAGAGTAGGAATGTTGGAAATTGGACATAAATTGTGAAGGTTAGTATGGACTGCCATTAGTTTTTTAAGGATGGGGGTGACCTGCCCCGATTTAAGGCAATTCAGAATCGAACCTTGAAGCAACAAGGCGTTATTTATTTTCGTCCAAAGAGGTAGTACGGATGATCTGATCTCATTGAAGAGATTCGATGACAAGGGATCGCTGAATTGGTTGGATGGTTTCAAAGTGGCCAGAGTTTTGTGAATGGTGCTTTCGTCCAAGGTTTGGAATATGCTCCAAGAAGCATTGTTTTTAGGGGGAGAACCAGAATGGGTGTGGGCACCCCTGACCCAGAGATAGGATAGGAGAAAGGAAGATTCTCCAAAGCTGCCTGTAGTTCCAGTTCAAACTTTGCTGTTTTTTCCTGGAAGAAGGTGTCAAATTCCTCACAATTAGAATGCAAACAGAGTTCCATTGAGGGAGGGTTGGGTTGGCTGTTTCACTGAAGATTGATGAGTTCAAACAATTTCTTTGGGCGGTTTTTGGCTTGCTCTAGTTGTTTTCTGAAAAAACTAGCTTTAGAGCATCTGATGCGTTTGTTGTATAAATTTCTCAGAGATCTCAGCTGAGTGAGATGGTCAAGGGAGGGAGAGGATCTCCACAGCCGTTCTGCCAGTCTCAGATTTCTTCTTTCAGTATTTAAGCTACCATTATACCAGGGTTTGGAAATTTTGGAGGGCATTCTCTTTAGCTGTAGGGGTGCAATTGAGTCTGAAATGTTAGTCATGGAGCGATTATAGTGATCTGTAAGGTTGCCGACATCAGACATATGCAGGGGGGCAGGCTGGTATCAATGCAGGAGGTCAAATCATATAGGTTAATGTTTCTAAGACTTCTTTGCCAGTGCCTGGGCTTCTTTAGCTGAGCTTTATTAGATCTCACCGATTCTGTGAGGAAGAAGGAGATGCAATGGTGGTCCGTCCAGTCACAGGGGGCGATAGCTTCAAGTTGAATCAAGTTGATCTTACCAATGACCAGATCCAAGGTAGCTACCTTGATGTGAGTAGGGCTGTTGCATATTTGAGTGAGGTTGAGGTCTGCTAGGAAAGATTTGAGACTATTGACTGACGAGTCATTGATGTCATTTCAATGGAGGTTAAAGTCTCCAAGGAAGATCTGGGTGCCATGACAAACCGCATTCGATGAGATGATTTCCATGATCTCTTCTAGGAAGGGGAGATTGTCTTGTGGTTAATGGTAGAGCAGGTGGAATTTGCAAGCTTGCCTGTTGTTGCATGAGACCTCGAAGCACAGGTATTCGCATGACGACAAGGAATCTTAGTGCAGTTGCTAACTGATAGATTGTTACGATGTACACAAGTGATGCCTCCACCATGTCCACCCGATCTATCTAGCCTGATGATGTCAAAGTTAGAGGGCACTAGTATGTCGATAATGGGTGCAGAAGAATCAGGTTTCAGTCAACACTAAAATGTCTGGATCATGAGCAAGGATGAGGGCAGCAATGTCAGCAGCATGCCGTACTGCTGATTTGCATGAATTTAAGCTGTGATTTGTGATCATCTGAGGGAGTAGTTGTGGGGACACAAGTGAGGTTGTTCTTATTTAAGGATCTAGAGTTTACCGAAGGTTCTCTAAACGGGTCAGAGTGGATCACTTCGATTTGGCACAAATTCTCTGAACAACATATGATGGGTCATAAGAGAGAAGAAGGGTAGTAATATCCTTGAAGTGGGTCTTTAACTCTGCAAGGACGAGAGGGGTCATTAGGGAGGGGAGAGGTTTCCCATCTGTGGTGCTTATGGGCCATTTGTGATGAGGTCTCAGTGGGTAAGGGATGCACAGAGATCCTGGGGCAAGAATTAGAGGGATGTGTGTAGTTGAGGCACTCAATCGTCGAGGGTCCACTAGACTTCCGATTCTCAGACAGCTCGGAGGTGAGGTGTAAGAGGCTTTGAACATCAGCCTTGAGTTGTTGAAGGGCAAATGAGATCTCGTCCAGTCTAGATTCAAAAGCTGTGTGTGGGTGGGTTCCTGGTACTTGGGGACAAGAGCTATGAGGGGGTGGTCTAGGTGAGGAGAGGTTGGAGAGATGCAGAGGCGAGTTAGAGCTGTGAGGTGCGTCGTGAGTTAAGAAGTGTAGCACCTGGTTAAGAAGAGGTACAAGGGTCTTATGAATCCCGTTGCTGGTCTGGTTAGGGAGAACAGGATATGGACGTGATACTGGAGTAGCTATGGGGAGATACATGGGCACTTTAGGAGAGTCCGCAATAATGTGCATGGGGGTCGGGGTGTACAAGGGGTGAAGGTGTGCCCTAAGGGGCTAAGTGCCTCAGACCTAGTGGCTCTAGGAGAGTGGTAAGCATGCTGACTAATTAGGGAATGGGAGGAGAGAGATTCTGGTCCAACTAATGTCAAAGAAGAGTTGCTATTTAGTTCACAGGTCCCTATAGCAGAGCAAAGGAGGGAAGGGGATGGGTCATCTGAGATGCCGAGGTTGTGAGATGCCACGATATGTGGATTTCGGGGGTTGCGAGAGGAAATAGGGGGACCATGGGAGGGTGAGGTTTCATTACTAGACATTGAGTTCTTGATGATGGGGAAGATGGTGTCAAAAATGACCAGGTTGTAGGCAGATGATTGAATAAGGATGGTATCAAAAATAAGGGACGGGGAGCTATATTTAAACAGGTCCTGCACACTAGCTCCCGAAGGGGACAGTATATCAAAAGGGTGTGCAGTTCCTAACTGGACGTGTGGGAAACGGGAGGTCTTTCTTCGTGATGCCCTCACACACCCCTGGGGATGTCATGCTTCATCATTGGGCCTTGCTCCTCGTCGGGCCGGCGCTGCAATGCCCGACGGGCTCAAGTAAACGGGGCTCTTTGTCGGAGATCTTTTGAAGAAGCCATTGGGTGCATGCGGGTGTGAGGGCATGGGTAGTGCACAGGTGAGTGAAGTAAAATAGGTCAGGAGCAGTCCTACTCAGAATTGGTTTTAATATTAAGGTAGCTCGAGCCTCATTAAAAGGTGTGGGAGCCCTAAGCGGATGTAATGTTCCTAACGGGCTATCAAGGTGTAGTGGGTCAACATGTTTCGTGCCCCATTTGCCCCTAACGGGTCAACTGGCACTTCATCAGGACCAAAAGAAACTAAAGTGTGAGTGGTGCACTACCGTCTGGGTTTATAATTATTGATTAGTTTTCCAGACACGGTAGGGGGTAACCTAGTAGGCTAGTACTGGGGTATTGTAGACCCCTAGTGCTATAGCCTAAGGCTGACGGGGGAGGCAGAGCACGTCGTTGCTCTAAGGATCGGGAGGCAGACGACTAGCGTGGATCCTACCCATTGCTCCTGGCCACGGTAGATAGGGTCGTAGAACCAGGGAATAATGAGTGCAAAGCTCTTTGTGTTCTTTGGGCAGTGCTCTTTGGGTAGTGCTTGTTGTTCTTAGTATGGAATAATGAGGTCTTACATGTGAGGTGAGTACCATCTCCACCCTACAATGCATACTACTGAGCCTGGGAAAGATATGAATGGAGAGGCAGTGTCTCTTTACACTCTACTCAACACCCTAGTTATCTTCATGCAAGGTCTCAGTGAAGAGGCTAGTTTCTCCCCATAGTATAGTAGTGGGGATTGTAAGAGGTAAATATTGTAATGAAGCTAAATGTAAATTCTTTCTCTAAAGTATTTTTTCCGATATCGCAAGAGTCTCACAGGATCGTATAAAAAAAGGGGGTAGCAAAAATCTGGTGCATATAAATGATATCTATTAGAACAGGAAATGTTCAGTGAAAATTAATATTCCATTATAAAAGCAAGCTCTCTCGAGAGTCCCACAAGAGTCAATCACACAATGTATGAGAGCATCATGGCTCTTGTGAGTCTCTTGCGAGAGTCATCAAGAAGAAGAAAAAAAGGGTAACAGTAGAAGCAACATACATAATAAAAGTACAAAAACACAATAATCCAGCACTCCACTCAATAGTACAACAGAACTATAAAAAAGAAAGAAAAATGTTCGAATCCATTCAGTAGGTCTTGTATAAATTTTCTTTATTCATATTCTTCATTAAAACACACGACCGTAGCCAACGCGTTTCGTCCCTAAGGACTTCTTCAGGGCAAAAAATGTCAAGAAAGCATTCGTGGCGTTCATCTATGTCATGCAGACGGAGTTTTAATCCCTCCCAATGCTACCACCTGTTTCAAATCCTAAATTAATACATTCTTGGAGTCACCATTCCTATGTTAAGGGGTCCAATTATCATGTTCGGTCAGTAAGCTGGATTTCAGTATAAACCAGTCTTCATTCGAAAACGGCGTCAGTCTGCCCCCATCGCGTGGTCCTTCACGATGGGGGCAGACTGACGCCGTTTTCGAATGAAGACTGGTTTATACTGAAATCCAGCTTACTGACCGAACATGATAATTGGACCCCTTAACATAGGAATGGTGACTCCAGAATGTATTAATTTAGGATTTGAAACAGGTGGTAGCATTGGGAGGGATTAAAACTCCGTCTGCATGACATAGATGAACGCCACGAATGCTTTCTTGACATTTTTGCCCTGAAGAAGTCCTTAGGGACGAAGCAGCGTTGGCTACGGTCGTGTGTTTTAATGAAGAATATGAATAAAGAAAATTTATACAAGACCTACTGAATGGATTCGAACATTTTTCTTTCTTTTTTATAGTTCTGTTGTACTATTGAGTGGAGTGCTGGATTATTGTGTTTTTGTCTTAATTGTGGGATTATCCCAAGGAGGCTTAGGGGTATTGAGCCTCAGGTCCTTTGCACCCTGAATATATAATAAATACTGACTATTACCCGATAGCTGATAAGTGCAGTGATTATTGCCCCATACCCCTTCCTTTTTCTCTGTGTTTATATACATAATAAAAGTATAGGGTCTGAAAAGAGCTTTTCTAATTAAAAATGCTTAACAACTGTATTTTTAACATTTTTCATTTTTTGCATTTAAAAAAAAAAAACTACAACAAAAAAACTAAAGAAAAAGAAATTGGGAGTAAACAAAAGACAACATCTCCTTCAAAACAAAGAGGAGAAAAAAATAAAGGGCCTGATTTAGATTTTGGTGGATTGAGTCCTGCTGTGGATTTTTCTGCGGTCTTCCCCCTCGCCAGCTTGGCGGTCCACACGCCCTATTTAGATTTTAGCGGGTCTACAGATGAAAGACCGCCGTGGTCCCGCGGTCCCACTGTCACCGCCAGAAAATCACGACTGCGTCGACTGCAGGATAGGCAAAAGAGGCTGTCAGAGGGAGGACCTCCAATTTCCTCGCCGGGCCAATCACAATGTGCCTTCCCACTGATGTGAATGTGGCGGTAACTCCTCCACACCTGAGTTCGCAGAATGGAAGGGATACAAGGTAAAAACTCATCTTTTCTCAGTTAAAACTTCCTGTTCAGCCATGGATCTGATCTTCCAAGTCCTGCTGCTGCTGCTTGATGACGAACAAAACCAACACTGTTGTAGACTCAATCAACAGTAAGCAACACTCTTACCCAGTGGTTCTCAATCTGTGCGCCGCGGCACCCCGGTGCGCTATTAAAATTAGCCAGGGGCACCGCAAACAGAAATGCACCAGTTTTGGAACCACTGAAGTGCTGTAATTTGAAATTCTCTCATATATTTCCTGTATCTTTGTTTTTGCCTGCCTTTACTCGAGCCAAGCAAGCAGGGGGCGTACGTCAATGAATATCAGAATTCGCCTGCGTCTGAACATTCTGGGTGAAAACTCTTAATTCCGAATGTTCAGAAATAATATTTCTTTTCTATCGTATATTATATAGCAAAATGTCATATATCAGTGTTTCAGTTTTCTGAATGTATTTTATGCACCAACTTGTCACTAGAGGGAGCCTACACATAAAAATGCTGATTCCTCCATAAGGGGATTCTAAAATGTGTCACAGTGGTTACACAAAGATGGTACAACAGGTGCATTAGCCCACTATCTACACAGGAAGAGATCAACATGCAATATCTTGATCTGTAGCCTGCACTGTAAACATGCAGTTACTGCAGTGGGCTATTAAAAGCACAGTTATTACAAATAATAAATATCACTGACTATTCAGTCAGTCAAAATCACTCTATTCGGTTAATTAAAACCATAAAAGTACACTATAGAAAATCTGAGAAAAATATTTTAAAATGTACATATTACTTTTAAAACATGATCTGAAGCACCAAAAAACATCAAGATAAAATCATTTCCCATCATTACAGTTTAAAAGTCAAGTATGTCTATTAAAATAAGGCACGTCACAAATGGAACTGTAATAGAATAATCATCGTTTTAACACACGCCAAAGATGAATGAAAGTTTGAGTCCACCCAGCCGTCACTGGAATCTGTCACATGCATGTCCCACACAAATCTCGGGCCAACTTACTGTGCTAGAACTACCGGCCAGTACATGAAAGAAAGTAAAATAGTGCAGCTCCATGGCTTCTTGAAAGGAGCAAGTAGAATCAGATTCCCAAAAGGTGATTGCTGCAAAAACAATAAAATAGTAAATATTCCCTCAAAATTTGTTTCTAATTTGAAGGAAATCAAAATGTATCATCCGTACAAGCTGCAGAAGAACAGTGGGGGTGTGTAAAAAGGTTTCAGCCCCACAGTTTATTTAAACTTTCATGGAAGCAGAAATATAACTACAAATGACGTGGACACAAATCAACACTGCTAAACACAACATCCAATGTTGTTCGAGGTCGTTTTAAAGTCAAATAAAGAATAAGAACAAAGACAAATAAATAAGAACAATATTCATCCACATCACAAATCCAAACCTGGCTCTTGACAGACATAGACAGCACTCATCTTCTTTATGCAGTTTTCACACTACAATTGTGACTCTATATTTCTGGTGGCAGCGAACTCCTTTAGCTTCCGTTTTCCAGGTTCAGCTGTGAAACACAGATTCCAGATGTTTGCCTGTGGCTCTTACAATCTCCTGTGAGTGAGAGGAGGAGGCAGCAGGTTAGTAGGTCCCGGGTCCTCTTTTATGCATCTCTCATGGCTGCATCTCCATGATCCTGTGCCGCTACCAGGAGACTAGCTCCAGCTGGCCTGGGGCCATTGGCGGCAGCAAGCCCAAGGTGAGCAGTTCCACTCTGGGATGGGTGCACTGAGGTGTGGGAGGAGAGAGGGACAGCAGGGGCAGGATGTGCACGTCCACCTCAAGGCACAGGGCTGGCACATTGAGGGGTCAGTTGTAGAGGGGAATGGAGAACCTAGGTATGAACTTTCACTCAGAGGTACGAAACTGGCACACTGAGGGGGCAGGAGATCCTAGGTGGATTCTACTGCCCAGAGGCAAGGTGCTGGCACACTGAAGGGGCTAGTGGAGAGGTACAGCGGGCACCAGTAATGGATTTCCATCCTGCATATGCACAATGCTGGCACATTGAGAGGGCTGGTGGAGAGAGGAAAGGGAGGCCCAAAGTGTGCACCTTCACCTCCAACACTGAGCTGGCACATCGAGAAATTGGGAGGGAAAAAGGGTCCGTGGGCCAAAGGTCATCCCCCTCCTGCTGCGGCATTGAGTGAGTGCTACCGGCACTGTGAGGGGGATAGAGTGCACGCAGGGCAGCAATTCCAAGGTGATGATCTCCTTATCTGCACAAACTGAAGGGGCTTGAGGGGAGATTGGGCAGCATGCACAAGGTGAATTCCTCAACACCGGATGTAGAATGAGGGCTGCTGGCATACTGAGTGAGCTTTAGTGGAGAAGCGAGAGAAGGCCCAGGATGACAGTTGCTCCACGTGTGCACGGTGTGCACACTGGGGACATACCAAGAGGAGGCCAAAGGTAAATACATTGTCTCTGAGGCGCTGTAAGAGCACGATTGGCACAGAGTGTCCAGCAAAGGCTGGAGGGAAGGCCCTAGCACCTGCATCCGTGAATGTGCACACTGTGGAGCCTGCAGGCAAGAGGGAGGCCGTATGATTATAATACTTTCATCGGCTTCATCCCAATTATTTTCAGGGAGAAAAATTGAAGTACTACCAAGGCCGGGCTTACTTCTCCCAGCTGCCAAAAAAAAAGTAACATAATGGGGAGCAGCGACCAACAGCCAATAGGTCAAGGGAGCCGCGGGTTGAAAAAGTTTGGGAACCATTGCTCTTACCTGTTACCTATTGACTTGTCTGTTAACATATGCACAGGACTTGTGCATTTAGAAATCTCTCTTACAAGCAATTGCATATCAATGTACAATGCAGATGTCTGTAATGTTGACATTTAAGAAATGTAAGAAACATACCTGTATGATGAGTATGAAATATGTTGCAAGCTGCCTTAAAAAAATGGACACTTGCACAAAAAAAGATGTCCAAATAAAAATCCCAAAAAGTGTGTTTAAAGAACTTCCTAAAATGTGCACATTAAAAACATATACAACACACACCATAGGGTTAAGTGCAATGTAACTTGATGTAGAAATTGAACTAGACAAGGTGTAACCATTACCTTAGAAATTTACTGTAAAATCAATGTCAGTCACAAATTAGAAGTATTCAACATATACATACATGTAACATTTCCCCTTGTCTAGTGCAAGTCCTGCTCTGTATCCATTTTCAATGCTCACAAAATATTTCATACTGATCAGGAATCAAGGTGAAACAAGTACACTTGTAGTAACACATCCAAATAAAATATGTAACATCAATTAGTTGGTGCAAGTGGCCATTACTATGATGAATGCCTGCACCTAAATTCAAATGACCATCACATTCAATGTTAAGCAGTGTTTGCACTTAACAAAGTAGACATTAACAAAATCAGTTGTATTATCTGCCGTCATGGTAAAGAAAAATAAGTGCTTTACATTTTACTCAACATAGCCAGGACTCAAACAATTGCTAAGGCAAATTAATGCCAGTACTAATTTGGTAAAGTCTAAAGTATGTATTTATTCAACAAAATGAGATAAGGCTCTCAAAAGATTCATTAAGCCAAATGGCAGTCCATAAGGCAAAACATCTGCACTGTTGTCCAGTTACCACATACACAGCTGACTCTACCAGAATTGCAAGATTATAAGAAGCATTGGAACATCCTCCAGTCTGGGAGTTTAACCATGCCATAACCTAGGTTCTCTTTCAAACGCACTTCAACCATAAAAGACATGCTGGTGCACACGAGACCAAGGGTATCAGACAGTTCAGACCAAGGGACCCTGTGGTCCCTGGTCCCTTTGAAAGGCCATTTTCCCTGTATTTCCTGCACTGTCTGTAGCTTGACTACAGCGACAATATAAATAAAACTGACAAACACACTCACCTGGACACAAAAGGCACATACCAACTGCAATACAAAAAACTGCATTTGCACAATCACATGCCCATTGCTTATCACAATAATTTGTCCAAAACAGTCTGGCTTGCATACACATTTGTGAGGGAGCAAGACATCATGCCAATCTGTCACTTTTAACATGTGTGAAACAGCATTTCAAACACAATTTGGATATGTTTTGAATCCAAAATGTAGCCATCAATTCTGATGTCACTAGTCCTTTCGGATCACATGCTCACTCTAGTTTGTGTAGAATCCCAACTTACCAATGCCATGTTTGGTACGTCCACTGTATTATAAGTGCCTAGTATGCTATGTCACATGTAATAGGGCTACAATTACATCATTCACAGACAGTTATAGTTATAGTTAGGACCTATTCCATAGACGGGGCGTTTTTTTGCTTTGCCAATAACTTTGTTGCCATTTAAAGATTCTTTGTGAAATGTTCAAAACTAGCTTGCCACTCACTTCAGCTGCTCTCTTGAATGTTTCTGGTTGATCTGTCTAGTGGGGGGGTCGAGAAAAAAAGGTGGTCCCAAAACGCATTTTCCCCATGCAATTTCCATAGGGACTTTAGACACAGCCACAGCTGAAACTGCTGAATGGAATTAAACCAAATTTGGCAGAATGGTAGCTGTTGGTCCAGAATGTGACCTTTTTTTAAAATTGCTATAAATCTGTTCAGTTGTTTGGGAGATATTAAACAAAAACAAAAATTGTATATAGAGGGACGCAAAGGCTCCATGAACCCTCCTGATTGTGTGCTGAGATCTGATTGGCTGCCAAAACTTCAACCAGGAAGTGTTGACAGCCATCTTGGGACTCAGCTACAGCGGAGTTCCAGAAAACACGTTAAAAAAAGGAAAGGGGGCAGGGTAGGAATACCCTGACCCCCTAGACCTGGCCACGGGGTCCCCCTAAAACCCTGACAGGGCCAAAAAGAATGTTTTAAAATTTTCAGTGAAAAACGTGGCAGATCCAGTGAAAACTTTTTTAAAAGGTAAGCGTGGGCTTCTGAGCTTGTTTTGAAATGAGCCCCTGGGTGGGGCAGGTCCCGGGGCATTTGTTAAAAAAAGGAGTGTGGTGTATGGTATCTCTCTCCTAAGGCTCTTCGAGCCCTGGGAATCACCACCTCCACAGTGCTTAATTTACATATTGGAGTGGGGTCCCACAGACCCCACTCCATGTGCTCTTTTGAGCCCCGGGGACCACCCCTGGGCTTTTGTTGAAATACCACCACCTCCCTGGGGCTTTACAGCAAAAAAGAGCAACGTGGCCACAGGGACCCCCCACACCCCGGTGACCACCACCCCTGGAGCCAGCTAATAAAAAACATGTGGGAGGGGGGCACCTCCTCTTACCATTAGTACGTCCCACACAGGTGAATTGCTGAGAGGTCATCGGAGACACCGCCATCTTTGTCCAGCACTCTGCAAACATGCCTCCTGTCTCATTACTGGTTGGGTGATGTAGTCCCCTTGGATGCTGAGGGTCCTTGGGGGCCAAGAACCCCTCCTGTTACTTCCATTAAGTCCCTCACAGCAGGATTGCTGAGTGCTCGTTGCGGGTCCTGCCCCCTTTCTCCACCACTCTGCAAACATGCCTCCTGGTGCACTACTGGTTGGGGGATGAAGTCCCCTTGAATGCTGCGGGTCCTTGGGGGCCAATAACCCCTCCTCTTACCACAAGTATGTCCCACATAGCAGAATTGCTGAGAGGTAATTGGAGGCCCTGTCACCTTTGTCCAGCACTCTGCAAACACGTCTCTTGGCACACTACTAGCTGGGGGATGAAGACCCTTGGATGCTGACAATCATTTTTCCAGAGTTTTGTATAACGCAAACTTGACCCAAAGGTATCAGGTATCAGAGTGCTCTACATGAGCACCAGTTGCTTACACAAAGACACATTCATTTTTCTTAAGCACAGGGAGATTGAGTGATTGATTTGCCCAGAATCACAGGATGTTGAGCATCATTGCCGAGACTCGAACCCGGTTCCCCAGATTTGAGATTGACTGCCCTAGCCGTTAGGCTACATCCTCTCCAAAAGAGGATTGGGGCCAAGAACCCCTCCTGCTGCCACCAGTAAGTCCCACACAGCGGAAATGCTGAGAGCTCATCGGAGGCCTTGCTCCCTTTATTCACCCACTGTACAGACCCATACAGCCACCAACACCCAATCACAGACCCATAAAGCCACTCACAAACCCACTCACACACTCACACAGCTACTCACACACCCACTCAGTGACCCATACAGATACTCACATACCCACTCACAAACCCACTCACATACCCACACAGCTACGCACACACACACTCAGACATGCACATAACCACTCACATACCCAGTCAAAGACCCATACAGCCACTCACACACCCAGTCGCAGACCCACACATGCACTCACACACCCACTCACAGACCCACACAGGCACTCACACATGCACTCATACAGCCATAAAGCCACTCACACACCCACTCACAGACCCATACAGCCACTCATACACTTACTCACAGACCCATACAGCCACTTACACACCCAGGCAGAGACCTATACAGCCACTCACATACCCTCTCTCAGTGTTTACAGGTTACAGTTAGGAAATAAAATTCAGAAAATGTTAGAAATTCACTGAAAGAAAACAAAGGTTACATGGACGCTATAGTAAGGAAATACAATTTAAAAAAAAACATAGAAATTCACTGGAAAAAAATAAAGGTTACAGGGGTATTATAGTTAGAAAATAGAATTTAAACAAACCTTAGAAATTCACTAAAAAAAACAAAGGTTACAGCGACTTTAGAGTTAGGCCCAGATTTCACTCATACAAAACCATAGAAATTAAGCAGTTATTGTTACCTGAGCTAACTATAACTTACGCCCCATCAATGCACTGTTTATGACCTCACATATTACATCACTGATGACATCTCAAATGAATTCACTAATGACATAATCCACAGAACCACTCACACACCCACTCACACCCCTATACAACCTCTCATACACTCACATACCCACTCAACCACTTACATACCCATTCACAGACCCATAGAATTACTCACACAACCACTAAGTAATCCATAGAGCCCTTACACACCCACTGACTCACTCATACAGCCACTCACAAGACCATTCACTCACCCATACAGTACTCATACAACCAGTAACACACACCCATACTGCCACTCCCACAGCCATGCACTCACCCATGCAGCTACTCACACATCCACTTATTCACCTATACAGCCACACACACACACACACACACACATTCACCCATAACATCTCTTAAAACAGCCACTCACTGACCCATACAAGCACTCACATACTCACTCACATACCTGCACAACCACTAACATACCCATTTCCACATCCATACAAGCACTCACACATCAGCTCACTCACCCATGCAGCCAATCACACAGACACTCACTCTCCAATACAGTCACTCACATGCCAACTCACTTAACCAAGCAGCCACTCACTCACCCATAAAGGCACTTACACACCCAGTCACTCACTCATACAGCTATTCAGCCACCTACTCACTCACCCATGCAGTCACTCACCCACCCATAGAGCCACTCACATAGCCACTCACTCACCCATACAGCCACAGAAACACCCACTCACTCACCAATATAGCCCCTCGCACAGCCGCTCACTCACCCACACGGTTACTCACACACCCACATATACACCCATACAGCTACTCACACCCCCATACAGCCAATCACACACCCATATAGCCACTTACACTCCCACTCACACACGAATACACACAGTCTCACAGCCACTCACATAATTTATGTTAGAAGTAGTATCATGAATTAGTGGTATACCTAGTATACTAATTTAAGCTTTGTAGTAGGTTAGTATATACATTTAACAATCATAAACTCTTACAAAAAACTTACACACACTGGATGATGTCATTTGAGATGTCATCAGTGATGTCACTGACCATGTCATGAGAGATGCAATATGTGAGGTCATAAGCAGTGCATTGTGGGGGCATAAGTTAGTTAGCTCAGGTAACATAACTGCTGAATTTCTATGTTTTTGTACGAGTGAAATCTGAGCCTAAATATAATGTCCCAGTAACTTTTGTTTTGTTCAGTGAATATATATATATATATATTCACTGAAAAAACCATAGGTTTTAGGAAAAGTTATAGTTAGTTGGACATTTCACTCGTACAAAACCAGAGAAATTCCCCGTTATAGTTAGTTCAGCTAACTATAACTCGCGCCCCGCAATGCACTGCTGATGACGTCACATATGACATCACTCATGACATGGTCAGTGACATCACTGATGACATCACTGATGACATCACTGATGACATCTCAAATGACATCACTGATGACATCACTGATGACATCATCTAGTAACTGTGTTTCTGTAAAGTTTAAATATGTTTAATATATATAGGGAAAGGCGTATTGAAGAATGAGTGGGTGTATAAGTGTCTGAATGGATGATATAGTAGGTGTGTGACTTACTCTATAAGTGAGTGATTAAATGTATCTTACTGAAGTCACGGGTTAGTGACTAAACTGTGTGAATGTCTGTATCCTTCTGTCTGTTGGTGTGTAAGCGGCTTCATGGGTTTGTGAATAGCTACATGAGTGTCTATATGGGTTATTGATTGGTTGTCTGAGTATCTGTATGGATGCCTGAGTGTTTGTATGGGTGGGGTGTGTGTGACTCTGTGCATAGATGTGTGAGTGGGTGATTCACTGGGTGCATGGTTTCAAGAGTGCATCTGTGATGGACTGTATGGGTGTGTGAGTGTGTGTATGGGTGTGTTAGTGAGTGAATGTATATCTCAGTGGTACATGGGTGAGTAACTACATATGTGAAAGGCAGTATATATGTGTGTTGGAATATATAAATGGCTATAAGTGAGAGTGTGTGATTATGAGAGTGACTGTATGGATGAGTGTGTGCTTGTATCAGTGATTGTATAAGAGCGTAAGAATGTCCTAGTATTTGTATGAGTAAGTGAGCTGGTGTGTGTATAACTGTATAGGTGAGTAAATGGGAGTGTGATTAATTATTTGCATGACTGACTAGGTGTGTGAGTACCTCTATGGATGAGGGGTGGTGTGTGAGTGTCTATATAGGCGTATGAGTGCATATGATAGTCCTGTACTGAGTGATTGCAAGTATGAGTGACTGTACGGGTGAGTGAGTGGATATGTGTTTAGACCTAAGAATCAGTGATTGGGTATGTAGTTATTGCTGCTGGAGTGTCTATGGTTTTGAGAATGGCAGTCTGTTATTTAGAGTTGGTGTATCAAAGGTTACATTAGGGTGTGAGAAGATACATCAAATTATCACATGGATGATGTCATCAGTGATGTCATCAGTGATGTCATTTGAGATGTCACCTACATACACTAGGGAACACTATGCGTTGGGGTACCCCTGTGATTAGCATGACCTCCTCTGTATTTGCCATGAGTTAGTGCCTGGGTCATTGGATGAGTACATGGGTACTGACTGGATGATTAGAGTACTGCAAGGAGAGTGGATGGTGAATTTATAAGTGCTTGTGTTTTGGCGGAGTGATTGGATAAGTACATGGTGCTCGCTGGTTGAATGGAGGAGTGCATGGGTAGTGACAGGGCGATGGCTGGACTGCATCAGTAGTGCTCAGGGTAAGTTGGAGGATTAATTCCCCTTGAATCCTGAGGGTCCCTATTTGATAAAAGCCCTGTCGGTGGCGGTCCCCGGGGCTTGGGGGGGCCTTGGAGGCCCCCAAACATTAAAAAAACAAGCCCCGGGAGGTGGCGGTCCCCGGGGCTGCGGGGGCCCCCGCGGGCCCTGCATATATTTGTTGGCAATGCCCCCGGGACCTGGCCCACCCGGGGTCTCAATTAAATGAAGCGCAGTATCCCGCGCTTCATTTTTTTAACATTTCGGCGGGATTCGCGACCCCAGCGCGAATTTCGCCAATTTATTTTAACAAAATGCTTTTTCCGATTGCGGCGAAGCGGTTAAAAAACCATAGGTTTCAGGCATGTTATAGTTAGAAATTAGCATTTAAAAAACCTTTGAAATTCACTTAAAAACCATAGGTTTCAGGCATGTTATAGTTAGAAATTAGCATTTAAAAACCTTAGAATTTCACTGAAAAAACCATAGGTTTTAGGGAAAGTTATAGTTAGTTGGACATTTCACTCGTACAAAACCAGAGAAATTCCCCGTTATAGTTAGTTCAGCTAACTATAACTCGCGCCCCCGCAATGCACTGCTGATGACGTCACATATGACATCACTCATGACATGGTCAGTGACATCACTGATGACATCTCAAATTACATCACTGATGACATCACTGATGACATCATCCATGTGATAATTTGATGCATCTTCTCACACCCTAATGTAACGTTTGATACACCAACTCTAAAGAACAGACTGCCATTCTCAAAACCATAGACACTCCAGCAGCAATAACTACATACCCACTCACTGATTCTTAGGTCTAAACACATATCCACTCACTCACCCGTACAGTCACTCATACTTACAATCACTCAGTACAGGACTATCATATGCACTCATACGCCTATATAGACACTCACACACCACCACTCATCCATAGAGGTACTCACACACTTAGTCAGTCATGCAAATAATTAATCACACTCCCATTTACTCACCTATACAGTTATACACACACCAGCTCACTTACTCATACAAATACTAGGACATTCTTACGCTCTTATACAATCACTGATACAAGCACACACTCATCCATACAGTCACTCTCATAATCACACACTCTCACTTATAGCTATTTATATATTCCAACACACATATATACTGCCTTTCATATATGTAGTTACTCACACATGTACCACTGAGATATACATTCACTCACTAACAAACCCATACACACACTCACACACCCATACAGTCCATCACAGATGCACTCTTGAAACCATGCACCCAGTGAATCACCCACTCACACATCTGCACAGAGTCACACACACCCCACCCATACAAACACTTAGGCATCCATACAGATACTCAGACAACCAATCAATAACCCATATAGACACTCATTTAGCTATTCACAAACCCATGCAGTCGCTTACACACCAACAGACAAACGGATACAGACATTCACACAGGTTAGTCACTAACCCGTGCATTCAGTAAGATACATTTAATCACTCACTTATAGAGTCAGTCACACACCTACTAAATCATCCATTCAGACACTTATACACCCACTCATTCTTCAATACGCCTTTCCCTATATATATTAAACATATTTAAACTTTACAGAAAACACACAGTCACTAGATGATGTCATCAGTGATGTCATCAGTGATGTAATTTGAGATGTCATCAGTGATGTCACTGACCATGTCATGAGTGATGTAATATGTGACGTCATCAGCAGTGCATTGCGGGGCGCAAGTTATAGTTAGCTGAACTAACTATAACGGGGAATTACTCTCTTTTGTACGAGTGAAATGTCCAACTAACTATAACTTTCCCTAAAACCTATGGTTTTTTCAGTGAATTTCTAATCTTTTTTAAATGCTAATTTCTAACTATAACGTGCCTGAAACCTATGGTTTTTTCAGTGAATATATATATATATATTATCTACTGGCGGTCGCCAGTAGATAGTTATAGTTAGGACCTATTATCCATAGGAAATTCGTAACATTCTTTTCCCAATAACTTTGGCGCCGGTTGACGAATCATCGCGAAATTTTCAAAACTAGTGGGGCGCTCCAGTCAGCTCCTGTGCTGAAGTTTTCGGGGTGATTTGGCTAGCAGGGGCCGAGAAAAAAGGGGGGTCCCAAAACGTGTTTTCTCTATGTTAATTCCCGTAGGAAACTTTAGCCACGGCTACAGCCCGAACTGCTGAACGGAATTACACCAAATTTGGCAAAAAGGTAGTGGTTTGTTCAGAAAGCGCCCTTTTTTTTAAATGGTGTAAATCTGTTCAGTAAATCCAGAGAAATTAAAAAAATAAGAGTCAAAAAATCAATTTCCCATAGGAAACTTTATGCAAGGCTACAGCCGAAACTACTGAACGGATTTACCCCAAATTTGGCAAAAAGGTACTGCTTTGCTCAGAAAGCGACCTTTTTAAAAATGGTGTAAATCCGTTCAGCAGTTGCTGAGAAAATCAAAAATAAAAGTTTTGATATTTAGAGGCACGGAGGATCCGCGGACCCTCCCGACCACGAGCTTCATGCTAATTGGCTGTCAACACTCCAAACCAGGAAGTGTTGGCAGCCATCTTGTGCCTCGGTAGAACCGAGGCACAAGAAAACAGAAAAACTAAGGCGCAAAACAAGAAAAGGGGGCAGGGTAGAAACACCCTGACCCCCTAGGCCTGCTCAGGGGGTCCCACAAGGACCCCCAGGGCCCAAAAAAGCATTTTTTTAAAATAAAATTGCCGAGATGCTCGGAGGATCCGCGGATCCGGCCGCGAAAATAAAAAAAACGAAGCGCGGGCTTCCGCGCTTTGTTATTATTTAGCCCCCGGGTGGGCCAAGTCCCGGGGGCATGTAAAAAAATGTGTGGGGGGGCCCCAATCCCCCCACACTGCCCTGGGAACTGCCACCCCCGGGGCTTTTCTGAAATATTTGTGGGGGGCACACGGCCCCCCCGCAGCCCCGGGGACCGCCACCCACCAGGGCTTGGTTATTTTAATGTTGGGGGGCCTCCAAGGCCCCCCCAAGCCCCGGGGACCGCCATCCCCCGGGGCTTTTGTCAAATATTTGTGGGGGGCACACAGCCCCCCCGCAGTCCCGGGGACCACCACCCCCCAACGCTTGTTTTTAAAAAAAAAATTACCTGTGTGGGGGGCTCGAGCCCCCCCACATGCCCCATGGACCGCCACTTCCCCGGGGTACTAAATATTTAAATATGGGGGTCCGTTATGGACCCCCTGAGCCCCGGGGACCACCACCTCCCCGGGGCTTTGAAAATGTTGGGAGGGGGCCGTGCGGCCCCCTCCTGGAGCCTGTGATGGCCCTGGGGACCGACACCCCCAGGGCCGGCTCCTGCAGTGTCCCGGGGTGCCCACCCCGGGACACTGCTGTTTGCAATGACAGGGCGGGAGCCTCGCGGCTCCCGTCCTGTCATTGCAAACTGCTTTGCTTCATTGAAGCGAGAGCAGGTAAACCTGCTCTCGCTTCAATGAAGCAAAGCAGATTGCTTTTCCACAAGGGGAGCTGCATGTCACCAGCTCCCCATGTGGAAAAGCAATGCCGGCTCCCGCATGACGCGGGGAGCCGGCGGAACCGTGGGGGCATTGGGGCTCCCCCCACGGTCCCCAACGAGAGGCCAGGCCCCGGGGGATGGGGTTCCCGGGGCTGGAAGTGGCCCGGGAGGGGGGCCACGTGGCCCTCCTTCCCCCAAATTTTTTTTTTAAATAAAGGCCGGCCCCGTGGGATTGGGTCCCCGGGGCAAATAGAGGCCTCAGGAGGGGGGCCACGCAGCCCCCCTCCATAAAAAAACAAAATCAAAATCTGGCCATGCCCCGGGGGATGGGGTCCCCGGGGCCGGAATTGGCCACGGGAGGGGGGCCCACGCGATCCCCCTTCCCATTCATTTTTTTTTTAAATTAAAAAAGGGGTCAGGCCCTGGGGGATGGGGTCCCCAGGGCCCCAAAAGTAAAAATAAGGGGGGCCACACAGCCCCCTTCCAAAAAACAACAAAAAAACACGCGATCGTGACGGAGGCACCGCCCCCTCCCAGCAACACTCTGCAAACGCGCCCTGTGGCGTGTTTTAAGTTGGGAAATGAATTCCCCTTCAATACTGGGGGTCCCTGGGGGCCAACTAGCCCACCAGGTACCTCCAGTAAGCGCCACAAGACTGCGTTGCAGAGAGGTGGTCCAGGCCACGCCCCTTTTTACACCTCTCTGCAACGCAGCTCTGTGGCGCTTACTGAAGGTACCTGGTGGGCTAGTTGGACCCCAGGGACCCTCAGGATTCAAGGGGACTTTATCCCCCAACTTAAAATGCGCCACTGTCTGCTTTTGCACAGTGGAGGGGGCGGGGCCAGAGGTGACATGTGTGCAAACACGCCCTGTGGTGCGTTTTAAGTTGGGGAATTAATTCCTCTTCAATCCTGAGGGTCCCTGGGGGCCAACTAGCCCACCAGGTACCTCCAGTAATCGCCACAGGGCTGCGTTGCAGAGAGGTGGTCCAGGCCACGCCCCTTTTTACACCTCTCTGCAATGCAGCTCTGTGGCACTTACTGGAGGTACCTGGTGGGCTAGTTGGACCCCAGGGGCCTTTAGGATTCAAGGGGACTTAATCCCTCAACTTAAAATGCGCCACGGGACGCGTTTGCACAGTGGTGAAGGAAGGGGGCGGGGCCTGAAGTGACATGTGTGCAAACACGCCCTGTTGCGCACTTAAAGTTGGGGAATTCTTTCCCTTTCAATCCTGAGGGCCCCTGGGGGCCAACTAGCCCACCAGGTGCTTCCAGTAAGCGCCACTGTGCTGTGTTGCAGAGAGGTGGTCCAGGCCATGCCCCTTTTTACACCTCTCTGCAACGCAGCTCTGTGGCGCTTACTGGAGGTACCTGGTTGGCTAGTTGGACCCCAGGGACCATCAGGATTCAAGGGGACTTAATCTCCCATCTTAAAACGGCCACAGGGCGTGTTTGCACACATGTCACCTAAGGCCCCCCCTCCCTTCACCACTGTGCAAACGCGCCCCGGGGCGCGTTTTAAGAGGGGAAGTTTTAATCCCCCTGCCCTATTATGTACTAGGGCCTTACAGAGGAGGTCATGCTAATCACAGGGGTACCCCAATGCATAGTGTTCCCTAGTGTATGTAGGTGTTTTCACTGTATTCTAAGTGTCTTTTAGCATAGCACTGGCTCTAGGCCTGGTTAGTCCGAGTCAGTTACCACCAGTACCCGTCTGAAAAAGTTGTGGGCACAGGATGATTTTACAACAAGGCCTCTATCTGCTCCTCTGTTGGTTGTTTCTGCACATGTCTTGCTTCTTCCTGCTCTTTTCTTCGTCTTTGTGGACTTCTGTTGCTTCTTTCTGCATTTCTTTTGCTTCTTTCTGTGTGTTTTTTCTTCTTTCTTCACATGTCCTACCTCTGTAGGCATAGTTAGAAACTGGCATTTAAAAAACCTTTGAAATTCACTTAAAAAACCAAAGGTTTCAGGCACGTTATAGTTAGAAATTAGCATTTAAAAAACCTTTGAAATTCACTGAAAAAACCATAGGTTTCAGACACGTTATAGTTAGAAATTAGCATTTAAAAAATCTTTGAAATTCACTGAAAAAACCATAGGTTTCAGACACGTTATAGTTAGAAATGAGCATTTAAAAAACCTTAGAAATTCACTGAAAAAACCATAAGTTTTAGGGACAGTTATAGTTAGTTGGACATTTCACTCGTACAAAACCAGAGAAATTCCCCCGTTATAGTTAGTTCAGCTAACTATAACTCGCGCCCCCGCAATGCACTGCTGATGACGTCACATATTACATCACTCATGACATGGTCAGTGACATCACTGATGACATCACTGATGACATCACCGATGACATCATCCATGTGATAATTTGATGCATCTTCTCACACCCTAATATAACCTTTGATACACCCTCTCTAAATTACAGACTGCCATTCTCAAAACCATAGACACTCCAACACCAATAACTACATACCCACTCACTGATTCTTAGGTCTACACACACATCCACTCACTCACCCGTACAGTCACTCATACTTACGGTCACTCAGTACAGGACTATCATATAAACTCATACACCTACATAGACACTCACACACCGCCACTCATCCATAGAGGTACTCACACACCTAGTCAGTCATGCAAATAATTAATCACACTGCCATTTACTCACCTATACAGTTATACACACATCAGCTCACTTACTCATACAAATACTAGCACATTCTTACGCTCTTATACAATCACTGATACAAGTACACACTCATCCATATAGCCACTCTCACAATCACACACTCTCACTTATAGCCATTTATATACTCCAACACACATATATACTGCCTTTCACATATGTAGTTACTCACACATGTACCACTGAGATGTACATTCACTCACTAACACACCCATACACACAATCACCCATCCATACAGTCCATCACAGATGCACTCTTGAAACCATGCACCCAGTGAATCACCCACTCACACATCTATGCACAGAGTCACACACACCCCACCCACACAAACACTCAGGCACCCATACAGATACTCAGACAACCAATCAATAACCCATATAGACACTAATGTAGCTATTCACAAACCCATGCAGCCGCTTACACACCAACAGACAGACGGATACAGACATTCACACAGTTTAGTCACTAACCCATGCAT
Source organism: Calotriton arnoldi (assembly GCA_963921515.1). Taxonomy (NCBI): domain Eukaryota; kingdom Metazoa; phylum Chordata; class Amphibia; order Caudata; family Salamandridae; genus Calotriton; species Calotriton arnoldi. Next base: position 1,117,247 of record CAWUFW010003758.1, read on the forward strand.
TCAGTAAGATACGTTTAATCACTCACTTATAGAGTCAGTCACGCACCTACTAAATCCTCCATTCAGACACTTATACACCCACTCATTCTTCAATACGCCTTTCCCTATATATATTAAACATATTTAAACTTTACAGAAACACACAGTCACTGGATGATGTCATCAGTGATGTCATTTGAGATGTCATCAGTGATGTCATCAGTGATGTCACTGACCATGTCATGAGTGATGTAATATGTGACGTCATCAGCAGTGCATTGCGGGGCGCGAGTTATAGTTAGCTGAACTAACTATAACGGGGGAATTGCTATGGTTTTGTATGAGTGAAATGTCCAACTAACTATAACTGTCCCTAAAACCTATGGTTTTTTCAGTGAATATATAGATATATAGATAGATAGATAGATAGAGATATATAAACCATTTTCACTGAAAAAACAAAGGTTGAAGTGATGTTATAGTTAGGTATGGTTATAATAGCTTACTTTCCATTAAAAAAAAAAACCTTTCAAATTCACTGAAAAAACAAAGGTTACACAAATGTAATAGTTAGGTGAAAATGTGATTTAAAACATACCACCATGCATGGCATGGGGTTAGGTGTAGGACCAAGCCAACCCCCTGCAAGTGCCCTACCTCAAAAGGCACACACACTTTGGCCATGTGCAGCATATGGTTGGATGCAGTCAGGCAGACTTACCAACCTTGTCAAATGATCACAAGACCAAAATATAAAAAGTGGGCCTATGGGCTTTCTCAAGAGGTGAGGATATCAACATATATAAAGCAAATCTATCATCTATGCAAAAAATCACCAAAAACGTTAAAAACATGTATATTGCACAAAATGCAATGTTTTAATAGAAGTGATTGTTGTTAAAATGATTAATAAAGTTTTATTTTAGAAAAAATAAGCATGTCTATGAGTCTTTCTTTTAAGATTTTTCACTCCACCAAATGCAATCATGAAACAAATTATAAGACGGCCTTGTACTCCAAGACCTGGGGTCATGAATTTAATGACCCAGGAGACTTACAGTTTTTTTTAAATGTTGCTAGGGATCTGCTGTCCTTCTTGCAGCCCCCAACATTATAAAAATGTTTGGTTGTACCCCTGCCTCTTCTAGGGCCCTACCTCTGAGACCCCCGCTCCGACTTTGACGCAGGCCCTGCTGTGCGGCTGAAGGAATTGACGCATCACCGGTCAGTGGCTGTAAGAATTGACACAGTGCCTGTTTCACCACTGCCTCATCATCTCCAGTATGCCCGGATTTCCATGCATCCCACCTGTGCACCAAGTTTCAGCACATCGCCCCCCAGAAAGGAAATGTCTTAGAATATCGACACATCGCTTCTCCTCGCAGTATGGAATCGAAGCAACTCTTCTCCTGTGTGCAGCAGAACTGACGCCTCCATTCCCCTGATACTCAAGAATCAATGCAGCACTGTGTTTTCTGACGCTTCCATCCGCTGCAACTGTTTTTTGCCTTGCATTTGTCACATCAAAGGTACTTTGTGCTAAAATCACTCCATCCATAGAGTTCTGTGGACATAATTGCTTAAACCTTTAAAAGGTGATATCTTGAGTTCCAAATGTTGGATTTTTGTTGTTTTGGTCTTGTTTGGTTTAGATAAAGATTGTTTATTTTTCTAAACTGGTGTCATGTCCATTTGTAGTGTTACTGTGTGTTTTATGTACAAATGCTTTACACATTGCCTCTGAGAAAGGCCTGAATGCTCGTGCCAAGCTCCCAAGGGGGTGAGCAGGGGTTATCTTGGGTGTACAACTCCCTTACCCTGACTAGAATAAAGGGTCCCTACTTGGACAAGGTGCATATCACTGCCAATTAGGTTCACTGACAAAATATCGCCTCTGGGAATATCACCATACCAAAATATTGTCACATAAATATCGTTATAAAAAATATTGTCATCCTAAATTTATAATGTAAATGACAAAAATATTAATTTAAAAATATCGCTGTCAATATTGTTGTACAAAATATTGTTCTTTTCCATATATATAATTACAACACTAATATAATACAAATTAAATATATTTAATTAATTTTCAAATAAATACAACTATTTTACTTATTCAATAAATTAAAACACACATATATTAATATTCACTGAAAAAACCACAGGTTTCAGGGATGTTATAGTTAAAAATAAGCATTTAAAAAACCTTAGAAATTCACTGAAAAAACCACAGGTTTCAGGGACGTTATAGTTAGTTGGACATTTCAGTCGTACAAAACTAGAGAAATTTGGCCGTTATAGTTAGTTGAGGTAACTATAACTCGCGCCCCCGAAATGCACTGCTGATGACGTCACATATTACATCACTCATGACATGGTCAGTGACATCACTGATGACATCTCAAATGACATCACTGATGACATCACTGATGACATCATCCAGTGGCTGAGTGTTTCTAAAAAGTTTAAATATGTTTTATATATATATATGCCAAGGTGTATTGAAGAATGAGTGGGTGTATGTGTGTCTGTATGGATGATTTTGTAGGTGCGTGACTGACTGTATAAGTGAGTGATTAAATGTGTCTTACTGAATGCATGGGTTAGTGACTAAACTGTGTGAATGTCTGTATCAGTCTCTCAGTTGGTGTGTAATCGGCTGCATGGGTTGGTGAGTAGCTACACGAGTGTCTATATGGGTTATTGATTGATTGTCTGAGTATCTGTATGGGTGCCTGAGTGTCTGTGTGGGTGGGTGAGGTGTATGTGACTTTGTGCATAGATGTGTGAGTGGGTGATTCACTGGGTGTATGGGTTCAAGAGTGCATCTGTGAAGGGCTGTATGGGTGAGTGAGTGTGTGTGTGGGTATGTTGGTGAGTGTTTAGATGTCTCAGTGGTACATATGTGAGTAACTACATATGTGAAAGCCTATATATGTGAGTGTTGGACTATATAAATGACTATATGTGAGAGTGAGTGATTGTGAGAGTGGCTGTATGGATGAGTGTGAGCTTGTGTCAGTGATTGTATAAGAGAGTGAGTATGTGTTAGTATCTGTATGAATAAGTGAGGTGGTGTGTGAATACTTGTGTATGTGAGTAAATGGGAGTGTGATTGATTCTTTGCATGACTGACTATGTGTGTGAGTAACTCTATGGGTGAGTAGCGGTGTCTGAGTGTCTGTATAGGTGTATGAGTGCATATGATAGTGCTGTATTGAAGAGTGACTGTATGGGTGAATGAGTAGTTGTGTGTGTAGACCTAGGAATCAGTGAGTGGGTATGTAGTAACTGGTATTGGTGTGTCTTTGGTTTCGAAAATGGTAGTCTGTATTTTAGAGTTGGTGTATCAAAGTTTATATTAGGGTGTGAGGAGGTGCATCAGATTATCACGTGGATGATGTCATCAGTGATGTCATTTGAGATGTCATGAGTGATGTCATCAGTGATGTCACTGACCTTGTCATGAGTGATGTAATATGTGACGTCATCAGCAGTGCATTGCGGGGGCGCGAGTTATAGTTACCTCAACTACTATAACGGCCGAATTTCTCTGGTTTTCTATGACTGAAATGTCCAACTAACTATAACGTCCCTGAAACCTGTGGTTTTTTCAGTGAATTTCAAAGGTTTTTTAAATGCTAATTTCTAACTATAATGTCCCTGAAACCTATGGTTTTTTCAGTAAATTGCAACAGTTTTTTAAATTCTAATTTCTAACTATGCCTACAGAGGTAGGACATGTGCAGAAAGAGGAAGAAAGGCGCAGAAAGAAGCAAGAGAAATGCAGAAAGAGGCAACAGAAGTCAAGAAAGAGGAAGAAAGGTGCACAAAGAAGCAAGAGAAATGCAGAAAGAGGCAACAGAAATCCAGAAAGAAAAAGAAAAGTGCAGAAAGAAGCAAGAGATATGCAGAAAGAACCAACAGAGGTGCAGAAAGAGGCCTTGTTGCAAAGTCATCCTGTGCCCCCAACTTTTTGCTGACTGGTACTGATGGTAACTGACTCTGACTAACCAGACCCGGAGCCAGTGCTATGCTATAAGACACTTAGAATACAGTAAAAACACCTACATACACTAGGGTACCCTATGGGTTGGGGTACCCTATGAATGGCATGACCTCCCCTGTAAGGCCCTAGTACTTAATAGGGCAGGGGGATTAAAACTACCTCTAAGTCAGAGGTGCAGAAAGAAGCAAGAGCAGTGCAGAAAGAACCAACAGAGGTGCAGAAAGAGGTAAGAGGGGTACAGAAAGAGGCAAGAAAAGTGCAGAAAGAAGCAAAAGAGGTGCAGAAAGAGGCAAGAGAACTGCAGAAAAAGGCAAGAGAGGTGCAGGAAGAGGCAGGAGAGTTGCACAAAGAGACAAAAGGGGTACAGAAAGAGGCAAGAGGGGTGCAGAAAGAAGCAAGAGAGGTGCAGAAAGAAGCAACAGAGGTGCTTAAAGAGGCAAGAGGGGTACAGAAAGAGGCAAGAGAAGTGCAGAAAGAGGCAACAGGGGTGCAGAAAGAAACAGCAGGGGTGCAGAAAGAAGCAGGAGAGGTGCAGAAAGAGGCAATAGAAGTGAGGAAAAAGGCAAGTGAGGTGCAGAAGGAGGCAAAGGAACTGCAGAAAGAGGCAAGAGAGTTGCAGAAACAGGCAATAGGGGTGTAGAAAGAGGGAACAGGTGTGCATACAGAGGCAAGAGAGGTGCAGAAAGAGGGAAGAGGGATACAGAAAGAGGCAAGAGGATGCATACATTTGCAAAAGAGGTGCAGAAAGAAGCAAGAGCAGTACAGACAGAACCAACAGAGGTGCAGAAAGAGGCAAGAGGGTGTAGAAAAAGGTAGGAGAGGTGCTCAAAGAGGCAAGATGGGTACAGAAAGACGCAAGAGGGGTGCAGAAAGAAGGAAGAGAAGTGCAGAAAGAAGCAGCAGAGGTGCTGAAAGAGACAAGAAGGGTGCAGAAAGAGGCTAGAGAAGTACAGAAAGAGGCAAGAGAGATGCAGAAAGAAGCAAGTAAGGTGCAGAAAGAGGCAAGAGAGGTGCAGAAAGAAGAGAGTGAGGTTCAGAAAGAGGCAAGAGAAGAGCAGAAAGTGGCAAGTGAGGTGCAGAAAGGGGCAAGAGAGGTATAGAAAGAGGCAAGATAAGTGTAGAAAGAGGCAAGAGAAGTGCAGAAAGAGGCAAGAGAAGTGCAGAAGGAGGCAAGAGAGGTACAGAAAGAGGCTCGAGAAGTGCAGAAAGAGGCAAGAGAAGTGCAGAAAGAGGCAAGAGAGGTGCAGAAGGAAGAGAGTGAGGTGCAGAAAGAGGCAAGTGAGGTGCAGAAAGAGGCAAAAGAGGTACAGAAAGAGGCAAGGGAACTGCAGAAACAGGCATGATAAATGCTCAAAGAGGCAAGAGAGGAGCAGAAAGAGGCAAGACAGGTATAGAAAGAAGCAAGAGAAGTGCAGAAAGAGGCAAGTGAGGTGCAGAAAGAGGCAAGTGAGATGCAGAAAGAGGCAAGAGAGGTGCAGAAAGAGGAGAGAGAGGTGCAGAAAGAGGCAAGATATCTGCAGAAAAAAGCAACAGAGGTGCTGAAAGAGGCAAGTGAGGTGCAGAAAGAGGCAAGTGAGATGCAGAAAGAGGCAAGAGAAGTGTAGAAAGAGGCAAGTGAAGTGCAGAAAGAAGACAGTGAGGTGCAACAAGAGGAAGAAAGGTGCAGAAAGAAGCAAGAGAAGTGCAGAAAGAGGCAAGAGAGGCACAGAAAGAAGAGAGGTTTGTGCACCATTATTAGCAGTTTAACACCCACATTATGCAATAAGTAACACATGACCATTCCAGCTTTGCAAAGGGCCTTCCACCACGCAATAACACGTGACGCTACATTTTTGGGAACATTTGAGCTGTTTGAGCTAGAAACAAGGTTTTTTTGTTCAAATCTGCAGATTAGGCAGCAGATGATGGAATATTTGGCAAATGTGGAAAATGTTTAATTATGTGAAAATTGGTGCAGCCGAACAGTCACATAATTCCAGTGACCCTGCTCATACCTCCGACTAGGTCCAGAAGTGCTCCTCAGTGGTTCCTTCTTTTTTTGTGTCTCATTGAGTTTATAGTTTAGCTTCTATGGAAACGAGGAAGACTAAACCTGAGGTTACCACTCCACAACACAGACTACAATACCACATAATTACTCTCCAAAACACATAATCCCACTCCACATAATTCCTATACACTAAATACCACATACTTTCTATTCACATAATTTCACTGCACAACATACCACATAATTCCACTACACACAACGTACATCCACTTCACTCCCAAAAACATTAGTAAAAAACTTTTACATTTAAAACGCCAATAGCTCTAACTCTCGCAAATGTGAAACCTATTACATTGCAAATGCTTCTTTAACTAGTAGTCGCGTTTGTAGAGTGGTGGAGAAAGGGTGCTGGGCCTCCGACCAGCGCTCAGGAATTCCACTGCGTAGGACTTACAGGAGGTACCAGGAGGGCTTCTTGGCCCCCAAAGTCCCTCAGGAGTAAAGTGGACTTCATCCCCCATCCCGTAGTCTGCCAGGAGGCGCGTTTGCAGAGTGATGGAGAAAGAGGGCGTGGCCTCCGAAGACCTCTTAGCAATCCCACTGTGTGGGACTTACTGGAGGTAACAAGAGGGGTAGTTGGCCCCAAGGACATCCTATTACCTCCAGTAAGTCCCACACAGCAGGTTTGCTATGTTCTCATAGCAGGCCACGCCCCCTTTGCCCACCACTCTGCAAACGCGCTCCCTGGTGTGCTCTTGGATGGGCATTGAAGTCACCTTCGCTGCTGGGGGTCCTTTGGGGCCAACTAGCCTGCCTCTTACCTCCAGTAAACCCCACACATTGGGATTGCTGAGAGGTGGACACAGGCCACGCCCCCTTTCTCCACCACTCTGCAAACGTGCCTCCTGGCGTGCTCTTTGGTGGGGGAGGAAGTCCCCTTGCCTCCTGAGGGTCCCTGGGGGCCAAGTAGCCCACCAAGTACATCCAGTAAGCCCCACACAGCTGGATTGCTGAGAGTGGTCCGAGGCCACGCCCCCTTTTTACACCACTCTGCAAACGCGCTGCCTGGTGCACTGCTGCTCGAGGGATGAAGTCCACGTGTGTCCTGAGGTCCTCAGGACACAAGAGGACCTCATCGCCCCACCAGCATTGCGTCAAGAGGCACGTTTGCAGAGTGGTGTAAAAAGAGACGTGGCCTTGTACCACCTCTCAGCAATCCCACTGTGTGGGGCTCACTGGAGGTACCTGGTGGGCTAGTTGGCCCCCAGGGACCCTCAGGAATTAAGGGGACTTCATCCCCCAACTTAGAATGCGCCAGGGGGCGCGTTTGCAGAGTGGTGCAGGGAGGGGGTGGGGCCTCCGGCGATATGCCGGCTTTCCTTTTTTTAAAATATTTTCAGAAGGGGGGCTGTGTGGCACCCCTTTTTTTAGTATTTTTTGGGCCCTGGGGACCCCATCCCCAGGGCCATTTTTTATTTTTATTTTGAAGGGAGTCCACGTGGCCCCCCCTCCTGAGGCCTATAATGGCCCGGGGACCCCAACCCCCGGGGCATTGCCTCATTTTTTTTTTTTTTTAAATAAAATAGCACGGGAGGGGGGCTGCGTGGCCCCCCTTCCCTTGGCCACTTCTGGCCCTGGGGACCCCATCCCCCGGGGCCTGGCCAGCCTGGTTTTTTTTTTTGAGGAGGGGGGCCTCCCTCCTAAGGCCAATTATGGCCCCGGGGACCCCATCTCCCGGGGCCGGCCTTCCGTTTCTTTTTTTAAATAATTAGTTTAAAGGGAGGGGGCCGAGTGGCCCACCTCCCAGGCCACTTCTGGCCCCGGGGACCCCATCCCCTGGGGCCGGCCCTCAATGTTGGGGACAGTGGGGGGAGCCCCAATGCCCCCACGGTTCCAGCCGTCTCCCCACCTCCTGCGGGAGCCGGCATGGCTTTTGGGCAAGGTGAGCTGCTAACATGCAGCTCCCGTTGCCCAAAAGCAATTCTAGTTTGCTTCTTGGAAGCAAGAGCAGTGTTTGCAATGACAGGGCGGGAGCCGCACGGCTCCCGCACTGTCATTGCAAATGGCAATGTCCCGGGAGTGGGCACCCCGTTGACATCGAGGGCTCCAGGAGGGGGGCCGCGTGGCACCCCTCCCAACGAGTACAAAGCCCCAGGTAGGTGGTGGTCTCCGTGGCTTGGGGGGCCCGCGAGGAACCCCCTCATTAAGGAAGAAATCCCCGGGGAGGTGGTGGTCCCCGGGGCTTGGGGGGCCCGCGAGCCCCTCATTAATTAAAAAGCCCCGGGGAGGTGGTGGTCTCCGGGGCTTGGGGGGCCCGCGAGGCCCCCCCAGCTCAAATATATTAAAGCACTGGGGAGGTGGCGGTCCCCGGGGCAGCGTGGGGGGGTTGGAGCCCCCTACGCATTTTTTTATTCAAGCCCCGGGGAGGTGGCAGTCCCTGGGGGCTGCAGGGGACCCTGCGGGCCCCCGCTACATAATCGTATATTGCCCCCGGAACCTGGCCCACCCGGGGGCTTAAGGATAATGAAGCGCAGAAGCCTGCGCTTTGTTTTTTTTTAATTTTCTGTGCCGGATTCTCGCACACAGCGCGAATTCGGATGATTTCTTTTTAAAAAAAATGTTTTTTTTGGGACTGGGAGTCCCTGAGCAGCCCTAGGGGATCAGGATGTTTTTACCCTGACCCCTTTTCTTGTTTTTTAATGTTTTTCTCCTTTTTTCTTGTGACTCGGGACCGAGTCACAAGATGGCTGCCAACACATTCTGGTTTGGAGTGTTGGCAGCCAATCAGAATGAAGCTCGTGCTCAGGAGGATTCGCGGCTCCTCCTCGGTGCTCAGATATCGATATTTTTAATTTTTTTAATTTTTCAGGAACTACTGAACGGATTTACAACATTTAAAAAAAGGGCGCTTTCTGAACCAAGAGCTACCTTTTTGCCAAATATGGTGTAATACCGTTCAGCAATTCGGCCTGTAGCCTGGTCCAAAAATTCCTATGCTAATTAACATGGGGATAAAGTATTTTGGGATCCCCCTTTTTTCTCGGCCCCCGCTCAACGAATCACCCCGAAACTTTCAAGACAGGAGCTGACCTGAGCGAACCATTAGTTATGAAAATTTCGCAATGATTCGTCAAATGGCGCCAAAGATATTGGCAAAAAAAAAAACACTTTTTGAATAGAAACGAGGTCTAAACTATAACTACCTACTGGCGACCGCCAGTAGGTAATATATATATATATATATATATTTAGTTGCATATATATATAAGTAAAAATATTAAACTCATATTTTCAATTTATATTTTAATGTAAAAGATTATTTTAAATTTAATAATTTCATAAGTAAACATATTATCTACTGGCGGTCGCCAGTAGATAGTTATAGTTAGGACCTAGTTTCCATAGAAAAAGCATTTATTCTTTTCCCAATAACTTTAGCGTCAGTTGACGAATCTTCGCGAAATTTTCAAAACTTGTGGCCCGCTCCGTCAGCTCCTATCCTGAAAGTTTCGGGGTGATTCGCCAAGCGGGGGCCGAGAAAAAAGGGGGGTCCCAAAACATGTTTTCTCCATGTTATTTTCAGTAGGAAACTTTAGACACGGCTACAGCCCGAACTGGTGAACGGAATTACACCAAATTTGGCAAAAAGGTAGCCCTTGGTTCAGAAAGAGCCCTTTTTGTTAAATGGTGTAAATCCGTTCAGTAGTTCCTGATAAATTGAAAAAAAAAGGTCGGAAAATGAATTTCCCATAGCAAACTTTAGACACGGTTACAGCTCGAACTGCTGAACGGAATTACACCAAATTTGGCAAAAAGGTAGCCCTTGGTTCAGAAAGAGCCCTCTTTTTAAATGGTGTAAATCCGTTCAGTAGTTGCTGAGAAAATCAAAATATAAAAGTTTTGATATTTAGAGGCGCGGTGGATCCGTGGACCCTCCCGACCACGAGCTTTACTCTAATTGGCTGTCAAGGGAGGGGGGGGCCCGATGTTACATGTGTGCAAACATGCCCTGTGGTGCGTTTCAAGTTGGGGAATTAATTCCCCTTCAATCCTGAGGGTCCCTGGGGGCCAACTAGCATACCAGGTACCTCCAGTAAGCACCACAGGGCTGCGTTGCAGAGAGGTGGTCCGAGGCCAGACCACGCCCCTTTTTATACCTCTCTGCAACGCAGCTCTGTGGCACTTACTGGAGGTACCTGGTGGGCTAGTTGGACCCCAGGGACCTTCAGGATTCAAGGGGACTTAATCCCAGAACTTAAAACGAGCCACGTGGTGCGTTTGCACAGAGGTGAAGGCAGGGGGTGGGGCCTGATGTGACAAGTGTGCAAAAGCACTCCGTGGCGCGTTTTAAGTTGGGGGATTAAATCCCTTTGTATCCTGAGTGTCCCTGGGGGCAACTAGCCCACCAGGTACCTTCAGTAAGCACAACAGAGTTGCGTTGCAGAGAGGTGAAAAAAGGGGCGTGGCCTTGGACCACTTCTCTGCAACGCAGCTCTGTGGTGCTAACTGTATGTACCTGGTGGGCCAGTTGGGCCCCAGGGACCCTCAGGATTCAAGGGACTTAATCCCCAACTAAAACGCGCCACGGGCTACGTTGCACACTTGTCACATCAGGCCCACCCTCCCTTCACCACTGTGCAAGCGGGCCCTCTGGTGCATTGTAGGTTGGGGATTAAGTCCCCTTGAATCCTGAGGGTCCCTTGGGTCCAACTAGCACACCAGGTACCTCCAGTAAGCGCCACAGAGCTGCGCTGCAGAGAGGTGTAAAAGGGCGTGGCCTTGGACCACCTCTCTGCAACGCAGCTCTGTGGCGCTTACTGGAGGTACCTGGTGGGGTAGTTGGACCCAAGGGACCCTCAGGATTGAAGGGGAATTAATTCCCCAACTTAAAACCTGCCAGGGGGTGCGTTTGCAGAGTGGTGAAGGGAGGGGGCAGGACTGATGTGACATGTGTGTACTTATCCAATCACTCCACCAAAACCCAAGCACTTATAAATTCACCATGCACTCTCCTTGCAATACTCTAATCATCCAGTCAGTACCCATGCACTCATGCAATGACCCATGCACTAACACATGCACTGCTACAATACCCTGAGCACTACCCATGCAGTCCAGCCATCACCCTGTCAGTACCCATGCACTCCTTCAATCACCCAGCCAGCACCATGAACTTATCCAATCACTCCACCAAAACCCAAGCACTTATAAATTCACCATGCACTCTCCTTGCAGTACTCTAGTCTTCCAGTCAGTACCCATGTACTCATGGAATGACCCAGGCACTAACACATGCACTGCTACAATCCCCTTAGCACTTCCCATGCAGACCTCTAACCACCTACACACTACTGATTCACTCCTCCAATTACTCAGGTAGTACCCATGCACTCCAGAAATCCCTCTGTCACTACCCATGCACTCCTCCAATCACCCAGCCAGCACTATGTACTTATCCAATCACTCCGCCAAAACCCAAGCAGTTATAAAATCACCATGCACTGTCATTGCAGCACTCTAATCATCCAGTCACTACCCATGTACTTATGCAATGATCCAGTCACTATCACATGCACTGCTGCAATCCATCGAGGACTACCTATGCAGTTCAGTAATCTCCCTGGTACTACCTATGCAGTCCTCCAATCACCCAGCCAGTCCTATGTCCTTATCCAATCACTATGCCAAAACCCAAGCACTTATAAATTCACCATGCACTCTCCGTGCAGTACTCTAATCATCCAGTCACTACCCAATAAGTCATGCAATGATCCAGGCACTAACACATTGACTGCTACCCATGCAGTCCTCTAACCACCTACACACTTCTCATTCGCTCCTTCAATTCCCCTGGTAGTACCCATGCAGTCCAGCAATTACCCAGTCACTCCCTGTGCAGTCCTCCAGTCACACAATCACAGAAAAAGAGGTAAGAGGAAATAGTCCCAAATCGCCCTCCTACAACATCATAAATCACACAAAAAAGAAAAGGGACTGTAAAAAAGGCTCATGTGGTAAGTGAACTCAGGAGAGGTGTGAGAACGGGTACATACTGTAGAGAGGAGTGAAACAGGGCACACACTGTGTATCTAAAACTGCCCTCACACACAGCAAGCTGTGTCATGCTTCATCATAGGGCCTGCTAACACACCTCCGCGCTAGCCAACGCTGGAGGTGGAGCAATAGGGAGGGGGAAACAAACACCATATAAGAGAAAACAAAAATAGTGAGGGATCAAAGAAGTGAAAAAGAATTGCAGAAGTGAGTTGATAAAACTGGTAACAGTGTATCCCTGCTATACCTTTAATACTGGGTACACTGTCCAGATTTAGGAAATGGTCTAATCCAACCTGGTGGATGGTGGTAATGGCTACTCATTAATAGAGCTCTACCCCTCCACTCTGCTAGAATGTCGACATGTTTCAGCCGGCACGTGATAATACCCCGGCTTTCTTCAGGACTTCCACCTGATCAATCCCCAAGAAAAAACTACTATCCCTACCGCCTAATAATCCAGAGGTGAGAGAAAGAAAAGAAAGCACCAGATTCAGTGCCAAACTCTGGAATATGATATGGTAGAGCCCTTTGCTCTCCATAAGGAACCTGCAAGAAAAAATCGTAAAATCAAGTGAACGCAAGATACGTGAGGTGCATGGTGAAGTAGTGTAGTGCCCCGTTTAAAAAGTCGAAAACCCGAAATTGTGTGCCAAGACTCACTCTCAAGAATCACTATGTACCCATTCACAAATCCATAAGTAGTGTAAATCAACACACTGCCCAAAGTACATCTAAACCACTGTTGACATAAACTTTGTCAATTGCCTCGTATACTACTCCTAGAACATTAAGTGAGTCTGTCTAGGTATAATGGAGGTGCAGATAGCATGTACCACTATGGTGCTCTTCAAGTAAAGTCACTGTCTAAGCACATAGATACTTTAATTCATATGCTCATATGCACATTAAAACTTTAATCGGAGACAAACAATCACTCAACCCGCTCCAATAACATTCTCTTACCGAGTTTACCAAAGGGTCAAACTGGAACTGGCGGGGGGGTGCGGATAGCTCCCTGTAGTCACACACTATGGTACAACAGGGCGGATTGTAAGTAAAAAGAAGAAGTAGAAAAACTCACAACATAAAGTAAAAGGAATCACACACACAGTAAGTGATTAATTGCCAAAGACGGAAAACACGACATATAAACATGATTCAGTCGTTCCTTTTCCCGTCTTTTGTTATTGTCAAAGACACTCGCTCTCTCTATTCACAAGGACTAACAATATATCTGGCATTATTAATATGGAGAAGAGTAGCTCAGCAACGATAGGTAGGTCTGAGCCCACAATAGACATTCTTCATGCTCATCGTAAGACCAATAAAGCTACAAAAGTGAGCAGGGGAGTGAGTTATCAACAACCACAAGTCTCTCCCATAGTAGGATAAGTATGGTATAAACAGACATCAAGTAGTTGCAATAGGGCTCCGCCTAAGAACACTTACTTCGTCAAGGTGAGCCCATTAGCAAGACCGCCTCGCACTCCCGGCACCGCGAAGGTAATGAAATCCCGTTTCCCTACGCCTTATCAAGGAAAGGACCTGTGATGCCGTCCTACGCGCGTCACCACGTGGCGCGTCGTTACGTAGCATCCGTAATTCGTAATTCGGAAAACAACTAGACCATCCCTCAGCAGAATACCGGAAGTAGGGGATCATTATTAGGAGTCTGCACAGGAGTTTATCCTTCATTCATTCTCACTTATTCCCATATAGAATTCACGATGAATCTGCTAACACTGGGCAACACGTGAGAGACACAATACAAAATTTAATAATTTGTATGAAACACAAAACGCATACCCACAAAAAAAAAAGAAACTACTCAAAATAAATAAACAGACCACCCTAATGTAGGGGCAGAAAAAAAGAAAGAGAGGTCTCGTGATGTATCCTATGTGGGTAGTCCTTGCATCCCATGGGTCTCAGTGTACATCAAACAATACAATGGTTCCTTCTATAATGCAACACAGTGGGAATATGCTTGTTGCATAAGAGCCCCATGGTAAATCTTACTAATGAGGAAGAAATGAACAGCTACGCCCATTTAAAAATAAAAAATAAATAAAATAAATGTTTATTCCCACAGAGTTGACATAAGAGAGTAACAATGTATAGTCAGATAAAGAAGGAAATAGCGATATTTATTAGTTCAAGCTATTCCACGGGATTTCATCATTTAATCCCCGAATGTGACTCCGTAACCTAAACACCCATTTCTGTTCCCTAATAAAAAGGGCTCTTTCTGGCCTGTTGTGTGTCATATCAATGTGTGGTTTATCAATCACTGTCCAAAAGAAATCCTCAGCCGAGTGATTGCTCTCTTTGAAATGGGTAGTAAGTCGACTTATGGATCTCTGGCATCTAAAGGTGGACCTATGCTCCATAATCCTGACCTTAACCTTCCTGGTGGTCATGCCTATGTAGATAAGGTCACATGAGCATTTGATTAGATCCTCCAGTCACCCAGCCACTACCATGTACTAATCCAAACACTCCGCCAATACCCAAGCACTTATAAATTCACACAGGCACTCTCCTTGCAGTATTCTAATCTTTCAGTTAGTAGCTATGTACTCATGCAATGCTCCAGGCACTACCTGATCACTGGTACAATCCCATATGCCCTACCCATACAGTCATGTACCCAGTTACACACTTCTCATTTGCTCCTTCAATTCCCCAGGTAATACACATGCAGTCCCGCAATCACACTGTCACTCCCTGTGCACTCCACCAGTCACCCAGCCACTACCATGTACTAATCCATACACTCCTCCCATAGCCAAGCACTTATAAGTTCACCACGCACTCTCCTTGCAGTACTCTAATTATCCAGTCAGTACCCATGTACTCATGGAATGACCCAGTCACTAACACATGCACTGCTGCAATACCTTGAGGACTACCTATGCAGTCCAGCAATCTCCCTGGTACTATCTATGCAGTCCTTCAATCACCCAGCCAATACTATGTGCTTATCCAATCACTCCGCCAAAACCCAAGCACTTATAAAATCACCATGCACTGTCCTTGTAGCACTCTAATCATCCAGTCACTACCCATGTACTCATGCAATGACCCTGGCACTAATTCATGGCAAATACAGAGGAGGTCATGCTAATCACAGGGGTACTCAAACGCATAGTGTTCCCTAGTTAAATGGTTAAATGCTAATTTCTAACTATAACATGCCTGAAACCTATGGTTTTTTAAGTGAATTTCAAAGGTTTTTTAAATGCTAGTTTCTAACTATGCCTACAGAGGTAGGACATGTGAAGAAAGAAGAAGAAAAGCGCAGAAAGAAGGAAGACAAATGCAGAAAGAGGCAACAGAAGTCCAGAAAGACGAAGAAAAGTGCAAGAAGAAGGAAGAGATGTGCAGAAAGAACCAACAGAGGAGTAGAAAGTACTCCTGTGCCCCCAACTTTTTGCTGATGGGTACTGGTGGTAACTGACTCTGTCTCTGATGGTAAAAGACACTTAGAATACAGTGAAAACACCTACATACACTAGGGAACACTATGCGTTGGGGTACCCCTGTGATTAGCATGACCTCCTCTGTATTTGCCATGAGTTAGTGCCTGGGTCATTGGATGAGTACATGGGTACTGACTGGATGATTAGAGTACTGCAAGGAGAGTGGATGGTGAATTTATAAGTGCTTGTGTTTTGGCGGTGTGATTGGATAAGTACATGGTGCTCGCTGGTTGATTGGAGGAGTGCATGGGTAGTGACAGGGCGATGGCTGGACTGCATCAGTAGTGATCAGGGTAAGTTGGAGGATTAATTCCCCTTGAATCCTGAGGGTCCCTATTTGATAAAAGCCCTGGCGGTGGCAGTCCCCAGGGCTTAGGGGCCTTGGAGGCCCCCAAACATTAAAAACAAGCCCCGGGAGGTGGTGGTCCCCGGGGCTGCGGAGGCCCGCGGGTCCTGCATATATTTGTTGGCAATGCCCCGGGACCTGGCCCACCCGGGGTCTCAATTAAATAAAGCGCGGTATCCCGCGCTTCATTTTTTTTTACATTTCGGCAGGATTCGCGACTTCAGCGCGAATTTCGCCAATTTCTTTAAAGAAAATGCTTTTTTTGGCCCTGGGGGTCCTTGTAGGACCCCCTGAGCAGGCCTAGGGGGTCAGGGTGTTTCTACCCTGCCCCCTTTTCTTCTTTTTTACCTTTGTTTCGGATGGCTGCCAACACTTCCCGGTTTGGAGTGTTGGCAGCCAATTAAAATGAAGCTCGTGGTCAGGAGGGTTCGCGGATCCACCGCGCCTCTAGATATCGATATTTGTTTTTTACAATTTCTCAGCAACTACCTAACGGATTTACACCATTTTTTAAAAGGTCGCTTTCTGAGCCAAGCAGTTCTCAAATAGCAACAAAGCACTTTTGAATTATTTGTTATCTCTATGTTTTTTTATCCAGTTCACCACTTGATTAAATGTTACGCTTAGGGAGAAAATGTGGTGTTACCAAGTTGGAGTTTCTGCTTCAGCTCAGTCATTCTGTGATTCTGGTCAAATCACTTAATCTCCCCATGCCTACAACCAAAATGAGTTTGTCCTTGTATGATGTAACCAATGCTCATGTAAAGCACTCCAATATCTGACCAGCCTGCACTATATAAAACTGCAAAAAAACAAAGGATAAAAAGTGTTTTCCACACTTCTGTCATTGGGCTATACGTGGGCTACATCTGGGTGATATTTGTGCTGCATTTGGGCTCATTTTTCTCTGGTGGCCATCTTGGGAGACTTCAATTACATTCATTAAACTTTATTCGATCTGATTTAGAAACATAGATCATAAAAGTGTACATAAAAACAGTAAATCCTCTTTCTTAATACAATACAGTGAGAATTAATTAAAACCAGTAGGTAAAACGGGTGTTACAAAGCCCGGTTCAGAGCAACTTCAGGTTAACAGAATAGTAAAGTTCAATGTTTCACAAGATCAATCTCATGTACTTCGTGCAAAATACGCAATAAGGGGTCCAAGTAAGATGCAACGCTCCAATACCTGACCAGTCTGCACTATATAAAACTGCAAAAAAACTAAAAATAAAAGTGTTTTCCACACTTCTGTCATTGGGCTATATGTGGGCTACATGTGGGTGATATTTGTGCTACATTTGGGCTCTTTTTTCTCTGGTGGCCATCTTGGGATACTTATTTGTTATGAAGTTTCCTAATTTCCTCATTTACTGCAGTCTCCTCAGTAGGAAATGCTTTCAGTTTTTACTTTGATTCCATCAAGAAGGCATTCAGATGTGTCACACATTTGCCATAAATTCAGAATGTTAGCACTCTAGTTGCTCATTAGATCACTGTAGTAAAGCTACTGCTCACCAGGGAGTTAACTGGAAGTCTACTGCTGGTATTGAAAGTGATTGTTTCAGTCTGCATGTCAGAATTTTCTAATGAAATAGAAGAGGATTTGAGATCTCACTTAAAACATGCCCTAACGTTTCTTTCTGCAGAACTAACCATAATTTCTATGGCAAAATGAACCCCCTCATTTTTTTCCTTTTTAAATTAAATGTTTTAAGTGTTACCGGTTTATTCCAATCAAGATGGCTTCAGGTGTGCCATAATTTTGTCATAAGTAAGACTGTTAGCGCTCTAGTTGTTCTTTAGAACACTCTGGGAAGCTGCAGTAGAACACAAAGGAATCAACTGGCAGGCTGCTCCTATTGAAATATAACAGGAAGATATTTGTAATCTCACTTAAAACATGTCCTAATTTTTCTTTCTACAGCACTAACCATAATTTCTATGACAAAATGAACCCCTCATTTTGTTCCTTTTTAAATTAAATGTTTTAAGTGTTACCAGTTTATTCCAATCAAGATGGCTTCAGGTGTGCCATACTTTTGTCATAGGTAAGGCTGTTAGCGCTCTAGTTGTTCTTTAGAACACTATGGGAAGCTGCAGTAGAACACAAAGGAATCAACTGGCAGGCTGCTCCTGTTGAAATATAACAGGAAGATATTTGAGATCTCACTTAAAACATGTCCTAATTTTTCTTTCTACAGCACTAACCATAATTTCTAAGACAAAATGAACCCCATCATTTTGTTCCTATTTAAATTAAATGTTTTAAGTGTTACCAGTTTATTCCAATCAAGATGGCTTCAGGTGTGCCATACTTTTGTCATAGGTAAGGTTGTTAGCGCTCTAGTTGTTCTTAAGAACACTCTGGGAAGCTGCAGTAGAACACAAAGGAATCAACTGACAGTCTCTGCCCTTGTTGGATTTACATGTTTTACTGAGAATGTCAGACTTCATTCTCACATGACTGAGAAAGATAATGTGAATTTACAGAAAATATGCTCTCATTTTAGCTTCTGGAGCACCTTCCAAACCTCTGTGGGACAAGCATGAGAAAATTGTTTTCTCTCAAACATGATTCATGAAATCCCAGCAGAAGGTTTTTCACAGGGTAAAATCACCCTAGAACTCACCACAATTCCTAAACTTAGTATGGTACCATCAACAAATGAATTCTAATGTAACTAAAGTCTGTTATCACCCTTTATAGTTCTCCTTTTGGTGACCCTCAAAATCTTCTATTCACTACAATGCATTTCATTGGGGTTCTATCATGTATATTGGTCCCAAGATGGCTGCCAACACTTCTTGGATGAAGTGCTGACAGCCAATCAGATCTCACGTTGACATGTGTGGTTAGGCTCCGCCCAGATATGTATAGTTCTTTTTCCTTTAATATTTAAAAAACTACTAAACGGATTTACACCATTTTTGAAAAGTTCGCTTTCTGAGCCAAGCAGTACCTTTATGCCAAATTTGGGGTAAATCCGTTCAGTAGTTTCCGCTGTAGCCTTTCACAAAGTTCCCTATGGGAAATTGATTTTTTGACTCTTATTTTTTGAATTTCTCAGCAACTACTGAACGGATTAACACCATTTAACAAAAAGGGCTCTTTCTGAACCAAGGGCTACCGTTTTGCAAAATTTGGTGTAATTCCGTTCAGCAGTTTGGGCTGTAGCATTGTCTAAAGTTTCCTATGGAAAATAACATGGAGAAAACACGTTTTGGGACCCCCTTTTTTCTCAGCCCCCGCTTGCCGAATCACCCCGAAACTTTCAAGATAGGAGCGGACCAGAGCGCCCCACGAGTTTTGAAAATTTCGCGAAGATTCGTCGACCGGCGCCAAAGTTATTGGGAATAGAATGTTGTGAATTTCCTATGGAAAATAGGTCCTAACTATAACTACCTACTGGCGACCGCCAGTAGGTTATATACACATATACATATATACATACATTCATATACCCAAGAACATTATACAATTTTAAAAACATAGCAATTTTATTACAATTAAAAAAGTAAACAACATTAAAAATTAACAATTTAGTAAAAATGAATTATCATTATTATTAAATATTAAAAATCTTTTCAATGATAAATATTATATCTTTACATACACAAAAACATAATAATTTCATTTTAAATAAAGTAAACTAAACTATAAGTTTCTATAAATAATACATATACTATTCCCACTACAATTTAAACACCAGTAGGAAAACATTTTCACTCAGGAGGGTAAGATTTACTACTTCCACTCTACACAGTGCAACAGTATCGAAAATGCTTAGTTGTGGAATGGTAAAATGTTCTATTCCCACTCCAGTCAGTGCAACAGTAGGGAAATTGTTGGACTCATGAGGGGTAAATCTAACTATTTGCACTTCACGCAGTGCAGCAGTAGGGAAAGTGTTGGATTGCAAAGGGGTAACATGTATTATTCCTACTCCAGCGTATGCAACAGTTGGGAAAGTGTTAGACTGTGGAGGGGTAAAATTTACTATTCCCACTCCAATCAGTGCAACAGTAGGGAAAGTGTTGGATCGCGGAGGGTTACAATTTGCTATTCCCACTCCAGGCAGTGCAACAGTAGGGAAAGTGTTGAATTCTGGAGGTTTAAAATGTACTATTCCCACTACAGTCAGTGCAACAGTAGGGAAAGTCGTGGATTGTGGAGGGGTAAAATCTACTATTTCCACTCCAGTCAATCCAACAGAAAAGAAATTGTTGTATTGCAAAGGGGTAAAATGTATCATTCCCACTCCAGTCTATGCAGCAATAGGGAAAGTGTTGCATTGTGGAGGGGAAAAATGTACTATTCCCACTCCAGTCAGTGCAACTGTAAGGAAAGTGTTGGATTGCGGAGCGGTAAAATATACTATTCCCACTCCAGTCAGTGCAACAGTAGATAAAGTGTTGGATTGCGAATGGGTCACATTTATTATTCCCACTCCAGTCTGTGCAACAGTAGGGAAAGTGTTGGATTGCGGATGGGTAAAATTTACTATTCCTGCTCCAGTCAGTGCAACAGTAGGGAAAGTGTTGGATTACGGAGGGGTAAAATTTACTATTCCCACTCCAGTCAGTGCAACAGTAGGGAAAGTATTGGATTGTAGAGGGGTACAATTTACTATTCCCACTCCGGTCAGCGCAATCCCTATACCCCTACAACCCGCACCTAAAACCTAATTAATATTAATTTAAAAATAAATATTAATCAATTAAAATTAATTTACTTCCTACCCTATACCCCTGCAAAACCACGCAACCTGTATCTGAAAATGAACTTTAAAAAATTATTTACACAATTAACATAAATATTTATAAATTATGACATTAATATTAATTCAAAATTAATTATTAATAAATTACAATTAATTTGCTTCCCACACTATACCCCTACAAAACCCACAACATGCACCTAAAATATTAACATAAAAAATTACACAATTAACATCATTAATTATCAATTAAATGATTAAAATAATTACCGATTAATTATTAATTAATTATAATTATTCTACTTCACACCCTATACCCCTACAAACCCCACAAACCGCACCTAACATTTAACGTAAAATGTTTACTACACAATTAACATAACTAATTAGCTATCCTATAATTAATATTAATTAAAATTTAATTATTAATTATCATTAAATTACTTCCCAACCTGTACCACTATAAATCACACAACCTGCTACGGTACTAAAAATAACAAAAATGTATAAACTAAATGTAATAACTACTAAAAATGTAATAACTATATTAAAAAACATCAACAATAATTATGCAAAGCATGTATTACATATACATTTAAAATATAAACTAAAATACATAACAATAATTAAAAAAACGATACTATAAACAACTATATTTTTGTAAATGATATTAATGATTTCAATATTTTCAAAATCAATATTGCTTACCTTAAAATCAATATTCTTGACAACTATATTTTTGCATACGATATTTCTATATCACGATATAATAGATGCGATATTTTGGTATGAAAATATTTTGGTTTTGATATTTTGTCTGAATACCATCTAATACTACATCTAATAATAACTTCACTTTAATCTTTTTTTTCAGAGATTTTTTTTAATCATATTCAACCAACTTCCCCACTGCACACTGCCTTAGGCCATGTGCATTGGAGAGTTTGCCAAGGAACCTGGCCTCTGGCTAAGCCCTGCCCCCAAAGCCTCATGAGAGGCTAACCTCCTACTCCACTCATCCATGGACTGTGTGCAGCGAGTGGTTGGCCGCAGGGCCTGCCCTCAACCTTCCTTGGGCAGTCAAGCCTTTGCACGTTCATCCCCCTACAGAGCCCCAAACCACATTTCATTTATAATATTATTTTCATTTTTGCTCAGGTACTGCGGTACACCCATGGTACCCACCATACAAGCTTCACCTCTACTGTACCATGGTACTGTGAAAGTGTCCCCTTGCACAGTAACGCTGCACCATGGGGGTGAAGCTTGAGAGGCGGCTCCCCCAAGAACACTTTGGTACTTCAAGGGAGGGCTGCCCTTTGGCTCATGGGAGTACCACAATAAATGCGGGATGAGAATTGCTTTTTTTAGCTTTTGGCCCTAGGAGGGGGCCCTCTGGGTTCCACCCTACAAGTGTAAAAAGTTCAGGGATAACAAATTCAGAACATGGGGACCAAGTCCCTGAGTCCTGTAATGGTGGCCTCAACATTTTTCTCTGGTTTGCGGGCAACCAATCAGAACACTCTGTACTGTGGGACTGTGACTGGTCCCATAGTACCAAAATGGCGAATGAGAGAAAGAGCTTCCTCGGACAATCAGGGATCCATATTTTTTTACTTTCAGCAGCGGCGGCCCCTTCATTAGGGCAGAGGAGCGTAGCCCCCTTTCTGCCAGCTCCGCAAAGGTGAAAAATAAAATGGCAATAAAGTAAATTTAATACTAGTTAAGTTTTTTTACCTTTCCCCAGCCGAGACGTTTTGGGGGCGGGGCCACTGCTGAATGACTGGCAGCAGGGGAGTGGTGCTCACTCTACCAATTTACACTGCGCATGTCACTTTGGCCTGCTATTCTTGCGACGGCCAGCCTGACATGCGCAGTGTAAACCTCTCCAACCAGCTGTCTAAGACAGCTAGGTGGAGAGCAGGCACAGGTCACCTGTGCCTGCTGGAGAGTCAAGGCAGCCTGCCCCAGCCAATCCTGGCGCTGCTGTCATGCTGCTAACATTATCAGCAGCATGACAGTAGCATCTGAATTGGTGTGGAGAATTGCTGCAGACGCTGAGGGACTGAAGCACGGGGAGCTGAGGACCAGAGGAGGCGAGCCAGCGCATGCAGTGGGTGAGTACATTTTAATTCTTTTATTTGTAGCCCACCAACAAGAACTGTGACTCGCATTGTCTTCAGCCTCAACCCCAGAGCTCTCAGTCATGGCTCGTTATAAACACTGTTTATAACGAGCCATGACTGACAGCTAAGGCGTTACCCTTAATGCATTGATGGTGATAGCTCCCAGTCTAGCCACTCGCTCTGTGCAGCAATAGATTATAGGCAGATATGAAGCAGCAGCTTTTGTACGTCATTCAGAGCTGCTGAAGACAGGAAAACCCTTTCAGTGACAATCAGCTAAGCTTGCATTCTCCAACTTATTCTTTTCGATTTCACGTGGGAGAGCTTAATTTTAGCTCAAATGCAACCCCTCCTAGGGCCAGTGGCGGCGGGTACCTAAATATTTGGTTGCCCCACCAAATATTTAGGGTTCCAACCACCACTGACTTTCAGTGCTGCTGGGTTTCTGTGGAACCAACTGTCCAGATATGCCTAACTTTTTAATCACTTCATGACCAACCGAGCACCGCTTTAAATTAAAATTTCTCAAAAACAGATTTGCACCAAGTAACGAAAACTGTGGTTTCTGAGGACAGTTCTAACTTTCTGCCAAATTAAGGGGAATTCTGTTCTAACTTTCTGCCAAATTAAGTGTCATTCTGTTCAATAATTTTTTCTGTACTGGAGAGTAAAATTCCCATAGGAATTAACAGGACAAATCAATGTTATGGGACTGCTCCCTTTTTCTTGCACCGCCACTCCTAAACCAACCAATACCCCCCAGCCCCACTGCTTGACAGATCTCCCTAAAACTGTCCAGCACTTCTTTTTGGAATGTTTCGTGCAGATTCGTCAAATGGCACCAATGTTATTAGCAAAACATAAAACGCTCTTCCTATAGAAACTCTGACCTAACTATAACTTCTCAGAGGCAATTGCCACTGTGAAATATATACATTTGTTCCAAAGACAACACCCCATCACCTGTGTGGTTAAAGACCACTACTGCTCTTAAAAAATGAATATTGTCAAAAGATAACCTCAAGGAACTTAGTGGTAAAATTAATATGAATCTTTTGTGAAGAGTGCCAGTTTCTCTCTCCATTTTGTTTTCTTTCAAGTACATTCTTCTTTTCTTCACTTCGTGTTCCAGTGCGCCTAGTGTCAGACTGAGGGCTGGAAGCAGGTCAGGAAATGTTTTAAAATCACTTCCATGCTGCGTTGGGAGGGAAGACTGGCCCGGAAGCATTTGGAAAAGGTCTCCCTCCAAGGAATATTAACAAAGAATCCAAATGGTGCTTTTTATGGCATATTTGTAGAGAGAACCTGCTAAAAATCTGTATGTTTTACAAGCGGTTATGAATTAAAATCCATGAACAATTCAAAAAATTCAGGGTACTGTAAAGCATTATTTCTCAGCAGCAATAAGTAATTTATTTGCTGAGAAGAAAATTGTGTGCCCAACCTTAAAACTGAATGTATAGCGGGCAAAAATTTGTGCGAAAGATGAAGCAGTTCCTATCTCGTAAAATTCCCCACACTGAAAGAATGCCAGACATAAAATCGTATGCCAGTAGAAACAAAAACAGTTTAAGGTCCTGTGCCAGGAGAGATAAAGGCTAACACCGTTTCTGTCCCAGCTAATAATACATCAACATTCCTGTGCCAGAAAATAAAATATAGATATGGTGTATATGCCTGGGGGTTTCATTATGTGTCAAGGTACTTCCAAGTTATGTATATTTCTGTTCTCCTCAAATATGTCCAGGGCCGGACTGGCAGTAGCGGGCACCGAGCGTTTCGTGCTTCAGTTGAAATTAGGGGCTGCTCACTCATTCAAGGAAAATAATTATGTGAACCTTAATGTACCAGTCTTTTGGGAGTGTTGCTCAGAAATGACAACATTTTGCTCAACATGTCACCCTCTCAAGGATGGTGTCCCTATAGGCAAAGAATGCCCAGAATGTCAATCCTGCTGTTCAAATGTGCCTGGAGTGTTTTATGTCACAGTATTGCAGAACAAAATACTGGCTGATATTGGTGAAGGTGATGATGAAAAAGAATTATAAAGCACACTGTCGCCCAAAGGGTATCCTGGCGCCCCTATCATGGCCTAACTTTTATTTATTAAATATTGCTCCATTGGGTATAGATTTTGGATTATTAACTCTAATGGGTAACTACTTTTGTAAAAGAAACTTAAAACGCTATCTTTTTGTCAGGGGATGTTTAGGCTACGATATTCTGGTACCATGCCTCCTATAGTTCCCATTGGAGCTGCACTGATGTACATGGGGCTGCTCAATGTGCCTACTTAATGTACGAGTGATGCTGTTCATTGGGCAACTTCTTTTCCCAGTATGCTGGTCAAAGTGCTAGTGTTGCTGCACAAGATTCATTGGGTGCCTAACTGGGTTCTAAAGTAAATGATCGTTATTGATTACCCATAGGATGTTGATTTTACATGGTTGTAGTTAAAAGAACTAAGGGCCTGATTATGAGTTTGGCAGTGTGGAAGTGGGCCGTCATGCCACTGCCCCACTCCCACACCACCAAACAGGGCCTCTGGCTGCCTGCCAGATTACGAGTTTCCTCGTGGTCTGGCAGGAGGTCCGTTGGCATTCCCACGGCAGTGGGAGCGCCAAAGCTTGTTCCTGCACAGACCAAAATGCACAATGTTGTGCATTTCATTCTGTGCAGGAACTGGGGTCACACACATACAGGGAGCACAACATGTGCCCCCCTGAAAAGAAACACAGGACCCCAGATTTACCTCACCAACACCTTTTCCATGGCGGGCTCACTGCTTTGGTTAGGGTCGCAATAAGGAAACATGTAATATGCTTGCCGGTGCCGCACCACCAAGCATTGAGCCGCCTCACACCGCTGGGCCACTGCCAGGGATCACAGATCCCTAGCAGTTGCGGTGGTCCCGAAACGGTCTGACCACCATACTAGTAATACGGTAGTCAGACCACTGGTGCGTCGGTCCCCGACCACCACTGCACTTCCACTACAGGTTCCACTACAGATTCTGTAGTCCGATGGACCGCCAAACTCGTAATCAGGCCCTAAATGTCAGGTTAGATACTGAAAAAAAGATGACTTCCACATTACTCTGTTTATTAGGTGCCATTGCAGTTTCCAAAATGCGTCAGTATTCTATGTACCATTGCACAACAGTTTCTGCAGTTCTCAAGTATGTAAAGCACCATTGGCATGCAGGTTCCACACTACCATAGTATGCAAATCCCCAGTACTAGGCCAGTTGCTTCCTCTGCCCAGTACATAAAACAGTATTGTCATACCAGTTTTCCCATTGACTTGGTATTCAAAATACCCATTGTTAGGAAAGCTTCCCCAAATCCCCAGTGTGTACCTAAGTATAGATGTGACATTGTCATGTTTATTTTTAAGGTGTACGGATTTTTAATGCCTCTCTCCCATTCCCAGAGCACATCACTTTAAGAAGGTTTACAAACCTTGCACAGTGTTTTAACATTTTGGGCCTTATTATCTTGTGCACAGTTGGCAACTGATGAAAAAGGGAGCTGTGCAGCAATTTCCCCTACGATTTGTGCTGCCTACACAGAACAGTGGTTGCCAGTCTGTGTCTGAGCTGTACTCTCTGCCGTGCATACCCTAGTTCACAGAGATAGCAAATTACTACATGCACTGCAGGCAGCTTGATTTAATTACATTTCTTAAGCAAAATGTCCATTATCTTGTGCTATCTTGTTACTCGTTTTTTGCACTTTGAATTTATTGCCGCTCCTTGTTTCACATTCATTTGGGTTCCCCTACTTTGCGCAAATTCTATTTCCTCACGTCCCTTACTCCTCCATATTTTTTGGTCCTTATTGGGGCTACTGTCAGGGGACTGGAAGTCTGGGCTATATCAATCAGGGGTTAATGAAGCGCAGCTACTCATCCGGAAGGGGTCTCAAGGTGCTGGGGGGGCGCAAAACGGGGCCATGTAGACGTTGAACAGGGTCGGGCTGATGGAGGAGGCTTGGGGGACTCCACAGATGGTTGGTGTGGGTTCCGAGAGAAAAGGAGGGAGTCTGACTTATTGCGTTCTGCCAGAGAGGAAAGAGCGGATCCTGTCAAGGGGCTTGTTCTGGATTTCGGCATCATGGAGTATGCAGGCTAGGGTGCGATGAGAGACTGTATCGAAGGCCGCGCAGAGGCCTAGGAGGATAAGGTCCACATTCTTTCCTTTGTCGAGGAGGTAGCAGATGTCGTCTGTCACAGCGAGAAGGGCGGTTTCGGTGCTATGGTTCTTCTTGAAGCCTGATTGGGAGGGGTCGAGGATGTTGTTTTCTTCTATGAAGGTGGTGAGTTGACTGTTGACGGCTTTTTCCAAAACTATCGCCAGGTACCTGGAGTAAGGAGATCCGTTTGACGTTTTTGAGGTTGGTGGGGTCAGCGGAGGGTTTTGTTAGGAGAGGGTTGATTTTGGCATGTTTCCAGTCATCGGGGAAGGAGCCGGTCTCAAAGGAGCAGTTGATGATTTGTTGAAGCCTGTGGGCATTGATGTCTGTGGCTCTGTGGTAGATGTGGTGGGGGCAGGGGT
Source organism: Calotriton arnoldi (assembly GCA_963921515.1). NCBI lineage: Eukaryota > Metazoa > Chordata > Amphibia > Caudata > Salamandridae > Calotriton > Calotriton arnoldi. The sequence continues at coordinate 1,144,518 of CAWUFW010003758.1, forward strand.
CCGTGGGGGCCCCAGAATGGGTGGTCTTCATAATCTTTAGGGTGTCTTCGATGCTGAGGGCGGTCCAGCTGTCCAGTGTCGGCTGCATGAGGCTAGGAACGGTGGGGGAGGGTTCCTCGTGGAGGTTGTTGTCGTTGAAGTTGTCATAAATGGTCTTGATTTTGTGGTGGAAGAAGGTGCTGAGTCTGCCCCAGAGGTCCTGGGAGGGTGGGATGTCGGTAGTCTCACTGTTGGGTTGGGCGAACTCTTTGATGATGCCAAAGAGTTCTTTGCTGTTGTGTGCGTGGTTGGAGATTCTGTCCTGGAGTGATTTCTTCCTTGAGTGTCTGATGAGTTTGTGGTGGGCGTTGGTGGCTGTTTTGAAGTTGTCGAGGTTGGCTGTGTATTTGGAGTTCCTCCATAGCTTTTCGAGGCATCTGCAGGTGCGTCTAGATTCCCGGAGTTCGGTGGAGAACCAGCTAACTTTCTTGGCGTGAGGGTTGGAGGCTTTCTTGAGGGGGGCGATGGTGTTGGCGCAGTTGGTGATCCAATTGTGTAGGGTGTGTGTGGCAGTGGTAGGGTCATCATCTGTGGCAGTGGGAGCGGAGTCACAGAGGGCGGCGGCGAGCTGGTTGTTGGAGATCCTGGTCCAGTTTCTGTGTTGGAGCTGGTGTGGACGTCTGCGGGAGATGTTAGCCTTGAAGGTGAAGTGTACGCAGTGGTGGTCTGTCCATGGCCGTTCAGAGGTGTGGCTGAAGGTGATGGAGTTCCCTGCTGTGAAGATGGTGTTGAGGGTGTGTCCTGCTGAGTGCGTTGGTTCTGGTATGATCTGTTTGACTCCGATGCTGTAGAGGTTGTCCAGAAGGGAGGTGGAGTTGGGGTCTTGGCGATTGTCGAGGTGGAAGTTGAGGTCTCCAAGCAATGTGTAGTTGGTGGAGGTGATGGCATGCGGGGTGATGATGTCGGTTATAGAGTCGGAGAAAGGTGCGCGGGGTCCGGGGGTCTGTAGATGAGGGTGCCTCGGAGGGTGGTGGATGGGTTGGTCTGGATCTTGAAGTGAAGGTGTTCCATCAGACGTGTGGGCCTGTCAGTGTAGGTGCTCAGGCGAAGGTTGGCCTTGTGGGCAATGGCGATGCCTCCCCCGGGGCGGTTGGGTTGGGTGGTCCTTCCGGGTTATTTTGTATCCTTCTGGGATGGCGATCACGAGGTCCTGAGGCGGCGTTCGTCTATAGCAGAACAAGACAGGCCCTTGAATCTAACTTGAGTGAAATTGGAGTTCTTTATTAATAAAAGTGGAAAGTGTTCGCAGTCCTTTCTATTTGTTGGAATTTATTATGAATATTTACTGGGCATTCCCTTTTCATTCTGATTTTAGATGTTCTAGGGACAATTCGCATTTAAAAGTACATAAAAGAGTACCAAAAAAGAGTATTACAGGAGTACTGCTTTAGTACTGCAAAATGAAATTATGAGTAGGCCCCTGTCTGTTCGCATCAAGTGATTCTGAGAGGCTCTGAGCCACGATATTCCATTGAATTTCTCTGTGATCAGACTAGTGGTTTTGGTGGCAGTATCTGCTTTGCTGGGCAGGAAGACCCTCTGCTTTTAATTGAAAAAGACTTTCTTATACAAAGAACCATGCCATAGACTCTATCACAACGCGTATTTGCTTCTCCATATACAACGTATTGATTCCAAATACACTCTTCTACGTTACTGGCTCTAAAACTCTGGAACACGTGTTCTCTTACTAAACATTCCTCTAGTATTCTTAAGTTGGTTAGGAAATGCTTTGTTCTGCATTTCTCTTTTTACTATATTTTACAATATTTTGAAATCGAACTATACAGATTGCAGCAAATCTGAATTCATTTGTAGGGTAGATATTTATTGTACCATTGGGCTAGCACGTGTTTTCTTTAATTGGGTGCAGTTTTGTAAATTTTGTGAAGTGGTTTGATAAACGTGCCACACAAAAGGAAAACATAAACGAGTTCCAGGAGGCCTTCCTTCGGAAGGTTGCAGCTGGGAGGTCGAGGGGTTGATCGGGAGTTCCAAGCATGTTTTGTTCTAATAGTGAGAAATTCGTAGTAATTGCTTGTGATTCTTTTTTTAAAAGGCGAGTTCTCGGTATTCACTTTTATATTCTTCACTACAGTGTCCAACAATCATTACTGACTTCCCTTTTAACATTTGTGTGGGGTTCGTGTGTGCATGCATTTATCTGGCTGACACAGGAGTCTTGGCATAGTCTGATCAGAATTACAGTGACAACCACGTACACAGGCATATTGGGACTAGGCCACGTTATAACGCATGCCATTACAACGCGGTCATTACAGCAACCGTGTTTTTACATCGCATAGCATTACAACGCAAGTCATTACAACGACTTGCTGTAGGGGGGCGCGGGATGTTGGAATAGTATAATTTACTATTCTAACTCCAGTCTGTGCAACAGTAGGGAAGGTGTTGGATTTAGAAATCCAACACCTTCTGCCCCCTACAGCGAGTTGTTGTAATGGCTTCCATGGTAATGGCATGCGATGTAACAACATGGTCGCTGTAATTACCGCGTTGTAATGGCATGCGTTGTTTTGCATGCAGGGTAAATGATGTTTCCCTATTCAAAGCATAGTAGGGAAAGCTTTTGGAGGATGTATAGAAGTTAGGTGGCATGAAACAAATAGATAAAAAATAGGAGAAACCATGATCCAGTCATGTTTTATCGAATAATATGAAGGGATTTTACTTACCCCAGTGCCCTGCCAAAGTTTCCACCATGCCCCAGCCACAGCTGCCACCAGACCTCAGCTGAAGCAACCACCACACACGCAGTCACAGTGGGAAAAAGGCTTTCCAGCCACTTCTCCTTGGTCGTCACCTGAGAAGAGGGACACCACTGGCCACAGACACAGCTGATATTCATCACCAACTTTCTTTACCACAGTCAAGCCTTTAGATGTGTGCTAAGAGTTTTTCAGGCACTTAGGGGCTTATTTATGAGCCCTTGCGTCACTTTTGCGCCGCCGGTGCGTCACTTTTTGTGACGCACCAGTGGCGTAAAAAATGCGCCTGGTTGCGTCATATTTACAAAGTGACGCATCTAGGTAGATGCATCACTTTGTAAACCCCTGCGCAACATTATACCTGCGCCAGGTATAATGTATGCAAGGGGGCGTTTTGACGCAACAAAGAGTCGTAGAAGTGACGCAGTGAAATCTATAAGATTTCACTGCGCCATTTCTTGGACGCTAATGCGTCAAAATCTTACGCCTGCCTCATGGCAAGCGTAAGACTGACGCAGAGCTCTAACAACATGGGACTTGCCCATGTGAAAGTACACATTGCTGGAGTTGCGTCACTTTTGTGACACACTCCAGCAATGCGCCACTTTTGCGCCTACAGATACGTCAGAAATACTGACGTATCTGTGACTCCTTGCGACATGATGCGTCATACTGTAAATATGACGCATTCAGCATGTTGCAAGGAAGGCGCAATGAAAAGTGGCGCATCGCTGTTTTCACGCAGCGATGCGTCACTTTTCATAAATGAGCCCCTTAGGGACTAAGGGTCTCTTAACATGTGACGTGGAGTGTTTTCAAGAAACACGTATCCTGTCCCAGGACGCGCCTGCTGACAGTAAGGCATGGAGCCTCCAAAAGATAACAACGATGAACTTTCAGCTGAATCTGTCCAGCATCTAGTCTCCTTCGCAGAGACCGTGAAGGACATCACAAATTGGCTGACCTCCATGGAAGCATGGTTTTAGTAGGCACCGACAAGATTAGGCTCACCATGGTCAGTCAGTCCATCAACCAGTCACTCAACTTTCTTACGGCATCATCAATACACACCATGAGCTTGGAGATGACCGCAGGACAGAGTTCGACACCATGGCTAGGATCCTTGATCAGCATCAATAAGCCATGGTGCAATCCAGAAGCCAGAATAGCAACACACCCTCGTCTGTCACTTATCCTCAAATCAACCCTCTCAGGTTTCATCATTTAGGCCAGCTAGAAGGCGTTCAGTGTGAGCAACCCACTTCTTAAGGCCAGACAAGCTTAATGTCAAGAAATAAGCTTCTGTGTATATAGTTAGAGGATAGGTTTAGAAGGCTGAGGGATGTGCTCGAGTGGGCCATTTGTTATCTTCTGGGATGGGATAGTTGGGGTTAGGGTGAGCTTTAATAGGGTTGTTTTTTAAACTTAAATAAATACTTTACTCGTGGTGTATTTTATCTTAATTACAAGATGTGCGATTGGGCATCAACAAGGTGAGGTTAACTTGTCATATTTTGTAATCATGTCCTCTCTGATGCAAGCCATATCAGCAGCCTTTCAATGTGGACATGTCCCCCTTCTCCTCATAATCACTATTATCTTGTCTTTCCTCCTCCTGTGGCTCCGGCACACGCTGCCACACTGCAGTGTCGAGCAGATACAGCAAATAACCACTATGCAACAAACCTTGCTTGACTTGTGCATCCAGGCTCCAGCAGTACAGTGCAGGGACCTGAACCGTCCCTTCAATCATCCAAACGCATGCTCATTTGTACTCATTTCTGCTGCATATCCTAACCAGTGTCCTGTTTCATTTTTGATCCAAACACATTGATGGTTTTTGTAGTGCTGTCATGAGCTGTGAATCAGGGGTTATTAGGAATCACCTATATGGGATGCGCCGCATGTCTGCGTTTGAAAAGGCTGCCACAAGGGAAGCATAACCGGGGCCTTTCTCCTTTAAGTACTATTAGGAATAGCGCTGGACAAAGGCAACTTCAGGACAGAGGAACTTGATCCCCCTTTCTTTTTTTTAGATCAAGCCTGAGCAGTGCATGCGCTGCTCTGTGAGGCATGCTGTATTGAGGTACGGCATAGAAGCTCCGCCCATTTTCCATCTTTTCAATTGGCTTCTGTTACTGTCTTTGCAAAATTGTTGCTTTTCATTTGTGAATAGGCTTAGTAGTCTCTCCTTGGTACTGCCTTGGCTGCATTTGTAACCTCCCATAACAACTGGACTTCTTACTTGTGTTGCTACACCGTCTGCTTTATAAGGCCGGCTGTTTTTAAATTATTATTATTTAAATGATAGCGCGGTCCACTTTAACTATAGAGGCCGCGCTTATTTAATTATTTACTTTACAGCGCAGGCTGCTTTCACTTTAGCGGCCACTCTTATTTAATTAACAGCGTTGGCCGCTTTCACTTTAGCGACCGCGCTACACAACCTTTTAAATAATTTTTTTTTTTCTCTTTGTGTGAAAGTGCACCATACGTGCTTTCACTTTAATGTTGGCTGCGCCCCTTTCTTTAGACGCTGCTCGCTGTAACCTGAACACGGCAAGCAGCGTCTAAAGAAAGGGGCGCGGCCACCATTAGAGTGCTCTCGCATTTACGAGAGTTTGAGCTACAGGCATTAAAAATGACAATGCCTTTTATATATGTGTTGCTTTAAAAAAACACATAAATAAAAGGCATTGTCAATTACAATGCCAATAGCATAAACGCTAAAAAATGCGAGACCTATTGCATTGAAAATGCTTGTTTTCTAAATGTGAGAGGCAGATGTGAATCCAGCAGAAAATGTCAATTTCCCCCTGGGTTCATATCTGCCATTACGCGGTTTGAAAAATATGTGCAACACCCTATATGTCAGGACTGCATTGAAAGTCCTGTGTGGTTAGGAGTATCCCTTCCACCCATGGATTGCCTGTGGTCAGGTGTTTTTCATAAGAGTCATTATGGACCTTTAATGGATCTGTGGCATGGTGGATAACATTAGCAGTGTAGTTTGATTTTTGTTTTGTATTCTTTTGCATTTTATTTTTTGTTGCAATTTTCGTTTAACCCCTGAACTGCTGGGTATTTTTTCCCCGGTGCTGAGCCCTCTTTTGGCTATTTGGAATAGTTACCACTTAGGGCTCCATAACTTTTAGCCACCTAAGGTATCCACACCAAATTTGCAGCCTTTCTTTCAAACATCCTGTGGATAGTAAAGGTACCCAGGGTTTGTGGAATCTCCGGGAGGGGACCCAGAAAATAGGCAAAATATAGCTACATTTTGAGATATTTGGGGAAAATTGAAATAGTGCTCTGGTTAAAAGTGTCACTTTTTTCCTAAAATTGGCAACAATGAACGGTTTTCACCATCTTCCCATTTTTCAGGGACATGCAGAGCTGAATACAAAAACCTAATTTTTATCACAGTTTTGGCATTTTTCAAAGAGGTACCCCATCATTCCTATTTTTTGTGCTCTCAACCTACTTCCAGTTTGTGGTGGAAACCAGTGTAAAACCAATGGTGCTCCAAAAAAGCTATATATTTTTGACATGTAAACAGCATTCCAAATTCAGCAAGGGGTCATATGTGTAGATCCCAAAGGGTTTTCCAAAAAAAATAAGTGTTGAAATAAAGAAATATTGAAAATGAGTAGGAAAAAACCAACCATTTGTGACAAGGTTTTCATCTGTAACTTTTTGTTGATTTACAAAAGCGATTTGCCATTGTGTCCACGAGGCCCTTCCAGTTGTGAGGTAATGTATGGTTTGTATGTTCTCCAAGAACCCAAGGTACCCAGAGCCTACAACAGAGGTGCATCGTACAATGGTTTTTCAATGTGTACTGAGTATGCACCAATCACATGGTGAAATGTGTAGAGTGAGATGTTTTTATAAAGGAAATCTATGTATTTTGAAATTGCCACAAGATATAGAGTTTAGTTGCAGTGGTTATTTGTACATCTGTGAATTTGTAGGTACCCATACTAGCATATAATTTAGAGGGTATTTTTCAAAATGTCTTTCTACCACAATGGCTTACATTTGGAAGGCACAAATGATGTGAAATACAATTGGTAATAACAAATGTTTTACTATTCTATACTCCCACATGTCTTCTGATAAAAATGGTACCTCACTTGTGTGGTTAGGCCTAGTTCCCATGTCAGGTAATGGGCCAAAACACAACATGGATGCATCACATTGTTCCACTGAAAACTGACCCTATTTTTCCAATGTGGGTAGCTGTGGATTTTGGGACCTAGCTCAGCTGGCATTTAGGTAAAACTAGCAAACATGGACATTTTTTAAAACTAGGTACCTGGGGAATCCAGGGTGGGGTGACGTATGTGGCACTCACCAGGTTTTTTTACCCAGAATCCCTGAAAAACACAAACTATGACTAAAAACACATTTTCCTTACATTTATGTGATGGAAAGTCCTCAAATATGTGGAGAGCCACAAACTTCGTCCCACCCAGCATTCCTCTAAGTCTACCGATAAAAATGGAACCTCACTTATGTGGGTAGGCCTAGTGCCCGCGACAGGAAATGGCCCAAAAAGCAATATGGATACATTACATTTTCCCACTCAAAACAAACCTGTGGATTTTTGGCCCTAGCTCAGACAGCACCTTGGGAAACCTAGCAAACCTATACATTTTTTAGAACTAGACACCTGGGGGAGTCCAGGGTGGTTTGCCTTGTGGGGATCCCATGATGTTTTTTGCTCACAATCCACAAAAAGCCTCAACCTTTGCCTGAAATCACAAATTATCCTTACATTTCTGTGATGGAAACTTCCAGAATCCGCAGGAATCCACAAACTTCCTGCCACTCAGCATTACCCCACTTGTGCCAATAAAAACGCTACACCACTTGTGTGGTTGGGTATACTGCCCGTGACAGGAACGGATCAAACCAAGGTCATTGGGAGTCCTTGAGAGGGGACTCCCATTGACCTTGGTTTGATCCCTTCCTGTTGCTAGCACTAGGCTCAACTACAGAAGTTGTGCAGTGCTTTTATCGCCGAATGCTGGGTGGTAGGAGTTTTGTCCCACACCATTATATTATTAAAAAATATACACTCCTGCCATACATTGGGCTTTCTGCCCCTCCTCAAGGGGAAACTGGGGGCACACCTCCTGCCTGCCCCTTGGGGGGGCAAAAAAGACTGGTTTGTCCTTTTTCGGGTGGGGTGTGGCCAATGCCAGAGTGCAACACCCACATCACTTTATTTTGCCCCAAAGGGAAGATCCCTTGAATCAGGTGGATTTTCTACCTCCCCCGGGTGCTACTTTGAGGCAACCTCCCTTATTGGGACGAGCCTCCTACCTGCCCCATGGGATCAAAAAGACACTATTGTCACCCCTGGGGCAGGTGTATGGCTCGATGCCATGGTAAGCCACCCCATCATTTAGTTAATTTTGGCACCATTTTGAAATCCTTGGTGTTTAGTGGAGTTTCTGCCCCCGGAAATGGGGTGGCAGATTAGGGTGAATACTTTATCCATGTCCCAGAAGGGGCAGAAAGTCTATTAGGCCCCAGGGTGGGGGAGCATAGGTCAATGCCCGGGGGGGGGTCATTCCCCCCATAAAATATTTGCTGAATTTAGGCCTTAGTGTTCAGTGGGCTTTCTGCTCCCCCGGGGGCTTATCAGGGGCAATTAGCTGAAAGACTCTAGGCCCATTTAGTTGGGGTGGGGGGCAAAGCCATGCCCATGCTGGGTAGTCCTCACCCCTATATTTAAAAAAAACATTCCCTAGTGTCTAGTGGGCTTTCTGCCCGGGGGGGGCAAAAAGACTGTTGCCCCATTTACTTGGGGTTGGGGCATGGCAAAGCCCATGTGGGGCCACTCTACCCCTATAATTATATTAAACATATCCCAGGTGTCTAGTGGACTTCCTGCCCCCCTGTGGGGCAGATTGGGGATAATTACCCCCAAATGCCCCCTCATGGGGGCAGGAAGATTGTTTTCCCATTTCCTTGGGATGGGGTCATGGTCATGCCCATGGTGGGCAGCCCCCACCCCTATATTAAAAAAAAAAAAAATTCCCTGGATTCTAGTAGGCATTCTGCACTCCTGGGGGGAGGATCAGGGGGCATTATGCACCTGATCCCCAGGGGGGCAGCAAGACTGTTGTCCCATTTACTTGGGATGGGGGCAGGGCAATGCCCATTCTGGGCAGCCCCTACTCCTATTTATTTAAAATATCCCTGGTGTAGTGGCCTTTCTGCCCCCCCCCCCGGGGCGGATCAGGGGTAATTACCCCATCTGCCCTGGCAGGGTAGAAAGACTGTTGCCCCATTTACTAGGGGAAGGGGTGAGGCCATACCCATGGTAGGAAGCCCTCCAATACCCTACATCAAAAATTAAAACATTCCTTGGCATCTAGTGGGCTTTCTGCCTCCCATGTTTGCAGATCTGGGCTAAATACCTCATCTGCCCCCCAGGGTGGGCAGAACGATTGTTGTCCCATTTACTTGGAGTGGGGGCATGGCCATGCCCATGCTGGGTAGCCCCACTTATTTTTAAAAAGATTCTGGTGTCTAGTGGGCTTTCTGCCCTCCCTCGGGGTAGATCGGGGGCAATTACAGCATCTGCCCCCTGGGAGGGTTGAAAGACAGTTGCCCCATTTACTCAGAGTAGGGGCATGGCCGTGCCCATGGTGGGCAGTCCCCACCCCTATATTAAAAAAAAACATTCCCTGGTGTCTAGTAGGCTTTCTGCCCCCGGGAGGCAGATTGGGGGTAATTACACTCACTATCCCTCAGGGGAAGCAGAAAGACTGTTGCCCCATTTAGTTGGGGTAGGGGCAGAGCCCTGCCCATGGTGGGAAGCCCCAACCCCTATATTGAAAAAAACTTTCCATTGTGTCTATTGGGCTTTCTGCCCCTAAGGGGCAGATCAGGGGTAATCACCCCATCTGCCTCCTTGGGGGGCTGAAAGGCTGTTGCTCATTTACTCAGGGTAGGGGTATTGCAATGCTCATGCTGAGATATTCCCCGAGCACTGATTCAGTGAAAGTAAATCAAGCCCATTGGCTTGTTTTACTTTCACTATTACTGCTATGATGTCAGCGTGCCCTGTGCGCTGATCATCATTACAGTATGTGAGAAGTTGGACTGGCATATGCTGTCCACTAATTATAGTGGGCACCTTGCACCAGTCCAAACAACCTTATTGGAGATAGGTTAAAGACAACCTTTATTGAAAGCTATCCTAGTGGTAGCTATGGAGAGCAGCCTTTAGGCTAAGTCTTGAAGGAATGTAAAGCAGCTTGTTTTACCAGTCTATAATCTCTTGAGTGACCAAATGAAAGAGCACCACACCAGGTATATATTCAAAATATATGTATTTATTACTAAACACACCCCTCTAGTCTCTTTATGAGGCTAGAGTTCGAAATACATAAGTTATAAGTTATTTAAACACAGTAATAGCACAAATACACGTTTGGGCCCTAGGGGCGTACCAAACCATATACCAATAAAGTGGTATAAGAACCACGACTGAGCTAGACACTAGGCCTAGAGCCTCTAGAAGTGCTTGGACCACAAGGAACCACCCAAGGTAGTGACACAGGGGACCCACGGGGGACGCGTGCAGTGTAGTAACACAGCCGCGAATCGCCGTTAACTTCTATGGAGAAAGTCGCGGTTGGGAATTTAAAGAAAAGGGACACTTAAAGAAGGACTTGGAGCAAACCCTTTGAGAACTAGGTCGTTCTAGAGTCTCTACCCAGGGAGCACCGGAGTACTCTTGTTACCTCACCCAGGGGAGCCGGGTGCATAGGTGCCTTTCGGGGTCGGGTTTCGTCATCGATTTGAATGGCGATCTGCTGCAAAGTGCTGCTGGCGACCAAGTGAAAAGTGTCCGGGTGGATCCAAGGCTGGATCGGAGATCTGAAGAACCTGAAAGCAGAGGGGACAGAGTCTGGGTCACTGGCCAGTGACCAGGAAGGCGATGAGCAGATGCCCACCGATGTCGAGTGCTTCAGGTAGGTTGACAGTCATCTTGACTCTTCAGCCACGAGGTCCAGGAGGCGTTATCGGCGACCAGGAGCAGGATTCGGGCTGGTACACAATGTCTGTCGAGTGCTGAGGTGTCGGCGACCGGATTGGACCCAACAAGCCTTGGCAACCGCAAGTCTTGATAAAGATGAAGATTGACGATTGTGCAGACCAGCAAGGTCTGAGGAACTCACCCAGCAAAGGTAAGTGAGGGCAAGCCTGGAGCAACCAGGGAGCCCAAGTAGGAAAATATTGGCCTTCGTGAAGGGCTACTAGTAGCAGGCTAGCGACCGTGAAGGAGCCTTGAGACGGTGCACGTGGAGCTGGCTCACAGGACACTCGTGGAGTGGAGGCCAGTGATCTTCGGTGCAGTTGGTGCTGGAGGCTAGGGCTACTCGGAGCCCAAAGCACGACATCGTGGGAGACCCAGAAGAGGATGCACTTGCAAATGCGTGCGGTGTCCAGGGGTCACAGTTCCACGTCACCCACAACAGCTACGGGCCTCAGCTTTGCTGGGGACTCAGGGCAGCCTCTGGGAAGTCTGGAAATCTACCTCTGGTGATGCAAAGACTTCGGCGTCCGACGGGAGCTTAGGCGATGCAGACCGGACAATTGCTTCTTTGGTGCCTGCCAAGCAGGGGAGTCACTCCTTGACCCCAAGGGAGATTCTTCTGTCCTCTAATCTTTAAGTAGAGCGTCGAAGGTCCAGGATTCTGTGTCAGAGTTTCGTCCAGGGATAATCTAAAGTCCTAAGGACTGGGTTCCTATACTTATACTAAGTTTAGGGGTTGGAATTACTCTGTGGTCCCACCTATGGGTGGGTCAGGGCAGAGGGGTGGCTACACCCCTTTCCCTTTGTCCAGTTCGCGCCAAAGCAGGGGCTGCAAGCCCCTGATCCGGTTTGAACTGGGGTATGCACAGGGACACCAAATGTGCCCCCAGTGAAGGACTTCAAAGCACCCGAAAGTGCTCCCGCCCAGCCCCAATACACACTATCCTGTCTGGGGAGGTGGTCACACCTCCCTGGGACAGGAAACCTATTGTCCAGGCCTCCCCTGCCGGAGTTTCGGTCAGCAGCAGCATCCATTTTGTGATGCCAGGGCTTTGGAAAGAAGTTACCGGCCTGGCCAGGGTTAACATGTCTCTCCCTTTAGAAGGGTGGAATGCTACCCCCGCCACCAGAATTGGCGGGGGGGGTAGTATTCCAAGATGTTTGACACCAAACACGACATGTTTCGGTGCAGCCATCCCAAAGTTGGCATTTAACGCGAGGTTATAATGCGCTTAAGAGTATATGGTCAGGCTGCACTACAAACAGCATCAGAGAAGGGTCTCCGAATGCTGCAGAGGGGCCCTGCTCATGCAGGGGCACCCTCTCACATAGGAACCACGCACTCTGCCTTCAGGATTGATAAGGCCTGCCATAGGAGTGACTTATAGGTGTATATGTGTGTATGTATATAGTGATATAGGTAGCCTATATCACAGTAAGAGTGCATGCACCACCTTACCCAGGCTGCAGTAGCAGACCTGTGGTGTCAGTTTGGATGGCCTTCCAGGGGTGGCATAATACATGCTGCAGCCCCTGGTAGGCCTCTGAGGTACCTATGCCCTGGGTACATAGTATACCATATACTAGGGACTTATAAGGGCACCACCGATTCAATCAGAGATGTGCCTAAGGCACATGGAAACCTTTTACAGAGAAAGCAGATAGACTGGGGCCCTGAATAGCAGGATCCCAGTCCAACTAAGTCATAAACCAGCAAAACACCATAAAAAAAGTGGGGGCAACCATATAGTCAGATTCCACCTTCCTGCACAGTATACAAACAAAAAACAAGCTGCTAGGCAAGCTCTTCCTGAGCACCCTGATGAAAAAAAAAAATAAAGGACCATAGCACCGGAATGGCCTTTATAACCCTCCCGAGTGTCAATGGGTGACACCCGCCTGGCGAGGGAGTGTGGGCATTGGCCATTAGCCGATGGCTGCACTAAAGCGGGTAAGATTCTTCAATTTGCACCTGCTTTTTGCGGTGCAAATATTTTCATATAAGTTATCATCTTTTCATCAGGCCATGCAACCTTTAATGGCTGGATTTCGATCAACAAAATGCGCTATTTATGCATATACTAAAATCACACGCGCTTTTAGCACATACATAAATAGCATATGGGGTTTTAGTGTAGATTCAGCATAGCAACACGTGTTAACTGTTCATGCCTAGACCAAATTCACGCAACATTAATGAATGTGAATTAGGGCCTTATTGTAGAAATCCATAAAAAATTGTTTATACTCAATTTGAAGAAACAATATGTAAAATGTAGTTACTTGTTATGAGCAACTATTATGTTTGTATGTCAGAATATTGTCCTACAAAAATACTGTGGCCGAAATGTCGACAACCAAAATATTGTATAGGCAAGTATAGATTTATTAATAACACCTCCTCCACGTATGTGCCTTGTATGTCTTGTATACAAGGTACATATTTGTGGAATAAAATATAGTAAATCTATAGATAGGTACAAATATTTCCCTTCATGATATTTCGGTAGTCAATATTTAAGCTACAATATTTTTGATAGACGATATTTTGCCCAAAATATTCTGGTACTATACATGCATGATACATGAAAGCTGCGTGATGTCCGAGGTGTATGAGCCACCATCATGCGTCTAATATAAACAATCTACTTTTAAGGATGGCACCTCTAGTTTATTCTTGGATACTTCTTTGCTGGAAGCTATGTCCCCAATGCTTTTAAGTATTTTAGGCAACGATTTTACGACTGGTCATCATTAGCAATTTGTGCACAGCTCTAGGATTCCACTGGACTTTCACCATGAAAATTGAGCAACTCTCTCCTGTCTAACACAGGCATTTATCTTTCCTAGCTCTGAGCTCACACACAGTGCAACTGACAGCACTTGGTCTAAAGCAAGACCAAACACCATGGCTTGGTCCATAGCTGGTGGTGTTAATTTCGATTGAATTGTGCACAAAGTATCACTTCACCCTTTTTCACTTCGGAAGTGTTTTCTCTCTCCTGTAGAATACCTCGGATCACTGGGCTCTTACCCAACCTTTTTGATATGTGTGATGGAGCAAGGTTTCATAAATGAAACTTGCTTGTACGCAATCCTCCTCATAGTATTAATTTATTAAAATTGTATTGTTAAGACTAACCTTTTTGCATACACTACACAAAGGGGAGAGAAGCTTGCATATGTGTTTTACTAAAGAATAACGCTTGTCTGTAATCCAAAATGGCCGCTAAAGCGCGGGAACCTCACTGCGCATGTCGCAACCTGATCACATGGTGTGACGTCTTTCTTTGCTTGGTGGGAAACTTCTGCTTCTGTGCAGTGTGTAGTAAAATGGCTGCTGATGTTTTCACATGCTTCAGCTTGCTCTCATGTCATTACTAAATTGTCGTTTCCTAACGCTACTAACGCGGAATAGTATATATATTTAATTGGGAATAGAATAGAAATAGTGGGTATACAGTGAAACATTTTATTTGTGATTTTAATATTTTCTTCTTGCACTTTTATTAGTTCGTAAACTTGGGCCTGGGTTGGTGACTTGCAACTCGAGAGACGATGGTTCTGCGCATGTATCCTGTGTGCCTGCCAAGTGAAGTCAACTTGGACGTCTCCCAAGGCCATGACCCATTGGCCGAAGATGCTGTACTTTATGTTTCCTGTGGACAAATTGATACTTTTCCCCTGTCAAATGTTTAACATTTGTCGTGAGACGGTGGGAAATAAAGCGAATGTATTAATTTGAAGGGGTGAGAACGTAAAGACAAAAGGCTTTACAATTTAGGCCAAATCGATATGGTGCGAGAATCCACCCCCTGTCCCTGTCCAATCAGAAGTAGTGGCCCCATATTTTAGCAACATTAAGGGGAGGTACATGGGCGTAGAAGGGTATAATAGAATATAGCATTAGAAGGAAGGGAGAAGGAGATGCTGCAGAGAACAGGCGTCCATGCTGCCAGGAGCGCGCTTAGCTCCAGACTGCCAAGCTGATCGATTGCAGACCGAATTTGCTGTCCAGAGAGAGGTCCTGAGGAGGGGGCGGCAGAGTCCATTAGAAGGAAGGCACAGGAGAATCGAGGAGAAGTCGAGTATCAGAGAGGGGAACGACGCAGGCGTCGTTGTAGAGAGGTCACCGGTCCGGTCCTGATCCTGGAAGAAGTCTTTGCTCTTCATCCTTCCTGGGTCCTATTCTTTCAACTCCTTGGCTAAGGGGTTTGGTTCTCGTACTTAGGTAAATATAATGCAACCTTTAGTTGCGCTGCTGTCTCTATCTTCTCCTCTTCTTTAAACACCGTCATTGATTAGCAATAATCATTTCTATGCTTAATCTTGGGTATTGCGATTAAGTACCATGTGGCTCTGTATTTTACTCTGCTAAAATCTTTAGATAAACATTTTAAAACTTCCTGACTCAGTGGTTATTCCATGATTATGTACTATAATGAATGTCACTCATTTTAAATTTCCAAATTAGCAAAGGATTCATTGGTAAGTCATTACTCTTCAATCAGAAGGTAATTGGTAGCAGGGATTTTGATAGAGAGTAACAACTGATAAAACCCAGCGTAAGTATTAGCGTAGTATGAATGTATGGGCCCAAGTGAGAATCTAGTGTATGAATGCTGTTTGCTAATATCGCGCTGGATCAGTTTTCTGGTTATCAGAGGATGGTTACTTTTTGTTAATTGGGTAATGAGAATTTTATTTGTATTTTTATGAACTAACATCCGCTTAAATATTGAGTTTTGTTTTATGTTGTCCAGAATACCCCGGGGTAAAAAGAATAGCGGGTGGTAAGTGGAAGCCATACTGCAGTGATGTTATCTGTCAAGCAGAATTAGTACTGAAAAGTTAAGTAGGACTTTCAGTACTCGTTAGGGACTCTATGCGGGTGAGTAATAGCAAAAGAGTACGTTGATAAAAATTTGATGTTATATCACCTAGAAAGGGTAACATTGGAGAAGTAACAGGTACTTCTGGAGCTTGTGTGAAGAGTAGACGGAAGTGTTTTACTCGTAGTGTATGTTAGTAAACGGAAAGGTTTTACTAAGTGTGAGAGAAAACTATCTTTTCTATTTTAGAGAAACTGGCACGATAGCGAATGTTTTAGGTTGTTACTGAAAATTTATTTAAGATTTATAGAGAAAATAAGTTTGCGTAAATTTTTGTAAAGGGAGGGTCAGTTGCCGGAGAGGGAGCTGACGTCACAAAACGCCGCGCTGGGATTGGTTGAAACAGCGGGTGTGGAAAACCCTTGTAAAGGAGGGGTTAATAGTCGGGAGTAATACTGACGTCACAGGTGCCGCGCTGGGATTGGTTGAACCAGCAAGGACAGGAAAGAGCAGATTGTAAAGGAGGGGTTGACAGATAAAACGTCACCAAAAGGCCGCGCAAGGATTGGCTCGGAAGTAAAAGATAGCAGAAATTTGATTGGTCGAAATTTAGAAGCTAAAATCTTAGTGGATGAGGATTGCATGTTAAAACGCGATCCGACTTTAACAGGAATTTGTCAGGATAGGAGATATTTAGGCTTTGCAGAATATAATTTTATACATCGGTACTTACCCAAGATGTACGGAGAAAGGAGAAAAATGTCATTTTTACAAAAGATTAAGAATTATTTTAAAAAGGACAACCCAATCAAAACTAGAGAAGGAATTATTATTCCACCAGCTAAAACGCCCGCTTCATTCATGATGATGGAGAGAGGTTATCATACTTGTGTATGGATGGAGAATTGGATAGAATATACCAAAAATGATGGAATACTAGCATTTCCCGAGAATGGCACGTTCAATGGGCGAATTCTTCAGAATTTGAGATTGAGGATGAATGACTTAGAACCCAGACCTAGATTAACTCAGTATGAAGCTCTAGAAGATTGGGAAACCGAGGCATTTGAGCGGGATAGATCTAGAAGTAATAGGAGTTATCCAGGATTTTTTCCCAGATATATACGTGAGTCTAGGGACGGTCAGATGAAACAATGGAGAAGGGCAATGATTACAGAAGGATTATATCCATTGTTCTCAGCAGAGGAGAAATTAGGAAGTAAGTGCACAGAAAAGACAAAACATTTAATGAGAAATGAGGAGTCTGAAGATGAATTTATGGAGGAAATGTTAAGAAATCCCCCACCATATCAGGAAGGGACAAGTGGATGCACCCCAAGTGCACCACCAAAAACTCCATTAGTGCCACAGGTAATGCATGAATTCACCACGAGTAGAATACTTCATGACAAAGAAAAGGAAGCTCTAGAAAAGACCAGAGCAGAATTAATACAGAAAATAACCCAGATAAAAGTACATCCTGATTCGTTGACCATACCTGTAACAATTGGTCCAGTAGTTCCATTATATGGTACTCAGGGAAGCTGTCCTCCACCGATACTTACACCTACTGATGTGAATAATCTCAAATCTGAAGCTCCAGTTATAATTGAGGATCAATTTAGTGACTGTAAATCCACAATATCACTTATGGACTTGCCTATTCGAGGTTCTGTAAATAGTACTCCAAGAAAAGATGTACCTGGAGGTTCAAAAGATGTAAGTTTAGTAACTTCATCGGGAGCAAAAAGTGCTACCATAGTAACACCTGAAGATCTAGAAAGATGGGTGCAAGGGTCAGTTAAACAGTGCACACATCCGAAAATAATGGACATTCATAAATTGAAAGTCGAATTAGAAGAAATAATAGCAGGAAATGTAGGACTAGAACGCTTAAATACCTATGATGAAGAAGAATTATTGTTCTTGTGTAGGAGTATCACCAGAAATGTAAGGATATTCCATGAAAAATTATCCAATTTAGCACTACAGATGGGAATAGAAATAGGGAGATCAAAGGTACTACAGAAACCCTATAGAGCAGAATTTTCAGACATAGATTTAGAAAATATGAATGCCTCTGGAAGAAGATTACAAATAAGAGAATTAATGCTAGTTTTGCAAAAATGGGGAGACCTAGATAAATGGAAAACTAGGTGGGCCAAGAAAAAGGAAGAAGCACGAACAAGTAGAACAGCATCAGAATATGTGATGAAGGAAACAGGGAAAGCAGACCAGATGTATCCAATGCGAGAAGTTGCGGGAGGAGGATATGTACATGTCCCATGGAGCAGACAGGATATTTTATCTTTTACGAATGATTTTCCAAAATTGAGAGAAAAACCAATTGAATGGTACAAGCAGGTTGACAGGTTTGTGAAGGTGTCAAAGGTATTGTTGAAGGATTTAGATGGTTTGTTTGACATAGTGGTACCTGCCGATTTGTGGACAGATTGTAAAATTACAGTTGATTGGCCTAGTGATGAATATCCTAGAGATCCGAAGACAGGTGCCCCGTCAAATGATGTGATGAAAAAGTATTAGCAAGTGATAACTTACCTGAAAGGGAAAATACCACCGAAAGAAACAGATTGGGTAAAAATAGATCGAACTACCCAAGAAGCGAATGAATCAGTGCATTCCTACTATGAGCGTCTATTGCAGGTATTTTAACAGTATATTGGATTTGAGGACATTGGAGACAAAAACATGAGTCAGTTTGTGTATCGGTTTGTTTACGGTTTGAAGCCGGAGATTTGCCAGCTGATTAAACAACACATGCTTTGTTGGCAGGGAAAGCCCATAGATGAAATTCTGAAATATACAAAATATTGTGGAGACGATATTGAGGATAGACACAAGAAATTGCAGGAAAAAGTGATGTGGGCTCAGGTGAAAATGGCAGAGAAACAAGGAATTAATTTGGAAAATCCGAGTGAAATGCAAGGAAAAGATTCTGGAATGAATGGTGATACTGGGAATGGTGGAAAATTTAGAGGACGAATGAGTAGAGAAGAAGCTAAAAAGAAATTTCCTTGTCATGGATGCGGAAAATTGGGGCATTGGAAGGACGAGTGTAAAAAGATTCGGAATAATAATGGCCCAAATCAAAATTTAAATCCACAGACGCAAAATGACTCACAGCAGGGTGTAAATCCTCAGAGTCAGTTGCCACCCGCACCTATTCAGGGTAATGTAAGCAGAGCAAAGCATGGTACAGACATCGGATATCAAGGAGGAAGTGGTAAGAATGATTATATGACATCACAATTTCTTTTGCAGGACGATTTCTGTCGATTCAGTCCATGACGGTGCCTAGGAGAGGGGAGAAGGAGTGCGTACTTGGCGCATCCTTACAGGTAGATCAGTCTGGTCCATATGTTGAAGGGAATGTGAAAGGTAATGATATTACTTTCCTTTTGGACACTGGTGCTACCAGGTCTACTGTGAGATCAGCAGACATCCCAGACCTTCCTCTCTCTGGTGAAGATATCCAAGTAGTAGGGGTAGCTAATCAAAGAATTAGAACACCTCTTACCGAACCAATGGAAGTTAAAATAGGAAACTTCAGAGAAATGCATCAATTTGTAGTATGTGATTCCAGTCCAGTAAACTTATTAGGTAGGGATTTATTGTGCAAAATGAATTGTACCATTTTCTGCACACCGGATGATGTGGCAGTTCAGACACCAGATGAAGACCATGTATATAAAATTATGATTGCAAAACAAGGTACAGAAGTGGATGAGATGTTTTCGTTAATAACAAAAGATGAGTTGCCCGAAGAATTAAAAGGTACAGTAAACCCCATAGTATGGGATTTCACCGGAAAAGAAGTAGGACTTATGGCTAAAATAGATCCAGTTAAAATTACTGTAAAAGAAGGTGCAATTTTCCCAAATACCAGACAGTACAAACTGAGTGCAGAAGTAAAAGCAGGAGTCATTGAAGAAATAAATCGAATGGTAGAACAAAACATACTAAAAGAAGTAATGAGTAGCCCATGTAATTCACCAATAATGGGATTAAAGAAACCTAGTGGGAAATATAGGATTGTTCAGGACCTGAGGAAAATAAATAAGATTGTAGAACCATGTTGTCCCATAGTACCAAATCCTGCAGTAATTTTATACCAGATTCCGTGGAATGCAGGATGGTTCACAGTAATTGATTTGTGTCAAGCGTTCTTTTCAATAATATTACATCCAGCCAGTATTTTTTCTCATTTAAATTTGAGAACAAGGTCTATGTGTGGAATCGTGTTCCTCAGGGGTACACAGAAAGTCCTTCTATTTTCAACCAGATACTGAAAAAGTGCCTTGAAAAACTAGTGATGCCAGGAAGCTCAGTCTTAGTCCAATATATTGACGACTTATTGGTGGCATCGACCACCAGAGAGGACTGTGTTGTTGATTCCATAGCATTATTAAATCTTTTGGCAGAAGAAGGGCATAAAGTCTCACCTGAAAAATTGCAATTCTGTACAACAGCTGTTAAGTATCTGGGACACCAAATTGAGAGAGGAAAAAGAAGAGTAACAGCTGAAAGGGTAAAATTGATAAAGAAAATGCAAATGCCTGTAACCCAAAGACAAGTGAGAATGTTCTTAGGAATAGTGGGTTACTGCCGACAATGGATACCAGGATTTTCTATGTTAGCTAAACCATTAATTAACATGACAAAAAAGAAAGCAAAGGACCCTGTTGAGTGGGAGGATGAAAGTGTAGAAGCCTTTGTAAAATTGAGAAATGCCCTATGTTCAGCACCTGCCTTAGGCATGCCTGATTATAAGAGAGAATTTGCATTGTTCTGTCATGAACGAGAAAATTGTGCACTTTCTGTCCTAACTCAAAGACATGGACTAGAAAGACATCCTATAGCATATTTTTCTGCTACATTGGACCCAGTAGCAGCCGCATTGCCAGGACGCCTAAAAGCAGTGGCGGCTACTTGTTTGAGTATTGAACAAAGTGAGTCAATTGTAATGGGACATCCTGTAAAAGTATATGTTCCACATGCAGTTGTCATTCTGTTGACAAGAACCCGAACTCAGCATCTTACTCCTAGTCGGCTGACTAAATATGAAAGAATAATAATGGGAGCTGAAAATGTGAACATGGTAAGGTGTACTATAATAAATCCAGCAACCTTACTACCCGACCCACGTCATGAGAGAATTAAACATGATGAAGACGATGAACATGATTGTATACAAATCACAGAATTATGCACAAAACCACGCCCAGATATAGAGGAACAGCCTCTTAAAAAGCCAGACAGGGAGCTATTTGTTGATGGTTCATGTCAAAGACATGAAGATGGTAAACTAACTGCTGCCTATGCGGTATGTGAATTAACTGGAATAGTTGAAGCATCCTATTTACCAGGAGTCAAATCTGCACAAGTAGCTGAATTGATTGCTTTGATAAAAGCATGCAAAATTGGGAGGAATCAGAGAGTGACCATATTTACAGATAGTCAATATGGTTACGGGGTTGTGCACGATTTTGGCCAACTATGGATGCAGAGGGATTTCATGACTTCTTCAGGATCCCCCATTAAAAATGGACAATTTGTAAGGGAATTGCTAGAAGCAATACAATCGCCAAATGAATTGGCTGTGGTGAAATGTGCCGCACACCAGTCAGGAGATGACTGGGTGGTAGTCGGCAACAGATATGCGGATCTGGTGGCTCAACATTGTGCCAAAGCCAGAATGTCAGTCAATAAGAGGGTGGAAAGAATGGGAATCAGCTGCCAACTTATGCTGTATATGCCACCTGAAACTTGGAATGACGTCAAGAAATTGCAAGATGAGGTTGATGAAAGTGAGAAGAATTTGTGGATCAAAGTGGGTTGCTCCCAAAGAGGAGAGGATGAGGTGTGGATCAGTGCTGATGGCAGACCAGTCATGCCAGACTGTTTACTCTCACAAATGGCTAGAATGCACCATGGAGACTCACACATAGGGAGAGATGCAATGATTAGGCTGTTCAGACAAAATTGGTACAATCCCAAATTCAGAGCTGTTGCAGAGAGTCTTTGCCAGAGATGTCTAACTTGCCAGATGCATAATCCGGGGAGGAAGACAGTAATTGGATTTGGGAAAATTGGAAAGGCAGAAGGTCCATTTATGAGACTTCAGTTTGATTTCATACAGTTACCACCATGTAGAGGGCTGAAATATGTACTAGTCATAGTGTGTCTGTTTTCAAAGTGGGTGGAGGCTTACCCTACTAGGAGAAATGACAGCATTACAGTTGCAAAACTGTTGCTACGAGAGCTCATTCCTAGGTTTGGTTTTCCAGTAACTTTGGAATCAGATAGAGGAAAACATTTTAACAGCGAAGTGATTCAAATAATCTGTGAAGCATTTCAAATAAAACAGAAACTGCACTGTGCATATCGTCCAGAAGCTTCTGGAGTGGTTGAACAATTGAATGGCACTATAAAGTCAAGACTGGGAAAAATGTGTGCATCAACATCATTAGAGTGGCCAGATGCATTACCACTCGTTCTAATGGGACTCAGAAGTATACCTGACAGAACCACAGGATTGAGCCCACATGAAATAATGATGGGAAGAGCAATGAGACAAACACATGTTCCCACAAACAAACTGGTGAATATATCTGATGATATGGTTCTGGACTATTGCAAAGGATTGGCTGACCTAGTGAGTTCTATCTCTCATCGGGTTGGAGAAGACGCAGTTTCCAGGCAGCCCGAGCAAGAACATGATCTGAATACTGGTGACTGGGTGGTAGTGAAGAATCACACCAGAGAAACGTGTCTATCACCTAGATGGGGCAGACCGTGTCAAGTCATACTGACAACGAATACAGCAGTGAAGTGTGCCGGATTTCCTAATTGGATCAATGTAAGTCACACCAAGAGAGTACCAGATCCCGAGGAAGAGAATCCTCAGACAACGCCAATCACTGAAGAAGCTGAAGGTTGCCCAGCTGAAGGATCTCAGGTTCGAGATTCAGAGAAGCTGAAGAAGAACAACCGAGCACAAGTCAGGATTGGATACCAGTGGTAGAAGTTCCTGAAGTATACCACAGAACAAGAAGTCAAGCGAAATTGGAAGAAATTGAAGAAGATCAGATAGGTGAAGAAGAAGCAGTTCAGGAACAAGAAGAAAAGACATTAAGAAATCCTGAACAAGGTCAGATAGGGAAAGAAAACTGGACTCAAAACAGTGAAGACCTAATAGACTTTGATCAGGGACAGACAGGTCTAGAAGAATCCGGTCAGGCTGCAGAAGTTCACAGTGCAATAAGCCCTGATCAGAACAAGTTAGATCAAGAAGAGTACACAGAAGAAGAAAACCTTGAAAAACATGAACTTGAAGAAATAAATAAAGAACAAGGTCAGTTATTGGAAACTCACAGTGGAGCTGTTACAGAGAAACCAATTAGACCTGAAAAGGAGCAAACAAGAAACACAGTAATTGAAGAACACGAAACAGTGCTAAGCAGTGAAATTAACGAGATCTCTAAAGACGAAAACAAAGAAACAGTGCCAACAAAGAAAACAAGAAAAGGAGATCATTGGCCAAGTGTCATTAAAAGAGTGAAGTACCACATAACAACCAGAAGTGAAGATCCAGATCAAGTAAATGAAGTGACAAGTCAAACTGAACAAGAACATAGAACTGCGAAAAGAAGAAGTAAAAGACTGAAACTTGTGAATAACAAATTCAAGGGTCCTGAATGGACTTATATCATCCTTGAAGATTTTGAAAGCTCAGAGTCAAGTGACAGTGGTGGCGAAGGAACAAGTGCAGAATTGACGTACGAAGAAGAAACAAGACCACCCTGACTAAGCAAAAGAATAAGCTAAAGAAAAGAAGAAAAGATAAGAAGAGCAATCTTCCTTGTCGAAAAATGCCTGATGATAGAGTTACTGGGAGACCAAAACAGAAATGTTGTAGAAGATGCTGTGCAATATGCATATGTAGTCTAGTAATGGTGCTTATAGTATGGTTAGTCCTGATTGTAGCAGTTCCTTACCTTATGATAATAGATAAAAAGATTAATAATGAAACTAAAGGGAGGACAGCAAACATAAAGGGCAATAGAGTAGAACTAATGGCAGAAGATGAGGCAGAAATTCATCATGAAGTAGCTGACAACGACACTAGTTTAAACGTTTTCACAAAGTTATTGTTTCAATATGTAGACACAATGGAAGTTAGTAATTGTTACGTCTGTATGAAGTTACCTGAATCAGTAGCAGAAGGATTAACATACCATCACTTACCACTGACATATGGCATATCATGTAGTGTGTTGTCTAGTTTATTTTATAGAACAGGGAGACTTCAGTATTATTATTCAAACTTAGATGTGATATTTTCTGAGGTTCCGATTCGCAAGAGTATGAACCCAGTGCTTAGTAGTCAAGACGCACAGTTTATGGGAGAATTTTTCTTAACCATGAAATCAATAGACATAACACATGCACATAGACACAATCTAACATGTTCTTTACTTGAAGAAGAAAATATATTTTTGAATTTAGTAGAAGATAGAAGACAAGATTTTCAAAAGAAAGCTTCTGAGCATAAGGCTCATTTGCCACCTTGGGCTGAGAAAGAAGGTAGTTACACACCTGGCAAGGCTCAAGCTGCTATGGCTCTGGATTTCGTAAAGACAGGAAAAATTTGTCTTCATAGGTTAAAGACTGATTATAACAATGTTTTCATCGGTACCAGTGAATGCGAACACAATTTTTTAATTCTTGGAGGTTGGGGACTCAAAGGAGGAACAGATTCAGTTTTTCCTGGAATCTATTATGTGTGTGGGAATAAGGCTTACTTTAGGCTTCCTGCACGGTGGTATGGAAGTTGTTATTTTGGAATAGTATTTCCAAAGATATACCACGTAAAAAGAAACACTGAGAGCAATGAAAACAATAACAAATTAATACGTAGTAAAAGAGCTAGTTTTTCAGAAATTGTGGGTGATATATTTGGTGCATTGCTACCTTCAGTGGGAATAATTTTGAACTCAAGGAAAATATGTAAATTGTCTACAGTGGTTGATCGTTTAACAACGGATAAAGCTGGAGGTTTTCTAATGATTAATGCGGAAATGGTTGCGATTAGATCTATGGTAATGCAAAATCGTCTTGCTCTTGATATTATATTGGCAAAAGAGGGCGGAGTCTGTAAATTATTGAAGACGAAACATTGTTGCACTTATATTCCTGATAAGAGTGCAGAAATTGGAACGTACATACAGAATATAACTAAACTTGAGAAAGAACTTAAACCACTGGAAGTTGATAGTGTATGGGAAAGATTGACAAATAGTATCTCGTCAATTGGAACCTGGTTTGCTAATATAGGGAAAGGACTTATAGGTCAAATATTAGTACCCTTAGCAGGGATAGCAATAATAATTTTGGCAATAACAATATGGTGCAAATGCTGTAGAAAGAATGGAACATATAAAGTGACAGGAAAAGGAAAGAAGAGAAAACTAGATGAAATAGAACTTGAAGAATGGAGAAGTAAATTATACAAAAAGTTGAAAGGGGATGTGAAAAACAGGAAACGTAAAAATGAGAATGAAACGAATTGCTAGAAGTTGGCATCTGATTGAGGGTAATGTTTTTGATGGCTCAGAAACGCCATCAGAGAGGGGATTGATGGAGCAAGGTTTCATAAATGAAACTTGCTTGTACGCAATCCTCCTCATAGTATTAATTTATTAAAATTGTATTGTTAAGACTAACCTTTGCATACACTACACAAAGGGGAGAGAAGCTTGCATATGTGTTTTACTAAAGAATAACGCTTGTCTGTAATCCAAAATGGCTGCTAAAGCGCGGGAACCTCACTGCGCATGTCGCAACCTGATCACATGGTGTGACGTCTTTCTTTGCTTGGTGGGAAACTTCTGCTTCTGCGCAGTGTGTAGTAAAATGGCTGCTGATGTTTTCACATGCTTCAGCTTGCTCTCATGTCATTACTAAATTGTCGTTTCCTAACGCTACTAACGCGGAATAGTATATACATTTAATTGAGAATAGAATAGAAATAGTGGGTATATAGTGAAACATTTTATTTGTGATTTTAATATTTTCTTCTTGCACTTTTATTAGTTTGTAAACTTGGGCCTGGGTTTGTGACTTGCAACTCGAGAGACGATGGTTCTGCGCATGTATCCTGTGTGCCTGCCAAGTGAAGTCAACTTGGACGTCTCCCAAGGCCATGACCCATTGGCCGAAGATGCTGTACTTTATGTTTCCTGTGGACAAATTGATACTTTTCCCCTGTAAAATGTATAACATTTCTTGTGAGACGGTGGGAAATAAAGCGAATGTATTAATTTGAAGGGGTGGGAACGTAAAGACAATAGGCTTTACAATTTAGGCCAAATCGATATGGTGCGAGAATCCACCCCTGTCCCTGTCCAATCAGAAGTAGTGGCCCCATATTTTAGCAACATTAAGGGGAGGTACATGGGCGTAGAAGGGTATAATAGAATATAGCCTTAGTAAGGAAGGGAGAAGGAGATGCTGCAGAGAACAGGCGTCCATGCTGCCAGGAGCGCGCTTAGCTCCAGACTGCCAAGCTGATCGATTGCAGACCGAATTTGCTGTCCAGAGAGAGGTCCTGAGGAGGGGGCGGCAGAGTCCATTAGAAGGAAGGCACAGGAGAATCGAGGAGAAGTCGAGTATCAGAGAGGGGAACGACGCAGGTGTCGTTGTAGAGAGGTCACCGGTCCGGTCCTGATCCTGGAAGAAGTCTTTGCTCTTCATCCTTCCTGGGTCCTATTCTTTCAACTCCTTGGCTAAGGGGTTTGGTTCTCGTACTTAGGTAAATATAATGCAACCTTTAGTTGCGCTGCTGTCTCTATCTTCTCCTCTTCTTTAAACACCGTCATTGATTAGCAATAATCATTTCTATGCTTAATCTTGGGTATTGCGATTAAGTACCATGTGGCTCTGTATTTTACTCTGCTAAAATCTTTAGATAAACATTTTAAAACTTCCTGACTCAGTGGTTATTCCATGATTATGTACTATAATGAATGTCACTCATTTTAAATTTCCCAATTAGCAAAGGATTCATTGGTAAGTCATTACTCTTCAATCAGAAGGTAATTGGTAGCAGGGATTTTGATAGAGAGTAACAACTGATAAAACCCAGCGTAAGTATTAGCGTAGTATGAATGTATGGGCCCAAGTGAGCATCTAGTGTATGAATGCTGTTTGCTAATATCGCGCTGGATCATGTGTTTCATGCCTTTGGCCTGCTTCATCTGTTTCCATTGCCTCAAACTTTATTTGCATGCACATACATGATTCCTCTTTTACTTAAGGATACAGAGAATTCTAATGTTGATATTCAGCAATGCACGTTGGGGGTTGGGGAGTAGAATACACTGGAGTTTTGTCATAATGGAGATCTAGATAGCTGGTAGGATGTCAGATTTCTAGACCTCCTCCTCATGGCCCTCCATAAGGAGAAAGCACTCCCTTCTCGAGTGAGTAGTGAAATATCTGGGCTTTAGAATTCAATCTGATCACCTGATCATCTGATCATCCTGCTAACCCATTCAGTTGAGCAGTGTGCAAAATATCTTGCCTCAACTTACCCATGAACAGTGCTGTTCTGTTATCTCGGCCTCAGTACTGGTTAGGTTTAGTTATGCTAACAGCCTCTAATTAAGAATGGCTACATTTTTGTTTTAAAAAACTCCAAGTCATTGAACTTAATATTGCTAGGACGGTTGGTTGCATCTCCAGATGTAGTCATGCTTTCTCTATTTTGAAGAAACTTCACAGGATACTTGTCCAGGACTGAATTTCCTTTAAGGTCTGTGATTTGTCCACGGAGCTCTTTCTTTTTGGACATTCCTTTCGGTATTTTTGGACATTCCTTTCGGTGTTTGAGATGATGCCATAATTGGTATGTTTGCTGAAGATCTCTCACATGAGGAAGATTATGTTTGATGAAAAATCCTTTTATGCCCTGGCTCAGTTTCTGGGTACCAACTTCACTGAAGCTAAGAAAAAGCTAACATCTGTTAGCTTTTAGGAAACATCTTAAAATCTTGCTCTTTGCCATACAGCAGTGTTTTGAGATATTGAAATGTATTATTTCTATTTTTATCTCTTCCTAGTGCCAAGAAATCCCTTTTATTTATGAGTGCTCTGCAAAGTTTTGCAACATAACAGAACTTACTGCTTGATGACTGATTGTGTTATTGGTTTTGGTGCTGCGCTCAATGTGTACCTGCTCATGGGCAGCTGGTAAACTAGTAGAAGCTCAAGAGCTTTGCCTCAGAGAACAATACAGAACGGTAGGATGAATGCAAGAGTTTGTGAAAAGGGCAAGCTTGCTGAAAAAAAGCACACCTCAGCAATACCCAGCTTAAGTATGGAACAGAGACTACATTGGACTCCATCTGAGATGTAATTCCTGCCCAAGAGACTAAGGTCATCTGTCCATGCTTATTTTTTTTGTTTTAAACTATATTGGGTTTTCTGATACATTCTTCATACATCGGTCATGATGAGTATCATGTTACAGCAGTGATGTATAGCATAGATGTTCAATGCCAATTTAGCCCTGTGTATGGAGATGGTATAACAGTTCTGGAACATAAATACCTGAACCACAACCTTGAGCCTGGATCCCTTCTTTCGTGAGGGTAACGCAGGTGTGATCTGAGCGCGCCCTCAAGCCCTGTAGGGCTAGGCAATAGACAGTCTTCCATTCTACAGATATGTGGCCATGGTGTGTTGATGATTTTGCGTCAGGGTTGAAAGTGTCTAACCGCTGCCATAGAGAGGAGGCACCCCAGGCAGCCACTGTAGGAAAGTTACCCTTTTTGCATGGTTACCCCCACTTTATGCCTGATATCTGCTGCTCTTTGCCTGAGTGTGCACTGGGTCCCTTCCAATAAGGTCCCCAGTGCCTGTGTTCTTTCCCCAAACTGTGCCTTTGTCTCCACAATTGGCACACCTCTGGCTCACCTGTAGCTCACTTGTCAAAGGTACCAGTGTTACCAAGGGCCTTGTGACCAGAGATGGTCTCTAAGGGCTGCAGCATGTATTGTGCCACCCTCAGAGACCCCTCACCAAACACATACACACTGCCATTGCAGACTGTGTGTTTTGGTGCAGACAAAACTTAAGAGTCGACCTGGCATACATTCCTGTGTGCCATTCACACCAACCACTGCCGGTGGCATAGGTAAGTCGCCCCTCTAGCAGGCCTCAGAGCCCTACGGCAGGGTGCACTATACCACAGGTGAGGGCACAGCTGCATGAGCAATTTGCTCCTGCAGTGTCTGTGCCATTTACAGACATTGTAAGTGCAGTAAAGACATATTGAGTACATGGGCTGGGAGTTTGTCATTGCGAACTCCACAGCTCCATGATGGCTTTACAACATGCTAAGGAGTTTGGTATCAAACTCCTCAGCATAATTTATTTAAAAAACTCTGAGGGCATCTTAGAGATGGCCCCTGAAAAACGACCAACTCCCTTGTGTCCAGCTGACTGGTCTTCACCAGCCTGCCACACACAGACATGTTTCTGACCCCCTGAGGTGGGAGCCCTTTATTCTCATGGGTCAGAGACAAAGGCTGCTTAGGGTGCAGGTGCTTCACACCTACCCCCAAGCAGGAACAGCATTCAGGGCGGTGAGCCTCAAAGGCTTCCTGCCCCTTGTTATGCTAGCCAGGGCCTCTCCAGCTAGTGGAGATGCCCGCCCCCTCGACCAAGCCCCACTTTTGGCGCCAAGGTCATGGGGAAAATTGTTACTCAGGAGAGGTGTGTCCCCTCTCTGCCAGGACCACCACTAAGGTGCCCTGGACCGAGGTGACTCCCTCCTTACGAAATCCTCCCTCTTTAATGGAAGGATTTGGCCCAATCAGGTTAGGGGGATACCCCCTTCGTAAAGGGAGGGGACATTCTAAGGGTGTAGTCACCGTAAAGTCAAGTAGCCCATTGGCTACCATTACCAGTACCTGTAACACCCCTAAATTCGGTATTTAGGGGCACCCCTAGACCTTATTTATTTATTTTATTTATTTATAAAGTTTTGTATAGCACGAACATGGCCCTAGTGGGTATCAGAGCGCTTTACATGAAGGGAAGGTAGGGTATAATTGAGCTAACAAAACTAGTCACATAAATGACCGAAGGACACAACATTGAGAATAAACAGAATACTAAGCTTAATCTCTAAAGGTAGTCGGCGATGAAGAGGTCAGGCATCATAAAAGAGTAGCAGGTATGGATACAATCAATAAACACAGAGGTGTTATCTTAGGGCAAAAACTTGTTCATCAGAAAAGATTTTGCTTCTTTTTTTGAAGGAGGCAGTAGATGAGATTAGGCGAACATCTGGTGGCAGAGAGTTCCATATCTTAGGTGCGACACCCGAGAAAGCTCTGTAGCCCATTTTCTTTTTATGGAAACATTGGGGTTTCAGAAGCAGAGAGCTCGCACTTCGCGAAGGTCTAGAACCCCCCGATTTGTGTAGCTTTTGAGTCAAATATCTGGGGGTATTGAAATGTAGGGCTTTATGAGTCATGCATGCATTCTTTTGTTGAATTCTTGCCTCATAAGGGTGCCAATTCAGGGATTTTAGAGCCGGGGAAATGTGATTATTTCTTTTTGTTCCGGAGACAATTTTGGCAGCCGCGTTAAGGGAAGCCCTTAGAGGGGACACCATGTATCTAGGTAGGCCGCATAGTGTGGCACTACCGTAGCCCAGTCAGGGCAACACAAGAGCTTGAACCGCATGCTTTGAGGTTGTCCTGTGGGAGGTAAGGTTTAAGTTTCCGTAGAATGCTCATCTTGTAATTCGCTCCTTTGGTGACCGTACTGATGTGATCCTGAATATTTGTCTAATGTAATTCCCAAGGATCTAGCAAAATCTATGCTTTGAGGAGAACAGTTGAGGGCTGTAAGATGTTTCATTCAAAGATCGATCTTGGGAATGTTATTCGGAGCAGAGATGAGTAGGAATTCTGTTTTCGCAGCATTGAAGCTTGAGATGGATATCAGTGAGCCAAAGATGAGTGTTTTGTAAAGTAGAGTTGAGGGATAAGATGTCATCTGGGGAGGAGATTTTGAGATACAATTGAGTATCATCTGCATACATGTGATAATGAATGTTAGCAGATTTTAAGGATTCTGCTAGAGGTTCCAAGAATAGATTGAAGAGAATGGCTTAGAAAGGGATTGATTCATCTTGACTCTTTGGGATCTGTTATGGAGGATTGAGGTAAACCATTGCAATACATCCCCTGATAAGTCCATCCTTCGTTCAAGTAGGTTCAGTAGACTGTCGTGTTTAACAGTGTCAAAGGCAGAAGATAAGTCAAGCAGTATCAGAAGACATGATTCATTCAGATCCAGCATTTTTAATATGTCATCCACAACATGAGTGAGTGCTGATTCAGTGCTGTGACCTTGATGGAAGCCTGATTGGTGTTGGTCAAGGAGTTGAAAATTGTCTATGTGGTTGCAGAGTTGGTGTGGTGTTAAACCTGCTTCTTGTAATTTTCTCAAAACACTTCTAACCCTGTAATCATGCTCGGATACATTGGCTCCAAAAATGAGAATGTCATCCTGGTAACATTTCACACCAGGTAAACCTTTCAAAATTCTACCCATGATCCTCTGAAAAACAGCAGCTGCTGAAATAAGTCCAAAAGGTATCCTTTTGAATCGATATGTACCAAATGGAGTAACGAATGCTGTGAGATCTTGTGAATCTTCATGAAGTTCAATTTGATGATAAGCTGACACCAAGTCAAGTGTTGAAAAAATCTTTGCTCCAGCAAACGTCGTTAACATTTCTTCAATATTAGGCAAAGGAAATTTATCTACAATCACATCTTTGTTGAAAGCTCTTAAGTCCACACAAAGGCGAATGTCACCATTGCCTTTGCATGCTACTACAATGGGAGCTAGACACTTGGTCGCCTCAACAGGTTCAATAACCCCACAATCACACAATCTCTCCAATTCATTCTCAACTGCAGCTTGCATGTAAAGATGAATCCTCCGAACTTTGGCCAGTGAGGGACAAGCACTCACTCCAAGTCTAATCTTATATTTGTACCCTAGCAACTTTCCCAGTTTATTTTTAAATAAACTTTCAAACTCCTTTATAAATTTGTCCTTAGTGACACACACCTCATCTACTTGAACCTGAGGATTTTTATTCACATGCAAACTTACACCTAACTCACTCTGGTGAACCCACCCCAACAAATCATCATCTTGACAAGATACATATACTTTCCCAACAGTCATCTTATCACCTAATCTTATGTCAGCCACAAAATAACCAAGCACTTCTATCTTTGCTCCACCATAACCTCCAGGCTGTATATCCATGGGTAACAGTTCTTTTTTTTATAGAAAACAGTTCCTGAAATGTCCATCTAGAGATAATGGAAATACGAGAGCAAGAATCAAATTTCATCTAAACCTGATTCCCATCAATGTTAACCACCTCAGAGGGAAACAATTTATTCGAATCTCTGACATGTAGTATAATCTCCTGACATATTTCTTGTGTCTTAGTCCTAAATCCTCTTTTATTCTTGTTGCGACAGCACCTGCTAAAATGTCCCTTAATGCCACAGTAGTTACACATCTGTGACCAGGCAGGGCAAGACCTGTCATTAGCTTTGTGACCATTCATTCCACACCTGAACCATGTAACCTTAAATTCTGGATATAACTTCTTCTGACTTTTCACTTCAGTTTCTCCTTTCTTTACCCCACCTTTTTGTGTCTTAACTTCACACACTTCCGTCACTTCTTCCTTTTCTGTTATTTTTTGTTCTTTACTCGTTTTCATCTCCCCCACACATTTCATCATGTGTTCAACACGTTTGGCCACAATAAGTACTTCATCTAATGGTGGTTCATCTTTCATCCATAACTCCTCACGTATCTTGCCACTATTGCATCGCAATAAAAATTGATCCCTGATCCTTTCTTCAATAGCAGTTCCATATTTACAATTTGAGGCTAATTTCCTCAGACTTGTTACAAACTCTTCCAGAGACTCATCTTCACCTTAACTCTTTAACCCAAAATGATACCTTTCCAAAATTGTGCTAACCTTTGGAAGGTAATGTCGATCTAATCTAGCTATGGCAATCTCAAATTCATTCAAATCGCGTGCATCACATTGGGGTAATTCAGGGAGATCCTCTAAAACATCTTGACCCTCTGCTCCTAAACAATGTAACAACAAAGCATGCTTTCTTTCTGCCCTCAAATTTGTTCCACAAACTTGTGCATAATTGAAGAATATTTTCTTCCATTTTGCCCACTTAATTAATGGTTCACCAGGCGATGACAAAAAGAAAGGTGGCACAGTAACATTTTGCATTTGGCAGATTTACTCAAAATCCTAAGTCAACACACAATTTAAAATCTATAAATGAGGTGAGTAAATCATTCAATTTTGATATAGCCAGGACAAAAAATAATGAAAGTGTAAAATTGTCAAAGTACTTAATTAGACATGAATGTCTTAGCATTACACTTGTCTCATTGAATAACGCTTTACCATGAGAATGTCACAAAACCACCTTGACATAAGACAATTCCAATGCTGAACTGTTTTAAATCTTGGTAATACTAACAAGAAGCTGGAGGGCGAAAAGGATGTTCCTCCACACTTCACACATTCAACACCAGGAGAAATGGCCAGAATGAAGAAAAACAAATGAGCGGTCTAGATGTTGATCGTAATCAGGGCAATCTTACAAAGAGTCTCACTCATGCGCAGATCGTAACTCTACAGGCAAATGAGCTAGAGGGTGAGAAGACGTTCCTCTGCACTCCTTCAACTGACCTGTGAGTCAAAATGAGGAGATTAGAGCTAGAGGGCGAATAGTCATTCCTCTGAGCTCTGAATAGAAAAGTTAGCACATACCTCGAGTG
Source organism: Calotriton arnoldi (assembly GCA_963921515.1). Classification (NCBI taxonomy): domain Eukaryota; kingdom Metazoa; phylum Chordata; class Amphibia; order Caudata; family Salamandridae; genus Calotriton; species Calotriton arnoldi. Next base: position 1,178,129 of record CAWUFW010003758.1, read on the forward strand.
CGCCGCCTGGATCTGCTGTTCGGACTGCACGTACACTCTCTGTAAAGGAAACGGTAGAATACTGTGCAACCGCTCAGCTTGGACTTGAAGCTGCAATGACGTACCCCGAGTCTCCTGAAAATGACGATCGCACATGCTTTAGACTCACAACAGTCTCCTTCCTGCAAGACCGCAACAGTGCGGGTCCAATCTTCTTAGATAAGAAGACCGCTTCCACTCGCACACAACTCCGGCTCCATATTCAAAATCTTCCGCTGTAAGACTGATCCGCCTCTCGCCTTGTTGAGGTGTTCCACGCAACGCATCACCACATCGTGACTCCGGATCCCGTCCTGCGTCGCCAAAATATCTGGTGTACAAACCAAGGACAACACGATGTAAGTAGAGGTAAGTGAAGCTTTATTATTCACACCTCATCCAACGGCGATGACTCTGTAACTGCCGCTTCCAGAGTTCTCTCGTCTGACAGAATCCTGTACCAAGATTCCGTCACTGACCTCATCAGACATGAGGTTCCATGCCACAGTTGGACCTGGACACATTTTTCCAGGAACTTCGCAAGAGTTGTGATGTTGGAGATAGGTTGGAAGTTGTTGGGATCTGAGCAATCTTCATTAGGATTTTTTAAAGCGGAGGTTACCTGTCCTTCTTTTAGACAGTCAGGGATAGTGCCTTGATGTAGCGCGGCATTTGCAATCTTAGACCATAAGGGGAGAATAACGGCTTTAATCTCTTTGAAGATCGTCGGAGGTAGAGGGTCGATGAAGTGATTAGATGGGTTTAAGGATGAAATAATGTTGTAGATGTCACTTTCATTGATTGATGTGAAAGTGTGCCAGGAGGCATGGTTTTTGGGGACCTGCCTGGGGGATCACTCCATTCAACGGACTGGAGGAGTGTGGAAAGATGACTAAGGCAGCCGGAAGTAGTTCCTTTACTGATTGTAGTACACTCTCGATATTTGTAGTTTTTTCCAAGAAGGAAGCCAAATCTTCACAGTTTGGGAGAGTGATGGACCCAGTGCCAAGCGGGTTTGATGCTTTGCACGATTGTTGCTTGCCGATTTCGAATAGTTTTTTGGGTCAATTTCTGGCTAGGTCAAGCATGCAAACTAAAGAAGTTGGCTTTCGCTTTTCTTATTCTTCTGTTGTATGTGTTCCTCACTGATCTTAAGCATTTTAGGAGTTCCAAGGAGGGACAGGATCACCAAGCTCTTTCTGCTGCTTAGATTGCATCTTCCAGAGTTTAACTTGTCATTGAACCAGGGTTTAGAGACTTTGGTGGATATGTTTTTTTGTTGAAGGGGGGCGATCGAGTCAAGGACTTTCAATATGGAAGTATTGTAGAAGTCGGTGAGGTCATGGACATCAACCATGTCAGACTGAGGAGTCAAGGTGTTACAGCGGGTGGATAAGTCATTGGGGTTTATATCATGAAGATTCCTTTTCCATTGTTGTGTTTTCTTCGGTTGCGCTCTCTTTGGGGTCACCACTAAATTGATGAGGAACATGATGCGGTAATGGTCTGTCCAGTTGCAGGGGCTAATGGACTCCAATGTGATGTTGTCCATCTTTGAAATGATAAGGTCCAAAGTCTCACCCTTGTAGTGAGATGGAGTGTCACAGATTTGGGTCAACTCGTGGTCTGAAAGAAAGGACTTCAGGCTGTTCACTGCCTGGTCATTTGGGTCATTCCAGTGGAGGTTAAAGTCTCAGAGGAAGATCTGGGACACTTGAGGGGTATTGTTGGTTGTGATGACCGCCATGATTTGTTTGATGAATGACAAATTATCACCAAGAGGGTGGTAGAAGGTGTATAGTTTACAACTTTATTGTTGCTAGTGATATTGATGCACAGATATTGACATGCAGGCAGGGTGATTGTTTCTGACTGGAACGCAGAGACCTTGAACCACAGATTCAACAGACCAAAGAAGAAGACAGAAGAAGACCGCTGCCAGACCAGGAACTGAACCGCTGCAGACAGAACTCAGCAAGAACCCCGCCACCTGTAACCGGTTCGACACCTGGACCTGCTGTCCTTCCAGAAACCCTGAAAGGCCTCCAAGAAACTCCGGATACCTTTCAGCCTTCACCAAATCACCAAGAACCTCCTTTTGAGCTAGAGACTCAAGCCCCTGGCACCCGCCTGTACAAGAACCACAGCAGTTGAGGACCAACACGTGTGTCAACTTTACTCACTACTGCAAAAGAACCCCAAGACTGCAGTGGTAGAGGACTGACACTTGTGTCGACGAGACTCTGCCCTTCCAGAAGAAAGCACTGCAGCTGTGTGGCCTCCACGACCTAGCGAGATCCTCTTGGCCCAATGACCCAAGCTGTTCACAGCTCTGTTCCCAAGAGCCTCTACCTTCCTGCAAGTGGCCCTGTCGGCCTCCTCTTGACCCACCTGTATGACCGTGACCTCTCAGTGATGGTCCAACGATGGCGGAACTTCCCAATCCCCTGCGCATCTCCATCCCCACGACGGCGACTGCTGGGCTGGCAATGCCTCCACTCGATCTACAGTAACTTGCTGACGACGACCGCGACCGTAACTGTGTTGGTTGTCTACTGAATCCTATTCATCTCCATTGCTCTCTGCTGACCGCAAGGGTAAATATCATTGCCGGTATCGACCGCAGTGGCGTAGATACTGAAACCTGCAGCTCTTCAAGTGCCCCCAGTCTCCATTCACTAACATTGGGCTCAGTGACCTCTGCACCCAGCCATCCCAGTGCCGCTGGTGGTGCCATACCTACCTTACAGTGAACCTTGCCCAGTGTTGATCTAAACCAGTGAAGACTGGAAACGTAAGTCATGTACTTACCTGCTGATGCATAACACTGTTTTCCTTCCTTAGAATTGAATTGCATCCTATCTATTACGTGCAACAGTCTATCTTTTTCAAGTACGCACTGTTACTGTTTCTGATTGACAATACAAAAGTATTTCCAAGACTGTAAAGCATGTCTACTGCCTTGCAAAACTTGTGCTACTGCATTTTAAAAAGTATTGTTACTTTGAAAACTGTTATTTACCTGCAACTGAGTATTTCTTGGTTCTAGAAATAAAATAACCAAATAATAACTTTTTATATAAAACAATTGGTCTGGTTTCAGTCTTTAAGTGTGTGCAATAATTTCTTGCTTGAGTTTGTACAACAAATGCTTAATACAGCCCTCTAATAAGCCTAACTGCTCGACCACACTACTACAAATAGAGCTTTTAGTATTATCTACTTAAGCCTATGTAAGCCTCTGGGGATCCACTGGACTCTGTGCACACTATACCTTACTTTTAATATATACAGAGCCAGTTTCCTACATCCACCCAGGGGAAATGTGGGGGCAGAACAAAGAAGAGGGCAGAAAAAGGAGGGGGTGCAGCGATCTCGTCGGGAGGTGCTCCACTATGCAGAGCTACCATCGCTCTCTGCAGCTCCCTGAAGTGCTGAGAGTAGCTTATCCCATGCGGCTGCAATGGGGCACTTCCTCAGTCCCTGCACCTCTTACCTGAGAAGTGCCACTGCCTCCATCCTACCTCACAAGACCACCAAAGCAAGCCACTGTGCTGCGCTCGGAGCGTCGGGGCCTTCCAGTGCATTGCAATTTCCCGCCTCGCAAGAAACAGCTCCAAATCTATGAAGCGGTTTGTGACGCCGCCTGCTTTTATACACTTGTTGAGACCCAGAAGGCAGATGGCTGCATTGTCCAGGTTAGAACGGCCTGTGACACGGGTTAGGGCCGCACAGACCTCCGCCTATAACCCACAGACACTCAGAAAGCTCCAGAACATATGTATTATATCAGCCACAGGGACACAACAGAGCAGGCACTCCAGGGTCACTGAAGGGTGCATATTATGTAATCTGGCTGGTGTTAGGTAGGATCTGGGCAATATATTATGTTAGCTATATTGGAATCGGGAGTGGCGTGAAACCTTGAGTGGGTAGACCAGTGCTCTGCTCCACTCTCTTGCAGACGGCACAAGACCAATATCTTGTTCCCAGGCATGTCGTAGCATCACAAATGGGTTGTGGGCCTTATAGGAAATGACTTTTGTAAGCCAGGAAATCAGGCAGCACCCATTTCCCAATAAATACAGGGTCTGCATCAGGGGGCGCAGGACAGGCTCCATGTCAGTGATGCCCCACAGGCACTCCAGCTCCACCACAAGTTGCCTATGTGCCAAGAACTGACCTGCTGGGAAATCCATTTGCTCTGTCAGTAGGGCAAACAGGATAATTGCTCCGTCCTGGAAAAGATCACCCAGAGTGCTCACCTCCCAGCCTCCAAAAGTTCCACTCCCGCCCAACCCACAGCAGTCCGAAAGATGCACACCGAGTCAAGGGATATCTCTGGGCATACACAGGAATCCCAGACAACATTCGCAGTGCTGTGCGGTGGCTCCCATGTGCCCCCTGAAGGTGGTTGTTTCAGGATGCTGGCTACGCAGTGCTGGGGAGAAATAGTTCCCGTATTTGGGTCCATGCTCCAGCCTTCTTCTCTGCATCTACCTCCGCTAGGTCGTGACCTGCAAACCACCAGGCTGGCAACAGGAGTTGAGCTACCAGATAGTGCTCAAACACCGGAGCCCTAACCCTTCATGCTCAGGTGGCAGCTGCAGTTTGGAGAGGGCCACCCAGCATCTACCTTTGTCCCAGATCAATCCGACCAGCTTTGCATTCAAAACTCGAAAGGTGCCACCCAGGATACATAGCGGCAGGTTTGTGAAGTAATACAGGAGTCTGGGTAACATAACTATTTTTGTGAGCTCCACCCGGTCCTGCACTATGAAGGGAAAGGAGCATCTGAAGGCAACCTGGGGCTGCAGGGAGGAAATCGCCTTTGTGAGATTGCCATCTATTAGGTCCCGCTCCGAATGGAATATGTTAATGCCCAGATACCTGAAAGTCATCGGCTCCCACCAAAGGACATGAGCCCCAGCCTCAACGACCTGTGCAGCGGAGTCAGGATGGAGTAAGAATAGACAGGTTTTAAACCCAGTTGATACCCAGTCCTGAAGCAGCTTTGAAGCTGTCTAGAATATGTATTACGTCCACAGTGCCAATGCGTACGTCCCTGATGTACACAAGGACGTTGTTAGCATATAGCGAAATAGCATGAAGCTGGCCACCAACTGTTATGCCCCAGGTATGTCCATACTGCTGTGGCCTTTGTGCCAGGGCCTCCAATGCCAGGGCAAAGAGCAAGGGCAAGAGGTGGCAGCCCTTGCATGTGCCTCTGCTTATCGGGAATGACTGAGAGATCTGTCATTCTATTTGGACTCTTGCAGTCGGCTCTGTGTAAAGGAGTTTAATCAATCGTAGGAACTTGCCTCGAATACCCATCCTCCACAGGATCTCAACCATGTAGTCCCAGTCCAGGGTGTCAAATGCTTTCTCAACATCCAGGGCCAGGCACACTGAGTAGGACCAGTGCAATGGGGCTTCCTGCTGAAGCCTGTGCTACCTCTGGATATTGAGTGTTGCAGACCTGGCCGGTATAAACCCATTCTGGTCTTGCTGTATCAATATGGATATGTGCTCCAACAGGTGTGCCATCTGTACCTTTGTAAGCATTTAATAATCACTGCCTATCATAGATAGCGATCTGTTTGAAGTAACCTCCGCTGGGTAGTTTCCTGGCTTCGGGAGCGACACCAGAAGCGTCTCCCTCATGGATGGGGGCAGGTGCCTGACCACCAGGGAGGTTAAGTTAAGTTCTGACAACCCGGGGACTAGGAGGCTCTCATAAGTTTGTAGAATTTGATAGGTAGGCCATCAAGGCCCGGAGTTTTGCAAGTGGGGAGGCACAGATGGTGCCCCGTATCTCTTGCTCAGTTATTGGGACTTCTATGTTTTCCCTATTCTCTGCGGGTATCCCTGGCAGTGCAACGTGGGTAGAAATTCCTGAACTGCAGGTCACAATTGGACAGGCACGCGATTGCAGAGGGTCTGGTAGTGTCCATAGATTTCAACTTGGATTGTCTCTTGAGTGGGAGCAACCAAATCATGAGGAAAGCGGATACAGGGGATTGGTTTGATGTCCGATGCACGTCTTAGCTCCCGCGCTATTAGCTGGCCTGGTTTGTTTCCCTCCGCATGCATTGTAGTTTGGTATGCCTTGCAGTCTAGTCAACAGTGACTCAAGCAACTGAGCATGGTGGTCTCGTGCATCCGACTGCGCAGCTCACGCAGTGTTGTCCGACAGCGCCACCCTCTCAAGGCCCCCAGATCAGGTCTCCACCTGTGTGAGTTCCTGACTGATGGTGCTCCGTACTGCATGAACCCGATGACCATGGAACACGGTTTTCAATGCCTCCCACTCTACCAGGCATGTGGTGGCTGTTTTACTATTGTCAGTGATGGAGCAGGGAAAATAAAATTTTTTAACCCCTAACAAATTTTATAAATAATTAATAAAATGTTCGTTTAAGTGTATTAATCAACACTGTATGTGTGGGAAAGGTAACATGCAAATGTGTGTGCTAAATAATCTATTAATGGATGTCCGTGTGTCTAATTATAACGTAAAAATAAATGCGTACTAATTTAAAATAAATGCATGTTTTTGTGCTTCATAGAAATAAAACGTGTCGTTGCAAAAACAATAGTGATGGTAAGTAAGGAACAGCTTAAATGTTGCTTTCTGCTAGGTAATAACTAATTGGGGTACGTAGATGACGGGAGGGAAACGAAAAGGCTATTTTTCTCTATTTTAATTATGTTTTGTTTGCCTCAAATTAGTGCTTCTAAAGTATAACCGAGTGGCGATATAAAATGGCCGCCAGTGGGAAGATGTGCGCAGGCGCAAGGGGACATGTGACACGGGATGAAGTCGGAGAAAACCTAACCTCGTGATGTTGCTGAGAGGCTAGGATGCGAGAAATGGTCAAGGCTGATGTGACCTAATTGAACTGATAGTGTGCCGTGGTGATCAGCAGAAGACCCGTGGGAAACCAGTTTAAGAGAAAGGACAATGACTGCGGAATTCTCGAATGTATCGAAAGAAGTTACAAATGTACTGATCGAAGCGGATGTAAACATGTCTTGAGCGTGTGGGAAAGGAAATGATCCAAGGACCATTGGATCCAAGAGAACTTGATTAAAAGAATGAATAAGATGACATGCATGGACCAATGAAAGAAAGGCGTGTTATTAATGTTGCAACAATTAGTTAGCAAAGTTAGAATTAGGGTATAAGAGGGCCTACTCTTAGTGGGAGGGGTCAGTCGCAGTCACAGTCAGGAGCGGAGTTGGAGAGTCGTGTTGGTGGCTTCCAGTGCTGGGTGGTCCTGATCGATCCCTTACTGAGCGGGAGATGCTGAAAGACTGTTAGATGAGACGGGTTGCAGGTAGCTGATGCTGACGAGCTGAAGTTGCTGTTGCTGTCTTAATTTTCCAGTTGAGTATGAGAATCAGGTTATTTCTAATTCTTAGACTTAGGTTAGAAATCATTAGGCTAAATTAGGAAGGTAGGCAGATAATTAGGGTTTTGGCTTCATGACAAATATTTCCTTTCTGTAATAAATTGATTATGCTTAATAAATCTTTGAATTAATACTGAATGAATAATTGAATAAAGGTTTAAAATTCTTTCTCATGCTTTTAAAAATTATATAAAATTTAAGATTCTTTAAATCAAAATGACTCAGTGGATATTTTCCTAAATGATTGTGACATCAGTAATTGGTTATTGTGATTCAGCTGGTCTTAATCACTATGAACTAATTTTTACATGAATGATTCATCGACAAAACAATGAGCAGGAATATCTTAAGAAATAACTAAAAGAAAGCGATAAGTTAAGGTAATAAGATATCCCGGCTCCTTCCAGCGGTACATAAATGGTGTTTTCCATTTAGTTCTCATGCTTCTCCTAGGAATACAGAATTTCGTAAAAGTGTAAAGGAAATCCAGGTGTGTGCGTGTGTGTTAGGCGATGTTTATGGGCCCCATCGTCATGTGGATGTGAGAAAATATAGTTTGCCCCTGGATGACCTATAAGTAACCTAGGAGGAGAATAGTTTTTATTGTACGCGCTGCAACAGATTTCTTGGTAGCAGAGTTATGGTTTTCTATAGATTAGTTTAGTGATTATTGTTTATTGATTATTGATTATTTTATGACTAACATTATATGTGAGTAAGCCTGGGCGGTGAAATTCGCTACGCTTGCGAAGCTTGCGAAGTTACGGTAACTTCGCGATTCGCGTAGAACGCGAAGTTACCGTGCACTACGCAATTTGCGGCATAGCGTAGCTGTTTTTCTTCATCGCGCGCTCAATATACGTTCTCGCGCGTGCGGTAACGACCTACCGTGATTCTGCGTTCGCCGACGCGACTTCCTATCCGTTCGCGGGCGCCACGAGATTTGGAATCCAGCCGCAAGTTCCCGCGAGAGTGTGCGACCGCGAACACGTCATTCGGACGCGCGATCTGACTTCCGGCGGCAGTGTTGGTAAGATCGCGATCCCGAACACGAAGAAACTACATTCTGGCGAAGAATATATCTCGAGCATCATAAAACCTTCTCGAAAATGATGAATTAGTTCATTTTGCACAAAAAACTCCTCAGGTTGTCATTTAGAGATGTAGTTTGGTGAGCAAGGAGTCCTTTTTCTTTTTTTCCAAGAGGAAGGAAGTGCCCCTGATTCTCAAACTTCCTGTTCCTGTCCAGCAGGCTCCTCCCAGTGTTTTGTCCATGTGCTGTTCACTTTCATTTGGATTTGGAGCTGGAAGGATCACTTTTTGTGTCTGTCTGCTGCATCATATCATTGGATTGGATTTGAGGACTCTTGGATTTGAGATTTTACAAGTAAGTTGGAGAATTGGTGTACTTGTTTGTTTGATTGGGGCTTGTTTGTACCTACATTTTTTGGGGGATTTCCATATTTTTTAAAATGTATTGTTGTGGCCTGTAGTTTCGGCAGGGGCCTAGTTGTTTTTCTTTGATTGGAATTTCAGCCAGTAGGCCCAGACTAGAGCCAGAGGTACCCATGGGTGCATGTTTCTGTGATGTCTGTTGAATTTAAAGTTTAAACATCATGTAGGCCGGGCATCCATGGATGGCCTTGTTTACTTTTGAATTGGTAAAAGTGGTTTTTGGGGCGTATTTTATTTTTTGTGGTGTTTGTTAAATAAATAGGCCTTTTCAGCCAGTAGGTAACCCTGGGCGTTCAGCTCGCGGACTTTGGGCAAGTCCGCACTGCGCGACAACGCGGACTTACACTTTTTAACTTCTTCGCGCGCTCAATGTACGTTTTCGCGCGCGCGATAACGACAATTTGTGACGATCGCGATGCCGAACACGCAGAATTTACAATCTGGCGAACAATATCTCTCGAGCATCATTAAACCTTCTCGAAAATGTTGATTTAGTTCATTTTGCACAAAAAACTCCTCAGGTTGTCATTTAGATGTAGTTTGGTGATCAAGGAGTCATTTTTTTTTGTTTTACAATTTTTTCCAAGAGGTAGCAAGTTTCCCAGAGTCTCCAACTGCCTGGTCCTGTCCTTTGTCTTCACTTTTTGTTATTTTGGGTGGCCTGGCCATGTGGGTGGCAGCCATTTTGTGAAGCCAGGCATTGTGCTTTTGCCATAGGCCTGCATTGTCTGTCTTGTCTTCCTTTTCTTGTTGTTCTGGGTGGCCTGTCCATGTGTTGGCGGCCATTTTGTGTGAACAGCCACTGTGCTTTTGCCATAGGCCTCAAAGCTTGCGGCCTAGTGTGCCAGTAGGCCCGGCGGTAGTCATCCTCATGGGTGCATAAAAACTGTTTGTGTTGTCTGTTGAATTGTAACATAATTGAGGCCATGGATGGCATTGTTTTTAATTGGTAAAAGTGGTTTTTGGGGCGTATTTTATTTTTTGTGGTGTTTGTTAAATAAATAGGCCTTTTCAGCCAGTAGGTAACCCTGGGCGTTCAGCTCGCGGACTTTGGGCAAGTCCGCACTGCGCGACAACGCGGACTTACACTTTTTAACTTCTTCGCGCGCTCAATGTACGTTTTGCGCGCGCGATAACGACAATTTGTGACGATCGCGATGCCGAACACGCAAAATTTACAATCTGGCGAACAATATCTCTCGAGCATCATTAAACCTTCTCGAAAATGTTGATTTAGTTCATTTTGCACAAAAACTCCTCAGGTTGTCATTTAGATGTAGTTTGGTGATCAAGGAGTCATTTTTTTTTTGTTTTACAATTTCTTCCAAGAGGTAGCAAGTTTCCCAGAGTCTCCAACTGCCTGGTCCTGTCCTTTGTCTTCACTTTTTGTTATTTTGGGTGGCCTGGCCATGTGGGTGGCAGCCATTTTGTGAAGCCAGGCATTGTGCTTTTGCCATAGGCCTGCATTGTCTGTCTTGTCTTCCTTTTCTTGTTGTTCTGGGTGGCCTGTCCATGTGTTGGCGGCCATTTTGTGTGAACAGCCACTGTGCTTTTGCCATAGGCCTCAAAGCTTGCTGCCTAGTGTGCCAGTAGGCCCGGCGGTAGTCATCCTCATGGGTGCATAAAAACTGTTTGTGTTGTCTGTTGAATTGTAACATAATTGAGGCCATGGATGGCATTGTTTTTAATTGGTAAAAGTGGTTTTTGGGGCGTATTTTATTTTTTGTGGTGTTTGTTAAATAAATAGGCCTTTTCAGCCAGTAGGTAACCCTGGGCGTTCAGCTCGCGGACTTTGGGCAAGTCCGCACTGCGCGACAACGCGGACTTACACTTTTTAACTTCTTCGCGCGCTCAATGTACGTTTTGCGCGCGCGATAACGACAATTTGTGACGATCGCGATGCCGAACACGCAAAATTTACAATCTGGCGAACAATATCTCTCGAGCATCATTAAACCTTCTCGAAAATGTTGATTTAGTTCATTTTGCACAAAAACTCCTCAGGTTGTCATTTTGATGTAGTTTGGTGATCAAGGAGTCATTTTTTTTTGTTTTACAATTTTTTCCAAGAGGTAGCAAGTTTCCCAGAGTCTCCAACTGCCTGGTCCTGTCCTTTGTCTTCACTTTTTGTTATTTTGGGTGGCCTGGCCATGTGGGCGGCGGCCATTTTGTTAAACCAGCCACTGTGCTTTTGACATAGGCCTCCAAACTTGCGGCCCAGTATGCCAGTAGGCCCAGAGGTAGTCACCATGGGTGCATAAAACTGTTTCTGTGTAGTCTGTGGAATTTTGGCATCATTTAGGCCATGGATGGCATTGAATAGATTAAATTGAATTGCGAAATGTGGCTTTTTTGGAAGGTCTGACTATTTCACTTATTGGGTGTGGTAAATAAATGCCTTTTTTGCGTGTGTACTGTGTCATTATAATTGTGTTGTTGTAGTGGTTGTCTAACTTTCCAAAGTGTTTTTAGCCATGTGGATTTTAGTTTTTGCATTAAAGCTGTGTGTGTTTTATAAGGCATCCTTTGTCTGCCCATATATAGGCCTGCTTGAGTTCATTGTTTGCCGTGCCTTGTGCCTGTGAGTCACCATGTTTCTGGGGGCCATTTTGTTGTGGTAGTTATTAGTGTGCTGTTTTTGCCACATAGGCCTGCGTGTCTTTCCATTTTTCCTCTTGTTTTACTGCTTCCAAATCCATCCCCATTGCCAGCTGCAGCTCCCTGATGCTGCTATATAATACATCACACGTGATGCACAAATTTAGGCCAAACATGCTCCAGTACATTTTAGTTTTTGTTCTTTAATATTCTTATTCTTCCAGAGTGTACAGTAGCCATGAAAGCCCTGGCCTTGTTGTCAACGTCTCACAAATGGCTACACTGTGTGTTGTTGTTGGAATAGTTTCTGAAATTTAATAATTGAGGCCACCACACACTAAGTTCTATATTCTATTTGTTTGATTTGTGCTATGTTTGACTGATGTTCTGGCTTTTTTGCTTTTAGGTGCACAAAGACTGAGGAGGAGGTGTGTCTCTCATCATTTCCTGTTGCACTTCCAGACAGACATCCTGCTGCTGGACACACAACGTGACGTGTGACCTGACCAGACATCTCTGCAACTGAGTGCTGCTGACATCTGAAGAAGATGGGCCCAAAGAAAGCAGGTACCAGGTCCTCCAGTACCAAGAAAGTTGCTATTGAGAAGAAGAAGGAACAGAAGAAGCAAGTGACACTGAAGTCTGGTGTGCCGGCCAGTACCTTTTTGGGAGAAAAAAAATTGCGCCTGCAGCAGCGGTGTCCGGGGGCAAGCTGGGGGCAGCACATCCTCATCAGTGGACCCAACCCACCAACCCAGGGCCAAGCACATGAGTGGGGAAGAGGTAGCCAGCCTAATGGTGGAAAGCAGTGATGCTGAGCCGGAGATAAACTTATCGCTATCTCAAAGTAGTACCCAATCAACGCAGGAGGAAACACAGCAGATAAGTGGTCAACAACAACAGCCGCAACCACCGCCCGCAATAGTAGTTGTTGTTCCTCCTGAAGTAGGGGCAGTTCAGGAAATTGAGCCTCATGCAGAGGTAGAAGAAGAAGCCACTCATTCAGAAGATCCATTGTCTTCCAAATCCCCAGCAAGGAAAAGGAGGGGTAGTCCATCGAGTTCTTCGCCAAGCCCCCTTCTGATGATCTAGATGCCACTTGGAAGCCACAAACTGAGTCTGAGAGGGAGCCACGTTCCAAGACCAAGCTAGGGAAAAGGAAGGTTCCAGAAAGCCTTACACTTATGGAGGTCGATGTAGAACAGCAAGATGATGATGATGATGACGACGAGCCAGTCATCACGAACATCACTCCCGGCCCGAGGAGATGGAGACCAACATTCTTACTCTATCCAAAATCGCTGCGAGGGATGTAGCACGCATACCTCCACAGGTAACACCAACACGACCTACAGCTTCCATATTTGCATTAGCAAAGGCCCGGCAGCGACCTACATCCAGCACAACCACCACCTCTGTAGGAGTAGGTAGTGGTACAGCAGCACAGAGTCAAATTCAACACACACCCTACAGATCATCCGGCATTGGAAGTGGCACCTCCAGCAGGAGGCCAAAGTTAAGCTTCCCAGTTTGGGACTTCTTTACGGTTAGCGAAAAGGAGGAGAACATTACTATATGCTCCATTTGTAATACCTCTGTTAGTCGTGGTAAGCTTGGTACAATCTATGGTACCGGAGGCCAAATGACCCATCTGAAAAAACACCACTTGATCAGCTGGGAGGACCACCTTCGCGACAGAAAAAAAACTGCAACCATTGGTGTTGGTGGGGATAAAGGAGTAGAAGAAGATCCGATCACGGTGGAAGAGGAAGGACAGGGAGACATTCTCACTAGTGGTACACAAGGTGTCCCTGACCCCAGCAGTGCAGTCTTAACGTTGCACACATCTTCAGCAACATCTCAGTGGCACAAGAGTAAGAGTCAGCCGGAGACACCAAGAAGTACCAGGTCCGCACTACCAAAAAGTGCGTTGAGCCTAAGAGAAAGGAAAACCATGCAGCCTACCATTATCAGCATGTTTGGGGGTGAGGGGCAGTACGAACGCAACCACCCAATAGCACGTTTGTACAATGCGAAGCTGGCTAAAATGTTAGCACTGGACCTTCTCCCTTTTTCTTTTGTTGAAGGGTTGGGTTTTGTGGAATTTGTGTCAACCATCTGCCCAAAATGGCATGTTCCCAGCCGCTACTATTTTGCCAGAGTTGCAGTTCCAGCACTACATCACGACGTGCTGGAATTGCTAGGAAAGGCCTTGAAGCAGAGTGCTGTTCACAGTATCCACCTGACTACAGACATGTGGACCAGTTGCCAAGCCACAGATTACATGTGCATCACTGCACACTGGATCAGTTTTGTGGGTGTTAGAGAACAGCTATCTGCTGGTGTTGATACTGCAGAGATTTTTCATGCCACTCGCAAACATGCAACTGTAGCCATGTTTGCCATGGAGAAATCTCATACTGCTGCAAACATTTTGGAAGAGTTTAACACCAAGGTCTTTGAGTGGCTGCGCCCAAGAGGGCTTACGATTGGTTTTGTTGCCACGGACAACGGCAGTAATGTAGTTTTGGCCATGCGCAATGGTGGCTATTTCAGGGTCCCGTGTTTGGCACACTGCATTAACATTGTTGTTCAAGACTTTTTGAAAAATGAATCAAAAGTCAGCAACTTACTGGTCACCTGCAGAAGAATATGCACACATTTCAGCCATTCTTTTAAAGCCCGGAAGCAGCTGAGGGTCATTCAACGTGAGCATAAACTGCCAGTCAAAGCGCTCATCCAGGAGGTGCCAACACGTTGGAACTCAACTTATTATATGCTTGATCGTCTGTTTGAACTGTACATACCACTCAATGCTTATGTCATGCAAAGAATAGGGGAACCTACTGTGAGAGGCATGACCGTTGAGATGGCTCAATGGGACCTCATTAAATGCCTGACTGAGATGCTACTTCCTTTTGAGATCTTCACACGTGAAGTCAGCAGGGAGGACTGTACTATGGGCCAAGCTATCCCATTGTTGCACATGCTAGAGCAACAGCTGAAGGATGTGTCTGAAACGTACGCAGGTGTGGATGACAAACAAGACGCATATCATTTGGCGGAGACCTTAGCCGCTCGCTTATCGGAAAATACAAGGATTAAAAATAAAATTTTGTCACAACCACATTACATTAGTGCCACAATTTTGGATCCACGGTACAAAGTATTTCTGAACAGCAAGGCAGTAATTCCTTTTTCGGAAGTGGATGTTGCCAACTACAAAACTTTGATAGCTAAGGAAGCAACTATTTTCGAAAGCGAACGGCTGTTAATTACAGGCCCCCCACCACAGGCCATAACCAGTACTACAGGGCATCCAGAGTCAAGTTATACTTCGGAGCCTGAGGGCAGTGCATTTGCCTCCCAGCAGTCACCTACACCAACAATAACATCAAGAACAGGATCATCCGCAGCACAATGTGCAACTGATTGGTTTCTACAGCAGGGGTATGGTAAGTCCAGTGCTGATGCAAAGGCAAAACCGGCCGAGCACATCCGAGCACCCCTTAACATTGAGCGGATGGTCCAGGCCTATCTGGATGACCCAACAGAGGTCTTCATGGATGGAAACCCATTGGTGTATTGGTATGGGAAAAGAAGCCAATGGACAGTGCTCAGCAGGCTGGCGATAAAGTATCTCGCTTCCCCTGTCGCAAGTGTCTCTTCTGAGCGTGTTTTCAGTGCTGCTGGTGCCATTGTAACTTCGAAAAGGACCAGTCTCTCGGCCCAAAGCGTGGAGAGGTTAACCATGATCAAAATGAATCAGCACTTTATACCACCGGATTACAAAATACGTGAATCACAGCAGGAAGAGCAGAGCGACTTGGATGACGTAAATAGTGCGTTACAGGACCTACTTCTGTCCGAACCACCAGAGTTTGAGGACGAGCTCCTCTTCCCTGACAACTAGGCTTTCAAATTGTTGCTTTCTTCCTTCCTTTATGTGTCTGTGTATCTGTCTTTCCGGTTCAAATCAAATCACAACAAAACCATCACCACCGTCTTCTTTTTATTTCCCTATTGGAGTTGCACGTCTGTGCATTTAACTGTCCACTCTTCAGAGTCCTGCTTCATCTTCCTGTCTCGCACGAGTACATTTCCATCAAGGCAGACATTAGTACAAGAAATGTTGCCTTTACCAGTCCCGCCTCCATTAGAAGTGAAACGTGACTACTAGAGCTATCCTCCGTTTTGTTTTCGAGCTGAAACTCATCAGTGTCCGAAGGCTACAGCCTCAGCAGGCATCCAAAGGTCCTCACTGTCAGGACAGAAGGTACTTGGCAGAGAAAGACAAGAGACTCTTCGAAGAAACTTGCTGACATTTGTGCAAACTCAAATGACCAGCAATGAGCACTACACAGGCCGCGGACCATCATCACAGTGCTGACCATGGGAAGCAACTTAAACTGTGACAAAGAAGTGCCACAGATGAATAAGACGAAAACCGAAACAGCGCCTAACACTCAAAATGAATGTGGACTGGAGTAATAATGATGAGGCCACTGCCCCGCAAAAAAAAAAAAAAAAATGTCAGAACTAGGCATCTGATGATCTGACAGCCAAAGAGAAGAGCAAGACAGGTAATGATGGAATGCATTGGATGTTTGCAGACTCTGAGCGATTGCTGTTGTTTGTTGTTGATGTTGTGCATGAAGTCGAACTCTACTCTACTAGTTAATCTACAAAGTGACTCAAGTAAGTAAGTGACAGTCAATGTTTCCTTTCTTGTTGTTTAATAACCAAATTGTACTCCTACTACTGCAGGTGCAGGCCAATATCTGTTGCAATTTTTTAATATGGAATATGGACTTAATCGGAGTCAATACAGACTGAGTTGTAGTTGGACAACACGTACCACACCATGATGATGACCATACTATCTTTTCGCGCGCAGTCATTCAGTTGGATCGGAGATGATTCAAGGACTAACTGCATTTCATGAAGTGGCATAAGGTAAACATAAACACAACAATTCAACAAGAAAGTAGTAAACACAGCAGACCTACATGTCCATGTAGTGGTCTAGTCGAGTGTAGTGATGACTGACAGCGGCGCATTGATTTTGTCACTTAATTAGGAAAATGCTAAGTTGCTGTGTATGCCTTTTGTCTGGCTATGTCAAAAATTAAGGTAAATGGAGGTTGGGTCACGGGCTGGTGCTGTGGTGGGCCTGTTCTGTCCTGTTGTTGTTGTAGCTTAATGCTGTAAACAGAATCTACACGATATATCCAAGTCGCCTCACTCTGAAAGTGTTCTCTCTTCTCTTCTTGGACTCCACCGTAAATGATGTTTTTTTTTTTTTTTATTCATTGATTTCTCAATACCCCTTTTGTTTTTCCATCTAGACGTTACAGGCCGGCCTTTACCCTGTGCTTGCTATACTGGGAGACACAACTCACATTTACCTTACCAATCGGCATCAGGAAGGCCACCAAGATTGATGTGCGGAGCGTCCATGGAAGATAGGACCAAGAGGAAGGACGAGATTCAACTCCACAATTTTAGCATGATAATACAGTAACTTTAGTATCATTCATCATTCATCTTTTAATTAATTTGAATCCTTTTTTCTCTGCAATCATTAGGACTGTGTGTTGTGTGTTTGTTTGCTAATTGATCCCTACAAATGTTTTTTAATTGTCTTTGCTATCTTTACAAGTAAGCCCAGTACAACATGGAATTTGGGTCTCTGAGGGCATATTACAGGCAAGGCAAATTGCATAGAATATACTGGTGCCCTGTACTGTCTAATTGTCTAGTAGGAGTTATTAAGTACTACTCATTAACCATCAAGTTATCTAATCTTCATCATCATTAACGCATGCATTTCCCTTTTCTCGCTTTATTGATTTTTTGGATAAGATCATGGTCGTCTGCCAAGATTGCGCTTTGCTTTTGTTGTCCATGCGTACTGTTTTTCATTTTCAAACCTTTCCCCAAACCCCCTTCCCATCCATTCATCAAACCCTAACCCTCTTCCCCCGGGCTGTGATTTATATTGAGGTGTGATGTGACTACATAAAATGTACACCAATTGATCACACGCTTGCTGGGGCAGATGTGGTGAAAGCAACACTAATTCAATTGCAAGGCAGGGCGAGGAGCTTCTTCTGCTTGGCCACCCATGCTCAGTCTATGTGCATTGTGCAAGCCGTCAACGGCTAATAGTAGTACATCATAATTAATTGCCGTCATTGATTGGATTAATCATCAAACTCCTACCACACAGCAGTAAAGGTTACGAATTACGATTGTGTTAAGTTAAGTGACTCACTCGACAGCCCAACTGCAGTTTATAACTTCTTGTACTAGGCTGTCCCCGCCACCATTATGTTTAATTTGACTTTAGCAGTTGCAACTGCAATATTGTTTGTTTGGCAGTCGTCTTCTGTACTGTATTTCACTTCGTTCGACTACTCCTCCCACAGTTTTTCTCAGGCAAGTGACTGTCTCTTTTTTTATTTTTTTAGCAAATGCTACTGCCAGTGTCTACTCTACTACTACCACCACAACCGTGGCATCTTCTACATTCTCTATGGAAACCATGCAGCCATCGCTGTGCCGAACGTAGTCATCATCAATCACAGGTAAGATAAGTTTGGTGGGAGGTAGAATACTAGTAGGACAAATAACTCAGTGAGGGGTACCGCATCTATCTGTTTGTTATACATCATCGGCAGATTATTTAAATCAAACACTGGCTGCGGCCCTGCAGCAGCAAGCAAACCAATGTGACGTTAATTCGTAAAACAGTAACCCCCCACAAAACATTAACATTGTATGTTTAAGTATAAATATAATTTATTACCCTAACAAAAATAAACTATCCCACACCTGACCCACCCCTCTCCCTAACCCCAACCAATGTCCAAAACGAAAAAGTCCAAATAATGTCCCGAAACCCCAACGCCCAATTCCCACCCACCAAAACAAGGAATAAAAAGGGGCAAAGCAACAGGGTCCTCGATGTTATAATCGGCGGGCTTTGAGGTGTTTGTCCACCAGGATTCTCACCCGCTCCTCCATTTGCTCCTCTTGCCGCGCCATCCGGAGGAGAATCTTCTTGCGGAATGCCCTGCAGTGGCATCCACAATGGGGGACAGCAGTGCTGGCTGCTAGCGAATTGCGGCGGGTGGCTATCAGACCGCGGCGCCGTACCGCTGGAGTTGGGGCCTGGCTGGGGCCCGGGGCATCGGACGAGGCTGCAGCTGCTGCCGCCTCCTCCTCCTCCTCCGCCAGAGCCACCAGCCGCCGGTACTCCCGGCATATGGCCTCCAGTTTCCGGCGCCGGGCCCTGACTGCCAACTCCTTCCGCGATGGTTTGTCTTGGGAAAAGAAAGAAAAAAAATATTGTTGTAACCAGTACTCTTACCTAAACAGTAACACAAAATTAATTCAACACATAATGGCACAGTAGCACTAGCAAGAAGCACAGTACATAACATTTGTGGTAATAATCTATCTATCCTCCCACTTCCTCGGCCTCTAACATTTGTGGGAGTTTCAGGCATTATACTAGCACTATGGACTCCAACCAGTACACAGTACACCAGTGTTCTTCTTATCTCTAGTTTAGGGAAATGACATAACCTGGTTGTAGCCGGCATTGCCAGCTCGGTCATCTATGCTTGAAGCCAAGACAAACATACGAGTCATGACGCAGAGTCACATTAGTTTGATTTACTACTGTTTGCAGGTGGGGAAGCTCGTATTTTTCTATTACGGGTGGCACTGGCCATACTCTCTCTGTTACATGGAGGGCAATTGCTCAATTTCACAGTGCCTTGGCTACTACAAAAAGGCAGATTATATATCTGATCCAATGATCGTTGCTTTTATATGGGACAACGACATAAGGTCAGTAGCGGTCGTTGGTGGGACTCGGGGAGTTTGGCCGGGCGGTGGCGTGGGTAGGGGCAGGATGGGGGTAGTAAACTATGGATTACGGCCAATTACAGGTAAGTAAACATATAAATAAATGAAACTAATTTTGTTGCGCACACTGCATCGCATTTGGCGGTGCAGTGCGCACAATGAAATTCACTTTATTTATTTGTATGTTACAGTAAAGTTACCTGTATTTGCCCGCGTAATACATTGTTTACTACTACCCCCACCCTGCCCCTCCCCACATCGGCTTTGGTACGCTGGCGCGGTTTCTTTAACATTCCCTAAAACTGTGCATCCCGTGACAGTCTCCACCTATGCTGTCTATGATGAATACATACAGGCATCCATCCATTCTAAGTAAATGTCAATCATTCTTCTTAATCTCTCCACAAACGTTACTTTGTTTCACCAACAACAACGCATGCGTCCACTCACTCCGTTGCTTGCCTTGGCTTAGAGTTTCACCCAAACACCGCTGATGATTCTTGCTATCCACAGTATCCACCCATACTGTGTCTTCCACCCAGGCAGGCATCCATTCTTCTTTCACCTCCCACCCATCCTTCAACAACACATGCATCTGATTCCTATCAGCCACCTATCCATGCTTCCAACGTATCCTTCTCTGCCAGTCGTCATATTAAATCTCACCCGCCCTTCCTCCTTCCACCCTTCTTTCCATTTTTGTTCAACACATCCATCAAGGTCATCTGATCTGACTTTTAGTCTCCTCCATAAAACTTTCACAGCTGAGTTGGAGTCAGATATAAGAGGCCATTGGTTAATGAAGTCACACTGGTAATGCTATTGCTACTGCATTGCTCATGCTGCTAAGTAAAGGGTGTCTTCTTTATTAACCGTTGTATAATGTTCACTACAACTTCATACCTAATAAGTCTCAACAACAGTACAGTGAGTGAAGTCCACTCCACACACCCTTCCAGCTAGTGCAATGTCAATAAGTCATGAATATAACTTACCACCGCCCGCCACTGCTGCTGGCTCACCCCCTGTATCTCCTGCCCCCTCCGGAATGGCCGCAACGCCATCGCCGCTGGCCCCACCGGCACTGGTGGTCGGTAGTACGCCTAGCAAAAACATGACACATTTTTAGATGCCTGTACACCTCCCCTATTTATTCTTTTTCACTAGCAAGATTGAAAAAAGGTTAATACATATTATTATTATAAATCACATTCAATAGTCCAAATCGGGTACTAGAGTACAGTCAGTAGACAGACACTAGTAGTGTTATTATGGTCCCTAAGGTCATTATTATACTATACTCTACTCTTTGCAAAGTTAGCCTGAGCCATGCAACCATTTTTCGCTTCATGTCTTTTGCGCATGTTACCTCGCAGCTTGTTGTGCAGTAACAGTAAGACGCCTTTTGAGCCCACATGAGCACATACAGCTACTGTCTGAGCGTTGCGTACAAGAGGTCGGAAAACAAGCCACTTTGTTATGGAGTTCCGTTAGTCCGTATTACTTAGCCATAGGTAACATGTTACAGTTTTTGGGCAGGACTGACAAATGCTTGCATTAACACGCACCATTTTTCTCAGGCAGAGGATTCTCTTCTACGAGTACGAACCAGAGATTTGCAGAGCTTATGAATGATGCATGTAACCAGTAATTCTACGTTCTACGGTGAGGAGTCGCCCAGAATTCACACAGATCTTTTGTCTTATATCATCATGCACTTGTTGCAACAATTTTTATTGTTTTAATCTTATGCATTTTGCTGTTGGAGCTGGCTGGAGTACACTGAATTTTATAGAACAACAACATACAGAAGTTGTCATTTGAAAATAAACCTTTTGAACTTACACATAGACTCTGTGGTATTTGGTGTGGTGGTGGTGGTGGACTTACACGAGTGAGTGAGCGAAAGTGTGTTATGTTCTGGGTTGTGGAATCATAATCATTGGGTATCTTCGGGTGGGGGTTCGGGGACCTAATGAGACACTAGCTAGTCGTTCAGGGGATTGTGGGTTCACTTCTGACTGAGGTGTGAGTAACGTCCAAGTTCCAAACTCTCATCACCAACATCCTCTTTCATTGTGCATAGTTCTGCATGGGGCTGTGCAGAATCCAAGTAGTATGTACTATATCCTATCAAAAATAGTCAAATATCTGGTTGTGCATTTTGTTTGTGGTAATTGTCAAAGCCTCAAGATTAAGAAGCCTAGAAGAGGACAACCGAAAGGACTGGACTCAGTGGCTAGAGCTATTAGTATTGGTCAATCTGAGTTTTATTCAAAACCGTACAATAAAGAGTGGCAATGCAAACTGGGCAAGCTTAGCGACAGACTAATAGTAGTAGTACCGAGTACAGACATTCATAGCAGAGGCAGTTACAACTTAGAGGCAGGGATAACCAGAATTTAGAAACAGATAGTCAAGTCAAGATCAAAGAATCTTTTGTAAAAAATATAATTAGGGAGTGGAGCCAGAATTAATAGTTCTGAATAAATAAGGTCCAGTAAAAGT